>OY365781.1:25846250-27080000 GCA_959347405.1 Napeogenes sylphis | reverse complement strand
CAGATAGCAAACGTCACCGTAGTCGAGGAGGGGTAACAAGAGGGATTGTGCTAGCAAGATTCTAGTCCGCAGAGGCAAGAAATTCTGCAAACGCCTGAGAGAGTGGAATGACATGAGAACTCGCTTACTAGTTTCATTGACTTGCGCTGACCAATAAATGTTTATCGAAAGTCAATCCCAGATTTTTAACCTCTTCAGAAAAAGTTATGACAGTGTTATGGTATATTACACTAGCAAGTTGGTTGAGGTGCAATTTATTAAGAAAAAATCTACTGCCGATTATAATTGCTTGTGATTTTTTCGGATTCACTTGGAGTCCAAAAGACTGTGCCCATTCTCTAATATTGCTCAAATCATTATTTATTATTCCGATACTGTGGTTAATGTCATTAAGAGAGGAATGCCTTTATAGTTGTAAATCGTCTGCATAAAGATGGTAGGGAGAAGATAATATTTTAGATAATTCATTTATAAAAATGGAAAAAAGGGGATAAAATGCCGCCCTGAGGAACACCAGCAGATAGATCAGCCCACTGAGAGGAGGAACCATCACAGCAGGTAATCTGTCGGCGACCATAAAGGTAAGTGTAAAACCAGTTAACCACAGGTGGAGATATGTTAAGGCAGCGCAAAACACCTAGTAGTATGTCGAAATCTACAGTATTAAAAGCATTGCTGAAGTCAAGAAGGACGAGGATAGTTAGGTTTTTGTTATCCATAGCGAGCCGTATGTCATCGGTAACCTTAAGTAAAGCTGTGGATGTGCTATGTGCAGTGCGGAAACCGGACTGGAAAGGACTAAGGAGTTGGTTGGATGTTAAGAAGGTAGATAGTTGCTTAAAAACAACTTTTTCTATAACTTTGGACAGGAAAGGAAGGAAATATGTTATTTTCCTAACAATTTTTCATAAGCGGAGTAATTTATCAAGTAAAACCTATTGACATGGCCTAAGCAAACACACTCCCACACTCATTATGATCATTTTTATTCTAATTATACTATAATGGATCTTATTGTATTTTCAGTGATATTTTAAAGGAAACACAACCTTTTTTGACAGCACTAAAATATATATATTTGTTATCTATGTATTATAGTATATCGTCTTATTTCCTTCCCTTCAATAATTTACTTGGCGATCCCGAATTGGTCGAAGCCGACCTCCAAAGCCTTTAACACAGGCGTAGAATTGCTAGCGTCTCAGTTTTCTATAGGATACATTTTGGTGAGTATGCGCAGGAATTACACAATCTTATTCCCCCGGGCCTCTTCCATCACCGGACGTTCCGACGCAAGGCAGGTATCCATCTTTTTGTTGTGGACATTCCACCTGTCCGAACGAAGCGCTTTGCTTCGTCTTTTTTACTTCGTACAGCAAAGGATTGGAAGGAGAATTCAATGTGGGTGTTTTCAAGAGAAGAGTGAATAGGTTGTTGGGGTAATGCGTCTTACCACCTAAGAGTACATTCCATTTACCATAAGGTAGAATGTATTAGCATTGCCCTAGATTGTGTAAAAAAAAAATAGTGTTTTTTGGAGCCTGATTTTGCGTTATATTCCCGTATCAGAGCTAGTGTATATTTAAATATAATGTCAAACGTTCGAGTGTTGTGAAGTTCAATAACATTCAAGCAGAGTTAATTATTGAAAACCTAGATCATATATTATGACAGAGATAATATTGAAGTGAACCTTGAATAAATAAGTATTAATATTTTAGTTGAGCTACATTTAGCAACTTAATAAAAGATACCTACCTACTGCTCAAGGTTACTTCAAAGCTTTGGACAAAGTGAAAAGGAAAGCTATATATGAATACAGAAGAGAGATAGTGTAAATCCCCCTTTACAATCTGCAAAGCTTCCCTATAGATCAGGGTAACGTGTGAAGCTTTGAAAAAAGCCCGCAATTTATTTAGATGGTAACAACAGCTTTACAGGGACGCTCGTTCAAAAAATATACAAAACTGAATACTAAAGGTTAATCGTATATATAATAAGGATGTTTATCTTTTATCTGTTTACATTCAACAGAAGTCGGTATATTTTGAATCTAAAATATATGAGAATGAATTTCAAATTCACTGATCAAGTTTAAATGATAACGAACGAGCTGTTGTCTCATATAATATATTCTATATATATATATATATATATATATATATATTGATCAGTGAATTTGAAATTCATTCTCATGTAAATTAATAAATAAACGTGCTCCTGATAGTCAGATCCGATGTACTTGTGTATAAAAAGGTCAACGTATTGTTAGCTCGAGAAATTCAATATCCTCAATAATAAATACCAATTAGGTATTTTGTAAGTTTTAATCAATTACAAAATCTTCATTGAATAATTTGATTTACACATTAAATGAATGTGTAAATAAATGTGTAATTTACACATTAATTAATTAGCATTAATTAATTTAATGAACATTGAACCTAGTGACAAAATCTCAGGAAATATTAAAGATAATCATTCCGATTTTTTTTTCTATATTTGGTATTTCAATCGTGTTGGGATTTTTATCTCAATAATCAAATACTAATTATAATATTTAAAATGAGTTTAATGCTTACGTAGAACAAAACACGCTCGTAGTGATTTACTTTTATATATTATTATCAGATGAAAACACGTGAGCTAGATTTGGCTTGATTAACAACAATAAAAATACACGCAAGAATCACATTTAAATAAGTTATATGCTGTTGTTGTTATGTTGTACATTAAATATTTCTTTTAACTTTTCTATTATTTTTTTCTATTCACAATACCCTCGGTTAACAAATATCAACATAACAATTTTATAAATAGGTATATTTTTACTTTTATTATTGTTAAATACCCATCGTTCCTTAATTAATAATTGTCTAGTAGTTTTAGTAGTTTTGCTATATGGATATTATAACCCATTTTTTTTTGTATTTATTCTATTTTCCAGGTATCCTATACAGGCTTATTTGTAGTTAATTAGCCACCTATTGCAGGCAGCCTCTCTACATCAATCCCAAAAAAAAAATTTTTGCTTCCTCTTTTACTTATTATCTGTATTTAGTAAGAAGTACTTAAAAGGTCAACGCCCGGAAATTCAGAAGAATAAAATAACATAATTGTTATTCCTTTATTGAATTGATCCTATATTTTTGTACTAGTTGACACGTAAAACACTAATAATAGGAATGCTTAATATATCTTTTAAGAAAGTCATTAATTTTTTTGCTTAAAACATATTTACAATTTGTACAGGATATGATTTACATGACATTCCTTATAACACTATTAAACTCTCATGGCAGTGTATACTTCAAAAATATAACCATATTAAATCAGCGTCTAATGGGAATGTAGGTACGTCACGATGATTAGAGTATATTAAAACTTCCTCAGAGATCTATCTTCTTTCTTGATATATCTCATGGCTCCAGTACTCTTAAGCTTTTATTGAGTGTGATAGTAAATTAGCTCTCGTAGCAGATCTAGTCAGTAGAAACTTAAGCAGTGCGTAGAGCGTGTCCGGGGATGCTACTAATGTGATTCTAAAGCGGCTATAAATCGCGTTCTATAACTCCCATCATCAGCCTCAATTACGTACTGTGAATTAATAACGATAAGCAGAAGAATCTTAATCTGCCCTTTGCAGATGATTGTCGTACTTAACTGCACGACTTCAATAATAATTAATATATAATGTTAACTATCGTCGTAGCACAGCGTACCAGTAAAGTGTAGATAGTACTCCTAGTAGGAGTTTTAGCGTTATGAAAACTATGACAGTTTACCAAGGCGTAAAATCAAACCGTTTTCTTATGGTACTTACTGTTCAAATTTTTTAAATAAAAAAATGTATATGATAACGAATGATTATTTTATTCTTCTGCCTCTGACAGTTAATAAAATGCCGATTTAAAAAGTTACGATTAATTTTTATGTACCCCATTTTAATAAATCTATACGTTACTTGACATATTTAAGCAGTTATTAATGGTTTGATAACATTAAGTTCATTTTTTTTAAAGTATTAACATACTTTAGTATTGTAAATATGACAATAAACGTGTTATATTTAGTGTGGTAGCATTTTCCTGATTGCTGGCAACACCTTGCATGTTTTGTTAATTTGCAATCCTTTGTCATTGACCTATAGTCTGTATTACTCTTTGAGTTATAAAATATACTTTTTATTACCCATGTTCATTTTCTTTCCACTTGTTGTTTTTAAAGTTTGTTCTACTCAAGGGAGTTTTAAAGTTTAGATGTTTGAAAAGGTTATCAAGACGACGGGTAGTTGTTAAATATTTAAGGAATGAGATGCGCAGGTACAACTCATCAGCTCGCCGACAACTAATAACCTGTACACGACACGTCTTCTGTGTCAATGGTTCAAGTTAGTTTACTTAGCAACTTTGTTTAGCTACTCTCTACTTTTTGTACAATGAAATTAAGTGAACACTCTTTTGTTTTTTATATTAGACTAGCTTGGGATTTTAAAATTTAAAAGATCTTATTTATACTTTTTAATGACGTACATAAAATATAATTTTGTTTAATATCAATTTCTAACACTGCTGTTCTTGCTTGTCTGTTTTCCACTTGTCAAGTGTAATTGATTCTATTTTTAAATGTTTTATTTCCATGTTTCCGAGTAGGTATGCATTCTTATTATAAATAAATAATAAATTATATATAACTTTTGCGAAAAGTTCTAACCTCGGTTTTAAGCCAGTACACGCTACACTGGAACCGATCCATAAGAGTTTCGGTGGTACTTGAAACCAATTAATTGTATGTTTTCTTAGAGTATATGAAGAAGCGAATAAAATCAAAAAGCAGAAAATTATTCATGCGGACTTATTCTCTAATCCATAAATGTCTTCGAACTAAATTCAAATATAAAACTAATATAAAACTGGCACAGTATTATTTGTCATGCGTCTCATGGGTGTAACACAGGACATGGTACCATTTGAAAGTATCAGCAAACAACACAATATACAATATACATTGTATTAATAGATATCTAGTAATAACCTCTTCTCAAAATACGAGAGGTGAATTTAATTAAACAGTGTGTGTAATAGTTTCCTAAGTTGCCTTCGTGATGTTAAACAGTCAAGGTTCCTCGATTTACGAGCCCATGTAGGTGATAAGGGGCCCTAGATCTATTTGTACAAAACTCCTCACAGGAAACCACACCTTAATATACATTTATAGACTTGATATTCGAATATCAAGTAACGTAAGTAACTTTTCTTAAATAAATTAATTTAACATATTTTTCACTGGTAATTTAGATTATACCAAAGAGGGGATGTAAATTATAATGTAACTAGCAGACACGGCCACGCGTTGCTGTGGTTGCTACATTTTTATAGACCTATTACATTGTATTAAAATAGACACTATCATTAAGTAGGTACGTACAAAGGTCCCCCGACGCAACGACTTCAATAAGTACATAATAATATTATTATCCTTTGAGACGTCTTTTAGTAACGAGGGTTATTTAATTTTTTCTTTTTCTGCTTTTTAAAATTATTTTACTTTTTTCTATGTTGTACTAAACGAATATTCGAATACACTAATTTGACTTTTTTAGGTTTTTACTATCAATATTGTATAAAACCTTTCGCCAGCACCAATAAATGCTCCATATCTTGGAGACGACCGCTTCTATTTTGACCAAACATATCTAAGAATCATCGCGACGAAACAAGCGTTCTATTAAAAAAACCCAATTCATATCCGTTTACGCGTTTGGATGCTACGTTCCCACAGACAGACACACAGGTACACAAATCTACAAATAAAAATAATGATGAGGACTGCTAATGTTTTTTGACATAGATGCAATTTGTAAAAGACCATGGCGCCCTTTATGACTATACATTAATATAATAATCATTAGAGATGCGCCGAATATTTGGTAAGTATTCGGTATTCGGTGTATTCGGCATTCTATTTTTTTGTCTAATGAAAAATGTCAGTATAAAAGATTTTAATTTTTAATGTTTTGTATAAAAAAAAATGTTCACGGTTCGCGAATGCGAGTTGAAATGGCTATCAATCAGTTTAGGTATTTTTAATAACAGACCATAAATAGAAAAGTACAGATAATCCGGATATTGGAGGCCTAGCGCCGGAAATGTGGCCGCTATAACAATAACCTACGACCTGACGTCTTTATTATTTATGTTCTGCACTGGATTGTTGATTTTCGAAACTTGAAAAAAAAGGAATAATTAATGATTTTGACTATTTATATTTTTAAAGAAACATTTATTGCGTTTGGATTTATTTATTTCATAATTCAGAGATTTTAGGTGTTTCCTGTTTATTTCGAAATATTATCGTAATATAGATTTTAATTTTAATAAATAATTACATCTTATATTTTATATTCGCAATTGATTGAGTTCTAGAGTATATTTATACCAATAAATCAATTTGTTCAATTTCATCTCACATAGACAGTAGCTCCGGAAGACCGGAAGAAATATTAAAGAATAAGTAAGATTAGTATTATGAAATGTGTTAAGAAAATTTTGGTAAAAAATTATATATTATATTTCTTACGAAATACAACGCAATATTTGTATATAAAAGAAATAGGGAAAAAGTATTTAATTTTGATTGTTACTAATAATGGTATAATTCAGATTTAAATGTTTCGACTTTTAAATAAATAGAGTGCAAATATTTATAATTTTTAATAAAGTTTTTTCTTCAGGAATCTAAATAAATAATCACTATGAACTTTATAATTTCCTAACTCATATGAGTTAGGATATTAATATTGTATAAGAAATATTCCTTATACAATGTCCACATTTTTTTTTATTTATTTATGTACGAGATTGCCTAATATTGAATAAGGCTTCGCTTTTGATTTTTTGGAGGAGCCTTCTTTTACGAATTCTACAGATCGTTTGGTGGTTGTTATACTCTTCCGTGCTCTTGCTACTGAAAGACTAACCGCTTCCCGTATAATTTCTAATACCTTATCGTGGCGCCGCGAGTATTGACCTTTATCTTGAAGTAGCCTACACCCTACTAATAGGTGTTTCGCGGTTCCTATTGCCTCCCGACAGATGTTGCAAGACTTTTCGGTGGCTTTGCCCCATCTTACTAAATAACTCTGATCTGGGAGAGTCGTTTGGAATGCATTAAGATAGAATTTTAATAATGCTGGGGTCCAATCATAAATTAAGGTGCGCCACTTCAAAGCTAGTGGAATACAAAAATCTCATATGGTGAACATAATACCGCATATTCCTGAATGTGTTTTGTTTTATATTAATATATAACAATGCCCTAAATCCCCCAGTGTTGCTGTCCAGAAGACAGAGGCATCGTCATGAGTCGAACAAGGTAAAACAAAAGTGTAATGATTTATATATCGTTATATTTATATTTCATTATATACCGTTATATATGCTCATGGAAAGTCCGTTAATTATTGAATATTTTTTGTATCGTATATCTCGTAAATATATAAGTGGTTCTCGATATTGAAATCAACGTTACGTGGTCTAAGTTAACTTATCAACTTTGGAGGAAATCAATAAAATAATTAAAATAAAACCATCTAAGTCAGCACCAGGTCCGGATGGTATCCCTTCTATAGTTTACAAAAAATGTCCGTCGCTCCATAACCATCTTTTAAATATATTCGGTAAAATCTGGTCAAGAAAGCAAATACCGGTATCATTCGGAAAAGCCCTTTTTGTCCTCATTCCGAAAAACGACAATGTCAATAATCCTAAGGATACTAGACGGATAGCTCTAACAAATACAATTTCCAAAGTATTTTTCTTTTTTTTACAAACAAAAATGACGCAATTCATGATTAACAATAGATATTTCAGGCCTAATCACCAGAAAGGGTTTTTGCCCGGAATTTCTGGATGCCTGGAACATAATACGTTAACATCGGAAACCCTTAAAAATGGTAGAACTAGCGAGAAACAAATTACGGTTTGTTGGATAGACTTAGAGAACGCCTTTAGGTAACGACATCAACTGATGATGTTCGCGCTTAAATGGTATAACTTTCCTACCGTAGTTCGCGACATTATTGCATCATATTATTCAAAATTAAAATTCTCTATATTTTTTTAAAACCACTTAATTATAACATTGGTTTATTTCAGGGCTGTTGTATTTCTCCTATTATATTTAATATAGTTATTAATATTTTAATAGACAAATTAATTAGAAACGAAAAAAAGTGGGGTTATCGGTTTAAGTTCAACAACAAATACACAGAATCCATACTAGCTTTTGCAGAGGATCTCGCGATACTGACACTTATTTCAAAACAATGTCAGGTTCTTTTAAATGTAGTTAAAGATTTCTGTACGTGGACGGGCGGATTGAGGACAAAACCAAGTAAATGCTTTAGTCTGTGTCTGGGTAGACGGAATACCAAATATACCTTACCTAGGTCTTATAATAGGCGGTCAGTGCGTTAGTACGGTTAAGGAAGCAGCTTATTCAAGCAATTCAAGCAAGACTTATTCCTGTATTCTAAATATCTGAGGCGCGTGATACTTGTGGAGCTCACTGTGCCCTGGGAAACAAACATCCCAAAGGATCACACATTCAAGCTTAATAAGTATTACGAATTGACCAACGAACTGATCAGGAATAAATTTATAGTTAGTTTGTACGCGGTAGAAGTGGGAGCGAGAGGTATAACAGCAAAATCTCTCTATAACCTACTTAAAGACCTTGGCCTTTCTAGAACTAGTATCGGTTAATTTTTAGAACGTATTTAAAAGGCGGCATTGGTAGGTTCTTTCCAAATTTGGTTAGGTAGGGAGAGGAGTGTGGAGGGCGAAGGTGAGCGTTTTTGCGCATAATAAAGGGGCCCCTTAAACCTACTCCTGGGTCGCAAGTCCCAGGCACTGCTTGCACTCCTCTCCTTGCAACGCGATGGGCCCGGCACCCGCACGGTGAATCCTAAGAAGCTTCGTCGTCTGTCTCCTGTTGTAAACATTCGGAAGTACAATTCATAATACTCCCGTATAATTCTGGTCTCCAAGCAGCCATCGAAATTTAATTATGTATAAAGCGCACTCAGTAAGTAATGTAAGCCGAATGTGAGTGTTAGCTCGAGCGACACGGGGCTGTCACGGTTATTCGGAGTAACGATATCCTACATGTTACTTCTCCTGTTAACCATCAGAGAGATGACGACAAAAAATAACAATATACGCATATTGTTATTAGCATTGCAAACATATATTATAAGGCAAAGTAATAAGACATTTCAAATAATAACATGTTTAACAATTTTCGGTAAGTATGTCTTACATTACGCTTTAAAGTACAATGTCTTATATTTCATCGTAGTTATTACTAATAATTACACAATGTTATTGTAAGTAATAAAACTCTAGGGAGGGGCAACCTCTCTCGTCATTGCACAGGTCTATGACGTAGGGGTACTCCGGTTGCCCGGGGTACCCTTATCAGGGGGTTCCGCCGAGGCGTCGCGGTGAATGCTTACGCGATCCCGTGGCGTCTCATTGTAGCGATGAGGGCAACCGTTGGTTTTTTTAGTGGGGTGCCTTAAAAATGGCAGTTGCCGGGTGCTGCACATACCACCTGGCCATCGCCTTCCTGGCTGGTGTGACGATGCGGAAACGCATTTTTTCCAACGGAAAAAAAAGGTAATAAACCCATAACGATAAAAAGAAAATACTAAATATCATAAGTAACACAAAAGATTCCGATACAATATTGGGAGCCACTTCTATGCAAATTGCATGTCGTTGAAATATACCAAATGAAATCATAAATTCCAGTAAATACGGTACTGGAGGTACGCGCTTTGGCGACCGCTCAGTCTTCAGTGGCTTGTATTAAATTTTTAAAATATTACTGCTATTTTATCTCGTATATCTCGCAGTCTTGAATAACATTAATAGAAAAATTGTTTCTTTATACGTCCTAATGGTTATGTTAGAAACCATCTTACTCCTAAAGAAATAGGTACTTATTTTACTTATTGGTAGTGAAAGTTATTTCATGTTTTGTCCTATTTGAATCGTAAAATACTAATAATACATATGCTTACTTTATTTTGAAAAATAGGAAACAGTTTTGCATTGAGCAAAAGTTTATTGTAAAATATATAAAATCTTTAAGGCTGCCCTATACAGTAGAGCTTTTTAATTCTATTACTTAAGATTATTAATATTATTATTATTTAGCACAAGGAGCAGCAGCACACATGTCAAATATTTTTTTGCTAAAAAAATATAACATATTTTATTTTAATATTTGCGAGATATAATTAACATAACGTTTTTATTTATTATAACACTATATAAATAAAAAAATATAATAAAGCGTTGCATTATGTAAATATTTTTATTACGAGTAATATACGCAGATGGGTCAAAAAGTTCGCGGAATGGAGGGTAAAAAGTAAGAAATAAAACACAAAATTATTTTTCCTTCTCAATGTATTCCCCCTTAACTCTAATACATTTATTAAACCTATCAATTAATTTATTAATACCATCGAAAAAAAATGATTTCTCTTTGTCGTCAAAATAGGCCGAAATAGCGCTCTTCACTTCTTCATCACTGGAAAATTTCTTCCCTCGAAGCTCTTTTTTCATTTTTGGGAACAAATAAAAATCACTAGGGGCTAGATCTGGGCTGTAGGGAGGATGTTCTAAGATTTCGAAGCCTATTCTTTGAACAGCAGCCATCGCAACTTGCGCCTTGTGCACAGGTGCATTGTCGTGCAAAAAAAGCACGCCTTGGGTCAATTTTCCCCGTCTTTTCTCCCTCACAGCAACTCGCAGACGTTCTAATAATGTAGCGTAGTACTTCCCAGTTATAGAAACACCCTTTTCTTTATAATCAATAAGGAGGATTCCTTCTGAATCCCAGAAAACAGAAGCCATGAGTTTTCCAGCCGACGGAGACACTTTAAATTTCTTCGGGGGTGGTGTGCCATTTTTGTGCCACTGCATGGAGTGTTGTTTAGACTCAGGCTCATAATGATGAACCCAAGTTTCATCGCCAGTCACAATTCCGTTCAAAACTTCATCCTTTTGATCACCACAGAGCGCCCAAAAACTCGCGACAACACTCAACTCGCCGCTGCTTTTCTCCATGTTGCAAAAATTCTTCCGGATTGACTTGTTGATTGACGTGTAGCTCAGTGAATTATGATCTAATTGTTTTGAAACTTAGTATTTATACTCTTAATGAGTGTCACAACTAGTGCAGGTAGTAAACAGTTGCCTTTTCCCCCTCCATACCCCTCACTCCGCGAACTTTTTGGGGGTCAAATAATAACTATTAATTAATATTTTCATACAACATCATGATGATCAGACAATTTTTTAGGATCGCTAATCTGGATTCTGCTCAATGTTGCACTATTTTGTTATAATTTGTGTGAAAACAAGTGAAGGAAATTATTACGTAAATCCCGTCGCTATTTTCTACATTTATAGTCAGCTAGTCATAAATTAATCATTAATGAGATACAACTTTTGCGATACCTCTAACCCTGGCTTATATATACCAGCATTTGTAATTCGTCTTACGGGTGTAACACAGGAAATGGTACCATATGAAAGTTGTTTCAGCAAAAAAGAATATAGAGAGACATTCGGTAATAATAGATATCTTTAAATAAATTCTATTCAAATTGCGAAAGGTGAATCGTTTATATCTATATATATAAAGAAGGATGTTTGTATATATGAAATCGATGAACTCAGAAACTATTGGACCGATGATTATGAAAATTGGTATGTATATGTATTTTTCCACGGAGAAGGTTTATATGGTATGCCCATTGATGTAACTCGCCACCAGGCGGCGCTGTCAAATATCGACTTCCGCCCCGTTCAACCGATTGTCATAAAAATTGGTATGACCATGTATGTTTCCACGAAGAAAACGAATATGCTATGCCCATTGATGTAACCCGCCACCAGGCGGCGCTGTCAAATATCGACTTCCGCCCCGTTCAACCGATTGTCATAAAAATTGGTATGACCATGTATGTTTCCTCGAAGAAAACGAATATGCTATGTCCATTGACGTAACTCGCCACCAGGCGGCGCTGTCAAATATCGACTTCCGCCCCGTTCAACCGATTGTCATAAAAGTTGGTATGACCATGTATTTTTCCTCGAAGAAAAAGAATATGCTATGCCTATTGATGTAACTCGCCACCAGGTAGCGCAGCGATGTATCGACTAATAAATAAACATTATCCAAAATTAAAAACAAATAACTTCACATCTGTCATCTGTCAATAAGCATAACATAATAACACACATCAATAATATAAATAACTAATAGAAATTATTTAAGATAAGATGTTTATATACAGAAAAAAGTGATTAGTTAATTTGATTATATGAAAGTGGTCAATAAATTATAAAGTATCTATACTAATATTATAAAGCTGAAGAGTTTGTTTGTTTGAACGCAATAATCTCTGGAACTACTGGCCCGAATTGAAAAATTCTTTTTGTGTTTGAATAGTCCGTTTATTGAAGAAGGCTATAGGGTATATGTCATCTCGCTGTGACTTATAGAAGTCAAACAGCAATGATGCAAAAACGGGAAAAGATTTCTTTTTTAAGAGCTTTCCACGCGTGCGCTGAGGAAACACTAAAAACCGCGCGGACGGAGTCGCGGGCGACCCCTAGTAGTTTCTAAAATAGTTTGTTAAGTTGCCTTCGTAATGTTTAACGGTTAAGGTTGCAAGATTTACGAGACGATGTGGTTGTTCTAGTTCTATTGGCACACGTCTTCTCACAGGGAACCACACCTCCAAGAACATTTATAAGTTTTATAGTTATATGTACTTGATAGTAACGTAAGTAACTTTTCTTAAATAAATTAATTTGTATATATATTGTATTTGTATATATCATATTTTTCTTAGGACATTTAGATTATACAATTGAAGATGTGGAAGTACATTATAAAGTATTGGTATTTTTTAGGTACATATTAGCATTTCACAGCTAACGGGTTATATCAAATGATAAATAAATGTGTTAACAACATTTTCATTTCATTCATTTCATCGTATGTTCAGGGTTCAAATGCGAGATGAAATGGCTATAAATAATTTTTAGGTCTTTTAGATAGCAGACCATAAATAGACGAGCACCGCTGACCCGGATATTGAAGGCACAATACCGGAAGTGTGGCCGATATAACCGTAACTCACGATCTGACGTTTTTACTCTTTATGTTCAGGACACGATTGATAGCTTTTGAAACTTGTAAAAGAGAAATATTTAAAGTTTCAAACCATTTGTAAAAGGTATTTTTATTATGTATTTTAGAAAATGTATTTTTAATATGTATTTATTGTTATTACATCTATTTTTCGTTTATTTATTTGATATTCATGTTTTATTCTTCTTTTGTTCATTCTGTTCATTCTTTTATTGTTCATGATTATTTTTTATCATCTACTCTTTGTCCACCTGACCAAAATTTAATTTATATTTCAAACGATGATTTAAAAGATACTAGCTACGTGAAATGTAATTTTTTGACGTGACAACGTCTTATAACTCTATGGAGCCGGCTGCACGTACCAAGAAACATGACGTATGTAGCGTTACCTTGCTCTCAGGCGTTCCATTTAAGGCTTGAAGTGCAAGCCAGAGCGCGGAACGAGCATCAAAGAGGCACAATGAAGTTACGTTTATGCGTACAAATAAATGTAACTTGATCAATTTCATTGTGATTTTCATTTACCTCCTTCTCTATATCCATACAAAATATTTATCAAACTAATAATATTTAAATTTTATTTTCAAAAATGCAACCATTCCATTCTTATAATGTTGTCACGTTCAACTATCATTATTAAACCGACTTTACAGACAGACGATTTTTTATTTGATATTAAAGTACACAAATCAGGATTATTTTTTTAGAATAACATGATTCATTTGTGACCCTTGTCTATTTTGACACTGCTACAATCTGGAGCGGAAATTTGATTTCAACTCCAATATATTTTGCTTTAATTCTCCTATGAATACTGGCTAGCTTTTGAAAACTTTATTTTTTATACATCCCCAAAAAAAATAAGTCGATTGGGGATATATCCACGCTACAAGGTGGCCAGTTAATGTCATCTCTTTCGGATAATTTCTTGTACAAAAATTTCGCTAACACCACTTAATGAGTTGCTGGAGGTATAGTATGTTGCTCGACCTGGCTGAAACTACGATCGTTAAATAAAACCTATTCAATATCCTGTAGCGTGGTTAACATTCTGTAGCATGGCAATATACCGCTCTGTAATAATACCAATAATGCCTCTTGCAGACAAGGCTGCTATAGATGTGCCGCCGTCGGAGGAAATGTTGGTAAAGCTGGTAAAACTCTCTAACATTTTTTTGTAAATTGGAGCTTGGGAGCGTTAAAGCGTTAGACTACATCCAAATAGAATCAGAATCAGAATCAGAATCAGAATTTTTACAAAAAGACGCTCTTACACTCTCCTTGATTTCGGGGTCTCTTGATGTTTTCGGTCGGCCGGATCGTGGTTGATTAACGGTTGAACTTATCTCCACGAGCTTCTGAATATATTTTCTTAAAACTACGTTTTTAATTTGTCACTATTACTTCTGCTATTACTGTAAAATATTATTATTTAAGGTGCTCAGATATTTATTTGTAAGAAAAGAAGAACAAATTTTATCCAAAAATTGTTTAATAGGACATTATCTCATTTCGATATTATTAGATCTTTAAAAATATCTGTCAATGTACATTTTAACTGTAGAGAGCAAAATATTAGGTAGGTCAGGTAAGAATCGACTATTTCCACTTCATTGCTATCTGGCAATATGATCAAGACGTCTAGGATAGTCTGGTGGAGGCTGTTCTTCACGTGGTTGTGGATATGGGTAGTTGGGAGGATAATTAGGGGGATAATTAGGCGGATAGTTAGGGGGATAATTAGGCGGATAGTTAGGGGGATAGTTAGGCGGGTAGTTAGGCGGGTAGTTCGGTGGATAGTTCGGTGGATTTGGGGTGGGATATTGCTCAGGTGGCTGACTGTAGGGCGGTGGTTGCCACTGCTGCAAGTGGGGCGGGGACGGCGCCTGATGGCGGTAGTAGCAGTGCGGCAAGCAGTACCCGTTGCCGCAGTGAGGACTGCATGGGAGGCCGTGCGGAGGAGGCATCACTGATAATATATTATTCATTATTATTATATTATAGCATTATCCAAAAAAAATAAATTGACTAGTTTTATACAGTTTTACAAACAATTGATATATCTCTTTGAAAGAAATATTATTCACCGCCAAATAAATTTTAAAAAAATATTATATAATTATCAAAAGTACGTTATTCGGATACGAATACGTTCCTATTTAAATTCTAAATCCTGACGGACGGACTGTTCTATGATAGATTCCAGTAGTTTTAAATAACATCATGTATTTGTGACTTACCTTTGTCTCAAAAACACAATAATGTTAAACCAATTCAATATATCGCACTGAGAACACTGTCACCGGTAATATTGTGAGGTATGTTATATTGATAACTACTTTATCTTGGACTCCTTATCACTGATAAGTCATTGAGTGTGCGACTAACATAACACACATGATATTGTAATTATATTGATTAAAATAATGACAATCGAATGAATCATTTACCTGAACAAAGAACACAAGACTTTTATGTATAAAGTCATGATAAGAAAAAAATGTGTTAAAGAATACCTACCTTTTGTAAACGCGTTCAATTTCACTGAATAAATATAATATAGCTTACGGTTACAAATAGTTCGGTACTGACTGCCTACTACGGTTTCCCGCGCTTTTTTCTTACCCGGTCAATTGACGTCAAATCATATATATATATATATATATATATATATATATATATATATATATATATATATATATATATATATATATATATATATATATATATATATATATATATATATATATATATATATATATATATATACCTGTCGTAGAACAAATGTTGTTGGGATTGATGTAGAGAGGTTGCCTGCAAGAGGTGGTCCACTAATTACAAATAACGCTGTATATGTATAAATTAATTTCCTTGTGTGGGCGGAATCCCAAATCTCATGAATGTTTTGTTTTATGTACCTATATGTTACTATGTTAACTTCTAAGCTCCAAATGACGTATAGACAGTCTATTAACATAGTGTTTTCTAAGGTTTTCACGAGTGCTACACATTGAAATAAAACTATTTTTACGGATTTAACTCGCGTATATTGAATTAAATTTTAAATTTACATTTGAAATCTAACCCGACGTTTCGAATGCTTTGCAGCAATCGTGTTCACGGTAAGACGAGATGGAGGTGTCTGTCAGTAAGTCAGTTAATTAGTCATCTACCTCCAACGGTTTCTGAGCTTCCGGGAGTACAGTTCAGGATCACACAAAAAAACAGACACCTCCATCTCCAAAAAAACACCAAAAAGAAACCAAAAATAATAAATATAAACGTCCCATTAATCAACAACCCAAGACCTCAGAATATCCATCTTAAACAATTCTTAGGAATTTTCATTGCTCATTTGGTTTTAAATTTAGTTCAAAGAAGCGGTAATTTACTTATTGCGCTTCGTTTCCTTACAAGGTATTTAGGTTTCGAAGCGTATTTTCCGTTTTATATTTGGAAAATGCAATTTTCTTGTTGATATAAAAGGCGGAATTACAAACTGATTAATGGAAGTACCCTTATATAATTTTTATTTACAAATCTGTGTTTTTCCCGTCTCTCTTGACATTATTTTTAACCTCGAACTAAAAAGAGGGGTGTTATGAGTTTGACCTGTCGATCTGTGTATCTGTGTGTCTGTCTGTGGAAAATTTGCGGCCAAACGCGTGGACGGATTTAAATCGATCCTGTAGTTTCGGAGCCTATTCAATTCAAACAAACAAACAAATCCTTTCTCTGTATAATATTAGGATAGATTAATAGAAATACTTAAACAATTGAAAATTTTGTGTGTCTGTAGGTTCGTTTAGTATAATTCAGAAACCAGTAACATAACTTTAAAAGCAGAAAAAAAAAATTGAAAACCTCTAAAAATACCTCCAAAAAGAATAAAAATAATATTATTATGTGCTTATTGAATTCGTTGCGTCGGAGGACCGTTTAATAAAGGAAGAAATTAAAATGCAAGTAAGTTAACAAAGGAAATAAAGAAATTACGATATCAAATCTTATAGTGTAAAGTCCTCAATGATTAACTTCGTAAAATAGACACCATCGTCAACGTACGTACAACGGTCACCCGACGCAACGACTTCAATAAGGATTATTATTTTTTATTCTTTTTAGTGGTCTTTTTGTAGCAGAGTTTTTTTAATTTTTCATCTTTTTTCAGATAAATTAAAAACAATACATAAAACATGTCGATTTTATAATATACTTTTTAACATATGAAAAAAACGGCATATATCTAATATATATTTTTTATTATAATAAAACATTATATATTCATAATTAACAAAAATTAACACGACGTCAAATACAATCCTCTTTGACGTCTCACTTCTTATGTTTGATAGTTGGAAAAGAGATTATGAAAATAGATCATAGGTAAAGTAATCGGTATTCATGATTTTATGACCCAAACAATTGTTTATACGTAAAGAGCTCTATTAACATATTAATAAAACAAAATAACAAGGTCGTTAAATAGAAGTTAGCTGGGTTAAGTAGAATTTAATTGTAATTTCTTCTTACAATAGACGATGGACTGGGTATTTGTCAGGATCATTGCGTGGTCCAGGTGGATAATGAGGTGGATAATTAGGGTTGCCATGGGGCGGATAATGGGGTGGGTACTGTGGTGGATATTGTGGTGGATATTGTGGTGGATATGGGGGTGGGTACTGAGGTGGATATTGAGGTTGTTGTTGAGGCCGGTTATAGGGCGGGTTTTGAGTTGGTGGTTGAGGTCGGTTATGGGGCAGGTCTTGAGGTAGGTCTCTAGGCTGGTTTTGTGGGTGAGGTTTACGAGACGGAGGCTGGCTGTACGGTGGCGGCTGAAAAACCCGTGAATGAGACGGCGGTTCTGGGTTGTTACGGTGATAGCAGTGTGCCATGCAGTACCCGCTGCCACAGTACGGACCACAAGGAAGACCATGTGGTGGAGGCATAACTGGAATCAACGATTGTAATAAGCTTAGTCAAATGTCATTGTCAATTTGGCCATAATGTTAATAGAAAAAGTTGATATTTAGAATTATATATTTACATATTGTAATCTTATGAGTGCATTACATAACTTTTCAGGGTAAAACTAATGTAAAAATAAAAAAGTCTTACCTATCGCTTGGTATATGTGTCCTGCTGTAGATTATGAAAAACTGCCAATGATAAGGCATGTGTGTTTTTTATAATATTTATCGCGCCCTAATCTCATATCAAAATTAAATGATAAAATATTTAATCATGAGTTGATCATTAATTGTACCTACCTACATCGTCATTATTTTTTTTAGAATAAGTTATCGATATTGTTAATATTCAGTTGCCTAAAGTAAAACTAGAAGACATACCTACGAAATTTATGAAAAAAATATAAGTATATTTAATAGTTGTTTTATTTTCAAAGATTTATTTTACTTGTTTGCGAATTATGGTTAAATATTGGCTTTAAATTGATCGAGTTATAAAATGTTCCATGCATCATATCGGGATGAAAAAAGGATATTTAACGGAAAGTCTCCGATTTTTCTTTCCACTCGTCTGTATAAGTAACACTTAACCGTGGTACAGGTACTTCATGTACGATCCTCCGCAGCATATTATTTACAGTATTGCTTACTCGTTCACAATTTAGGCGTTCTTGAAGTCGGTCTGTCAAGTCCCTAATGCAATGACTATAACAATGTCGATAACGTCTCCAGCCTGCTGATATGGCTCTGCAGCAGTACCTTTCAGCACAGCTCTTCGACTTCAATGACGGTTATTAGAACTTGCTGATCCCCTTTACTCTTTGGAACAATTTTACTTTAGTAGTTGCATAAATATGCGATAACTCTCCGCATTAGCAAAATCCCTCCTGCTTTGAATGATAAAGATGACACTTGGTCGATCCGGACCAGAGACGAAAAGAAAGCTGATGCTTTATTTGCATAAACTTCCGGGAAGTCCACGAGATAATATATTAGAAAATAGCTTACAAAGAAACACCTTATGAAAATAGTTTGATGGAGTGTATCTGGGTTTAAAAATTATAGTCAAGAGAAATTACTTGGTTTACCTTTCCGTAAGTACTATACATATTTGTATTGATTGTATTTTTTTAAAGTTTATGGCGCTGATAATATAATTTAAATGAGAATTTTCTTAATTATACCTTAATAGAAATTACTTATAAGCTATTAAGAAATGTACTTGACTGTAAATGGCAATAAGATATTAAAACACACTGTAAAAGCACTTGATTGTAATCCCTAATAATATTGAATTCATTTAATTTATAATAATAATATCGAATTAATGCAATATCCCTCTTAACTTTTTTCACCCTCGACCCAAAAAGAGGCGTGTTATACGTTTGACCTACGTATCTATCTGTAGCAACGTAGCAGCCAAACGCGTGGACAGATTTGATTGCGATTATTTTAAAACGAAAACCTAGTTTGTCGAAATTGTTCTTAGCTATATTTGGTGAAAAATAAAGGAGTCCTTCTAAGATATGAAGTTTTTATTGGTGCTGATAAAAGGTTCTTACACAATATTGATAGTAAAAACTCAAACAAGTTAAATTAGTGTGTTCGTAGGTTCATGTAATATAACATAGAAAAAAGTAGAATAATTTAAAAAAAGCAGAAAAAAATATAAGTTTTAAAAACAATACAAAAATACGTCTGAAAGGATAAAAATAATACGGTTACCTATTAGTAGGGTGTAGGGTACTTCTAGATAGAGGTCAATACTCCCGTCGCCACGATAAGATATTAGAAATCATACGGCAAGCGGTTAGTCTTTCAGTAGAAAGAGCGCGGAAGGGTGTAACAACCACCAAACGATTTGAAGAATTCGTAAAACAGGGCTCCTACAAAAAATTAAAATCGAAGCCTTTTTAAATTTTAGGCGTGTTTCCTGATTGGAGTCTTATGATGCATTTTATTATTTTATTTGGAGCAATACTGCACATTATTAATAAGTATCACGAACTGAGCAACGAACTGGCCAGGAATAAATTTATAGTCAGCTTTTTCGTGGTAAAAGGGGAAGCGAGAGGTATAACAGCAAGATCTCTCTATACCTACTTAAAGATTTTGGCTTTTCTAAAATAAGCACAGTTCATTACCCAGTAGGGAGACGAGGAGGTGGATAGTAGAGGGGAGTGTGTATGCGCATAATAAACGGGCTCCTCAAACCTGCACTTGGGTCGCTAGTCCCATGCACTATTTGCACTCCTCTGCACGCAGCTCTGAGGGCCCGGCACCCGCATGGTGAATGCATAACATGCTAAGAAGCTTCGTCATTATGAATTTATTAAAGGCTGTGCGTCGGGGAACCGCTAAATAAAGGAAGAATTTAAAATGAAAGTGTGATGTATGCGACAACTGTCTTTGTCAATGTGTGTGTTTATAAGTGTGCGTGCGCTGTGTCGCCGCATCGCCAGGGCGGCATGTTTCAGTTTATAATAAACCATACTACCGACTACGCGTCTATTATTTGATAAACACCTCAGTGGCGACGTGGATGGAAATTCATTATTAAAAACATTTAGTTAGCACAAGTGATAATTATACATTAATTATGTCGATTGGGAAGTTATCAGAGTTTAACGTGAGATCGGGTAACTGGACAATGTATGTGGAACGGACGGAAATGTTTTTTAAAGTAAATAATGTTAAAGAAGAGCTTTGGTTACCTACATTAATCGCGGCAATGGGTGATGAAGCCTATGAATTGTTAAGTAATTTAACAAGTCCGGACAAACCTAGCACGAAGACATATGCAGCGGTAGTGAAGGTTATGACCGACCACTTGCTGCCGAAACCCTCGTTCATGGCGGAGAGATATAGATTTCGACAAAGGAGACAAAATACGGGTGAATCGATTTTACAATATGTATCGGAACTTAAAAAGATGTCTAAATATTGTGAGTTCGGGGCCGTTTTAGAAGAAAATTTACGTGATCAATTATTATGCGGGTTACGAAGCGAGACAATACGACAGCGTCTGTTTGCGGAAGTTAATTTACAATATGCGAGCGCATTTAAGATTTCTTGTACTATGGAAGCGGCGGAGAGGGATGCTGCGGCGGTAGATCAGAAAGTAAATAACAATAATGAGTCCGGGAGTGATAGCAGGAATGCGGCGGGAGCGTTGAATTCAGTTGTGGCGCGAAATCAACGTGGCCGCGGTGCACGTGGTGCAAGTAGGTACGGGTCGTACGCGCCACGCGGGAAAAACAGTATCATGGATGACAAAAATTATTGTAAGGTCTGTGGATCTACTGAGCATCAAGACGATAGTTGTCGATATAAACAATTCGTGTGTAGCAGTTGCAAACAAAAAGGACATCTTCGCCGTATGTGCTCTAAGCACTCACAAGACTCACGATTTAATTACTCAGGAAGGAAAATCGGAGCTCGATTACATGAGATGGAATTGGAACGTTCAGGGGAAGAAATACTTTCGGATGATGAAAATTGGCCAGCCGTGGAAGACTTACATCAACTTAGCTTAAATAGCTACAAGCCGGTGAGATTGAATATGCAGGTAGATAAAAAAACTTTACCCATGGAAATCGACACAGGGTCTTTAGTGTCGTGTGTTAGTAAAAAAACATACGATAAGTTGTTTTCGAAAAATAAATTGTATGATTCTAATTTAGTATTTAAATTTTACGATGGCAGCATAATTAAACCGCTGGGCATATTTAAACCATTAGTTCATTATGAAAATAAATCTAAAGTATTGGAGTTATTTGTTATAGAAGGGGGTACTACCTCTTTACTAGGGAGGCAATGGTTGTCTGAGTTAAATATTAAAATACCTAAATATCAATGTGTTCCTTCTAAGAACACAAATAGAATTAATTATTGTTTTAATGATGTTCATAATAAGGATTTAACACTTTTGCTCGACAGATATAAGGATTTGTTCACGGAAGGACTGGGCCGATTCACAGGAGGCAAGGCTCGGTTACGTATACGCGAAGGGGCGACGCCGGTATTTTGTCGAGCGCGACCAGTGCCGTACGCGCTGCGCGACCGCATCGAGGCGGAACTTGAAGGCATGCGGCGTACGGGGGTCATCGAGCCGGTGGACAGCGCGGACTGGGCTACACCGCTGGTACCCGTACGTAAGGCTGATGGTGGACTCCGTATCTGTGCTGATTACAAAGTAACGTTGAATCCCGTTCTGCTAATAGACAAGTATCCCTTACCACGCATAAATGATTTGTTAGTGAAACTAAACGGGGCTAAGATATTTTCGAAAATTGACCTCTCACAAGCGTATAATCAGATAGAACTAAAAGACCCGGATAATTTAACAGTGATAAATACTCATATGGGCCTTTTTAAGTATAAACGGTTAGTCTACGGGTTGTCTTCAAGCCCGGGCATATTTCAACGAATTATGTCAAATCTTTTTAAAGATATTCCTCAAGTAGAAGTATTTTTAGATGATATAATTTTGGGGGCACCTACTATTAAGGAACATTATATTATTTTAAAAAAAGTGCTAGAGCGTTTGTGTAACCACGGGATGAAACTTAAACAAAATAAATGTTCATTTATGACAAGTGAAGTCAAGTATTTAGGGTTTATTATATCGGCGGAAGGAATTAAAGTAGACCCGGATAGAGTGGACGGTATAATAAATATACCCCGTCCCAGTAACATCACCGATCTGAGAGCTTTTTTGGGTACAATAAATTTTTATGCTAAGTTTGTAAATAATTTGAGTACGATACTAGCTCCATTGTACAATTTGTTAAAAAAGGGGGTGCTTTGGAAGTGGGACAATGAGTGTGAAATAGCATTTAAAAAAATTAAATCGATTTTAATAAGTGCAGATGTTCTCGCCCACTATAATCCGAAAAAACCGTTGTTTTTAACATGTGATGCAAGTGCGCGCGGAATAGGCGGCGTATTGAGTCAGATGTATGAAAGGGACGGTATGACTGCGCGGGAGCGGCCGGTTGTTTACGTGTCGCGAGCACTTACCGCTGCCGAGAAACATTATTCACAGATTGAACGGGAGGCTTTAGCTATTGTTTTTTGTTTAGAAAAATTACATCAGTACGTTTACGGTAGACGCTTTACGTTACGTACTGACCACAAGCCTTTAGTTACTATTTTTGGCCCTAAACAAGGTATACCATCGATGGTGGCAAGTCGTTTGCAAAGATGGGCTATTAAATTATCGGCCTACACGTATGACATTGAGTACGTCACTTCCAAACAAAATGGGGCGGACGGTTTATCACGATGGCCAGCACTGTCCACAGACAAATATATAAACATACCGGAGCAATCATATTTACATTTCGCGAGTAACGCCATGTTACTAGACTATGTTGAGGTTAAAAAACAAACAGGTCGAGATCAGTTGTTAAGTAGGGTTTTAGGATATATTAGATATGGATGGCCTTCCGATTACGAAATATTATCTTTTAAACCTTATTTCAATCGTAAACATGAGCTATATGAGGAATTAGGTTGCGTGATGTGGGGTCACAGGGTGGTGATACCGGAGATGTGTAGGGAAAAAGTGTTAACGGACCTACATGAGGCACATATGGGTATAGTCAAGACTAAATCTTTCGCTAGGAGTTACGTTTGGTGGCCAGGTATTGATGAAGGAATCGAGGAAATATGCCGTAATTGTAGTGTGTGTATTGCCGAGAGTGAGGCGCCATCGCGACATATGTCTTGTCCATGGCCATGGCCTGATAAGCCATGGGCTCGGGTACATATGGATTTCTTGGGACCAATCGCGGGACGAACATTCTTAGTATTAATTGATGCGAGAACTAAATGGTTAGAAGTCAGTCAAGTACCCAGTACAGCAGCTAATCATACCATTAAATTTTTAAGTGAGGTATTTGCACGTTTCGGTTTACCCAGACAAATAGTCTCTGACAACGGTCCACCATTTACAAGTAATGAATTTTCACAATTCATGAGTACAAATGGAATTCAACATTTGTTTTCAGCGCCTTATCACCCGGCTTCAAACGGTGCTGCTGAAAATGCTGTACACATAGTTAAAAAAGCTATTAAAAAGGCGATTAGAGAAAAAATGGATATTACGTTATTTTTAAGCAAATTTTTATTATATTATAGAAAGACGGAACACTGCACTACAGGAGAGGCACCAGCTTTTCTTATGTTAGGCCGCCATTTACGAACTAAATTCGATGCTCTTATACCGGATAGGGAATCTAAAGTCAGACAAGCACAGTCGCGGCAACAACAATATGGCGCAAATGGTTCGCGTCAGTTATATCCGGGGGAAGAAATTTGGATGCGTCAATATAGAGGACAGGATAAGTGGGTGTCAGGAAAGGTATTAGAAAAGTTAGGAAGCACAGACTATAAAGTGGTGGATACATTAGGACGGGAAATACACAGACATATTGATCAGCTTAAACAACGGACACGGAGTTCATTGATCTGTCCTTCGAGCCCTTCTGGAGAGTGTACGTTGAGCACAGAATCGGATCGCATTTGTGAGGAGCTCGGTTTAGGGAACCCGGTAGTAAAGGATGCTCAAACTGGGGCGGTGAACGTTTCCAATGATGGTTTGGATTCAGAACAGTTTGAAGATTGTATAGATCAGCGTCCAAGCATCTTACCAACACAGCCTTCCTTGCCTCCCTCTGAACCGACCCAGTCTCGTCCTAGGCGTCAGTGCCGTATTAATAATCCTCCTAGATATAAGTTTGATTAAGTTAATATTATATAATTGTATACATAAAGTGGAGTTGTATATTGTAAATAAGGGTGGAGGTGTGATGTATGCGACAACTGTCTTTGTCAATGTGTGTGTTTATAAGTGTGCGTGCGCTGTGTCGCCGCATCGCCAGGGCGGCATGTTTCAGTTTATAACAAACCATACTACCGACTACGCGTCTATTATTTGATAAACACCTCAGAAAGTAAGATACAAAGCAAATACCAATATCAAATCGTATAGCTTAAGTTTTCATTAATTAGCTCCGAAAATTTTGTAAAATAGACACGTCGTCAGCGTACGTACAACGGTCCCCCGACGCAACGATTTCAATAAGTCCATAATAATATTATTTTTATCCTTTTTAGACAATTTTTTCTATTGGGAGTTTTATTTTTTTTATTTAATTTTTAATTTCTTATGTTTACCACCATCAAACCATTAGAACTTTTTGTTTTTTTGATTATATATTAAACATAGTTATGGTATTTTTTTATGTAACATACGTACGTTCTTTAGAAGCCATAAAGGCATAGGCAAAATAATAGAAATAAATAACTTTAAAATATTTATAAGTACTTGAACATTTTATATATTTAAAAATACTTAAAAAAAAAACTTTTTTTTTTACATAAGGCCACGACTGCTGTACGTCTATACTCTATAGCATTATCTGTTTACGAATTTGTAGTACTCTGTTAGACTGTTTTTCATAATGTCAAACTTATAACGCCGTATTTAGAAAAGCTTAGTTGAATGTTACGACGTTGGGTGTTTATTCGTTGTGCAATATTTTGAAAGAACTGAAATTACTAAGTGTAGTCTAATGTTTAGACATTTGATTTAAATTTTTCTCTGAAAAATAATACCTTTAGTACAAAAATATAATTAAAAGTGCAAACAATTAGAGAGTGGAGTGATTCTAGTGATATATTAATGGTGTCTTTTATTTGGTAGCAACTCACGGTTTCAATACATTTGTGTTTATTACAATTAATACCTAATCTAAAATCAAAATGACGAACCATAAGGATCAATTGGTGCTCGTTCCTATTGAAATATTGAGAGTTATTCCTCTTTACAATGGGGATAAAAATAAATTAAATTTATTTCTTCGGAAATGTGAGTACGTTATAGATATGTATAAAGGAAATGAAGCCCAAAATTTATATTTATTGCACACAGTAACAAGTAGGCTTGTTGATAATGCTGCAGACTTGTTAAGTGAAAGAGAAGATATTAAAACATGGTCTGAGTTGAAAGAACTTCTAATAGAAAACTATAGTGATCCCAGAAGTGAAGATTCTATTGCAGTTGAGTTTGAATCATTAAAAATCAAACCTTACCAGAGTTTATTAAAGTTTTATAATCATTTACAATCAACACATAAAACTCTTATTTCTAAGATTGATACTCAGGATGAGTCAGTTAAATCCAAGAAAGAAACACTTTACAATAAAATGGCATTAAATGTCTTTATGTACAATTTACCAAATTATTTGGTCCAGATGTTGAGATTAAAATCACCAAATTCATTGGAGGAAGCATATAGCATTGTTTTGGAAGAGATTTCTTTTTTTAAGCAATATAGTAAAAAGCAGTTTACAGCTTTGAATACTGTGCCTGAGTTTAAATGTTTCTATCCACTTGGCGTTGCTCATCCTTTTCCTCAACAGCAACCATTTGGACCCAAGTTTGGATTTGGTTCATCAGCAAGCCAAGTTCAGTCTGTAAACCATAATCAAAAAAGTTATGGTCCATCTTTGTTTGGTTCTCCCCAATCTCAACCAACGAGTGGTATATATTCAGCATCCACTTCTTCGGGCTTTGGTTCACAACCACTGGCATTTGGTGTCAAATCTCTGGTGACCTCTGAACAACACAGTTTTAATTCTGCTAAACCGTCAGACAATACTGTAAAAAATTTGAAACCTGATATTCATGCATTTCACAATGATGAGGATGAATAAAAATAATACTACGGTATAAATTTACCATTATAAATGTTTTTGTTTGAATGCTTTGTGTTTATATAAAGCATATGCCTATTATACTAAGTAATCACTTAAGTAAATGTTATTTTAATAATTAAGTAATAAAAAAAATCTATTACAGATTGGTTGCCTTTTATATATATAATTAATTCTCTTAAGAATACATAAAATATATATACTTTTTATATTTTAAAAATATTTTTTTACTTTTATACTATGGTTTTTCTGACTTGTTTTGCTATAATTTATCTAATCGTGTAATATATAATTTCTAATAAAGTTATAACGCATATAAAGGAAAAATAATGTATTATTGAAAATTAAAATTAAAAAAAATATTGAATAATAAATTGTTTCACATATTAATTTTATTAGTCTTGTGTAAAATTTGTGTGATAGTAATTTAAAGAACATAAAATGTGATTAGATATTTAAGAGAAGATAATTATTTTTACTCCTAATATATATTTTACTCTGCCAAATTCTTTCATTTCTACCATAAAACTTAAAAAATGTTTAGGATATAATCACAATATTTTAAAATATTGGATGGATTATGGAAAATGTCTTTAATTTATGAAATAAAACAAAGAGTCACTATGGAAAAATCTTTAATTTTGCAACAATGAAACAACTGCTTTAATGTTTTTGTCAATTTTCTCTACAGACTGATTTCTTAACTTGTTTTGTACAAAATTCCTGTTCTTAATTCCTCAACCTTTTTTCTACTTTAATGATTTGATATTAGGCCATGGTCGATTTTACTTGCTTTGCACTACTTGAATCCCTTATAAGATTAGAACAGTTGCATCGTTAGCTCCCCTAGGTATTATTGTGGACGACACGAGTGGATTAGATAACTCACTCGATACATCTGATAACCGTATTGGGGAAAGAGATGCCAGGATCACTGTATCATTACTATCTGGTGATTCATGTTGTTTTAATTACCAACATCATACTTACCATGCCAAATGGCATCAAGATCCTTGTTTACTTGTTTTATTGGATGATTTCTATACCAAGATAGAAACAAACGACAAGTGCTTAAAACTTATTCGTATTCTATGAACCTATTATAAGTGTACCTACATAATTTACAAGAATATAATTAAATAAGAGTTCTAAGCTGTTTGGTGGTGCCAACAGGTAATATGCATAAAATTTAAAATAGTCTCAATTATTTTTTCTCGAATACTTTATTTTCATCTTATTATAATAATAAGATTTTTTTTCATTTACTAATTATCGAATGAACTTCAAACTTCCAAAACGCACCACTATTGGTCGAAAGGAAATGTGACGTCAGTCGTCATCTGACCCGCTATTCAAATAAAGTTCATACTATGCTATTAGTTTTTCTGAGAAAAATAAATAATTTAAATCTAAATTTTCGTGCTTAAAAGTGTTATTAAATGATATGATTGTTTATGTAATCCTAAAAACATTTTCTCAATACTCAAACAACTCTAAAAACAACTACAAACTCTTTTTCAATAGCAGTTAGCATACTACGACACATTACATATTTAAAATGTTTCTTCCTCCGAATCCTTTTCCACTTCACTTGACTGATGACTCCGATAAATAACTTTGGTAATAATCAGCAGATATAGAAGAATAAGATGCTATAGAACTACTATCATCTGTGTTTTCAGTAAACAATTTTCTTTTTAAAGATATACCTAGTTTTACTGGTAACTGGTTATAAAGCTATATTTATATTGATACCTTATAATTCGGTTTAATATTGACTTGCACTGCTTAGTATGCGAAAAGCTAGGCCTACCTTAGGCTACCTTAGGATCATCATCTTTAATAGGAAAAGTCAGTACTTTTATTATTAAATATGACGATGTTTGATTATGTCTGTGATATTAGTAGTCCTGGTGAAGGTTCACTTCTTCTTCTTTGTGAATGTTCACCATTTTTTGAACCATTACTACTTTTGATAGCTAACTTTGAAAGGGCTTCATTAAACGGTGTTAATCTTTGCCTTTTGAATACCCACATTCTCATTCTCTCTGCTGGTGTTTTTGGCACAAAAATATATGAGGTACAATTCCTTTTTTCCTACTTATATTACATTTGCTGTTTCAAAATTCAAAAATTCAAAATTCAAAATATCTTTATTCAAGTTGGCATTTACACGCACTTTTGAATCGTCAATTACATTAAATTGGTCAGTATAGTCAGTCTGTGAGTAAGCTACCACCAGCTCGGAATGCTGTTCTGCTGAGAAGAGCTATCCAGAAACTCAACAGTTGCTCTTTTTAAATAAAATTTAACAATGTTTGACTTATAAATTAAATATATTATATTATAACATCAACCCTGCAAATGAGTCAATGACCCAAGTTCCACACATTTCGATCAACCAAAAACTCTTGAATGTTATAGTAAGATTTATTTAATAATAAATCTCGGGTTCGATTCCCGGCAGAGCACAGGCATTTATGTGATGAGCATAGATGTCTGTGTTTCTGGGTTTGGTCGTTTATTAAATATATTCTCAGTATTTATATGTGTATTTCTTTGTATTAGTATCGTTGTCTAACACCCTTAACACAAGCAAATAATTTGCTTACTTAGGGGTTAGATCAATGTGTGTAATTTGTCCCAATATTATTTATATTATTATTAATATACCTTTAATTTTAGATTTGAAACCAAGAAAAGGAAGATCTAAGATATCTTGTGGAAGCTTATTATATATGCGTATACTCATGCCCATGAAGGATTTCTTAACTTTTTGAAGTCTAAATTTAGGCGTTACGAGCCTATTTTTATTTCTTGTATTGATAGTATGTCCGTCGCTGTTTTTTTAGTCATTTAAATTTTTGCGTATATATAGTAAGTTATTAAAAATGTATTGAGAAGCGACCGTAAGAATACCGATTTCTTTAAAAACTTCTCTTAGGGAGTCTCTAGCTTTTAAATTACAAATAGCCCGTATAGCTCGTTTTTGTAAAATAAATATAGAATTAATTTCGGCAGCGCTGCCCCCTAGTAAGATACCGTAAGACAATATACTGTGAAAATAACTAAAATAAACGAGTCGAGCCGTATTAGCGTCTGTTAATTGTCTTACTTTTTTAATTGCAAAGACGGCTGAGCTAAGTTTGCTTGCGAGTGTCGAGAGATGGGGGTTCCACTGGAGCTTTTTATCTAAAGTTATACCTAAGAAAGTTGTCGAGTCAGTCAGTTCTAACACTTCATTGTTAAGGAATAAACTACAATCTTGACTTTTTACATTAGGAAGTGTAAATTCCATGCATTTAGTTTTCTTAGTATTTAATACCAAATTATTAATTTCAAACCAATGAAGAACACGTGACAGAGCACAGTTAACTTTGTCAAAATTAGGTTTATTACGATCAACTTTAAAAATAAGTGAGGTATCATCAGCAAAAAGTACAATGTCACATAATCCTTTTACGTAAAAGGGCAAATCATTAATATAGAGTAAAAATAAGAAAGGGCCTAGAATAGATCCTTGTGGAACACCCATTTTTAGGTGAGATCCAACCGATTTACAATTATTTACATCAACCGTCTGAACTCTTTGATTCAAGTAAGAGGCAATAAGATCAAGCGCAGCACTACGCACACCATAGTGATTAAGTTTGCAAAGTAATGTTTGATGGTCCACGCAATCAAAGGCTTTAGATAAATCACAAAACACTCCGATTGCATTCTGTGACTTTTCCCATGCGTCGTAAATGTGCTTAAGAAGCGCGGCACCCGCATTAGTTGTTGATTTGCCTTTGGTGAAACCATATTGTTCACTATGCATGATTTCATTGCTATAAACAAATTCTGACATTTGGTTTAGTATAATTTTTTTGAAGATTTTACTTAAAGTAGGTAAAATAGAGATAGGTCTATAATTTCCGGGTATTAGTCTATCGCCACTTTTGAACAAAGGAACTACTTTACTATTTTTCATTAAGTCTGGGAAAGTACCGGTTTCAATACATTTGTTAAAAATTAAGGATAATTGTGGAGCAATATCATTTATAATACTTATTAGTAATTTTACTGACATACCCCAAAGATCACCGGTTTTTTTCATATTTAGATTTCTAAAAGTTTTAACAATTTCATATGATGTAACAGGTTTAAAAACAAAACATTTATTACTGACTCTTACGTTATTCGTCAATTCGACGATTGCATCACATGGTGAAGAATTTAAATTACCCGTGACTGTTAAAGGAATTTCGTTAAAAAAAGTCTCAAAAATAGCCGCCACAGTTGAATTTGAATTTATTTCAATATTATCAATTTTTAACTTAATAGGTCCATTAGCAGCCCTATTTTTCCCAGAAACACTAGATAAAACATCCCAAGTTGCCTTTATTTTATTTTCTGAGTTTAAGATTTTATTTCTTATGTAAATCGACTTAGCTTGTATGCAAACGGTCTTAAATATTTTAGAGAAAATCCTAACTTTATTCAAGAATACCGGATCTTGATTCCATTGCCTCTCACTATATAAATCATATAACTTATCTCTACTTTTATATATTCCCACGGTAGCCCAATCACTAAATTTAAGTTTCAGGTATTTAGTCATAGTTTTTGGCTTAAAAACATTATTAAATTCTTGTAACAAAAAACCAAAAATGTTATTATATAAATTATTTGGATTATCATCGCTCATGTCTACTTTACCCACTTTTTGCTGAACAGTATTCTTAAATGTTAGGACCCGGTTTTTTGTAATTGGTCTACAAGTAAACTTTTGGGGCTTTTCACTTTCGTGATTAATTAATAGAGAAAATTTTAGACCACAGTGGTCTGAATTTAAATTCGTCATTACTGTTTCTTCATAAATGTTACAGCGACAGAACACATTATCAATACAAGTCGCGGAAATACTAGTAATACGAGTAGGTTCAAAAAAGACGTTCAGTAAGTTAAAAGATTTAAACAAATTTAATAAACGTACACTAGACGAATTTTCTTGTAATATATCTACATTGAAATCGCCGCAAACAATCACGGACTTGTTTTTATGACAAAGCTTAGTTAAAATATCCTCCATTTTGTTTTCAAATTCATCAAAGTCACTAGAGGGGGGTCGGTACACGCACAAAATAATATGTTCATTGAGCTCAATGCAGGATAGTTCAATAATTCGCTCGACAGAGAGCGCCACTATATCTGATCGAGACTTTAACACTACATCGTTACGAGCTAAGATAAGTGAGCCACCGCGAATAGCTTTCTCTCTACAGAACGAACTTGACAATTTATAATTTTGTACATTATAATATTGTTATTATTTGATAACCAGTGCTCTGTAATGCACAATAAACTTATGTCATATTTTTGAACAAAGAGTTCCACTTCCAATTCCTTGCCACCTAAGCCTTGTATATTTTGATGGACAATATTTAACAACTTAGGCTTTGTCTTATCCATTAGTTTAAAGTGGAACGCTTATGTTCTGTCAGTAATACATTATTTAAAGTACATTTATTTTTCGTTATATCCCTTATAACGAAGTTTTTTAAATTAAATGCTACTAAAGTAGCAATTTGTTTTTTATAATATAAAGGCAGATACATTGTACCTTTTGTCATCCTAAACCTATTATAAATAAATTTATTTACAAAGTAAAAGAATGCATCACTATGACGGTATGTCAAATTATATAATGTCAAATTTAAATTATATATATATTTATTTTGTTTGTCTGAATAAGAAGATGAATATGGAAATGCACAAATTACAATTTTACAATTATTCTTATTATGCAATTTCAATAATTTTTCAATATTATTAATTATTTCAATTTTCTTAATCGACAAACCATCTCCATGTAATAGTACAATAGTACTGTTTTCAGTCAACTTTGAGTCAAAATTAATTATTTTATCTAAATTGTGCTGGTAACTAGCACCAGGTGAGCATATATTATATTGTTTGTTTTTGCTTTCTCCTTGCTGTTTCGTTATATTATATTCAACACAATTTGCTGATCTTTCTTGACCTGAAATAAATCGATAGCCATACAAAATTTCGTAACCAGAAAATTAATTGAGTTTTTATAGAAAGTTATGATGAACTTTAGTAAATTAGATTAGTTTAATTTTAAACCAAATTTTCTAATTTTCAATAGGTAATGTAAAACTTACTTCTTACTAATTTACACTAAGCTGTATAAAGTATACTTAGGTTAAATTGATCTTCACAACTATGTAGACCTACTTAAAAAGCAAACACGTCAGATCGTGAGAAACGGTTATACCGGCCCTACTTCCGCCGCTGGACCTCCAATATCCGGGTTACCGGTGGTTGTTTATTTATGGTTTGCTATCTAAAAGACTTAAAAATAATTTATAGACATTTCATCTCTCATTCGCGTTATCAACTAACAAAATGAAAATCCTTTAAACGACCATATTTTTCATCACACAAGCTGTTATAATTTGAATACTTTTATAGTTTAAACATCTTTATTTCATTTCAGTTTATTTTTTTTTTTCTTAACGTTGGGAAATCCTTTATAGATACTTACCACCCAGCCCAGGGGATTGCCGGGTACGTGGGACTCGCTGAGACTTCAGGATACCCACTAAAACCTAACGGTTACCCTCAACACCATAATGTACCTACCATAACCTAAATATTATTATTTTATAATCTACATCTATACTTTTATCTGTAATCTAAACGTCGTTTAAAAATATTTTTTTTTTATTTTTAAATTCGGTTCACGTGGCTTGATATAAGAATCTTATAAAACTTTATGGAAGTGTGGTTCACTGCGAAGAGTCATAGGCATATTTATATATAATATAACTAGAGCCACTTATGATTTTGTCTCAATCTGAGACGCCCTCAGGACGTCATTCCCCATGGGGGCCCATCTGGCCCCCCTTTTAAGGGCGGTTCTCCTGACTGACACGCTCCCCCGGTGACGCTGTAATAGCCAATAGGGCTAACAGTATAGACAGAACAAAAAAAAAACTTATGATTCAAATCGGTTCGTGAAGTAAAGCAGTCTTGACTGTTGAACATCACGGAGGAAACTTAGGAAACTATTTCAGAAACTGACTAGATAAATTGACCGTTCGCATTTTGAGAAGAATTTATTTACAGATATCTCTTACTACCAAATGTCTCTGTATATTGTTTTTTGCTGAAACAACTTTGAAATCGCAACATGTCTTGTATCACGTCATAAGACGCATGACAACTAATACTGTGGCGGTTTCATATTTGACTCAAGTACCCAGATATTTATGAATCAGAATACGTAAATAATTTTCGGCTTTCGCATTATATTTCGCTGCTACATATATACTCGAAGAAAATATAAAATTAGGTGGTTTCAAGAAACTCTTATGAATTGGTTCCAGTACAGCGTGTCCAGGCTCGAAGCCAAGGGTAGATGGTTTTGCCAACTTGTATCTCATTTATTATTTACTTATGATAAGAATGCACACTTACTAGGAAACATGGAAATAAAACACTTAAAAATAGAGGCAATTATAACACTTGACACATGGAAAATGGACGAGCAAGTACCTACTTACAGAAATGTCAGAAATTTATATTTAAGAAAATAATATTTAATGTGCATCATTAAAATGTTTAAAAAGCTAGAGTATAAAAAACGAATGTGATTCCACGTTAATAAAATGTATTAAAAGTAGAGAGTAGGTAAACACAGCGGCAATGCAAACTAGGTTTAACTATTGACACATAAGACGTGAAACAGACGTCGGCGAGCTGATGATTTGTACCTGCGCGTATCATTCCTTAAATATTTAACAACTATCCGTCATCTTGATAACCTTTTCAAACATATAAACTTTAAAGCTCCCTTGAGTAGAAAAAACATTGAGACCACCAAGTGAAAATAAACATGGGTAATAATAAGAATATTTTATATCTCGAGGAGTAATATAGGCTTTAGGTAGATCATACAAGATTGCACACCATGATTATCAAACCTTTAACAACTGCTTAATTATGTAAAGTTACGTAAAGGTTTATTAAAAGCGCATTCATAAAAATAAATTTAATTTAACCATAACAATTTACATCGGCTTCCTATCAACTGCACGAGTCAAAAATAACCTATATACCATATATCATTTCTTTTAAACTGGAATAGTTTAAATACCACAAGAGGAATATTTATTTTCATGAATAATATATTTAAACAAAGCAATATAAAATAACATAATAAAATATCATATTAAAATAACAGATTACCACTTCATTATTATATATTATGATAGCTGTTGCCCGCGGCTCCGCCCGCGTGTAGGTCGTTTTTCGCGTAATCTGTGGAAACTACAATTATACAGACCTATAATAGACTTATAGTTAATTCTATATTATCCTATTCCCGTGGAAAATTTATATAAATAGGCATTACATTGCTAATTACATTGCATTTTGAAAATGAAACATAGCCTATGTCATTCGGGAATAGTGTAGCTTGCCAACGGTGAAAGAATTTTTGAAATCGGTCCAGTAGTTTCGGAGCCTATTCATTTCAAACATTCAAAAAAATAATCAAACCTTTCCTCTTTATAATATTAGTATAGAAGTATAGATATAGATATAGAAAATCAAATGCTGTTTAGACCAATGTTGTTCATAATTGAATGTCTGTGACATTTAAATAATTTATTTGGATAAGGAATAATATCGTAATTATTAAAACACCTTCGAAAGTGTATATTATTTAAGAACTAATTTCATAACCATAGAAAACGTTATAGTGAGTCAACCTTAGAAGCTAGATATATCTTGTTGTGGACTTCTTTTTAAAACTTTTAAAGAGAAACAATTTCATAGAACATCATTTTTGCGTAACTTTCACCGTTTTCGCAGCGCACGCAGTTTTTTGTTTATCTTTTTACACCTTGCGTTAGAATATTCAAGTTTTAGTAATCATCCCTAATTTTTTGAAAATAAAACATAGCCTATGTCACTCGGGAATAGTGTAGCTTGCGAACGGTGAAAGAATTTTTGAAATCGGTCCAGTAGTTTCGGAGCCTATTCATTTCAAACATACAAAAAAATAAACAAACCTTTCCTCTTTATAATATTAGTATAGACGACAGAAGATTTAATACACCTTGTGGAAAATCGTTTTAATCCTTTTTTAACTTTGTTACATTTAAAATAATGGCACCAGTATAATTAGTAAAGCTTCCAAAATTTAATATAAAGGCTTTCGACTTCCTACTTAAGCAACAGTTTGAAATATGTTTTAAAATTATAAAATTACTTTTATTAAAAATTGGACTATTGTGATAATTTAAAAAATATAATATACATAGGTACTTGTATGTAAAATTTTCCGTATTCATTTTGTAGTTAAGTAATGTTCAGGAAGAGGAAAATATCGAAAACTCAACAATCCCGTAGATTGCTAAGCTAGAATGATAATTCACATTAATTTTTTTGTTGTCGTCGTAAAGGTAAGTACAACAATCATCTGTAAACGCCAGATTGAAATTTTTCTGCTAATTGTTATTATTTCGCATTATGTAATTGGTGCTCGTGAGGGGAATCGTAGGACGCGATTTATTGCAACATTAGAATCACATTAGTAGCGGCCCCAGGCACGTTCTACGCACTACTTAGGTACTTATTGACTGGACTTGCTACGAGACCTAATTTACTATCACAATCAATACTAACTTAAGAGTACTACGTACCTATCTATAGGTAATCTCAAGAAATTTATAGAATGTCTCTAGACGCTTTGTATACTACGTATTATGTATTTTTTTTTAATTTTACGTTTTAATTGATGAAACAAAATTATTACCTAATATTTTCATTATTATATTATTTGTAAATGAAGTGTATAGTAATGTCATTTACATAACAATTTCTTTTGCTATGCTTATTTTACATAATGACTGAAAAATTGTTTACTATACTATATCCTGATGAGGTTTAAAAATAGTCTAATCGTCTTGATGAATATTCTAATTGTGCATTGATTAAATATGTTTATATACACTGACATGAGACATGAATGAATAGTGTTATGAGAAATATCATATGAATCATATCCCGCACCTATAAATTGTTACATTTAAAAATGTTTTAAGCAAAAAATGATAAGACTTTTCTTAAAATATATTAAGCTCTTTTATTATTAGGATTTTTGGTCAAATAGTACAAAATTATAGGATCACTCGAATAAAGAAAAAAATTGTTAATAATGTTATATTAGGCTACAGGATTTGGAATGAATGATATAAAATAAAAATTCTGTAATAATTTCTAAAATATTAATACAGGATACTGAAGACTGAACCTCCTGCGACGTATTTACTGGAAATTATGATTTCATTTTGTGTCACATATTTCAACGATGGGCCAATTGCATCAGGTAATTTATGAGGCTTATTTCTTATGAGGCTTAATATTTTACTTGTGTATATACCAATGCATTATTTACAATCATGCTTTATAATTACTTGTAATAACTATACTGTGACGTAATGTAAGGCGTAGGTATACTTACAGTAAATTGTTAAACATGTGTGTGTGAAATGTCTAATTACTTTGTCTCATAAAATATGTATGCAATGCTAATAACGATATTCGTATGTACTAGTTTTTATCGCCATCTCTCTGAATTGTTAACAGGATAAGCAAGATGTACGATGCCGTTACTGAGAAGCACCGTCAGAGCGTCGAGTCGCTCGAGCTAACACTCGCGTTCGGCGTACATTACTTACTGAGTGCGCTTTATAAAAAAATAAATTTTGATTGCTGTTTGGAGACTGTCTGTCTGTTTAGAGACAGAATATTTCATGAACACGAGTATTTTTTGAACTGTCATTCCGAATGTTTATACATTTTTCAACAAATAATAGAAATAACAAGTTAACTTAGACCTTTGATTTTAATATCGAGACATATATTTGTGTGACAAGCCTTGCCTCGCAATTATTTTATGGCTTTAACAACTTCTTAAATATTTCAACATTAGCTCTTACAATGACTGACTTTTAAATGATAAATAAGTAGGTATACTAAACATTTAAAAAATATATATAACGAACGTAACGAAACGAACGAACGAACGTAACGAAACGAATGAACGAACGTAACGAAACATATAAGTAACGATGTGAAAATAAATAAATACTAGATACTTTTATATAAATATAGAATGAAAGATCATTAACGTAATTTGTGGGTGTATAGTTTTATAGGGACTTTACTCATCAAGTGCCCATCAGCCGTAGATCGAGGAGGTCCATGATCAACGCGCCCTAGGGCAGCTTAGTAATGGCATCGCCCCGGGTGATGGCGGCATTATAACCGTGCTCCTAAATTTATCCGTTATCCGTCCTGGAGGCTTTAGTTGAGCTATTTAATGCCGTTATCCACCAAACCAGAGGTGTAGTCGTCTCGTTCTTCAAGAAGGGTGACAAAATCCTTTTGGTGAGTTATAGATCGATAACACTTATACAATAAACCGTCTCGCCACAACACTTGATGAACCCCAACCACCGGAACAGGCCGGGTTTTAAAAAGGCTACAGCACCATAGACCACATCCATACTGTTTGGCAGCTTATACAAAAAACCGAAGAGTATAACCACTCGACGTGTATGCCATTTGTCGAATACAAGAAAGCCTTCGACTCCATCGAGATCCGGGCTGTTCTCGAGTCTCTGCAGCGATGTGCTATCGGCTGGTGATATATGGTCATTCAAATCCAGAACCAGCGGAGAGGGTCCATCCATTTGTGTGGCGGAGTGAGGCAGGGGTATGTCATATACCCGAAACTAATCACATACGCAATGAAGGATATCTTTAAGACCCTGACTTGGATTGAACGAGGCGTCAACGTCAACGGAGAGTATATTTCTCATCTTCTTTTTGTGGACGATATTATCATTATGGCAGAGTCTCTGGATGAGCTTCTCCCGACGGCTTGGGCTTGGCATAAATTTGGAAAAGACCAAGGTGTTGTTCAACGATTACGTCATGCCAGGACCGGTTCACGTCGTTGTACGATATTAAGTTCATAAATTAAAATTATCAATTTCTTAAAAAAAATACTGTCCCACAAATATTTGATATTTATTTATTTAACAGTGTGCAATTGGGAAAAAATAAAAAGATATAAACGTTTAAATCTTCATTATATTATTATTAAAAACCAAAATTACCTAAGTTTTTTTCTTCAATTCAGTTTATACAAATATAGCGTTGAATTTCGTGAGAAATTTAATATGTAATTTTTTACCAATATTATCTAAGCACTTTTGCTAAAACTAATCTTACTTTTTCTATAAGATTTATCCCGAAAAGTATCGACGTATTTAAGAATTACTATCTATCTATAAACATGTCGGCTGTTGGTTCTCCCTTGCACTATCTATATAAAACGAAACTGAACATATTGAATTATTGAAATATATATACCTACTCTAGAACTCAGTTTATTAATTATTGCGTTGTTAAGAATATAAGGTGTAATTATTTTTTATGTGATTCTTCAATGTTTATACATGTACTAATATTATTTTAAAATTAAAAATCTATATTTCGATAATATTTAGAAATAAACATGTAAGACCTAAAATTTCTATGAAATAAATAAATCCAAACGCGATAAATGGTTCTTTACAAATATAAATAGTCGGAATCGTTAATTTTCCATTTATTGCATGTTTTAAAAGCCATCAATCCAGTGCTGAACATAAATAGTAAAGACGTCAGATCGTAGGTTATTGTTATAGCGGCCACATTTCCGGTGCTGGGCCTCCAATATCCGGATTTTCAGTGTTTGTCTATTTATGGTCTGTTATTAAAAATACCTAAACTGATTGATAGCCATTTCATCTCGCATTCGCGAACCGTGAGCATAAGCAGTTTCCGTTGGCTGTTGGATGTCAAAAAAGATAATGGATTATAACTTTATTATTTATTTATATACCTAAGAAATTACCATAACCTAACAACTATTAGTTTATAATCTATATCCGCATATTCATCTGTATTATCTAACTGCCCAGTGATGTGGTTAATAATGCGTTAAATACTTACGAGGCTTGATATTCAAATCTTAATATGAATGTATATGGAGGTGTGGTTCCTTGCGAGATGTTATGTACAAATACAACTAGGGCCACTTATCACCTACATGGGCTCGTAAATCGAGCAACCTTGACTGTTTAACATCACGGAGGCAACTTCGGAAACTATTTCAGAACCTGTATAAATAAATTCTCTATTTTGAGTATATTTTCTTTACAGTTATTACCGAACGTCACAGTATGTTGTTGTTTGCTGAAACAATTTTCAAATGGTACCATGTCCTGTGTTACACCCATAACACTCATGACAAATAGCTCATACCGTCGCGATATCATATTTGATTCAAGCATGGAGCGCCAAGGACATTTTTAAATCAGAGAATAAACCTACATGAATATTTAAATACCTTGGGGTTCTTTTTCGCTTCTACATATACTCGCCAAGAAAATATAAAATAGGTAGGTATATGTGATTTTAAGTCACACCAAAATTTTTATGGTTCAGCTTGTCTTGGCTCGAAGCTAAGGTTTCCCGAAAGCTGTGTCCCATCTATATTCACTTATTATGAAAATGCATACCTAAAACTGTCAAAATATGTAAAATTATTTAAAGGTTTTTAAAAAACGAGTACCTACATAGAAATAAATAAATATTTACGGCATCCACTTAACTCTCAGAGGCATAAGAAAAACTTAATACAGTATAGAACTGACCTTACTTGAGGTAGCTAGCGATATCAAAGAGCACACGGCGCTTCAGCACTTAATTAAAAAAGCACAACAGGTTGCCTACCTCTGTGTTTACCTGACAGGAACATGAAACTACAACAATACTTACACGAAGCTCAATTGCAATTTATTTACTACTTTTACAACTTATTTATTATTATTTATTATTTTTTATGTACAAAATAAATGTGGTTATAATATTCTCGGCTCTTTTTCGATTTGTATGTTGTTGTTGCTAGTAAAATTATACATAATTATATAATATCTAATACACAAGTACCTATAGGTAATATAAAAACTTTCAAAAGAAATTAGATTCCATCAAAACGTAAAATGTTAAGCATCCAAGTCTCGCAAAGCAATCCATTAACTGCAAATCAGTTGTGAGATGTTATGTAAAACCAAGTCGCCAAATTATTTTAATTGGATTATATTAAAGGAACTGTAACATATAACGACTTGGCGATCAAAAGGCCTTATAATTTAATTATATTTATATAAGAATAGTAAATTATTCATTAAGATAAAGAGTCACATAAATAACAAGTCAAGTGAATAATATACTACAAGTAGTCACTGAGTTATATAAATTGAATACTTATAATTAAGTAATTAAATACTTTTTCTCGTCTTCGGCCGGCAACTTTCGTCACGCTGCGCTAAACGAAGTTGTCGCTGTCCGCCGTCGTCGAAGAGAAAACTCGCATCCTATATATCACGGGAAATTAAAAATCCTCAGTTCGCATGTTAGTCAACCTCGGCCTCACCTGAACGATCTGAGACGTTTTTAGTTTTACTTCCCTTGTAATATACTATTACGAAATAAATTTCAGAAGTATACAAGGTACATACACCAAAATAACATTTTTTGTCGGTCTGTCTGTGTGTATTTTTGTACACGCTAATTTCTGAAACGGTTGAACCGATTTTGACGGGACTTCGACTTGCAGATAGCTGATGGAATAAGGAGTAACTTAGGCTACTTTTATTACCTAGCTCCTCCGGAAGGAAATCAAAACGTGCTGTGAGTAATGATATCTGTTGTTTTGGATATGTGAAGTCTTTAATAGTCTCACAAGAACGTGAAATTGTGTTTCAAAGAGATTTTTTATTGAGAAGACTACTTTTATCCGTTCCCGTTTCTTGAGATCTATATTTTTTAAGGCGCGCAGCACCTTTTGTAGGTCTACCCATGGACATATAAATAATAGGTAGTATATAATAAATATTAAATCTTCATTATTTATTACTTTTTAGTTTTAAAGTCGGTTTTTTTTAACGTAGTTATTTTTTTTAACGATCTGTGATTCGTTCTTCTATCTATTGGTCGTCATGGGACTTACTTAAGGTCCATATTTAAACCGCCCCGTTGGTCTAGTGGTTAGCGCATACGCCTAACGTGTCACGGTGCAATGGGGTTTGGGTTCGATTCCCGGCAGAGACAGGCATTTATGTGATGAGCATAGATGACCGTGTTTCTTGGTTTGGACGTTTATTAAATATATTTTCAGTATTTATATGTGTATGTATCGTTGTCTAATACCCTTAACACAAGCAAATAATTTGCTTACTTTGGGGTTAGATCAATGTGTGTAATTTGTCCCGATATTATTATTATTATTATTACTATTATTATTATTATTATATTTCAGAGATTATCCTGTATTAGCAAAACATCTTAGATTGAACTATATTAAAAAAAAATACTGAGAGGTGTCAAGGGACACCCGGATGGAACGAAGTTCCTTTCGATTAATTATTGAAGGAATAGGGAATATGCATAAAATTTAAAATGGTCTCAAATACTTTTTTTTCGGATACATATTATCATCTTATAATAATATATTTTTTATTTATTAATCATTTAAGGCCATAAAATAAATTGTGAAAAGTGTAAATTAAGGGAGCGAAATTCAAACTTCCAAAACGCGCCACCATTGGTCGAAAGGAAATGTGACGTCATTTGACACGCCATTCAAATTATCGGCGTCGAAGTTCATACTGTGGTCTGTGGTATCAGTGTTACTGAGAAAAATAATTAATTTAAACCTATATTTTCGTGCTTAAAGGTTTTATTAAATGTTACGATTGTTTAGGTAATCATTTTCCACTTCACTTGACTCAGATAAATAACTTTGTTAATAATCAGCAGATATAGAAGATATAAGATGCTATAGAAGTTTTATCAGCTGTGTTTTCAGTAAACAATTTTCTTTTTAAAACATAGTTTTATTGGTAAAGTAAAACTATGTAAAATAGTTAGTTTTACTGATAAAGTAAAACTATGTAAAATAGTTAGTTACTAGTAAAGTAAAAGTATTGTGTGTTGAATGAGTAAATGGTAACAATGCTACATTTTGTTTTTCAGCAGGTATATTTACATTGACACCTTTACTTCTGTACTTCGGTTTAATATTAACTTGCACAGCTTAGTCACTTGGAAATTTATCTTTAATATGCGAAAAGCAAGGCTTTGCCTTGTGATCACATTTAATATTGTATTGGCTGATTAATATCACAGACATTTTTATGGGCAGTACTAGGACTTACTTACTATATCACTTCATTGTAAAGGTCACCAATTTTTTTAAACACTATTTTTGATAGCTAACTCTGAAAAGGCTTCATTAACCGATGTCAATCTTTGCCTTTTGACTATGCACATTCTCATTCTCTTAGCTGGTGTTTTTGCCACAAAAATATATGAGGAACACCTCCTTTCTTCAAACTTATATTAAATTTTTCTCCTTGTTGTTTCGTTATACATATTATATTCAATATTATTAGCTGTATCTTCCTTAACCTGAAATAAATCGACAACCATAAAAATTTCGTAAAACCAAAAAAAGAATACTGTTTTTATAGAAAGTTATACTGAACTTTTGTAAACTAGGTTAGGTTAATTTTAAACTCAAATTTTCTAATGTTTAATAGCTAATGCAACTTACTATAAATTTAAACCATTAAATTATACTTATTATAAATAAAGTATACTTACGTTAAATTGATCTTCACAACTTTGATCTTGTGATTATATATCACAATTTAAGACATATATTATCCCTTTTACCATAGACCATTGTTTTTGTATTTTCGCATCTCTTGGAATATAAATAAACACTTTGTCGGGTGTTTTTCTAATATAATTTTTGCACTCCGGTACTTTACAATACTTGTAAGATGGTTTTTATCTTCTTCCATGACTTGTAAAGCACTTAAAACTTAAAATATGTATGAAGTAAATAAAAAGTTCATAGTAAACATTGACTGGTCGTGTCATTTGACGTCACGAAAGGCGCGCGCAAAATGAAGGCGTTTGAACGACTCAAATTTACTCAATGTTTTAATTTTCACTTTGAAAAAAAAAAAACTAGAATCTTTTCAAGCCTATTTATATTTTTTCTACGATATATGTAGATTAATTAATCATTTACGAGAGGTAAAAAAAAAACATGAATATATTATATATATTGTAATAAAAAAATATTAAATTATTAATATAAGCTATTATGCTAATGAATAATATTTGTATACTATTTTTGTATGATATTTCACCGATTATTTATAATTAATGTAAATAAAATGGATAACTAAATTAAAAAATGTTAATCAATAAACCCATGAGTTATTGTCCCCACCCAGCGGTTTCACTTTGTACTGATATATTTATATAACAGATGTGGTTATGTTTCCCTAAGGTATAAATAGATAGTGTTGTTACAAAACATTACGAGTATATTTGATATTTAGATCACTAATTTATATTATTATTTTCATTTAAACTGTCTTATTTGCAAATTGATTCTATAAGAACAAACTCCAATATCAAATAAATAATAAAGAACTACTAAGCAATTTAATATAATACAAAAAATAATAATGATAGAAATGAAAATATCTCGCTTGCTTTCTATAAGAGAGAGAGATAGCAAAACATGTCGTGCCAACTTTTGGTAAGAATTTTTACCGTCTAGCCCCCTTTCACAACTCGCGATAAGGAACTACGTTCCAATAAACAGTTTAAATGTTTCTAACTAGCATGTGCTAATTAACTCAGATTTATTTTTGTGTATTAAAATTAGATTACCACTTATTTTCCAAAGGGAGATGTCTTATTATATTAAGGCAAATACAACGAAAAAATGAGAACTATCCGAACAATGCTGTTACATAGTGCCAGAAACATCATAATAGCACTATTAGTTATGACGAAAACAATTTAATTGGTTATTTGCATGTGCTGGTAAACCTAGAAATGCGTTTGTCGTAAACAAGTGCTTATATATTATTAATACTTCAATAAATATTTAATATAATATAACCTTTGAGTTAGTATTATTTTAAAACTGTCTTAAAAATGAATAATAACATAAAATCAAGTTGACAAAACCAAGGGGTAGAATTGAAATAACATGAAACATTATTAACAAATTCTGTGAGTTAAAATCAGTGCATATAATGATTATTTCCCCACACTTAATTCTCATCCTTAATACAACGAGTTATTACTACGAAATCAAAATGTATCCTAATACCACTATATAAATATATATATTTTTAATAACAGCAGAATAATTTATTTTATAATTTAATAAATAACATTAAATATACTATTTTATTTCATTTCAACTAATAAATGATGTACACATGTACAGTTTTCACCTTGACTTGATAACAAGCATAATATAATTAATAGCTAACAACACCAAAACTGTCAATTAAATTAGTAATCGGTTTAATCACACAGTATAAAGCCGGTTAATCCACTAACATTGACCGGATCGATGGCCCTATCCCTACTTGTATGAGTAACCTTGTTTACATACAAATTGTATATAATATCGGTATCTAATGTGCAAAGTATAATAATAAATAAAAAACTACTGCTCATGACAGACACCACGTATTGTCACTGGATAAAATACAATTAAACCACTTCATTTAACAACAAACAACAAAGTCAAGAAACTATAAAGGGTTGGTCGTTTGTAGCAAACATTTATGAAATATAAGCCCTTCAATTCGCTGCCACGGATTATTCTATTTTTATGTTGTCTCGCCGCAAGCCTTTATTAGATAACTCTAGTCTAGCTCCGACAAGGCTTTCCAGTTAATGGCCTCGAAAATATTTTATTGTAGAATTGTTTTGAGTCTGAATTCTTCAAGTCACATTTAAACTGATGTGTTCCGCAATGGAACTGAGAGTAGATTTATTAAATTTCTAAACTAAAAGATACTTTACTTGTACTCTTTGTACTTTTGATAACATGACTGACTACAAACTATTCTCCTCTATACAAAGATACATGTATTTAACTCCAGCAAAAATGCTTTAACATTAAGTAATATTAACAGACATTTTATAATACATATCAATAATATAAAAATATCCTAGTTATAACTTATAATTATCTTATCGTATTTTAAAATACAAAGCCATTAATCAATGATGGAATATTATTTAACCGGTAAATTGTAATGATATAATAACAAACATGCAATTATTATATTATATTAAAAAGACTGGAATAAACCAAACGCAGAATTATGAAAAGAAACGGTTATAATGATATATGTATTATGTACATATTATATTAGTCACATGTAAGTGACTAAAGTTGCAAGAAATTCTATTGATTTGCATTTCCAATTTCGAGGATAGGCCCCGATCATCCCAAAATCAATTTAAGACCAAATTCAAATTTAACACGAAGTGCTTTCGATTTCAGGTGATTCGCATTTTCTGAAAACACACTTATAATATTCCCTGTTTACCTTAACGAAAAATACATATTAAATAGATAGTTAGATAACTAAGGTCCCGTACCTATATCATAATTTTCGAACTTAAAAAGTAAGAAATAATAAATAACGCATTCGAATTCTTTTGTAGTACAAAAAAACTTTTGTATTATTATTTGCTTTTTATTAGATAGAACGTTGCTAAAATGGTTTTATTGAACCATATACCATAATTTTCAAACTTGAAAAGTAAAACATTATGAATGAAGCAGTCAAAGTCTTTTGTAGTATTTTTTATTATTGCTATTATATTTTTTAGATAGAACGTTGCTAAAGTAGTTTTATTGAAATCCTTTGTGTTGTTGGTTTACGAAGTTACTTATAATTAGTAAATCAAATATAAATATCTTGAAGTAAAAAGACAATTAATGGCCTGGTCTATTCTGATGGTTTGCTAGTCATACCAGTGCTCCAACAATTCCGATACATAACTAGAATAAGTGCTAACCGTGTGTAAGGATTCAGTATTAGTGGAAAATTACTCCATTAGTACTCTCTTATATAATAAAAGTTAATAAATGTAAAAAAATTACAAATGTATATTCATTATTCACAGTCAGTCCTTATTTTGGGAAAAATACAAATATTAAGTGGTCTACTTTAGGTACAGATGGTTTCATTAATTTTTTGAGGTGATCAAAGGATTTGATTCATGGAGCTTAAGTATTTGTTTCAATATTCTTCACCGATTCACGGCCGGTAATTAACATGAAGAAAGTACTCTTTTACAAAGTTTTAAATATTTTATATTTAATACTTGACATTTATATTTAATACTTGACATTGATATGACATTCAGTTGTATAAATTACCTAAGCTTACGCTAACATTACTGTCTATGTTATTCATATTACGACATATCTTATATTATCCAACTACATATTGCTAGAAGGCGTTGGTGAATGAATAGAATAATTAATTTAAATTCTGATATATTAAAATACGTATTCTAGAATAATCCGTTACTGAAAATGTATGTTACACCCACTATGTTTACTATTTTATTCCTCACATTTCTAATGTTCCAGAGCCGAACACGAAATAGTTTCGGCTCCCTTCATTCTTCTCATTTAATATGTTCTTCTTGACATTATACTCTTTTTAATTAATATACGACAACTTTTTTGCAACTTTTTATTCACTTGATTAATTTTTAAGCTTTTTTTTAGTATTTTTTTGTTTTCTTGTAAATATGATCTGTAATAAAATGCTAGTAACAATATGCAATAAGATTGAATTCTCACAACGACTCCAATGTTACAAAAAATTAACTATTATTTTTACGGCCCTCCTAAACTATTCTCTAGTAAAAGATGACTAAATTTATTTAACCTGACTTACATATATTTTATAAAATCTATGTTTAAATTAACATTATACATTCAGTTAAAGATCTGTTAAAATAATCTACAATGTTAAATAATTATTACAAAAGATAAAGGATAAGCATAATCTTAACTTGCATATAATGATATAACACAATACATATTATTTTACTGAAATAATTTAAAATCAAGCATTTATAAACTCCTTACTACAACGTAATTACGTACAGTTGAAGGATGTAAACTATTATTTTTACATGTCAGTCTTAGAAACCTTACATTCACTGTGAAACTGATCTGTGAAACACACAAAGTGACTTAAAGATTCTAGTGTGTAATTAGGTTTTCGATGCAATTAATTTTTAACCAAACTATATATTTCCTTAAGAACAAGTTTTTTATAAAGAAATATAATTGAATATATGTGTTACACTTTAAATTATTTTTTAACTATCGTTCTAAAACATACGTCGAATGTTGTAATTTTGTTAACATTGTCAGTAGTTCTTTTTAAATAATTAATAAATGTTTAAACAAAAACAATACATAGGAGCCATCTTTACATATTTTTGGCAAGTATGGTTCATGTGACTGCTGCTTTAAATATTGTACTGCTTTCAACAGCAAGCTACCAAACTTGGGCAGTTAATTAATAATATAATATTCAGGTAACAGTTCTAACAAGCAAGTGGTGACTGTTTGAATAATTTGCACACACACATACCTACATACCAGATGTAATTAACTCTCACTGTATGCATAACGAGATTCATTATTTAGAAATAGCTTATAAAGTAATATAATTAATAACAACACATTAAAATTCTCGTACTTACAGAGTTAGTACTCTGTTATTCTGTATTTAATAATGAAGTAAAGAGCTCATTTCAAAAAGAAATTATTTATTCCATCGCAATATTTTTCAAAATTCCGTACATAGCTTAAGATTATGTGATAGTAACATTTTATTTCCATTAAAACTTTTAGTTTCATAATTTCAGTTTGTTCGTCACCTTACTCAATTATAATCTTGGATTATTCAAGTAACTGTTTCATTCATAAGAGAGAGTGCTATTCGAATTGAATTAGTTCAACCTGAATTCGTTTAAAAGTTTTTAGAATGTTCCAGTAATTTGTTTAACTTCTAAACTATTACAAACTAATAACAACAACTTAACTACTACTATAAACTAATATAACATGTTGTTCTTATATAATAATATATAATTTATTTTTAATCGGTGTCTACTGGATGTTAGTAAATACGCAAAAATAGATTTACATTCGGTTTTTAATAACAAAAATACATTCTTGTGAAAAATATAATAATCTAATAAAATTTATAAGATATATTTTTGCGAAGGCGTATATTAACGGATGGTTTATATTAAATTTTCTGGAATATTCTTATATAGTATCCATAGCATAAGTCTCAGGCTATTAGCAGTAAGAATTTTAATTTTATTTGTACTAATCACTGTACTGTAGACTATACCGTTACAGTACGTTAACAGTAATGGATTGAATTATAGAATAATAAGTTCTTAAAAGTGATATTCATAATTTTCTTCATAATTGAATCATCTTTGTCATTCATTCAATTATCTTCATAATTTAAAATGACTACCTCCAAATGATGCCGATTACGTGACATGTGAGGTCACAGCGTTCGTTCGTCGATACGTATCTATACCCCAGAAAAAGAATTTGCAATTATTGTGGTTGATTAATTAATTATTTAGGATGAGAATGCATAGAATGAAATTAATCGTATTCATTTAAAGATGGAAATAAATCATATTTAAGTATATTCAAATCATATATAAACTAAACCGTAACCTCCTTTGACATATAACTGTGTTCAAGATGAGTATATAAATACCACAAGTATTAAGACAAGATACTGAAAAAAATATTATTTCAAATGCATCATTGAAAAGTTTAAACATTCCCTTTTAGATTGTTGGTCTTTTTTTTTTTTTTTTTATCAAAACTAGGTTAATGCTTGACTACATTCCACCTGATGGTAAGTGAAATGTAGTCTTAGGTGGTAAAGCGCATTAACCTAGCAGCCTTTTCACTCTCCTCTTGAAGACACCCACATTATATTTTTTTCAGATTGTTTCAGTCCTTCGCTGTACGCACTAAAAAAGATGAAGCATAGCGCTTCGTTCGGACAGGTGGAGTGTCCACAACGCAGGGATGGATACCCGCCGTGCGTCGGGACGTCCGGCAAAGAAACGGGGATGGGGGAATTAGGTCGTGCAATTCCTGCGCACACTCACCAGAATGTATCCTATAGAATACTGAGAGGCTAGCAATTCTACGCCTGTGTTCAAGGCTGTGGAGTTTGGCGTCAACCAATTTAGGGTCGCCAATAAGCCTCTTTGCTCGCCTCTCAATTGAGTCCAGAACCGCAAGATGAGTCTTTGCGGCACCAGCAAATATGTGGCCACAGTACTCTACACACTACCGGATCTGTGCTTTGTATAATACAAGAAGCTGTCCCGGTGTAAAGTACTGTCGCACCTTCGCTAGTACGGCAAGCTTTCCTGCAGCTGCTCTTGCTCTGGACTCAATGTACCGACCAAAGTTGAGGTTCGAGGAGATCTCTAAGCCTAACACCTGAAGCCAGTCACTGTATTCCAAGGATACATTCTGGAAAGTAGGAGCCAAGGTGAAAGGGCTCTTTTTGGCGGTGAACAGACACGTCTGCGTTTTGGTGGCGTTGAATAAGACAAGATTGGCATTGCCCCATGCGGAAACTGCCTGAAGTTTGTCATTCAAACGTTGCACCATGGCTTCTCTTGAAGATTGTACTTCATCTCTACTAGCCCGAGAACTTGTCAGATATCTTTCTACAACTGTGCTGTCGTCTGCATACCCATAGATACCGGGCTTCAGCAGATCGTTAATGTGCAGCAGAAAAAGAGTTGCAGAAAGAACGGACCCCTGAGGTACTCCGGCATTTATTGTCAAGGGTTCCGAAGAACATCCGTCGACAACAACACGGAGAGATCTCTGGCTCAAAAAGTCCGTTATCCAGCCAATCAGACCAGGAGATATACCGTGCGCTGAAAGCTTGCTTAAAAGGCTCACATGCCAGACCCTGTCAAAAGCCTTCGAGACGTCCAGAGAGACGGCGACCGCTTCTCCGTTCCTCTCGATGGCTTCGCCTAAAATGTGTGTTACGTACGCTAGAAGGTCTCCAGTGGACCTATTTCGGCGAAATCCGTACTATCGGTCACTGAGCAGATCGTTACCTTCTACGTACGCTAGAAGTCGCGAGTTCAATACACGCTCCATAATCTTGCAGAGTATGGAGGTGATTGAAATGGGCCTATAATTGGCAGGATCGGCACGGCTGCCTTTTTTGGGCACGGGTTGCACGTTGGCAAGCTTCCAGGATTCCGGCACTTTCCCAGTCTTGAAAGAGAGGCGATACAGACGTGTCAATACAGGAGATAACTCACCTGCGCATGTCTTGAGCAGAATGGCTGGTATACCATCAGGACCACTGGCTTTATTCACATCTAAACGACACAATGTTCTTCATACCTCTTTGTTCGTGATGCGGATTTCAGGCATCGAAATACCGCAGTGAGGAAGATGTTCTGGAGAAGCATTGCCAGTGTCTAGATGCGAATTCTCAGCAAACAGAGAAGCAAATACATTCGCTTTCTCTGTTGCTGTGTGGGCCAGGGATCCATCAGGCTTCAGCAGAGCAGGCAGTGAGGGTTGGCAGAAGTTCGACTCGATCGCTTTGGCAAGAGACCAGAAAGCTCGACTGCCAGTTGGTCTGACAGAGAGCTTTTCGCCATTCTTAATGTTTTCGGTCATGTGCATGACGACATTCGGCATTAAACCATGGGCGAGCTTTGCCACCGATGGGTACGTCAGCAAAAGGAATAAAATACTCTATTGCCTGATGCACCACATCGGTTATAGCATCCGCGCAACTCGACGGATCCAAAGAAGAGAAGCAGACCTGCCGCCAAGGATAAGGCGCAAAAAAGTGCCGCATCTCATCCCAATCTGCTGACTTGTATTTCCATACTCGCCTAACACCATGAGGTTCGAAAGCTGGTGGGGAATATGTAAACACAGATTTCACCAGACAGTGATCGGAGGTTCCCTAGGGAGAGGTAACCTCTACACGATACCTGTCCGGATCAGTTGTCAGCAGAAGGTCCAGGCAATTGGCTGTATGGCCTACCACATCTGGTACCTTTGTCGCTTGCCTCACCAGCTGAAAGAGGTCCAAGGACAACGCAAAGTTCCGCGCTTCTCTTCCCGCATGGTCGGTCTTCTGGTACGGGAACAGCCAGTCCTGATGACAGGCATTAAAGTCCCCCAGAAAGACGAGCTGCGCCGAAGGGTACTGATACAGAGCCATATCTGCAGCCTCACTGAGATACTCAAATAAACGAGTTGTCTCCTAGTCACCGCTGTGCGAACGGTAGACACAGGAATACAGGATTTTTTCGTTTCCTGTGTCCACTAAAACCCATAGGGAAGAAAAAGTGGGGTCTTCAAGGTGACGGAGACGCTGAACAAAGAGGTCGTTCCGCGCGTACACACTGATTCCGATCCGTGAGCGAAAGTTGTGCTCTAACGAGTAACCGGGATAATCCAAGTATGCAGCGCTCAAAGGACATTGTATCTGCGTCTCCGTCAAAAAGAGCAAGTGCGGCTGCTCTGTCTCCAGGTGGTGGTGGACAGCTAAAAGATTTGAGTGCAAACCCCTGATATTAGTGAGGTGCACTTTATATGAGGAGGAGTGCAACCGCTGTGTAACCTTGTTCCTTTTTCTTCACTTTTTCATAAAAAAAAGTAAATATAAAAGTGAATAGGGATGGGAAATGGCAGTTGAACGAGACGGTACGTATCGAACCCGACGTCGAAATTGGTGATGTCTTGCCACTGGGAGGCTAGTCTGGAGACTGCGAGGACGCCCGAACCCCCCCAGGGATCGCCATCGGGCCTCCTCGTCTGGTCGCCAACCAGCACGATGGAGCCACCCTGGGATTTTTCACAGCTGGCGGGGCAGCCTTTCGTGGTTGGCTATCCCACTAATTGGGCCCCCAACTATCTGCGGGCGGCCAGCGGAAAGTCGTCGCTTCGGATCCCGCTACCCTCCTCGACTAGACACCCGACAAAACAAACACCAACCCGACGTTGACCGGTTCGCCAACGCACCGCAACTGTTCAGACCCATTTCCCATTAACGGCTTCATCGAGCAACGTGCCGGAACACGACTAGGTCGCTTTGCGGCACGACTCTGCCCGATGGGTGGTAACTTTGCCGGCGACCGGATGTTATGATCTACCACCAAGGTCCTATAGCTCTTTTCATGTAAAATGACTTGATGAGATTGAGTCGCAAATATTGAACAACTATTTACTATTTTGATAACCCTCCCAAACAAACCTGACATAGTAAAATGAACTTTTAGAACAATATACCAGATAAAAATAAAAGAAATAAGCCTGCTACGTCTATTTACCTTGTTTGATTATTTACGGTGTATATTACTCACTAAGTGCGCTTTCTACAATATTAAATTTTGAAGGCTGCTTGGATAACGTTGGGAGAGTAGATTTTTTTAACGAGTAATTTATGAAATGCCATTCTGCAATGCTTAAGTTTCTCAACTAAATAATAATTTTCCTACAACCTCGCTGCTTAGATTTTAATGTTCAAGATCCACTTACTCTTAGATATTACAAGCTTTTCTCCTATATTATTTTTCAATAATTTTCTTAGAATATGAGCTTTTAGAAACGGTCCCTTGCAAGGGGACATCTACTAAACAAAAATTTTCATACTGTTTATAAATATGTAGGTAAGTAATTGTATTTGTTACGGTTACCCGGCTGTACTATTTTTACTAATTTGAGGTGCTTATTTATGATGCTCCTATTCTATGGAGTGCCTTCTTATCTCCGGTTATCTCCGGTGGCTGTTGGTCTTGAGGGAATGTTGTGATCGGCGGGTCTTGCGGCGGCTATGCGGATGTATATTTGGATCGGATTAAGAAAATGCTGATCTGATTTCTACGTAATATTAACAGTGTGATACACTATTATCTATACTTGTAATAAAACATTACATTGGCAAAATCTTTACATTAACCACAATATTTGTTTTAAATAATTCTTAAGTGTAAGTATGGTATTAAAACTATAACTCTCTTGCTATGATCTGATAATATACACACGAAACTTACTCCATGTGTATTTTGTTTTATGTAGGTAAAACAAACCGCCTCGTTGGTCGACTGGTTTGCGCAGACGCCTAACGTGTAGCGACTCAATGGGTTCGATTCCCGACAGGGACATTTATAATGTGTAGTTGTATGTATTCGTATCGTTATCTAACACCCTTAACACAAGCAAATAATTTTCTTACTTAGGGGTTAGATCAATGTGTAACTAGTCCTGTATTATTATTATTATTATTATAATGATATAAGTTCACGCGATAAAACCATTCTATTTTTTTAACTAACCTCAAAAAAGGAGTAGGTTTTTTAATTCGACCGTATATTTTGTTTAAATATGTGTGTTTGCGAACATATTCATCGCTTACAAATCGGTTTTCATTATATATTTTTTTAAAGTGTAACATGTCCAGGGAATGGTCCCATTTTAATTCGCTGAAAATCTGGTTATTAGTTTTCGAGACAGACAAAAGTACCTACTCTACTAAAAATTAGAACAGATGTCTCGCTCACTTGTTTTGGATCATTTTAAAACATAGCATTACGTCTGAATAATGGAAGGAACCAAAAAATATAAAGAAATAAACAAAACTTTTTAATATTTGAAAATATCTTTAAACATATCCATGTTAAATTTATTTTAATTTGAAATATAAATAATATAAAAATTAAACTGATACGGGTAGGGATTCGAACTCGGAACTTCTGGAAAGTTGCCCAATGATTAACAGGTGCCTTTGGTCCAGATCAATTAAAAAAGTTGCACCGACTTCCTAAACAGCGTCGTTCATTAAATTATTATTATGGTTTTTAAAGCTCGTTTTTATTTTTTGTCGAAAAATAACATTAAAAGTTTTAAAACCCAAGATTCGCCAACTCCATTAAAGATATTAAATTCCCCGAATTACGTCAGTCATTACGTCTTTAAAAGTTAATCTGTGTTAATTCGCGGCTTTGTTAAGAAAAATATTACAAACTTTAAAACTTATTTACAATAAATAACATTCAAGGACAAACTAAAATTAGGTATGTTGAAAGTACGTCGATCTTCTCCACATAGATCCTTAAATATGTCCGAGCACGTGTATTTATTAACTTACAAAAGAATGTATTTTAAATTAGTTGACCAAGTTTAAATGATAAAAAATGGGTTGTTTGAAATATTTTTAAAGACTGCGAATACCATCTTACATAATTGAAAGTAAACACGTAGACTGTGTATATGTCCTTGTTATACCATTATTATAAGAAACCTTGATATGTAATCTTGTATAATTTTCGAACGATCACCCAAATAAAGATGTTGCTTCGTCCAGATAAATTGAGGGCTATTTTCAAAGCTTTACACGTTACTGTGAACAATGGGAAGGCTTTGCAGGTTGTAATGGGGGGCTTACACTGTCTATTTTTCTCTTCCTTTTCACTCTGTCTATCAGCTTTGAAATAACCTTGAGCAGGTTATCATATTAGGTCCCTTACAAATAAATGAAAAGTTATTTCTAGCACAGAAAAGTTTCTAAATATAGCCCAACTAAAATATTTAAATATATCTATTCAACATTACTTCATTCGGTCTGTCTGTGTGTCTGTTTGTACACGCTTATCTCTGAAACGGTTAAACCGATTTTGACGGGACTTCGACTTGCAGATAGCTGATATAAAAAGGAGTAACTTAGGCTACTTTTATTCCATAATTTATTATTTACTAGCCGTTCCAAGGCAAATACAAAAAAAAAAAATGAGAACTATCCCAACGATGCTCTTACAAGTGCTGTTATAGTGCGAGAAACATCACAATAGCACTATTAGTTATGACAAAAACAATTTAATTGGTTATTTGCATATGTGGTAAACTTAGAAATCGTTAGTCGTGAACAAGTGCTTATATATTATTAATAATTCAATAAATATTTAATATAATATAACCTTTGATTTAGTATTATTTTAAAACTGTATTAAAAATGAATAATAACATAAAATCATAAGTTGACAAAACCAAGGGGTAGAATTGAAATAACATGAAACATTATTAACAAATATAACCGCCCCGTTGGCCGAGGGGTTAGCGCAGATGCCTAACGTGTCACGGCGCAATGGGGTTGGGTTCGATTCCCGGCAGAGACAGGAATTTATGTGATGAGCATAGATGTCTGGGTTTCTGGATCTGGTCGTTTATTAAATATATTCTCATTATTTATATGTGTATTTCTATGTATTTGTATCGTTGTCTAACACCCTTAACACAAGCAAATAATTTGCTTTCTTAGGGGTTAGATCAATGTGTGTAATTTGTCCTGATATTATTATTATTATTAAATACTGTAAGTTAAAATCAGTGCATATAATGATTGTTTCCCCACACTTAATTCTCATCCTTAATGCAACGAGTTATTACTACGAAATCAAAATGTATCCTTATACCACCATAATAAGTTTAATATATAAATATATAATTTTTTGATAACAGCAGAATAATTTATTTTATAATTAAATAAGTAACATTAAATATACTATTTTATTTCATTTCAACTAATAAATGATCTACACATGTACAGTTTTCACATTGACTTGATTATAAGAATAATATAATTAATAGCTAACAACACCAAAACTGTCAATTAAATTAGTAATCGGTTTAATCCGGGTAAGACGGACACCATTATTGATGCACAGTATAAAGCCGGTTAATCCACCAACATTGACCGGATCGATGGCCCTATCCCTACTTGTATGAGTAACCTTGTTTACATACAAATTGTATATAATATCGGTATCTAATGTGCAAAGTATAATAATAAATAAAAAAACTACTGCTCATGAAAGATACCACGTATTGTCATTGGTTAAAATACAATTAAACTACTTCATTTAACAACTATCACATACATACTCAAAAAACTATAAAGGGTTGACCGTTTGTAGTACACATTTATGAAACATCAGCCCTTCAATTCGCTGCCACCGATTATTCTATTTTTATGTTGTCTCGCCGCAAGCTTTTATTAGATAACTCTAGTCTATCTCCGACAAGCCTTTCTAGTTAATGGCCTCGAAAATATTTTATTTTAGAATTGTTTTGAGTCTGAATTCTTCAAGTCACATTTAAACTGATATGTTCCGCAATGGAAGTGAGAGTGGATTTAAATTTGTATAAATAAAGAATGAAAAATAAACCGATACGGGCAGGGATTTGAACCCGCGACTACTGGGAAACCGAAACGGGACGGTTTCCCTTACAACATAACTTATATATTTTTTAAATATGTAGGTACCCAAATAAATAGTTTACAGAAATTTTAAATTCTATGTAAATCACCTTGTTTTATTTATACTTTTCGATTGTAACAAACAACTAGATAAATCGAATAAATCTAGTCTACAATTCATACCGAGGTCCACTACACCTAGCACTCAAAAGTTAAATTCAGTGGAACTAATTAACTCTGTCTGGTCATGTGAACTCGTTTTTAAGATAAAAAAAATTATAGGACAAGTCATCTTAAAACATAAGATAAAGAAATTACGGAAGAACAACTTACATTTTCAGGATCCCTTAAGATACCTTAGCTTCAAGTAAGATATGTCCCTACACCACGGGCGTATCCCGGCCATCCACGCCTGGAACTTCACTGCAGACATCTGCAGCGCGGTAGGCGTTTATCTTTCTGCCACCAATATTCAAAGCCTTTGTATTCGGTTCTGCTATATACATAAATTGTAAAATGAGTCGTCCTTCTTCACACCGATGTAGTCGCACCAGTCCAACAAAGATTCATCGCCATCGGGATTGCACGCTGTATTTAGTACTGCCATTTGCTATCACCAATATCTTTATAAACTGATAATTAACTACAATAAATTAAGCTATAAGTGGTGGATATTACAATGCTATTTTAGGGCAGATCCCAATAAATGAAACCACCAGCCATCAGCAATAGTTAGCTCCTCAACAGTATAACAGCACTCCAACAACAGTAACACAAATAATAACATTATATTCAATAAGTAATTCGAATAAAAACTTAACGTAAAATATCTACAAAAAACAATTGTAAAATTAAGTTAGGTATAACAAAATCATAAACAATATAAACCCTTTCTATTAGTCATCCGCCTACCTATATGTATATAGTACATAAGACGAAGCTTCTTAGCAATCCATGGATTCACCGTGCGGGTGCCGGGCCCATCGCGTTGCAAGGAGAGGAGTGCAAGCAGTGCCTGGGACTTGCGACCCAGGAGTAGGTTTAAGGGGCCCCTTTATTATGCGCAAAAACGCTCACCTTCACCCTCCACACTCCTCTCCCTACCTAACCAAATTTGGAAAGAACCTACTAATGCCGCCTTTGAAGTACGTTCTAGAAATGAACCGATGCTTGTTCTAGAAAGGCCAAGATCTTTAAGTAGGCTATACATTATGTTAGCCGGGAACTTACGTAACAGATCAAATTTGCTATAAATAATGATAACACTACAAAAGATTTGAGAGGAAACTTCTCGTATGAAAAAAAAAGTTTTACATTTATTTGCACCATGTCTACCCTCACCAAGATAAACAAAAAAAAAAGTAAATGATCTCTTATTATCGCACCATTGCTGCTTACCAGTTTGAGGGTTTATAGTTTTTACATACATTAGTAAGTACAAAGGGTACGTTTTATCAAAATCGAAATCTACGCGTACGAAGTCGCAGGCACAGCTAGTAAAGAAATATAATTGAATATATGTGTTACACTTTAAATAATTTTTTAACTATCGTTCTAAAAAATACGTCGAATGTTGTAATTTTGTTAACATTGTCAGTAGTTCTTTTTAAATAAATTATAAATGTTTAAACAAAAACAATACTTAGGAGCCCTCTTTAAATTTTTTGGTGAATATGGTTCATGTGACTGCTTATGTAATATGGTTCATGTGACTGCTTTCAACAGCAAGCTACTAAACTTTGGCAGTTAATTAATAATATAATATTCAGGTAGCAGTTCTAACAGGCAAGTGGTGACTGTTTGAATAATTTAAACACACACCTACATACCAGATGTAATTAAATCTCTCTGTATGCATAACGAGATTCATTATTTAGAATTGTATAGCTTATAAAGTAATATTATTAACAACAACACATTAAAATTCTCATACTTACAGAGTTAGTACTCTGTTATTCTGTATTTAATAATGAAGTAAAGAGCTCATTACTAAAAGAAATTATTTATTCCGTCGCTATATTTATCAAAATTCCGTACATAGCTTAAGATTATGTAATAGTAACATTTTATTTTAATTAAAACTAGTTTCATAATTTCAGTTTGTTCGTCACCTTACTTAATAATAATCTTGGATTATTCAAGTAACTGTTTCATTCATAAGAGAGAGTGCTATTCGAATTGAATTAGTTCAACCTGAATTCGTTTAAAAGTTTTTAGAATGTTCCAGTAATTTGTATAACAACTAAACTACTACTATAAACTAATATAACATGTTGTTCTTATATAATAATATATTATTTATTAAATATATTATTTATCGGTGTCTACTGGATGTTAGTAAATACGCAAAAATAGATTTACATTCGGTTTTTAAAAAGAAAATGCAATTTTTGTGGGTAATTAATTAATTATTTAGATGAGAATGCATGGAATGAAATTGATCGTTTTAATTTATAGATCGAAATAAATCATATTTAAAAACTAAACCTTTACCTACTTTGACATATAACTGTCTGTTAAGATGAGTATATAAATACCACTAGTATTAAGACTAATGAATCTTACTGAAAAAAATAATATTTCAAATGCATCATTGAAAAGTTAAAAAAATTCCCTTTTAAAGTGTTAGTCCTAAAGCTCTCTTCATGTACTGAAGTATTTCCATATTATTATTTTTTGATGCGACTTGATGAGATTGAGTCGCAAATATTTAACAACAATTTACCATTTTGATAACCCTCTCAAACAAACCTGACACAGTGAAATGAACTTTTAGAACAATATACCAGATAGAAATAAAAGAAATAAGCCTGCTACGACTATTTACCTTGTTTGATTATTTACGGTGTATATTACTCACTAAGTGAGCTTTATACAAAATTAAATTTTGATGGCTGCTTAGATAACGTTGGAAGAGTAGATTTTTTTAAAGAGTAATTTATGAAATGCCATTCTGTAATGCTTAAGTTTCTCAACTAAATAATAATTTTCCTACAACCTCGCTGCTTTGATTTTAAAGTCCAAGTTCCACTTACTTACAAATTTATTAGAATATGAGCATTTAGAGAAGGTGTTTGGAACGGATTAAGAAAATGCTGATCTGATTTCTACGTAATATTAACAGTGTGATAGACTATTAATATTAATATCTAGACTTGTAATAAAACATTACAATTACAAAATCTTTACATTAACCACATTATTTGTGAGTATGATATTAAAATTATAACTCTCTTGCTATGATCTGATAATATACACAAGAAACTCACTCCATGTGTATTTTGTTTTATGTAGGAAAAACAAAAAAGATCACACGATAAAACCATTCTATTTTATTAACTAACCTTTAAAAAGGAGTTTATTTTGTTTAAATATGTGTGTTTGCGAAATATTCGTCGCTTACGAATCGGTTTTCATTATATGTATATATTTTTAAAGTGTAACATGTCCAGGGAATGGTCCCATTTTAATTCGGTGAAGATCTGGTTATTAGTTTTCGAGACAGACAAAAGTACCTACTCTTCTAAAAAATAGAACAGATGTTTCACTCGCTTGTTTGGATCATTTTAAAATATAACATTACGTCTGAATAATGGAAGGAACCAAAAAATAGAAAGAAATAAACAAAACTTTTTAATATTTGAAAATATCTTTAAACATATCCATGTTAAATTTATTTTAATTTGATATGAATATAATATAAAAATTAAACTGATACGGGTAGGGATTCGAACTCGCAACTTCTGGAAAATTGCCCAATGATTAACATTTGCCTTTGATCTAGATCAATTAAAAAACTTGCACCAATTTCATAAACAGCATCCTTCATTGAAATTATTATTACGGTTTTTAAAGCTCGTTTTTATTTTTTTGTCGAAAAATAACATTAAATGTTTTAAAACCCAAGATTCGCCGACTCCATTAAAGATATTAAATTCCCCGAATTACGTCAGTCATTACGTCTTTAAAAGTTAATCTGTGTTTATAAAAGAGGTTAATGAGAGTTCGCGGCTTTGTTAAGGAAAATATTACAAACTTTAAAACTTATTTACAATAAATAACATTCAAGGACAACCTAAAATTAGGTATGTTGAAAGTACGTTGCTCTTCTCCACATAGATCCTTAAATATGTCGGAGCACGTGTATTTATTAATTTACAAAAGAATGTATTTTGTATTATTGACCAAGTTTAAATGATAAAATATGGGTTGTTTGAAATATTTTTAAAGACTGCGAATATACCATCTTCCATAATTGAATGTAAACAGGTAGATTGTGTATATGTCCTTGTTATACCATTATCATAAGAATTTTTGATATTTAATCTTCTATAATTTTCGAACGATCACCCAAATAAAGATGTTGCTTAGTTCAGATAAATTGAGGGCTATTTTCAAAGCTTTACACGTTACTGTGAACAATGGGAAGGCTTTGCAGGTTGTAATGGGAGGCTTACACTGTCTATTTTTCTCTTCCTTTTCACTCTATCTAGCAGCTTTGAAATAACCTTGAGCAGCAGCTTTACACATTAGGTTTCTTACAAATAAGTGAAAAGTTATTTCTAGTACAGAAAAGTTTCTAAATATAGCCCAACTAAAATATTTAAACATATTTATTCAACATTACTTCATTCTCTTTCTATTATAATATGGACTGTTAGAACATTTCACAGTCGTTAACTGAATTAATTTACTCGGTTTAAATATCATTGAAATTCATGGAGCTTAACGTTTGACACTTTAATTAAGTATGGTGTAGTTCTGATACGAAGGTATAACGTAAAATCAGACTCCAATCAATCCAATACTTAATTATGTTCGGTTGATGGAAATTATACGGTATTCTCTAACGCTTAATGAGAATTTATATTTTTCTGCTGAGCAAGAAGAGATTTACATTATTTGTTGTAAAATACGATTATATTTTAGTATAAAATGCATTATAATAAATGTTCCTCATAATAAATGTGGAATAAAATGCATAATCTTATAATTGGAAAGGACTATTCATAATGTGTGCGTGTATGAGTTTGTGTAATTAGAAACGTCCTCTGTTCATATCCAGTTGTGATGATGCCATTTTCTATGGAATTTAGAACTTCTTTTATGGAAAGTTATCAGGAGAATATAATGAAATGCTAGCTTAGTGATAAGTGAAATATGTTTTTATTAATGACGTATATTATGAGTAGACATGGGCTCATTTCAAGCGCTCAACGGACCCTCGTTAGAAAAGTATGCAAGATTTAATATTAAAGGTTCTCATGATAATGGTGTTATACGGATATTTTATATAGCCTTCCGATTTATAATTAATAATGGAAGGTGGTATGTTCTCAGTCTTAAAAAAATATTAGTCTATATGTCTGTAGGTGTCAAGGACTCACTCATCTTTGGGGTAATCAACCATTACTTAAGGTCTCGACTTGAAGATGAATTCATTTTCTAACACTACTACGCACAAGCTCTTCATAAAGCTTTTCAACAGGCTCTGAGAAAATTCGCTTGCTTACAGCCGTGGATTCGCGGCTTGATTATAGACGCAACGATAATATATAATGCTTTTATTGTCTTTTGATTTAAGCGACAACGTCAAAGAAGAACTTAACTGAAGATACCTGCAAGATAAGGGATTATTGTAGAAGAGACCTCAAGTAAATAAATACAGATTATCGTAGAAGAGCCCTATAGAAGGATAAATAAGGGTTTATCATAGAAGAGTCCTGTAATGTCTTGGGACTGTGACTCGACCGTTCGTTATTCAGTTACATGTTGTTTCATTACGTTTCATAAGTCCCTTATAACGTACCCAGAGGTCGCGGGTTCGATTTTTTTTTATTTTTTATTGTATATTTATATAAATTTTAATAAGTTTAACATAAGCTATACATGTTTGTAGACATTTTCAAACATGCCTCTTAGTTCGTAGTTAATAAGTCTAAATAGCCTAATAACTCTAGCTAAACCTTTTCGAGTTCGATAGCAGCTCCAGCAGACGATTTGCAAAAACTAATTAGGCGCAGAAATAACTTGCGATATTAAAAATTCAGTTAGTAAAGTGCAGATTCCTGTCACACAGTCGCGGCTGCAATTAGTCTGCCTGGACGGGCCGGCGCGATGCACACTGTCACTCTTCAAATAGACCCCCGAAGATAGTCTGGGAACTGATACTAAATTCACTGCAATTAATTAAATACTAAATATGTAATATTTATTAAAATTATAAAAAATAATATCAAAACTCCTAATATAAAGAAATGTAATTATATTAATTAAGTATCACTTATGTACTTACTGTAAAAGCTTTATGAAGTGACAGAATCACAAATAATAGGGGACACACTGGGAATAGATACTCTATCTGTTCTGTGTCCTCCGACTGAGAATAAAGGCTTTATCAATTTCCGTATAGACCTATACCCCAAATAAGAGTTTCTTACACTCAGTAATTTTGACTGCGCGTTGTTACCGGTGACGACAAACGCTAATTAATGTAAGAATAATTATAAATGACAATTACCCATTTAGCCTATTGACTCTTGGTTACGATGAAAATTACCATCGGCGAATGTGTAAATTGAAGTTTAAATCAAAGTTGACTGGAAAATTCGTACAAAAATTTTATTGACTTCTGTTGCTAAATGATCCAAAAATAAACAAACTGTTATGTATCAGGGGCTTATTTAATGATTTACTTTTGTCCTAAATAATATTTAAATTATTATATTTTAATGTATTTAAATATATTTAAATAAAATATATTTCTTCTGAAATACATCTTCTATTTCAGATGAAAGAGAATATAATATTTTCAATATTATATATTATAATTTTGAAACTTATCGTAACGTAATAATTCCGATATTTGATGTTTTACTATAGAGTTTATCTAATACTTAAAATAACAATCACACTGCGCCACTGAGAAGTTCAGTTTATTACTCATAATTGTAGCTAAATTACTACATCTGTCAACTATATTCCACTAATTTAACATAAGTTACTTATAAGGATTCTTTTTAACTTATGAAGAAATAGGCAGGAAAACATTAATAATAAACAAACAAGTCAAAGTTCAAAATATACCACCGCAGTTGAGATCTTTGAAGAGAGATCACTAAATGTCTTCCCCGCAACTTTAACCGCCGCATAAAGAGGAAATAATGACAAGACTTGCTTTCATTGGTCCCTTGCCGAGTAGCTCATACAACATGCCTTCAGAAGTTTTTTAAATATTTTTTTGATAAGTTGCTTGTCGTTAGCCTTGTCATTGTAGCAAGGATGTTAAAAAATACCAAGTATTTTATTTATTACGCTCTATTAGCAGATCTTATCAACAGATTATTCTAATATTCTGTTTTAACAATGAAAAACGAGTTTTAGTTGAGATGCGCATTGATTCATTATACAGTGATGCTTATATAATGATTCAAAATGGAAAAGATATAAATAAATAAATGATACCCTCAGTATTTCTCTCTTACAAAGTGGATAGTTTCATTAACTTTATTTTAAAGAAACTGTCCACTTACATATTAGACGTAAGTTATTGGCATAATAAAACATCATTATTGAGGTATTTTTTGTTACTATTATTATATTATCGCATTTTTTTTCTATAAAATGATAAAATTTTTAAAATTACTAAGTAATTTCTAAAGCTCTTTAAAAGTATCAGTACTTCAGGTTTTTACAGAGCTTGCAACAATGAATTCCTTGGTTATGGTTACATGACAAACGACCTAACTTTTCTCCACCGGATCGCTAATATCGTTAAAAGAATAAGGAAATTTCAATAAATACAATAAATAATAGGTTCTTGTCCTTGTATTTGTAAGAGTTTAAACTGAATTACTATATATGTAGTAATGATTAGTCATAAAAAAATTAAGTAATAATAAAGTAAAAAGTTATTTACAAACATTTAACGTTAAAATATTGATTTTCTTTAGGAACACATAAACTTACAGTGCAAATGTAAAAAATGACAGGAACTTATTTATTTTATTGTCATTAGCAATTAAGCGAGTTGAATTAGTTTACCCAACATTAGTTTGTGAGTTACCATTTAACATCAATCCAACAACAATTAATATAATATTGTTGGTACAAGAAATATATATCCTCTTTCATCAGTGTCTATTGAGTGTTGGTAAATACTGAAAAATGACCTATGACATGCCTCAAGTGAACTCTTATATTTTCGCCGTAATAGTACATAAAAAACCAGTGAGACGTTATAAAGAGATGAATATACCGTTTCGGTTGAATAACTCCAATAAAAGCGATTGAAAAGTTAATCCAAACACAGATGTATGCAGATTGTTTTATTATATGAAAATTTTATTTCATCCTGGATGTATTAATTCTATATATAATTAATTCTGTATATAATTAATTTTGTATATAAAACACGTTATCACAAAAAACACTTCCTCTAAAGAATTAATATCTTAGCATGATCAAATAATTAAACGCAACATAAATCTGATGGTAATTAATTATTCGTTAATGTATTAATTATTGGTTAAAATCGTTGAATATATATCTTTTACAAGTTTCGAAAGCCATCAGTAAAGTATTGAATACAAATAGTAAACACGTCAGAGCGTTCCGACAAGGGGACTTTAATGTTCAGGTTATCGGTGCTTATCTATTTATGGTCTGCTATCTAATAAACCTAAAAATGATTCATAGCCATTTCATCTCTAATTCGAACCGTAAACATAGAAAATCAAAATACTTTGAATCCTTTTTCATTACACATGACTCATTAGTTGTTGAATGCAAAATTAGATAATTGATTATAACATCAGTATTTTAATACTATTGCTTTATAATTTATCTCTTTATTAGCATAATCTAAATGCCCGGTGAATAATCCGTGTAGCTAATTCAAACATAGAAGCAATTCCAACATTTACGAACATATACGATAGATAGACGAGTAAATAAATAAAAAAGTGCTAGAAATTGGTGGTGAAGGAATTATTGCTTTTTATTCACTATCGAAAACTTTAAATATTTACTTTTAAATTGTAGATTCTAAAGCAAATGATTTTATTATAATTTTTTTTTTTTAAATAAATATGATGTTTTTAAAGTTAAGAATACAGAATACAGTTGCAATGTAAACTCAATTTGATAATTTGGTTGTTTTAGGACATAAAGTTTACCTTAAGTATAGCAAAAACAGTATGTTGATGTCTTATAGTGCGGTCACAGACATGGGATTTTATATTTTTAAAGAGTGGGCCCTAGGTGTTAAATAGTCCCTAACTATCTTTTCTATTACAATAAGGGTGTTTTTTAAATCTCCATAGCCTCACGTAATTTTATAAGACAATTGTTTTATTTCAATGTCTAGTACTAAAATCTTAGAAAATACTGAATATAAGTCCTTCAATTCACTGATCAGAATAATAGATCGTATTCTATTTTTATGTTATCTTGAGCTTTTAGTAGATAAAACAACTTCAGTCTAGATCCGACAAGGCTTTCTAGCTGATGGACTCAATTTTTTTTCATTTCTAGAATTGTTTCGAGTCTGAATTCTTCAAATGATAAAAATGATTTGAAATGAATAAATTGATTTGATTCGCAATGGAACTGAGAGTACAATAACTAACTTATAATAAAACTAACAATGTTATTGTCAGTATTGTAGGTGTATTATGCCAAAATCAATTTAAGACCTAATTTAAATTTAACACGAAGTGCTTTTCATCTCATGTAATTCGTATTTTTTGAAAATAAACTTTTAATATCTAATGTTTATCTGAATGAAAGAAATACAACACCAAAATAAGAAGAATTAAAAAATACCAAACTAAGAACGATAAAAAAGCTTAAGGTTACTTTAAGAGAAGTTATGTTAAAATAATTCAATTTTAAATTTTATATACATGTTTAAGACAGGTGAATACAATAAAAGAAAATATAAGAAAATAACGCTTTTGGGTGTAGCAAAATTTTACTTAACAAATATTGCCCAGTGTGACCTTTGACTGCTCCAAATTGCACAACACTTCATATATGAACCATGCAATTGTCATCGATTTTATTAAACTGTTATTACATTATTTTGTATCTTATGCTTTATGCAAAAATATAGTATTAAGCTATATAGTAAACAAAGCTTTTACTATAATAAATTCGATATTTTAAATGAGTAATTCTAGTAAATATATTATATAATTGATTCCTCTGAAATTATTTTCTGATAAATCGGTATCTAGCTAGGTTTCATATTAAGAAAACGTCATTATTTATGTACTATCTAGCCATAAAAAACTGCTACAATATCATTAGAATGAGAATATAATTTCACTACCATCTACAAGGTTATAATAGTTCAGATGGGAAATTAGGTGGTCTGAAAAAAAACCAACGTGAAAAAAAAAATCAAGTCATCAAGCTTTTCTGGTTGATGAAACGTGTTATCAGAAAGGATTAATAAAACACATGCATCTGCTTATACTAATGAGTTGTCATAATTATTATCATTGAATCTTATAATATTATCATTATGAGATTCAACAATCAGAACCGCTCAATGACTTGTTTTCGTTTTTTTTCGTTGTTTGTATTTCGGCAGCTTCAGCAGTATCAGCGGACCTCAGTATTGCTGTCGTAATTGTAATCCTCATGATAGTTGTTTATTATTGAGTCTATAAAAGAAATTTCACAACTAAATTAAGCTTAAACGAGCCACGTTATAATTTTTTATAGAGGTCTGTACATTTCGGCTGCTCGGCCAAGAATCCTCCAGCTTCAACACTGCGGCCGTATATATGAGTAATGTGATGTATATTCTGATACTTCCTATTTAAGCGATAGGATAAAATGAATTTCTTTTATAACTCCGATTTATGTTGGGATTTCGAAGTATAATTGTGTTATTGATGATGATACAACTATGTGATTAATATCTATAAAATTTATAAGGGAGAAATGTTTTTAATATTGAATGATAAGATCTGTATTTTGTTTGTAATATTTGTCATATTTTGATCCGTCTATTATTCAGTATTATCAGTATTGCTTCTCCTACACTTAAATTGTATATTTCATAAAACAGAGGTAAGTGCACACTTTTCATTCTACATAATAAAAACCTAATAAGTTTATCTGTTTCCATTAGCTAAGTTGAGTCACATCTGTCGGGAATACTTTACAAATCCATTCTATTCATTCATTTATTTTCTATTCTTTCTTATTTACTTGTTAAACCGTAACCCTTGCAGTTTTGTTTTAAGGATGTATTCAAAATATTAAATATGTTAAGTAAATATTAAAAACTAAGAATAATATACATAATTATTATTTACCCTGCCATAAAATATAATTTAAATTTACGAGTAGGTACCTCAAGAAAACTCTCTCCAAGTCTCTTCACTACTACTATGCGAATACACCGTTTATATCTTTCTTTATTGTAACAAAGACATTACATTGTTTTAATGACAGCCAAAAATAATATTGAGTATAATTTTTACCAACTTATACACTTCCTCGATAAAAACCTTTTTTGTAAGGAAATATAACAGAACATGTTACACTTTACATTGTTTTTAAATTGTCGTTCTAAAAATCTATAAATTTTTATATATTTCGGAGATAGATGCATATTAGTGACTTGCTCGTTCTTGATGGAATATTATGGTACAGGATCCGAGGCGTAGGTCTCAGGCAATTAAACCACACAGACACAATATGATCTGACAAGTCACACGCCCTCGTGTGCACGTATCTGAAATTCAAACAATATACAACTTTAGATGTCACTTCGCTCGGCCTTCCTGACCAACTACAGTTTCGGTAGTAACCAACAAGATTGTTTTAAACAACTTTATAAGCATCGACCAACAACTTTTGGTTGTAAGCAAAGCTCAGCCTACCTACTGGTTGGTATCAACACATTATACCACAGAAACTTTATAACTTATTGTCAAAGCTACTTCTGCTCCAAAATATCGACTATCATACTGTGTTGTTACTATCACCCATATCGAGTGGTAGTAGTTTATACCACCACCTTCAACTGACAATAACTATGCCACCTCCATAGAGTGACGATAACCTTGCCACCTCCATCGAGTGTCGATAACCTTGCCACCTCCATCGAGTGACGATAACCTTGCCACCTCCATCGAGTGACGATAACCTTGCCACCTCCATCGAGTGACGATAACCTTGCCACCTCCATCGAGTGACGATAACCTTGCCACCTCCATCGAGTGACGATAACCTTGCCACTTCCATCGAGTGACGGAAACCTTGCCACCTCCATCGAGTGACGGAAACCTTGCCACCTCCATCGAGTGACGGAAACCTTGCCACCTCCATCGAGTGACGATAACCATGCCACCTCCATCGAGTGACGATAACCATGCCACCTCCATCGAGTGACGATAGCCTTGCCACCTCCATCGAGTAGCTTTAGAGTCGTGGTCGTCCTCGGATGTAGGCTCTGTAATCAAACAAATAACTCCAAGAATAACTTGCTCGGCTATTCTGACAATAAAACCAGTGAATGTCACGTCTCAGGTCTTTACTGTATATGGAGTACTCTTAACTAAAATACTCTTAACACAAGGTGTGCACTACACCTTATTTACAACTATTAAAAACTACTCTGATCATTAGATCCATCACTTTACTTAACAAAATCAATCGTGATTTTACCACACTTGCGTACTCAACTCAACTCAACAATATTTATTTTGCAATATGATACAGTCCATCGATCATATACAAACAACTACCATGAACCAGTCCTTCGGTCATGTAAATCACAAAACAGACCCATCGCCTACACGTGTTACATCACACGTGAGGTGCGGTCAACAAGTATGAGTAGGCAAGCTGTTATCTGTAGTGAATTCAATATCACTTCGCTCGACTAAAACATTTAGTTCCTGAGGGACCTTGTGATCGGAATGATTTGAAATAGACTTTCTAATAGAAAATTATTAATCATAACCTCTGATAAGATCTGTAACGTACTCTGGACACTATGATCGTTGTCAGTTAGAATTACTGAGTTATTTAAACGTTAGCCACAAAAATTGTTTGCTACATATTCTGTGATCAGAAAACTCTCAGCACAAGAATCAAAACAATATGAAAATGACTCACCAAAGTCCTATAGTGCCGTTAAGGTAGCTTACGTAACCATTTCAACCCTTCTTTCTCTGTGGCTGCCTGCCGCTGGCACTATATCGAAACTACTCGAACCCCTGTTGCACCTGTGCCTTTACAACTTAACATCATTATTGAAAATAAATGCCCACTCAACTAAAGCCTAAAGCAACTAAGCACCACTTTTCATTACATTTTAAACCAAAAATGTATTCTAAAAACATCATAAAACACAAAGCATGAATCTTATTCATCACATATGGCTTTTCACTAAGCCCTACCAACAAACCTCCTGTTTGTTTCATGGCATTACTTTTAATTCCGAGTCCCACGGACTCCCAATTGGACTAAGGTTCACTACTATCACTTTTACTCAATCGCTTTTACTACAAGCTCCGACTTCAAGTGGTACTTAACCCTCTGGCATCGCTATACAACAAAAACAAAGATTTTTTTTTAACTTTATTTATCATAAGCTCTAAAAAATATTTTTTTGCAACCCTGGTCATTGTACAATTTGTCGCGAGTTGAACTTCGTCTATGGCATCTTGCCCCGATCGAATATTTCTAGTCTCTGTTGCGGAAAACATTTACAAGACGTAAATAATAAGTTCTTAGTTTTGCTAAATTAACTAACCGATTTATTTTACAACATTTACGGGCCTTGATCGGCAATAATACGCATTTTCAATATACAATTAATTAATAATTGTAAGTTCACCCATGATTACTACACATGTAGGTAGACAAGAAATAAAATATTAAAAATCGAATTACAATTATTTTATGTCCTGACTGGTCTCAACCGGTTAAATCTTTAGAGCTATCGCGTTACCATTGTTTACCGAATTTAAAACAAAAGTTTAAAACATTGTTTACCGAGTTTAAAACAAACACTCACGTTTACGAAAAAACGGGATAAAATAATTTCGCGGCTTATACGTAGCATACTGACGTTAAGTTAAATTGAAATAATTTTCAGTAGAATTTAACAAAAACTAGATGGGATTAATCGCTAATCTCAGTACCAGTCATCGCAATAACAATAATAAACTACCGAGTATTTAGCCTAAAATTGGAAGTAAATCGAAACGAATTCACCTTTATGCTGTAACGTATCCGATGGTGGATAAATTGCTCAGACCTCAACGCGTTGCTCGCACCGTACTTTACCAGTACCGCTGCCATAGCTGCCATCGCCACGACCGCCGTTACCACCATCAGCAACATCAGCACCATCAGCACCATCAGCGCCATCAGCGCCATCAGCGCCTTCAGCGCCATCAGCGCCATCAGCGCCAGCCGCGCCGCTCCGTCACCGCCAGCCGCGCCACGTCGTCACCGCCAGCCGCGCCGCGCCGTCACCGCCAACCGCGCCGCGCCATCATCGCCATCCGCGCCGCGCCATTACCGCCATTCGTGCCGCGTCGTCACCGCCATAATTTCTCATTTCTTTTCTTTGTTCATCAGCATCGATTTCTTCTTTCATAAAAACTTCACTAGATTTTTTTGATATGTGGGTAGATTTCAATGTTGAAGTTTCGAGATAACATAAATTTATTTTGATTGATTGATTGATTTACAACCATTGATTATTAACTATTGATTGATTGTATTGATTCTGGAACTTCATTGTTATTATCTTGTAGTGTGCGTTTCAAATAATAAAATCACTTCATTTCTTGCTTGACGTGATTTGTAGCTTCAATAAACTTATCTCGCGGGTAGTTGGTGGTTGTAATGCCCGAGTGAATCCCACTTCTGATTTCGGAGATAGATGCATATTAGTGACTTGCTCGTTCTTGATGGAATATTCTGGTACAGGATCCGAGGCGTAGGTCTCAGGCAATTAAACCACACAGACACAATATGACAATTCTTGTATTAAATGTAGGTAATCAATTCTCACAAATTACCTAGTAGGTATACAATTATCAGAGTTGCGTGAACTACCGATCCCGCCTGTACTGTAAGGCTACGAACTGTAAGGCTCTCACTAATCAATTCCTCCTCGACTCAATGCTCTCCAATATTTAAAATGTCTCCGGTGCCCCTCCAAACGATTCCGGTCACGTGACTCGTTACGTCACGATGTTCACACCCCACAGTTACAATGATATCAATTGAGTTGCTAATTATCGTTAAATTATCGTGATCTACGACATATACAAATAATAAAGGTTACTTTTATACCTGAGACGCATCATGAAAGATATTTTGCAAATTGGGTTCATGCCGCAGCTGTTATAATTACTCTACGGCTTTTAACGACACGCTATAAACTTGGGTCGTTAATAAAGTAGTATATTAAGCAGGTAACAACCATAACAGGCAAGCTGTGATGGTTCATTGAACTTGCAATCACATCAAATATAATTATATCTTATTTTATGTAACAGCAACATATTACAAAAAGTCAAAACCTAAGGCACAATCTTTTTCGGAATTTTGTACGTAATACAAAACCATAAATATAGACGTCATCACTTTTATTATCTAAATTTCAAGCTGTTTGACAACGTAATCAATTATAACAATAGATTGTTTTCTAACTTTTTTTAATGGGAGTGCTGCTCTGGTTGAATTAGTTCATCCTGCATTGGCTTAAAAGAGGTTTTTTGAGCGACTCAATATTTGCGTGACGCTCAGAGCAGGCCTTTTGAATTTATGTCTGTCTAGACGTTTATTTATTAAAGAGAACCAATGTAACAGTGTCATAAAATGCTAGATAAGTTACTCACACATCAAACCGTCAATCACCTATACGTACATGCAGAGTTGCCGCTCTTATATGAGTATGACACAATCTACACTAATATTATTATAAAGAGGAATTAGAATTAGAATCCTAAATTAAATTCCTTGATGAACATAGGCTATATATATTTAATAAGAGAAAAAAGAGGAAAGTTTTGAAAGAAATACGCAAAAAAAAAATCGACAAAGTAATTACAAATGTATTAAGTAACATGATTTAAAACTTTGTCATATGTATACGAATATTAAAAAAAATAAACATTTAGAGTTAAAATGATTTACAATCAATGATAACACTATGATAAAGTTATTTATATTATCACTAGCTGTTGCCCGTGAGTCTTATTGTATTCATAAGCCATATTAATATATTTTTTACAGTCCACGTGGAGGCAGTCACGGGCAACAGCTATCACTAATAAAGTACTCTACCTGAGTCATTAAGTGTAAAAATCTTTTGGCCTACATAATAGGTCTATTTTTCCTATATAGCGCGGGTGAAACCGCTGGGAATAGCTAGTAATTCATAAACTTGACACCTGTGGATACAAGTCAACTCTTAACTGTACTATAATCAAAACTGTCTTAATATTATTGAATGAACTGTTTTTTAAATATCATGAATATTTATTAACAATGATGATTATGTAATATATTAGAACACATCATTCTTCTACCCCATTAGGGATATTAAATTTCCTGAGAAGTCATTATATCTTTAAAAGTTTATGTGTGTATTTAATTTAAGCTAATAAGTGTTTCCGGCTTCATTGTTAAGGAAAATATTTAAAACTTCATAGTAAATGACATTGAAATACAACGTTATTTAGGTATGCTAAAAGTAAATCGAACATAATATCTGTGATATATGTATATATTAATTTACATCAAAATTTATCTAATATTTACTGCTAAGTTTAAAGGATGGACGCACGAACCGTTGGTCTCTGGAGCACAAACCAACTTCGATTATTGAATATAAACTGGTAGACTGTAAACATCCTTATTATACCACGATCATTATTTATTAACATTTAATATCCAATCTTGTATACTTTTTGAACGAGCGCCCCTGTACAGCTGTTGTTACCTTCTAAACAAATGGCGGGCTTTCTTCGAAGCTTCACGCGTTACTGTGATCAATGGAAAGCTTTCCTCGTTGTAATGGGGGATTTACATTATCTCTGTTCCTCTTCTGTATCCATATATAACATTCCTTTTCACTCCGTCTAGAAGCTTTGAAGTAACTTTTAGATTAAGTTTTCAATTTATTAAATAATGTTTCGCCTCTTATGGATTCTTAATGAGCTTTATATTGATATGATATTATTACTGTTACAAATTAGAGAAAATTCATTTCTGGTATACTAAATTTTGCTAAATGAGTTGAAAGTTAAAAACTGAAATATTTATAGATATTTTCTTAACATAACTCAATACGAGAGGTATGACACTATTTACAAATAGTACATTTCGAGGTCGTTAGCTCAAATAATTGAATGGTCTTAAATAATTCTGAATTCACGGTGTTCGATGGTTTGACCTTAATTAGGTATGTGCTAGGTCTGATACGAGGGTATAACGCAAAATCAGACTCTAATCAATCCTAAACATAATTGCATTAAGTTGAAGGAAGGTAGACGATATTCTCTAATGTATAACCGACAAATTATATTTATTGCTGACAACACAAACAAACAACACAAATAATTGCGATAAAATCCATAACCTTATGATTGAAAAAGACTAATCATATTGAGTATGTATGTGTGAGTTTATGGATTTAGGAACGTCATTTGTAACTAGGTATTCAGTTGTCAGCGATCTCGATAGTTTTTGTTGATAAATTACTACGCTTACGAAAATATGTCAGGCAAATATTAATAAACTTCATCACGCTTGATCGCCTGGACCGATTTAGCGTATTTATTTTTTGTTTTATTTGTTATAATAATTCTCGTCCGGACAGCTGATTAATACGTACGTCGGTTTCTGAGAATGTCAGGAATTGTATACCTTTTATCTGGCCTCAAGCAATACTATTGAGATTTCATATTTTAATATGGGCAAATGTACAATGTGTTATAAACAATCTCCGATTTACTTCCGTTGTGCTGCGGAGGAGAGGAGGAGGAGGATATTGCGGAGGAGGATCTCCTGGAGGAGATTGTGTACGGGCCATAGAGGGGTCTGAAGATGTCCCTTCTGCAAAACATGAACATGAACTTATAAATAAAGAAACATATATAATTCCAAGAATGTACTGATAATAGTAACCATAAACAAGATTCAAATAATAATAAAATAAAACTGATGTGCTGTTTTATAATCAGTCAGTCTAATTGGCTTGATAATCCTAGCTAAACCTTTTCAAATCCAACAGCAGCTCTAGTAGACTATTTGGAAAGCTAATTAGGCGCTTTGCGTCAAAATAGCTTGCGATATTAAAAATTCAGTCTGTTAAGTGCGAATTGGATACTCCTCAAATAGATGCCCAGAGATAGGCTAGGAGCTGACACTAAATTCTGCATGTAATACTTTATATCATATTTTTATTATAATTTTAAAAATAAAAATCAAAGTTGTTACTGTAAATTTATAAAATTTTAACGAATAAGTAAATCATTTAAAGTACTCTGTAACCTTTTGTGAAGTGGTTGAACCATAAATCTTTCACGATGCTTTTATATTTCCTAGCTGTTTTCTAGTTCTCCAACTGATAATTAAGGTTTTAATAAAATGTTGCAAAGTCACCTCTCACATTTTCTGTATTAAGTTAAGGTGTACAAAAATATTTTTAGTTTATGTTCGCCGTTTATAGCCTATGTCGATGATATAAGTACAAACAATGTGATAGGGAGGTATATATTATATAATATAATAATAAATAATATTTAGTTATTGTGGTCTATCAAAATTACTAAAATTGTGAACTACATGCTACTATTATGTTTGAATATGTTACGCATAAGGATTCTTTTTAACTTACAAAGAAATAGGAAGTAAAACATAAATAACAAACAAACAACTTAAAGTTCAAAATATCCACCGCAGTTGAGATCTTTGAAAAGCAATCGTTGAATGTCTTACCCGCAACTTTAACCGCCGCCTAAAGAAGTATTACTAACAAGACTTGCTTTCAGCCCATACCGAGACAACGTGCCTTCAGAAACTTTTTTTTTTTTTCGAATAAATTCTATGATATGTTAGATGTCGTTTGCAAATGTAACAAATAAAAACGATTTGGATTCAAACCCGCAGTGTCTCAGTGCACTATGGGTCATGAGGCCTGGATATTTGTTTAACTAATTAACGGATTTATTTAAATTGAAAAGCATACTCAATGAATGAGCAGACTTTGGTATAATTTATTGAATGAATAAAAGTGTTTTCCAAAATAGCGATTTACGCATAGTTTGATTGTTAGCCTATTTTATTATCGGTGAGATTAAATTGTATAAGATGGTGTTTTATATTTAAATCGATAAATGATATTGCCAGTGTTGACAAATTTGTATAATTCATGTTTTAAAATATTTATAAACATGTCTAGTCATGATAAGCTTATTTAAATTTAAAGCAATGTAGAATGAAAAAATAACCAATTCGGGGATTGATTTAAAACTGCAAATACGATATAATATCAAGAAAAGAAACATAATAAAATGACTGGTACAGAAATATATTATCATAAATGAAATAGAAAGCTTTTTAAAGTCTTCTTTATTATTAAATCTCTTTCATTTTATTCTGCTTTATTTATAAGGCATTATACCTTTAAAAAGAAAATGCATAAAAATCTTTAGACACGAATCATTCGTTTGTTATTTGATAAAATATTTTAATAAATAATATAATAATATAGTCAAGTTCAGTCCTCAGTGACATGTGACCGTTTGTTTGATCAGCTTAAGAATATAAGGCCTATATATACGTATATAATAAAGTATGTCACGCCACAAGACTCCGAAAGCATCCCAAAGCGGTTGTTCTAAGAACATTGTAAAATATCAGACTGCTTTCTTATACGTCTATTATATTTTAAGTAACAGCCTCCTTCGTTCTCTTTTACAAAGTACAATGTTTTCTTTAATTTTATAGGGACATGTCAGAAGTTACTGGAAAATTATAAAATCATTTGGTTATTACAAAATATATGAGAACTCTCTTACTGCAAAGAATCACCAATGACAGTCGTTCTATTCCTTAAAACACTTTATAGGCACTACTCACAGACACACTAAACTGTTCAATATTTAAACTCTTTACTATCACTGTTACACTTTATTACACTAGTTCTGTTACATAACTTAGTCTCTCGATCACACACTCTGCCTTCTCTTGGCTTGAAGACGATTTATATATTCACTACTTTTAATCAAATCCAATATTACAATTATTTATTTAGTTAATTAAACTTCTATACAAACATTACATGTTTTAGTCATACCATCAACTGATATCTTTATTTTTTTATCAAAACCAACCCTCCAATTATAGGAAAGATAACACATAATAAGATTATATCAAACAAAATTATAAAGTTAGTTGTAAAGGTGTTTAAACGATATCAGGTGCTCAGGTTTATACAAAGCTTGCCAACAACGTATTTCTTTGAATGTTGTTTCGTGATAAACGACCTAACTTCTCTCCATCAGATCTCTCATGTCGTTAAAGGAATAAAGAAACTTTTATAAACGCTATAAGTAAGTTAAGTTTAAACTGAATTATTCAATAATAATTAGGTAATGAATAGTTTAAAAAATAACTATGCAAAAAAAATAAGTGTCATTCACTAAGAGATATGTTTAAATTAGTTGATCTCTTTAGATCTTCTTAGGCTTATATTCAAAATTTAACTAATGTGTCCCTGAACGCTTTCTTCTCGCCATCTGTTAGATGTCACATGTCATATAAAGGTAAATATTTGCGAAATTATACCTCTTTTACCTGTTCTTTAACAGAAAATATAAACCATGCTTAAAAAAATAAAAATCCCTGGATTTAGGCAATTTTGATTAATTTATTTATTTTGACATTGAATAAATAACAATTATTTATGCAAAATACAAACAACAAACAAACAAATCAAATGAGCATTATCCAAGGATTGCGGCTACGTCTGTCACTGCTATTTATGACACCAACAATTTAATTGGGTTCTTGCAAACGTCTTGGTAAACGTAGAAATTTATGTACATACAAAATAAATGTTCAACATAATATAACCGTTTTTGGTTTAGTATGTTGAACTGTCTTTGAAATGATTAGTGGTACAATGCAATCACTGGTGGAAAATAAGAAGTATAAAAAAGTCAAACTTCAATCATCCTCAGGTATCGCTTTGTTCATTTTTAATTTTAAAACGGTTTATTTGACCATAAGTTGTCTGTATTAGTCTTATATCAACTTGCATCGGTTTAATCTTTAAGACATGAAACAAGCAAACTCATATTCTTGATTATAATATTATTTAGGAGTGTTGAAATGGAAATTAATAATTATACTATAAGAATATTATTTTAACAATGATTTGTGCTGCATTGTAATTGCGTAAAATGGAGATTAATCTTTAAAAAATGTAACAATAATACAAATACATATTTATCACGTGGCGAGAACGTGACTAGATTTGCAATAAATTCCAATAGAGGAAGACCTTCGATCATACTAAATTTAAATTTAACTAGAAATCTTATCGATCCCATAAAATCACATATTTTTATAGTATCTTGTCTTACGGTAGTGTGCTATGGAACGGTGAAGCCGAAATAAATTATATATTTATTTTACAAAAAGAGAGCTTTTAGGGCTATTTATAACTTACAAGCTAGAGATTCCCTAAGAGAAGTTTTTAAAGAAAGTGATATTCTTACTTCTCAATAAATAATAATAATGAATAATAGATTATTTATACGTGAAAATTTATTTATCTTAATACAAGAAATAAATGTAAATTCGTAACGCCTATATTCCGTCTTCAAAAGTTAATTAATACTTCATGGGCTTGAGTGTAAGCATTTATTATAAACTTCCACAAAATATCTTAGATCTTCCTGTTCCTAGCTTAATTCTAAAATTAAAAGTATATTATTAAATAAATCTTTTTATAGCATTCAGGAATTTTTAGTTTATCAAAATGTATGGAACTTGGGTTGTTGACTTTATTGCAGGGTTGATGTTATAATGTATATGCCAAACATTTCTGACAGAAAAATACATGTTCTATTCGTAAACAGAAAATATTTTATCCATTAAATTAATAATTATATCCGTCTGTTATAATTGTATTACATGGAGTACATATTTATATGCTAACGCTTTATACATTATCTCATTTGTCCATTTATTTTTAATTAGACTCATAAGTTTACTCCTAAGAAATCAATTATTCAGGTTACACAAAGCTGGCCAACTACGTTTTATTTAGAGTATTGTTCTATTCAGAACGACCTAATTTCTCTCCTTCGGATCCCAAATGCTGTTAAAATAATTTAAATATGTTTAACAAAAACGATAAATAATACGTTCTTCTACGTTTTAAATTTGGTTGTTTATGGGGGATAAGACTAAAAACTTAATATCTTGCCTATTTAATTAAATGATTTATGAATTGTCCTTTCTATCTATCAGTTGAAATGTGAATTATTTAAAATCAATGTTTGTAAAATTATACTGCTTGCTTCCTTTTGTGTTGATTTTGAGAACATGTACCATGCTCTACAAAAATACTGAATCGTGTTGAAAAAAAATATGTAGATTTTAAATTAGCATGTGCTCAGATTGTTAATTAAAATATATTATATATTATAAAAATTACACCACTTTTTTTTTAATATACATGTTTTATTTCATGAAGGCAATATAAACAAATTAAATGAGAATAACCCGAGGGACGTGGTTTAATCGTGCGAGACTTATATAATAGACATATCGATATATATTTCTACACAAAATTTGATTGGACATGTGCAAGCGTATTGGTAAACGTAAAAAATCTTTAATAAGGTTCTTATACATAACTAATGCTTTAATAAACGTTTTAAAAACCAAAAACGTTAACACCAATGCATCATTTACACCAACTTTAGATTTACCTTTTTCTATACTAGTTCTAAATGGATACATCGTAAGCGCGTGCTACGATGTTCTACGAGATATTGCTACGAATTTCATAGAATTTTCTAATACGTAATATCACAGCAAATTTAAAAATTAAAAACTAAATAATTTATCAAAAATTTAGTTTTAATAGCGTCTGCTATTACAGATATTAATATATAATTTAATAATTGACAAAAGAAACCTTTCCATTTAATATTATTTTGTTTGTATATTTACACATCTATAATTATTTTTTTCATTATTTTTTTTTTAATAGTATTAACATAAATAATGTATAATAATTATATCACTTTTCAATTTAATTAGATGAAAGCGGTTCAATGTCGGTCACACGGACAGAATTATTGATTGAACTGTATAAAGCCGTTTAATCCAGCATATTGATCGGTGTGTTTCAACATCCCTATCCTTACTTGTGTGAGTACGTACAGGTTCAGTTTATATTTATATGAGTATATAATAAGCGAAGTATAATACACTAAAAAAACGATCGCTATTTCTGAGATACCATAAATGAATTCCTTGCTTAAATTCAATTTAACCACTTCAAGTAGTAACTATTACTTTCATTTACACAAACTAAAGAAACTAAGAACCATTGGCCAATTGTAGTTAAAAAATAATGAATAAATTTTACTGCTTTCGTTTATTCTATTTCAATAATGTATTTTTTCGCTAAGTTACGAAAGCTGAATCTCTCAAATACAAGTTGCCTGATTTCACAACGACTGATTGATCGATCTGAATATATTTTTTTATAAAACTAGTACGAAAATAGTTTAAGAGTAAAATGTATTTTTTTTTTACTAACGTTTACTTTTTTAATTTTATTTTCATAAGATAACTTTTCACCATTTTGACTGCCTCTAGTATTAACATCGATAAGCGATACGTTTTGGTTTGTCGAATTACTATATTTTTGTTATGATGAATTGTTTTATTTTTTCAGAAAAGATAAACCATGGTTTGTTGGGATTCCAGAAAATGTTTTAATAATTTATAAAATGATAATAAGTATATCCGTAAACGATAAGGTATTGTTACATTTGTAATTAATTATACTTACATCTTCGCCAACCCTGGCCAAGGTGGCCATCATAAATTTAAACTCGAAAATGTATTGTATTAATTTAAGCTGACCAATTACAGATTAGGGTAATGATCTCAAATTAGTAATAAAGTAATTAATTAGTAGTAAAGTAAATGAGATTAATATGTTTTTTATCCAACGTTTTTAAATACCGTTTTATATAATGATATATATTTTACAAAAGTTATATTAAAATTTGCCTTTTTATGGAATTTACTTTTTGAATTGTTCTTAATAACAGATTAGAAAACATTTAAGCTTTATTAAATGCCCTCTTTAATTAAAAACTCCTTTCCTTTGGTTCAAACGACGCATTAAAAAAATCTGTTGATCGGCGAATAGAACGGAATAATAAAAAACTTAGTAGTTCTTAAAAACATAATTTCAACGATATAATAAACAACACGCAAGTAGTTAAAGAATTCATCTGAAAAGATGATATTTCTGATCGCACCTTGTCTGCGGAAGTAGGTTACGAACTAATGAAAGTGAGTCTGTCTTGTCTAGTAATCCCTCTTCTTACTGCGCGGCGTCTTAAGTTTTGAAGCAGACCTTTAATGTAGGAATCATTTGACACCGCCAGTTGACACCGTAGTTACGGTTGTATATTTTATCGATGAACTTTGAGTACTTGTTATTTATGTTTTCTCGTCTCTATACATACTGAAAAGATGATTTGAATTATAATGTTAACTTTATACCACACTTATTATCAACATTTATAATAGTGTGATAGTTAATTTGTGTGTTGAATAATTAAATATAAAGTAAAATATCTAATTCATTACAATAAATTTGAATATTTCCCGTATTATGTTGCTTCCAAAATAATACGCGAATTCACTTTTAGGATAAAAGAAGGATCATTAAACTAAGCCCCTGAAAATGGAACTTGCTAAAAGTTTAATCTCCCTTTAATAAAGTCGAATGGAATATGTTTGCTTATTATGGGATAATTTACCGACAGCGCAAAGTTTAATATATTTTTATATTATTGTTTGAGTCAGCTTATTTTGAAACGTATTTAAGAAATATATTCAAATTGTGTGTACATTTAATATACATCTTCCATTACTTTTGTTACTTTCACATTAAGAATTATTAACATAAAAACCTAAATAAGTCAAAGTTTAGCAACTTGAAAAACTACAAAATTTTATTATTATAGATGCTAACTTAAAAATAGAAATTTCGTTCTAATTTATTTACTTTTTTACACAACGTTACCACAAAACTATATAGTAAAATAATGTAAAAACTATGTTAACTTGTAAATTGAATTAGGAAGTTCAGTTTTATTAAAAGTATTTATTTATTTGATTAAGATACATACCGGATAATACATTAGATAAGCAATGACAACTTTTACCTTACCTTTCTAAAGACTGGTCTAAAACACTCTTGGTATCTCACTCTTATATAATCGTTTTATTGTGGCTGCGAAAGTCTAAAAAACAGTGTCATCTAACAATATCAAATATCATATTATTCAAATATCACATATTCAAATATCATTATTCAAATATCATATTATTTGGAGAAACGTGATTTGTTAAACATGGTAAAAGATTTTGCTTTAAACAAAAGTTTCTATCGGTTACATGCGCGAATAGAGTACGAGGTGTCAAAATCAATTCATATCTTATCTTTCGATAATCTGAATTTGGAGTTATTTATTTTCATTGTGGTCTTTAACTATTTTTATTTTGAATTTTATTAAATTCGGACGGATGGTTTAACCGCCAAAGCGTAACAGACAGACAGACAGCCTTTTGCATTCATAATAGTATGGATAATATAAGTAAAAAAGCATATTGACGTAGATCATCATTTTACAACGCAGCTAGAACAACCGCTCTGATGTTATTTGCAATAATAAATAAATAAAAAAATAAAAAATAATAACGTATAAGGGGTTCAACAATGTGCTATTAATTTTTTTTTTTAAGATCCTACAAATTGACTTCTAACCTCTGTTTTTGTTAAATTGTGTAAAATTGCAGAAAAATGAAATAAAAACATACACTACACACTAATCTTACTTATTATTTCAGTTTTATTGCGCAAAATCGACAGCTTTAAGAAAATAATCTATAAGCTTCTCAGCTGTTGGCTTACCTTACCACCTGTATATGTTAGACAAAACTTAACCTATTTCATTATTACACGATATATACTTTAGAACTCAGTTTATTGTTTTCATATTTCTTTACCTTTTATGATGTAAATATGATTCTGTGATTCTTTAATATTTCACATGTACAAATATTTATATGAAATGTAGGGTTTTTTTCGTCTTAAAGCATAACACAAGGTGATTCATCTAAAAACAGAGTTTTATTTATTAAATACAAATAAGTTTTGTAACAATAATTTTGTAATGAAATCCTAACCTATAAACAGAGAATTGAAAATTAGATGTTCATGCCTTACTATTCTTATTATCAAAATCCAAATTGTCTTTTTTACTGTTAAATTAAAGAAAATTCACAAATATTTAGAATTTCAATGAAGTAAAGAAATATGTTACTATTCAATTCAATAACTACACTAGTAGCACTAGTAGCTCCTTCTTATGGTTGAACTGATATTTGCTCAAAAGTCGATGTCAACGTTAGAAAAGGTAATGTAACCTATGAATATAATATGAAGAAATACGAATGTACATATTTCAATAATATTGCAAAAATAATCATTTAATAAGTAAAATTTACGAATTATCAAATAAATAAATCTATAAATCGAAACACAATAAATGGTTCTTTACAAATATAAATAGTTAAAATCGTTGAATATATCTCTTTTACAAGTTACAAAAGCCATCAGTCGAGTGTTGAACATAAATAGTAAACACGTCAGATCGTGAGTTACGGTTATAGTTCACTTCCACCGCTGGGCCTCTAATATCCGGGTATATATATATCCGGGCTATCGGTGCTTCTCTATTTATGGTCTGCTATCTAAAAGACCTAAAAATTATTTATGGCCATTTCATCTCGCATTCACGCTGTGAACATATAAAATGAAAATCCTTTGAACGGGTAGATTTTTCATTCGACATAAGCTGTTTCATTTAAATACTATTACTTTTTAGTCTACGTCTTACAATTATTTGAATAATCTAAATAAAAGCTCTGAGAAAAATATGTTAAACTAATTTATTTAAAACTAGCTTACGTGGATTTATATACGAATCCAATAAATGTTAATGTTATTGTGATTCACTGTGAGGAGTCATATGCCAATAAAACTAGAAAACAAGCGACTTCTAGTTTAATTGGCTTATGATCACCCCTCATCAGCTACTCCAACAGCCATCACTTACTTTTGTATTTCATAGCGGAAATTTAGGAAACTATTTCAGAAACTAAATAATTAAATTCTGTTATTACCGAATGTCTCTGTATATTGTTGTTTGTTAAAACAATTTTCAAATGGCAACATATCCTGTATTAAACCCATACGAAGCATGAAATACAATAGTGTGCCGGTATCATATTTGATTCAAGCAGGAATACATTTATAAATCAGAGAATAAGCCCAAATGAATAATTTTCTACTCTTGCATTTTATTTAACTTCTACATATATCCGCGAATAAAATGTAAAATATAAGTGCTTTCAAGTAGTACCGAAAGTCTTGTGGATCGGTTCTAGTATAGCGTGTCCTGGCTTGAAGTCAAGGTTATTCGAGGTTGCGCAAAAGTCTACAGATGTAATTTTTAGTTTGTATATATATTTATTTACATTTTAATATATTTTTATTGTGACGTAATGAAACTGATATTCTTTTTGATTAGTGCCATTATTATGTGTTTCAATCCTATCATAATTCAAATATTTTAGAGTAACTTTACAGCAGACACATTGAATAATGCCCAAATTCAATATCTATTGTAACAATAAGTAAGTTGTTTTTATATAACAAAGATATATCTCGTTAAACTCTGCATCCCGAAAAGATGGCATAAACTCTGCTGATCTTTAACTATTCTTGATTTGAATTTATGTCGTAAGAATGAAGTTTAATTTACACATAATTACAAATAATCTGTTTTATTTTTACTTATTTTCAGTACAGGAAGATAAGTTCATCATGGTAGATAGTGTGTTGACGGTGATAATAACATTTAGAACTAATGATTTAAGATATTGTAGAATTAACCAATACTCATGGTTTTAATTGTAAATAGAATGTGACCACACCGAGATACCATATATAACTATATTTTATATAACTAAATTTGAATTTAAAATTAAAAGATATGGTAATATAATACATTATATGTTAAATTTTGTTAAGTAAATATAATCATATTTTATCCATTTAAGTGAAGATTAAACATAAAGAATTTTTTACCGAATAATATTTTAAAAGATATAAATGGTGTAACCTTTTTTATTTTAAATATAGGTTTGTAGTTGTTAGTATCGTGCAGTTTTGGAGCAGTGGAGAGTCACGTTTGGGCAATATTTGTTAAGTAAATTTTTGCAACAGCAAAAAATCGTTCTTTTTTTGTAAATTTTAGTTCGTAATATTAGCTTACCTTGAAGAAATAACTTTAGTATTATAGAATACTAAACTCTCCACTGCTCCAAAACTGCACGATACTAACAACTACAAACCTATATTTAAAATAAAAAAGGTTACACCAGGCAGGCAGGCACAGCTAGTATAATACTATTATTATACTAGCTGTGCCTGCGACTTCGTAATCGACTTAGATTTTGATTAAACGAAACCTTTGTACTTACCATTGTATGTAAAAACTATAAACCTTTAAACTGGTAAGCAGCAATGGTACGACAATAAGAGATTAATAACTTCTTTATTTGTTAAGAGATTGTTAAAAAAAATATAAAGTGAATCCCATGACAACATATTCCCGAAAACTGCATCCAAATTAATCCGTTTCTGAGATTAGTGTGTACAAACATACAGACATACAGACGAACAAAAAAATAAAAAAAAAACATTATTATACTGAGATTAGCGTGCACAAACATACAAACATACAAACATACAGACAAACTGCAAAACCATTGTTTTGGGTTCTCTTGCTATAATAAGGAATCATGTTTTTTTTTATATTTTTCATGTACAAAAATCGATCAGTAACAATTTGATTATATGTATAGATGACAAATATGTTTCAAATGAAATCGAAATTGTAAAATATTCAAACTTATAATATTCTCAATTTATCATGAATTAAGAAACGTAGGATCGGTCTTGACCTAATTTAATTTATTTAAATGCACTCTAAGACAAACTCCCTGGTATACTTAGCAGGAAATGAAATGTCTTGTTGCCAGCTTTAGCGGGATCTGAATCGTTATTAATTGCGTTTTTTTTTGCTTGGTTAATAGGGAGATTTTTTTAATTAAAATAAAAAAAGTTTTTTATTGTAATAAGCATACTGAATTAAGAGGTATGACTCTCTTTACTTTTAAATTAAGTAGCAACAATTGTGATAGTCTTGGTGATAAACACGAGGTTTATTTTGGAATATTTTGTGTACCATTTTTATTCAATTAATTTTCTTACACGAATCGGATTTGACGTTATTCTTTTGAATTAGTTTAGGAACTTATGAATAGGAATAATACGTTTTTCATTTAGACAATTTATTTTTTATGCAGATAAAAATATGCCTTAACGTTGACATAGTTAAGTTGAAACAACGACTATGCATTAGATTAGAAGTAATCTAATGCATAGTAATAAGTTGATGAGATTTCTAAATCAATCTCATGTTTTGCAGATACGAGAACTTGCTATTGTATAATTTATTTTTCTACATACATTTAAGTCAATATATAATTTACAAGGGATAGAAATGATTTCACCTTAGAAATTATGATGATGACTTTGCGGTTATAAGATGTAAGCGCATTTCTGAGTTTACCAAGTGGTATGAAAGGACCCAAATAAATCGTTATTGTGATAGATAACAGTGCCCTTTATTTATAACACTTTATTGCACACAAATAGCTATGTATAAAACCAAAACAAATACTTTAAAAAATAATAAAATTAAATTTATTTCGAATATAAAAAATTAAACCTAATAAAAACAGAAAGGCCTTATAAGGTTTGTGCCATGTCGCTGCGGACTAAATTAATTATATTATTGTTCTTTAAATATTTTTCAATATATTTATTTATGTGAATAAAGTGGCAAAGATATGTAATTCAAATTGAGAAAAATATATACTTATGAAAGTTAGCAAGTGCGAGAAGAGTAAGAGAGTGAGAGCTTAGGAATTAATAAGTTGGAATGGGGACTTGTCTAAAAAAGGTCATGCATTCTTGCACTTGGGGACATAACATCTGATATTGTTATTACATTAAAAAGATGAAATGAAAGATGAAAAGCAGATTAAAAAAGTTGTTTATATATTTTACGATCATCTACTCATGTAACCATTATTTTATTATGTTTATTATGTGTCTTTTATTCTTCTTTTTTCTTAGTATTTTGATTGTAGAGGTCATTGGTTTGCTTCTAGTATATTTTTTTTCTATACGGGCAGAAATAAGAAACAAAGGGACAAATATGTAGAATGTTAAATTCACCAAAGCGGGTATCGATAAGCTCAAGTCGATGCCAGGCTCAAGCCAGCTTCACTCTACCAATTTAGATCTAGCTCAATTGATAGATTGACGTTAGCTTGAGCCAGACGGACAGACTTGACGGTTTCCCTGAGTTTGCAGACTTGAACCTCTCTACTGACAAACTTTTCATTGTATATTTATACATACATTTATGCATACCTTAAAGTATATATGTACATAGAGAATCTCAAGCACAATTTATGATAATAATAATATTAATAATAACACTGGACAAATTATACACATTGATCTAACCCCTAAGTAAGCAAATTATTTGCTTGTGTTAAGGATATTAGACAACGACACAAATACATAGAAATACACATTATAAATACTGAAAATATATTTAACAAATGACCAAACCCAGAAATACAGACATCTATGCTCGTCACATACATGCCTGTCCCCGTCGGGAATCGAACCAGAGTTCCATTGCGTCGCTGTCGTTAGGCGTATGCGCTAAGCAACCCGCTCAACGGGGCGGTTACAATTTATACATCTTTGCCAGTGGATAGCTTTTTTATTAATATAATTAACTTGCGTATAATTATATTTCCATGTGTGCTACTCGTGAAAGTCTTATAAAATACCACTATATATATCAGACAATGTAGTTTATTAATTTAATCTGATTAATAACGTACTAACTAGGAGGACGATCATAAATCCGATTATTAGATTACAAAATATATAAACGTCATTAGTTATTATTATTACACCAAATCATAATACTGTGCGCTTTAACTAAATACTCGTTTCTCTTTGTTAAAACCGAATATTAAGACAAATAGTGACAAGATGTACAAATAGAACAGAGCAAGTAAAATACTCGGCAATTTTTAATTTCCGAAGTTGTCTTTGCTACTCGGTAGCAGAGCAATGGAAGCGAGCCTTGTTTAGTATTTCTCTATATGCGGCGGTTAAAGTTTCGGGGAAAAATTTGAATGAGAGCTAGTTTCACCGATAGTGATGACGGTGGCATATTTTGTCAATAAATATTTGAGAACTTTGACTTGTTTGTTTGTTGTTTATCTTTTCATTCTTATTTATTTGTAAGTTGAAAAAGATCTTTATATTATTTTTGAATATAAAAGTAACCTGTAGTGGCGAGTTGCAATAATTTTGGTTATATTTTGCAAACTTGGATAAGAATAGTTTGAACTTCTCTATGGTACAGTGTGGTTGATAATTATTGGATAAGCTACTCAGTAAAATCAAATACATTACCGTTAGTTTGAATATTCTTCATATTATATTACTTCTGGAATATTACTCGAACTTATATTTAGGAGAAAAATTAATAATAAAATAAGTCTCTACAAAACGAAACATCCTACTGCATTTTTCTTTTGTAGTCATGTTAAACAGTTTTTCATTTCAACATTTACGTTATTTACCAAAGTCAATTATATGTTTATATTAATGTTTTAGTCGACCTACTTTTAAAACTAAATTGTACACGTTTACAAGTCGCTATTTTCAGCATAAGCCATACTACAAGAGTCGATAGGCCACAATAAGCACCTAATTATAATTTATAATTGTTTTACATGCTTGTAGCATTTTTTTTACTGGCAATGCTCAGTGAAAGGTAACTCAATTTTCAGTCTTTTATATGGCATACACATCTGTTAAAAATATTTTTGGTAATTTCAACTCTATAGTGGAAATGGGAGAGGTGAGTTTTTAAAATGTTATTAAAGCCTTAATTATCAGTCAGAGGACTAGAAAACAGCTAGGGAATATAAACGTATCGTGCAAGATTTATGTTTCAACCTCTATATTAAAATTTATCGAGTACGTTTTATTATTAAAAACTGTAATAAAAATAATTTAATTAAAGTATTTAATTAATTACCTGCAGAAGTGAGTTTCAGCTCTTAGCCTACCCTATCCCTATTTGAGAAGTGGCAGTGTGCATCGCGCCGGCCGTGCCAGTCCAGACAGACTAAATGCACTCTTGACTACAATGACAGGAATTTGCACTTTACGGACTGAATTTTTAATATCGCAGGTTATTTTGGCGCGAATTGCCTAATTAGCTTTCGTAAATGGTCTGCTTGAGCTGCTGTTGGACCCGGAAAGGGTTATCTAGGATTATCAAGCCAATTTGACTAATTAACTACGAGCTGAGAGGTACCGTTAGAGTCCCTATCTCTAAATAAACAGCGTATATATTTTCGTTCCTTGTGTAATGTAGTGTCAAAATCATGTATAGCTGAATGACATACATGCATAACTTTTATATACCCGGGTATAGTTTTATATCCAATAATTTGATCCAACAGACTTCTTAAATATGAATATTAAATTTGTATTAGTAAAATTAATAAATCATGTGTTTATTTTATCTTTATCATATATTGAATATGGTCCCGACTGATTTATCTGTTTAAGATAAATTTTTCCACTACTTATTCGGTATAATCGTGCCAACTGTGAGACACAGTGATATATGACAAAAGCGGTAAAGTCACATAAGAAAAGTTAACGTGGTCATTAAGTTTTCTTAAATTGAGACGTTTCTGTGTAACTTTCTGTATTTTTCCCTACTTTTCTATTCTTCAGAATCTTCTTACTATAAGCAAGCACACAAAAATCACATGCTATATCGGTCAATGCAATGGAAATGATTTTCATATTTATACCCATATGGCAGCACTTCTCCAAAAAACAGTTCTTCCTGAACGGTATCAGGTACTGTTAATATCAATTTAATTAAAAATACATCTCACTTTAGCACTAAGTTAGCATTTAATAATATTCCCCTCACACGTTTCCATAAGCGGAGTAATTTATCAACGAAAATCTATTGACATCACCACATGTGAATAGTGACAGAGGACGTCCTAAATACACACACTCACACGCGCACAATCATTATGATCAGTCCTTTCCAAATATACGATTATGGATCTTATTACACTTCCAAAAATATTAATTTCTTTTTTGTCAATATTATTAATTTAAAGTAAATACTGTATACCTCTTCTTTGTCAGCAATAAATATAATTTGTTATTTGTACAATAGAAAATACAGTCTATTTTACTTTAACTCACTATATATAAGCATTGGATTGATTGGAGTCTGATTTTGCTTTAGACCCTCGTATCATACCTAGTACCTACATACTTAATTAAACTGTCAAACATCTGACCGCCGTAAATTTGAATAATATTTAAGCAGAGTGATTTTTTAATAGAGTTAATGACTGTCATTTTACTAGTTATGCATAGCATGGTATTTAAGTAAAGTAGAATTAAAACCTTTAAATATTTTAGTTGAGTAAAATTGAGAAATGTTAAACTTTTCCCTGATTTAGAAGATAACTAATATCGTATCAATCGAAATTTACAAGCAATTAAAAATTTCTAGACGTAGTGAAAAGGAATGTTATATATGGATACAGAAGAGGAACAGAGATAATGTAAATCCCCCATTACAACGAGGAAAGCTTTCCATTGATCACAGTAACGCGTGAAGCTTCGAAGAAAGCCCGCTATTTGTTAAGAAGGTAACAACAGCTGTACAGAGGCGCTCATACAAAAAATATACAGCTAGTATATTTAAAATTAACAAATAATAAAAATGTTATAAAAATGACGTCATTATAAGGAAGGATACAATCCACATTTTTATATTCAATAATTAAGGTCGATATATCCTCGATTTCGATAATTTATACGAATATCGTATGTCAGACGAATCATTATCGATATATCATCATTAGTTTGGTCTGTGAATATTAAATGCATTCTTATGTAAATTCACACGTGTGTTTAATAACTTTACCTTATACTTAAGAAATCATATCAAAGAGGATTAACATAATTTCAACATACCTAAATTACGCTTTCCTTCAAAGTTCTTTATTGTAAATAAGTTGCAATGTTTGCAATATTCTCCTTTACAATGAAGCTGCGAACTCTCATTAGTCTGATTTATAAACACAGATTAACTTTTAAAGACGTAATGACTGCTCGGGGAATTTAATATCCTTAATGAGGTCAAATCTTGGGTTTTAAAAGTTTTAATGTAATAAATAATCGTCATAATTAAACGTAAAAAAAATAAATACACGTATTTGTGTGTTTAAAAAATTAATAGAATTATGTATAAATAAACAACATACACACGTTTTATGTATTCACACTATAATATATCTTAATAGATAATAAAAAATATTTATAACATTTTTAAAATGCCAAATGATTTAAGTATTCTTCTTAAGAAAAATGTGATTAATCTAACAAAATAAAATTATTCTTCATGTGATGTTACATCACTATAATAATGTAATGTTATGTGAGTCACACACGTTTCATGAATATAAAGTTCCTAAGACTGAAACAAACATTTTTAAAATTTCAACTTAGTACATTGTGATCGCAGGTCGAGGTTGTTGAAGTCTGATTTGAAATTATATCTGTAATAGATGTACTAGATGTTACAAAAGTATCGTAAGCTTGTTAAGTCCTACAACGCACTAAGAAAGTGGGACCTCAACTTAATTAATCGATTTTGCTGTTATTTAAGATGACTTAACATGACTATTTGTGAACATCAGTATATTTACGCCCTGATTATGTGTTAGAATAAGCTAATTTAAACAACAATTTGTAAATGTGTGTATAAGCAAATGCAAATATGTGCTTCACTAAAGTTCAATATATTATGTCCTCACCTCCTTTAAAATAAAAAAAATACAAAGTTAACAAAATAAGAATTCACTTTTTATAAGGTTATAATCGATGTGAGTATTCAATCATATCCCATATTGTTACTAACATTTTGTTGCAGATCATATTTACAAGAAAACAAAAGAAGATAAATGAAACTTCTTAGAATTTAGACAAGTGAGTAAAAAGATATCAATAATGTATGAGCTTCGAGTCAGCTTAGTCATTGTTGTCGGATATTGAATACAAAGAGTATGAAGAGTATGAGAGAATGTCAAGAAGAAAATATTTAATGAAAAGAACGAAGTGACCCAAAGCTAGTTCGTGTTAAGGTCTGGAACGACCTTAGAATTGTATGGAAAAAAAACTTTACACTATACTTTAGAATATAGTGGGTGTAGCATTTATATTGTAGTGTCTGTTAGATGTACATTAAATATTTTAGGATATTGGAATAATTTCGATACATTATTTTATTCGCTGACCATTTATTCACTGGCTGTGAATAAACTAAGTGAAGTCTAGATTTAACAATATAGAGTTTAAAAATATAAGCAACATTACCTATATCATAAGTTTTATTAATTTACGTAACCGAATGACAAGCAAAAATATTCAAAACTGAGCAAATACAGTATTTTCTTTAAGTTATTGGCTTCTATTTGTAGTCGAATGGTTTTAGTGCAGTTCATAAATAGTTGAAAAATATTGAGTGTAATACTAAGTTCAATAAATGAAACAGATACCCCGATGATTATAACAAGGACTGAATGAAACCTTCTGAAGATTAAACAGACCATTCAATGAATGTATGATTAATAAATAACTGACTGTGAAAGGTAGTTATATAATGTAATGTAAAAAAAAGAATAGAAAAATTGCTGTTACTTAATTTATTAAAAAAAAACTTTTTTTTCATTTTGTTAAATAAAAGGTTATAAAATGGAAAATCGTTTAGTCCAAACTTTTGTCATGATTTTATGTGACAGAGAAAACAGTATTAGAATTGTTGAAAATCTTAGGATATTAACAACAAAAGTCCGATTATATATGCAGTGTTATTTGTAATTATTTGGTCATCTCTAGCAGACAGCCTCTCTTCATCAATTCCAACAACATTTTTCCTGCCACTTTTTACAAATCTTGATAAACAACACAAAAAAATAACAAAAAAAAATTTGGTTCCTCTTTTACTTATTACTCTGCATTTTGTAAGAAGTACTTAAAAGGTCAACGCCCCGGCGCCATACATACGTTCAGAGTTAATGCCAGTTCAGAGGCAACAAATAAATTTTGTATGGGAAAACTTAAAATTAAAAAACTATTAATTTAAAAAAAATCGTAGAACAAATGTTGAGGGGATTGATATAAATAGGCTGCTTGCAAGAGATGGACAGTTAATTAACCCTGTACAAACAAGTAACCCTGTATAAGACTAACTTAATAACAGAAAAAAATATGAATTTCATTAAAATAAATGGAGAACTTTAGCACCTTACTATCGAAAAAAAACATTGTTTTTGCTTTATAAGTCTAAAAAATATAGTATATAAGAATCTGCTCGTTTTGGACAGACAGCTTTAAATTTCATGTTTAAGTAATAGTTCAGTTTTTTCTTTCAGATAACCATTACAACCATTACATATTAAAAGAATGGTTTTAGATTTTTTTATGGTTGATAGACAATATCTTGTTCAAGTTGGGTTTGGTCTTAAATTGGTTTTGGGATAATCAGGCCTATCCTAGAAAGCAATTGAATTTATTGCAATTCTAGTCACGTTGAGCTGCGTGAGCAGTATAATATATAAGTATATGTTTATATGTTCGTGTATTAGTATAATTATTACATTTTACGTTAAAAATATTCTGCAATTAAGTTATTTAAATAAATTTGAACATAGCTAATACGTGTAAATTGGTTGTCATATCATTACAGTCACCTAGTTTAATAATGTTCTATATTTGAATAACTCTTTGTATGATACGATACTCATGTATTACTTTTTTATGTAAGACAATTGTTTGAAATTAGTCAGTGTAATGAAATGCACTTTTATATTTGAGTTCCTACGTTTAATAAGTGTACTCTAGTTCCATTGCGGAACACATCAGTTTAAATGTCACTTGAAGAATTCAAATTCGAAACAATTCTAGAAATGAAGTATTTTTGAGGCCAGTAACTAGAAAGCCTTGTCGGATCTAGACTAGATTTATCTCATATATTTATCTACAAAAAGGTCGAGGCAGGGCAACATAAAAATAGAATATTGATCGTAGCGAATTGAAGGGCTTTTATTTCACAAATGTTTACTACAAACGGCCAATGGTTTATAATTTCTTGAGTCTGTACGTAGCTTCTACATGAAGTGTTTTAATCGTAATTTAGCCAGTAGGGCTGAAAAACTGTACTAACCTACATACTTTAATGTGGTACATACTTTACTTGGTGCTACATACTTTAATGTATGATATGTGGTGCTAGTAATATGTGGTGCGTCTTATAAGCTGTAATTTTTATAAAGGGCATAGCTGGATTAATGTGAGAAATCTGACATTTTCTGACAAATTTTAGTAAGCGAAATATTTCAAAGAGGCTAAAAAAAAATTCTTTCGTCTGCCAAAAATTGACTTTTTGTAAAAAAAATATGACTATATTTTTTTCTCATGTCTTAAACTCCTAACAATCAGGAAAAAAATAGTCATTGATTAATTTTGAATTGTTCTATAAAAATGAAAATTTAATTAAAAAAATATATATATTTGGAAATCACGACAACCGTTAGAGTTAAAGAGCTAAAAATTGGTGTGAACAATTTTTATTGGACACTAAATCGATCCCCTGAGTATGACCCAAAAAAGTCGCGGGGGCAGATTTCTCACATTAATCCAGCTATGCCCTTTATTATACTTCTCGATGTAAGCGTTGTAACTCTTATAAGTAGGGATAGGGTGATTCAAACCGGATAATGATGGATTGACCGGTTTTGTAATGTTGATGAATAATTGTGTCCATCTGACCCGGATTAAACTGTATACTTATTTTATATAATGATTTTAATTAAACTGTATTTTTTATTTGCTAGCTGGTTTTTTTATGTAAATTCTATATATTCTATTAATTAAGTCAAAACGATTATAGTATATGAGTAAATAATTATTAATTATATGTTAATATTCATTATTCTAATTGAATAAAATGTGTTTGTTTATATTACATATAGGTATTTTAAAATGTACTATGTTATTATCAGGATTTAATTAAAAATCGTAGTTACATCTTGTAGAAGCATTTAGGATAATAACTAGTAAAGAAATAAATTAAGTAGACGTTAAAATTGGCATGTTTAATTTCAATGCTCCTTCGTCCTTTTTCCAATTAATGATTGTATATTATTGCTAATCATTTTTAAAACAATTACAAACATAAAAGGTATATTATATTAAACGTCCATTGAAGTATTTATAATATATAGGAAACACAAATTATGCTAAAGACCCAATTAAAATGTTGGTGTGATAAATAACAGAGTTATTATGCAAATCTCGCTCGATGTAGCCGCATTCCTCGGGTCATTCTCATTTGATTTGTTAATTGTGTGTTACTATTGCCATAATGTAATAAAACATATCTCTTGTAAAAATAATATTTTGTTACATATATATAATATTATTATTAACAATCGAAGTACAGGCTAATTAAATTTGTTGTTTTAATCATACTGTTTTTTCCAATATTATTCAAACTAAAATGTCTTGGTCCAAGTTATTTTTCTTATCGAGAATGGTACTCGTATTTAGCATATTTTTTTTTGTTTTGTCTAAACTCTTAGCCCTGTTGGCTATTACAGCGTCACCGGGGGAGCAGGTGGGTCAGGAGACCTGCCTTTAAAAGAGCCCCCATGGGGAACAACGTTGCCAGGGCGTCTCAGATTGAGACACGGACCTCGGCTCGGGGCTCGTTAGTCAGGAGGGAAGTGAAGGAAATTTGGACACTAGCGTCCTCCGACGACAGAACGCCGGAGCAACGGAGCACTTACTCAGTGTGTCTGTATGTTGTGTGGTGTCACTTATGCCTACGCGTACACGTTATTACCTACTGTGAACGCGTCGTCCGGGTCAACGAGTACCGACTTGGGTCTTCTTTTTCTGAGGATCCTTGGGGCGCCCCGTTCGAAGAGCACCGAAACGCTCTTCTCAGGGTTTACCTCGATCCGCCATTTCCGCAGCCAACTCTCGAGGGAGTCGGGAGTCGACTGCAGATTGGAGACGTTGGTATACCTCCCAGTGATTCCTCCCTTAGAGGATGTGTAAAGCGCGGTATCGTTCGCGTACATGGCAAGGTGCACTTTAGGTTGCGGCCTAGGAATATCGCTAGCGTAGATGGAGTAGAGGATGGGCGAGAAAACTAAACCCTGGGGGACACCCGCCCTGAGGAGTATTTAGCATAAATGAAGGAAGAACAATCTCTCAAAACAAGGAATTTAAATAAATAACGACAAGAGAAAGGACAAATCATAAATAATTTTTAATAACTTATTATATATAATACGCCAAAATTTAAGTGCTTATTTTAAGACAGCGAAAACATACGCACAATACAAAAAATAAAAATAGGCTCGTAACGTCTAAATTTCGACTTTAAAAAGTAAAAAAATCCTTCATGGGCTTGAGTATATATAATAAAATTCCACAAGATATCTTAGATCTTTCTTTTCTTAGTTTTAAATCTAAAATGAAAAGTATATTATTAAATAAAACATTTATTTAATAATAAACTTTTCATAAACACTAAAATGAAAAGTATATTATTAAATAAAACATTTATTTAATAATATACTTTTCATTTTATCATAACATTCAAGAAATTTTGGTTGATTTAAATGTGTGGAACTTGGGTCATTGACTCATCTGCAGGGCCGATGTTATAATGTATAAGTCAAACATTGTTAAATTTCATAAAAAAAGAGCAACTGTTGAGTTTCTGGCCAGGTCTTTTCAGCAGAACATTTCGAGCTAGTGGTAGCTTACTCACAGACTGACTATACTGACCAATTTTATGTAAGTGACTATTCAAAAGTGCGTTTAAATGCCTACTTAAATAAATATATTTTGAATTTCAATTTCAATTGTTAAATTTTAATTTTAATATTTCTATTTTTAATATTTTTGTGATTCGAATAATTATTTGAATATCGGGCCCCGAAGAGGAGATCGTTTATCAAGGAACAATACTAGAAATCAAATGTACTTTTCAAGTTTTGTTTAAACTTACATAATTGATGGCTTTTGAACATCTTTTTAATTATATAATTTTCTTGTTTGAAACTTATTTCTTAGCAGTCAAACGAAAAAATAAATAAAAGGTATATAAGCTATTGAAAAAGTATCACAGCGTTAGTATTTAAAAGTTTTTCAACCAAAAAAAAACAAGCAGATAGCATTATTTGCAAATGACTTGATGGGAAACCTTTTTTTATATTTGCACTATTTATCTCATTTTGACGTGTGCAAATAAATAAATGTAAAACATTTTTATGTTATAAGTAATTTTTGACTTTCACTTTGACTTAAAGTACTGAGATAGGTTATAAGGATAAAGCTTCTATAATGATATATTTGACAGAAAATTGTACAACGGCATGGCATGCTGTGTATTAAGGACAACAGTGAAAAGGGATCAGTTGAGGCTTTGATTGATATGGGGGTCTCTCAAGATGCTATCTTAGGCCGATTTTTCTTATTTGTTTATACAAATGAACTGCCAAAATTTGCAGACAAACAAAATGTTTTTTTTTTGTGTTTTTTTTTTGCATATTTTTTTGATAATTCTTCTTTGATATTTTAATTAAAACGGCACCAGGTAATCTATGACGGTGTAAATACAGCTCTCTGCCATATACTGTATAGGTTTAGTGTACAATTTTTTACTTAGTAATAAAAAAAATGTCTAATGAAAAATCTAGGCGTTCATAGGATTTTAATTTTATGTTTACGGCGCATATGCAAGATGAAGTGGCTATAAATCATTTTTGTATTTTAAATAGCAAGACCATAAATAGTCAAGCACCAATAATCTGGATATTAGACGCCCTGTGTGTCAAGTTTAGCCTCTTCAACAATTATTCCCGATCTGACGTGTTAATTATGTATGTTCAGCACTTTATTGATCGGTTTCAATACCTGTTAAATGTTCGAAACAAGGTAATTAAAATGTTAGCATTTTTATTAAATACTTGTTCATATAAAAATATTGAAGGACCAATTAGGAATTATTCGGTTCAAACTGTCGTCAAATTTTGAAGAGAAATCTTAAAGAATAAGTGAGATTCTGCTGTTGAACTAACGGTTGTGGATTCGATTCCCATACGGGACAATTATTTATGTGATACACAAATTGTTGTACCGAGTCTGGGTGAACTTTGTTTTCGTAAACTACATGTTCGTAAAATCTTCGATAGAGGGATAATATAATCTCTATTAAAGGAATAGTTTTTTTTTTAATTTGCTAAACCTCTTAACAAATTTAAACATAAGACAATGTATTAAATTAACTCAATCGCCGATAACAGATTAGGTTAACGATAGTAAATTAATATACTTTGTCCGTAATTTTGGAAAAGTGCAGGCGACATCCCAGAGCGGTTGTTTTAAGAGCATTGAAAAATGGTACTCTTTGTTAGAGTGCTTTTTGAAACATTTTTTATATTCTAAATAACAGTCTTCACCTTTCACTTTTATAAAGTAAATATTTTCTTTTACATTAAGGTGATATGTCAGATGCTAGTATTATATCAGTTTTATGATTCATCAAAAAGCCACGAAATATGTTCATGTAATAAGTTTCTTTAGTGTTATTTTTAGTTACTATTACTGTGATATTATCGCATTATTTATTTTTAAATTTGACTACAAATAAATAATATATATAAATAAAAATTCAACGTTAATGCAAAAGGATATAAAAAATATCAATTACTCAGGCTTATACAAAGCTTGCCAACTACGTATTCTTTTGAGCATTGTTCCGTGATAAACGATCTAACTTTTCTCCTTCAGGTCCCAAATATCGTTAAAATATTAAAGACATTTTAATAAATACATGATTGGTTCTACATTTCACAGTTTATTTATTTATAAGAATTTAAGTAAAGCATCTATTGTATATATATATAAAAAATCTACATGATTTTTAGTACTAAGATCGTTAACCATTGTTGTATATTGTATATGCCTATATTTTTGAATTACTTTATTTATGATGTAAGAATTCATTACTCATTGTAAGAATTAAATTGTAATGTTCAAGAAGTTCCTAAAGCGAACATTAATTAGTTAATAATTAAAGAGCAACACAGCTGCGAGGTTTGTAAATATCTACGTGAATCTCGTAACTTAAAATCTAAGCAACGAGGTCTGAGTCCATATCTTATGTCACTAATAAATACAAATCTTATATCACTAATAAATACAAACTCGTATAAAAAATCTGGACTCCCGACGTTATCCAAGCAGCTATTAAAATTTAATTTTGTAGAAAGCTATCTCAGTGAGTAAAGTACGCCGAATGCGAGAGTTAGCTCGAGCGACCCGGAGTAGTAATGGCAGGAACAAAATATCGAAGTAGTTCTTGCTTCTTCTCTTTACAATTCAGAGAGATGGCGACAAAAATTTGTGTACTATACTTACTGTAAATTGCTACGTTTATGTAGAATCTGTAATTTATTTGCCGCACATAATATACATGTAATGCTAATAATATTGTTAGCATTACATATCACTCGCTATCATGCGCAACAATTTCCGTTAAGTATACGCCCTACATTAAGTCTTAGTATAGCTGTTAATTGTCATTAAAAACATTATTGTAAATAACGTATCGTTATATATAGGAGAATACTTAACCTCATAAGTAACACACAGAGAATCCGATTCGATATTGAGAACCATTTCTATGCAAATGGCACATCGTTGAAATATGCGACACCAAATGAAATCATAAATTCCAGTAAATACGGCACTGGAGGTACGCGCTTTGGCGACCGCTCAGTCTTCAGTGGTTTGTATTAAATTTTTTAAATATTATAGCAATTTTATCTCGTACATCCTGCATTCTTGAATAACATTAATAGGAAAATAGTTTCGTAGTACGTTCTAAGAGAAAAATGTTATATTCAACATTACATTTAAAGCAAACCATCCTAATAAATAAAACAGTATAATTATTACATAAAATGTATGCCAGAATTGATGAACATGATACACTTATAACCCTTTTAAAATGGAGAGATCAGGGATTTCCGGTGTTACTCGAGCGCGGCGGATTAACATACAGGAGATTCCTTGAACCAGTTCAGGACTTTCTCGCAAACTTATTCTACAGATATAAGGAATCAGATTAATAAAAAAAAATAATCATCAGAAATTCTCGAACGCGTCAGATTAAGAAAAGGGGGGTCAATTACTAATCTGAAAATTTAAGACGTGACGTAAAAAAGGGGGAGGGCTGCAAACTTGTAAAAAAAAAGTTATTTTGACATTCTTGAGATTTTTATTTATTTCAAAGAATAAAGGGAAAAAATAATACATGACGATTTCCATAAGCCAAAATAATAAATATTCGTCGATAAAGTTTAATGTATAAAGTTCAATAACTTTTTAAAATTTAAGTTTTCCCATACAAAATTTATTTCTTGTCTCTGAACTGGCATTAACTCTGACGTATGGCGCCCGGGCGTTGACTTTTTAAGTATTTCTTACAAAATACAGAGTTATAAGTAAAAGAGAAAACAAAATTTTGTTTGTTTCGTTTTTTTTTGTGGACAAATATTTTTGGGATAGATGTAGAGAGGCTGTCTGCAAGTGATGGCCACTAATTATAAATAACCCTGTAAAGTTCATAAGAATTAGACATGAAACAATTTTTTAAATTTCTTATTTTATTACTTTTTTTTGCATGTATTACATGACCTTTTCAATTAAGTTGAAATGGTGGTTATGGTTATGGTTTTAAGAAATCGAGAACTTTTTCTCCAGATATATAAGAAAGTCCGTATAAGAGAAAGTACGTCTAGGACGTCAGGATGTAGAATATATATTTTTTCTTCATTTTCAACCCTTACGTAGATACGGCCACCACCACTCCTCAACCGATCATATTAAAATACGTCATTAAAAATTAACATGGCATGAATGCAATAATTATCTGACGCGAGAGTATGTCCATGTAATAGTTTCTTTTTTACATTTTTTAATATCTTTAGACACTCCCCCCCACCACATATAACATTTTTTTATTTTTATCATCTAAGCCAAGCCATCGGAACCCAAGAGGTCTCTATGAGGCTCGCTTTCCTGGTATATTTATTAAGCACTTGTGGCAGTTTATATATCAAATATATATCCATATTAAATCACATATTTATTCTTATTACGAGTAATGTATTTTAACTTGAAACAATTATTTTGTACAGAATTACAAATATCAAAAAAAAAAATTGAGATTCCTTATTCAGATATTGCTCAATTGAATTGAATTGTATTTCTTATCTTATAACGAAAAAGGTAAAAAATAATGAAACGTAAATAAACCACTGTACCACATTTCTATTTACTCCATATATAAACAATATGATAACAACGTTTAGCTCACCAATTTATTTTACGTAAAAAAACATATAGAACTACCTTCATACACATCACTCGATGTGTATGTATCATATAAATTAGTTCTCCTGGTAGGTCCAATGAGTAGGTACATAAACGGCGGCTGAAGCGTGCTCTGGGCCGCTAATAATGTGATTCTAATGAATAAAATAAATCTCTTACGATTAGCCAGCCCCAATTACGTAAAGCGAGTTAAAATCGATTAACAGAAAAAAATATTCTACCATTTACAGATTATTATTGTTTTTACCTGCGTGAATTCGTGAATTGTCGTTGAAAATACTAGAAGTATCCAAGAGCATTGAGTTTTTAATATTTTCCTCTTTTTGCATGTTACCTAAGTGTACCTTATTGTATTTTACCATTAAACAAAGTACCTAAATACGGAAAATTTGTGAATGGTATGATTATTTCAGAACATGTGTAACGAAACGTGTAGGGTAAGAACACGAATTAGATATAGGATTCTGCGGGTAAATCGAAAAGTTCTCAATATATTATGTACGAATGGTCTGACCAACAACAACAAGTCCTTACAGTTAAGAGCTCGTAACTATTCAGACCAGGCACTATTTTCGAATGAAGTCTCCGAAAATCACCCGATACGGATGCCCGATACGCTCTTCGAACCCTGCTATTGGTCAGAGCAATGATGCGCGCGGGATTTGAATTAGGAATAAGTTAAGCGGATAGCGAAAAACATGTTTAATACCGTTGCTTCAGTAAGAAGTCGTTTTGCCTTTACAATAAATTTTAAAACCTTAATTTTTATATCGCTGCTCTTACATCTAATGCAATAAGTAACAAAGTGAAGATTAAAATGGTATCCAAAAAGTATATTAAATCTTCTTATACTCCGATATTTTGTTATGTAAGTATAATGGTTTAAAAATTATCATCAAAACAAATATTCTTCTCATTTTTAACTGATCCATATTTAAAAAAAAAATAATAATAATATATGACAATTGATAAATGTAGTATTATTTTATATTAATAAGAATAGTTAAACTGAACTTTAAAAAAAGGTACTATTATACTGACGATAACTAAAAAAATATTATTCGAATAATTTGAACCTTCTTCGGAATCTCAACTAAGCATATTTGTATATATCGAGTCGTCAGTCGCTATCGATAGTCGAGTTAATATCGATATATTATGCCTTGCCATAAATACAGCCAAAAGGATTTTTTGTATTGCTTAAAACATTTATTACCGTAGTTAATAAATAAATTCAAAATTAATGTTTTAGAATAATTCAAAATAATGTCTATTGGCTTTACTATTATCCTTTTAATGTCAGTCAGGCCCGTTATCAATATAGACATGTAACATAACTATGCTAATAGTTTAGTTAAGTTTTGCAATAGAAACTATTAATATTTATAGATTTATTTATTTATACTCTATATTGCACACCACAACACATGTAAAAAAAGTAATAGGTACATATAAAAAAAATACATTGTAAAGTACAAAAGCCGGTCATATCGCCTATCGGCGATTTTTTCCAGACGATCTCAGGGTTAGCAAAATAAAAAAAAACAATATGAAATACTGGTAGGTAGTGTGGTTATAATGAATATACTAATAACTACATATAAATACTTACTAGTAATACATATATATCATTATATAAAATATATAACAAAAATTCACTAATAAATACAACAATACATAAACTACTACTACAATAGTAATATCTGTACCAGCACTGTGAAGGACCCAGGCAATGATAGCCAGGTTATAAACCTTACGATGGAAGCTTGCCTTGAAGGCTGTTGAGGAGAACTCTTAGTTATAATGATTAAAAAATAATTATATATAATGAAACGCTACAGTTTAATAGTTAAAACTCTTACTGGTTCCTGGGTGCTCTTCTTAGATACAGATTGCAAATTTTAATTGCAGATTGCAACAATGTTAGAATATTTTTTACTAGCCCAGTGGTCATCAAGATGCGAAAGTCGCTTTAAGAACCTCTGGCTGACAGTTAGATACAATTGAAATTTGAATCGTAGGTAGATATGGACACCTTCAAAATATCAATGTGAAATTCAGGCCTATTCAGTAGGTAGGTATGTAGGTATGAAGGTATACATAAGCCATGCGTTCCGGGGCCACCAGTAATGTGATTTTAATGCTGCTATAAATCGCGTCCTGCGACATCCCTCACCAGCAAATATACGTATTGCAGGTTTAAGGCGATTGTTGTATTATCCCGCATAAAACTTATTGCATAATAATATATGGTAGAATATATCAATTTATATATTATACAACAACGTTGTTTCATTGAGTACCAATATTCAGGAGCTTGGCTGTCATTATTTACCTTTTTCTGTATTTAATGAGTACTGTCGTTATATTTTATATTTTATAATAACCCAAAACGAATCTGTAGGAGCCTTCTTTTATTTAATAATACCTGAAATTAATGATATGATACTATGGTTCTATAACATTTAATATAATTAATTAAAACTAAACTATTCTAATAGTTCTATATAATTATATTAAATTTATAATGGTTTTAAGACTATTGCATAAGTAAACAATCGTTTTGGATTTAATATTTTTTTTAAGTCGGTTTTCAGCAATTTTGACGGACTTCTACATGACCTTAGTTTGTCATGTATATTTCTCACTTTTTTTTCCTCACTACTAATAATACGTTTTAAGTCTTAATAAAAAGTAGCCTTGCTTTGAGAACTTCTATATATTAGTAGAAGTGTATCTATATGTAAAACATATATATGATGTTTAATTGTAAGAACACAGTTTAAATTTTGTAACATGACTATACTGTTATGCATATACATGCATAACAGAATTGTATAGTTATAATAATAAATATATATATATATATATATATATTTAAAAATAACTAAAAAACACGCTTTAAAAATATAACGAACTAAAAAGTAAAAAATAATTCGTAATATGAGAATAATTACTTTTATGGCAGTTTTAAAGTTATTGTAGTCATTGAAAACTTTTAAATGTGAATATTTAAATAAAACTTACTTTATTTTTAGAAATGAATAAAATGATTATAGAAATTAATAAAAATATTATATAAATAGTCCTTATGATAATTATTAATCGTAGAGATCAAAATCAGGATAATGAGATAATCGAATTAATTTACTATCGGTTTTTGATATGTGTACAAAGTTTGAACAAAATCGGTTCGTGGGAAATGAGACAAAATCGCGTTCGAAAAAGTCGGTTTTAAGCTAACAAACAAGAAACACATACACGTGAAACTAATAAAAGCGTATTTATTAAGATAAGGTGGAAAAAATAAATCGAGTGCTTTATTTAAAAATATATTTTGTTCATAAACTAAACGAGTTTTCTGGAAGAGTAGTTGTAGTTTCATGTTCCACACCGATAAAAGCAGCTGTAAGCAACCAGTTGTGTTATTTTTTATATTTAAGTGCAGAAACGCCGCGTGCTCTTTGATATCGCTGGCACCTTGGTGTAGCGTCAGTTTTATATTTTTAAACGTTATTTTTGCTTTTGACTGTTAAGTAAAGTCGTGTGATACCGCCTCAGTAGGGTGGATTCTTCCTTTTTGTTTTTTTTATTGAGCTATAAATATATAATGTTAAACAAATTAAGTATTAGGCTCGTTACTAACCATCTTCATTTTCCATTTACTTAATGTTTTGAAAGTTCGTTCGAACCAAGGGAGGCACAAAGCTTAAATGTTGGAAGGGTTTTCAAGATGGCGGCGAGTGTTGTTAAATATTTAAGGAGAGATTCACGCAGATAAAACTTGTAAGATTGTCTACAAACTTGTATGCATCTTATGTTTTAGTGATGAAACTTATTTTACATTCCGCATTTCACCTGTGTATAATATATGCTTTTACTTATGAATACTATCTTGTTAAAATAGATTATTTAAACTTTTCTATGATGTATACAAAATAATATTTGCTTGAGAATATATTTTTTTGATTTAATTTAATATTATTTTTCATTTTGCACATCTGTCCTTCGTTAATTATTTTAAAAATTAATATTAAATAATAAAAATTAATTTCAATTATTTTTTTTTAAAGTGAACAAAAGTTATTGTTGCTAATTTTTAAAAAGCTTTATTTCCATTTTTACGGGTATGTATACATTTTTTATAAAAAAAATGTATAAATGAGACACAACTTCTGCAAAACCTTGGCTTCGAGCCAGGATACGATACTCTGCAACTGATCCATAAGAGTTTTGGTGCTTCTAGAAAGCACTTATATGATTTGTAAAAATATGTAGCAACTTAAACTTAATCTTAAAGTTGAAAATATAATTTATTCACAATATGAAGGTGGAATTTATTCTTAATACATTTATTTATTCGTTGTCTGTCCTACTCGAATTAAAATTCGATGTCGGGAAAAAATTGCTCTAGTAATTGGCACACAACTTTTTGCAGAGGGCGATCTTATAAGTTTTATCTCCTAAAGCATATCCGATCAAAATGTTATAACGAAATTAAAAAATATATATATACAAGGTATATTGAACATCCAACAGCGTTTGCCTCGTGAAAAATATATTTATTTAATGGAATTTTGATTTACTGGTTAATGGTGTCAATGCGACATGAAATTTTAATAAATATTTTTTTAGGTATAGATTTCCAGATCTGACGTGTTTACTATTTATTTTTAGCACTCGATTGATGGCTTTCAAAACCTTTAAAGAGAAGTAATAAACCATTCTAATTATTTATATTTGTGAACAACAATTTATTGCTTTAATATTTAGTTTTGCAAAAACTAAACTATAATTTTAGTAATTAGGACTTCTCTGACGTCATTTTGTTGAACGTTTTGTTGTTGTGTTATTATTTATGAAAAAACGGTAAGTTTTTCGAACACTAAATAAATAATTAAAAAAAAAACACGCATCTGTTCGGGTTTTAAATAGTATTAAAAGAAAGGAGAGACCAACCTTTTTCGAATGAGACTATTTTCTAACCAAAAATCTAACGACACTAGCAAAGCCGACCTTATTAATGTGTGAACTCTGAGATATCAATGGTTTTCATTGATATCTCAGAGTTTTTACCCTTCGATGTTTATTAGTATTATAATTAAAATATATTTCGGTGTACATTTGAACATCAATTTCATCAGCAATTAGCTGCTGGTCTAACGTCAATGTCATAACGAACATTCAGGAGAAGGCGGCCATATTGTAATAACGTACATATGACTTATAATCGTACTGACGTACGCACGTGCTCGGAAAATAGTAAATAAATACAAGAAAATCATCTTAGCAATGGGGATATTTTATAATTGTTTTTTTGTATATTTTTATTGTTAATTGTGATACAATTAAGCTTATGGATTTTTAAAATTATGCGTCATTAATTTAGTATTTAAACAAAAATATATTAACTCTAATAATATGGGATATCATAGATGATCTACTCTTAAAATGTTATTGTTTTTTATTTTCACTTTTAAAATATAACAAAAGTCAAACAAAAAACTCAATTAGTTTGATAAATATGAATAGGTGTTAAAAAATCACATAATTATAAATTTAGGTATCAAATTGCTCGCTTCCGTCACAATACTTGTACCAAATGCTATACAACACGTATGGCGTAATTTTGTTGTAGTGAAATACTTTGTTATTAAGAACGCTTTTTGGTTTCCAAACATATCACTATATACATGATAACAGTTCTTATTTAATACTTATGGGGGATACTCTAATCAGCACTTTTTTTTTGTATGCCTATACTGTTAGCACTGTTGGCTATTACAGCGTCACCGGGGGAGCGGGTGGGTCAGGAGACCCACCCTTAACAAGGGGGGGCCAGGTGGGCCCCCATGGGGAACGACGTCCCGAGGGCATCTCAGATTGAGACACGGACCTCGGCTCGGGGCGTCGTCAGTCAGGAGGGAAGCTAAGGAAATTTGGACACTAGCGTCCTCCGACGGCAGAACGCCGGAGCAACGGAGCACTTACTCAGTTGGAACCTCGTCTATACCGGTATAGACGGTGTGTGTCTGTATGTTGTGTGGTGTCACTTATGCCTACGCGTACACGTTATTACCTACTGTGAACGCGTCGTCGGAGTCAACGAGTTGTTGTTGTTGTTGTTGTTGTTGTTGTTAAACTCTTTATTGTACACAATAACACAATATAAATTACAATATATATAAAATAGAAAAAAAAACAATTATTAAAGTATACAAAGGCGGACTTATCCCTTGAAGAGATCTCTTCCAGTCAACCCTTGAATTCTTATAAAAAAAATAACAAATAACATGTAACATGGTAGAAAACTAAAAATTTGAAATAAAAATAGTAACAATAATAAATGTTGTACACATTTATAACAATAATAAAACATACATAACAATAATAAAAAAGTACTAACTAAATAAGTAATAAAGAAAAAAAAACTAATTAATTACTACCGATCACACTCATAAAACTTGCGGAGGTTGTGCTTAAATGACTTTAACGAAGGCGATTTTCGGATGTCAGGCGGCAGATTATTCCAAAGTTTTACCGCAAGAGCAGTAAATGACTTGGCATAGCAGTCTGAATTACAGGTTGGAAACGTAAGTCTTAAATTATCAGTAGATCTCAGGCGACTTCCACTAATGCCGGCTTGGTACCTAAAACGCTCTTTTAAGTATGTAGGTGTCATAGGGTTAAATAAAATATTGTAAAGCAGAGCCAGTGTGTGCAAGTGTCTTCGTAATTTGATCAGGGGTAAATTTAATTTCTTACGTGATTCCGTAATATGATCGTATTTACGTAAATTAAAAACAAATCTTATTGCCACATTTTGGAGACGTTCGAGCTTGCACACTAACTCTTCTGATGAGTCAAGAAACACCACATCACAATAATCTATTAAAGGCAAAATAAGTGACTTGGCCAGCATAGCCTTAGTTTTTACTGGGAGAAAATTTTGGAGTCGTTTAAGCGAATGAAAGGAGGAAAATACCTTACGACTAACATTAGTAATATGGGGTGCCCAGGAAAGCGTTTGATCTAACGTGATGCCTAAATTACGAACAGTAGAGGAAAGAGGAATAGGTGTACCATCAAGTAAGATGTCAGGCAGTTCTGTTCGCTGTTGTACAGATACGAAATACTTACTACCTACAATTATTGCCTGTGATTTTAGGGGATTTATTAAAAGGCCAAAGAATTTTGCCCACTTTGCAATAGAGACAAGATCACCGTTTATCTTATGAATAGCATCAGCAAGGTTTGTGATCGAGGCCGCAGTATAAATTTGCAAATCATCAGCATATAAGTGGTAAGACCAAGTAAGAGAGGAAGTAATGTTATTAATGAAAAAAGAGAATAAAAGTGGAGAGAGAACCCCGCCCTGGGGTACACCCGCTGTGACTGTACAAGGTTTAGACAGAGTATTGTTGTCTTTAACTAATTGGAGACGGCCTAAAAGATATGACCGAAACCAAGAAATAGCAACTGGTGACATGTTAATTTGACTGAGACAACCTATGAGAATGTCGAAATCAATACAGTTGAAGGCATTACTGAAATCGAGAAGTACTAGAACTGTCAATTTTTTATTGTTTATGTTGAAACGAATATCGTCAGTGATCTTAATAAGAGCTGTCGTGGTACTGTGTCCAGGTCGAAACCCTGACTGAAATGGACTAATTAAGTCGTAACGAAGTAAATGGTTAGAAAAAGCACGATGAACAATATGCTCAAGTATTTTAGAGAGAAAGGGGAGAATAGAGATAGGACGAAAGTCGGTAAAGTTTGTTGGATTTTTTTTTTTTGGAAGAGCTATAACTTGAGCAACTTTCCACTCAGTAGGGAAAACACCATGAAGTAAAGAAAAATTAAGTATATGAGCTAGAAAAGGAGAAATAAGGTGTTTTATAGGCAAAATCATATCTAGACCAATACCATCGTTTCCTATCGATTTAGATTTAATGCTTTGGATAACATTCGAAACTTCAGACGCCATTACTTCCTCAAACTCAAACACCGGTATGTTATGTCGTATATTTTGTAAGTATGCTAATGTCTGCTCTTTATGGAAAGAAGTGAGAATAGTTGGGCAAGAAGAAGAAGTAAAATGAGTGTTGAGTGCATCCGGATCAAAAGCGGTTTGAAACTCGCTTTCACGTTTGCCTAATCCAAGAGTTTTCAGGAAGCTCCATAGCTTATCGGGTGGTGAATCCTGAATCCTAGAGTGGATATGTCGTCTCTTAGCAGCACGACATAACTTACAGCATTTAGTTTTTAAAGCCTTATAGACTTCATGGTTAATATCTGAGCGTTCCCGTCTATATTTCAAAAATGCCTTATTACGAGTTGCCATTAATTTTTTTATGGCTGGCGTTAACCATGGAGCAGGGTAATGCTTTACTCTTACCGTTCGTAAAGGAGCGTGTTTATTATATAAGGCAAGAATAATATCGTTCATTAAATTAACCTTAGTGTCCATGTCAGACGCAGAGATGACCGATTCCCAATCTGCATTACAAAAATCTTCTTTAAGAGAATCATAGTTAATGTCACTGTAATTACGCGTTAGAATAAATTTATGTTTACGTTTTGGTGACCTTACATTATAGGATGTGAAAATTAAGTCATGTCTAGAAAACTCACATGCTATGAATTGCCCGTGTGACACAACGAAATTCGGAGAAGCAACGATAATTAAATCAAGAAGAGAAGGAGGGCCGTTATGGGGAAAGTGGGTAGCTAATAGGGGCAAGGAAAATAGCTCCAAAGACTTTAAAAGAGATAGTAGCTGTTGAGAACGATTATTGTTTTTAATAAGGCAAGTATTAAAATCTCCCATTATTATTATATGCTCATATAAAGGGCGAAAATTTGATAAGGCTGCCTCTAGAGATTCAAAATAATTGATATTTGAGTTGGGACTGTAAAAAACCCCAAGTAGAGCACCTTAGTATGATGGAGAATTAACTCAATGAAAAGGTACTGGTACATTTTCCCTGTATTTGACTTCATGAACTTCCTATCATTACGAATTAGCCGATAACCACTTAATGAAAATAGCGCCGAGGGCAGAGAAGGCTTAAGATAAGATTCTGAGACCAAAATAGCGTGGATATTTTTGTTCAAAAAATTTGTTTGCATGTCTATGATATGAGAAGGTATGCTTTGAGTATTAATATGCACGACGTTGAAATTTGAAGGAAAGGCCACAAAAGTGTTATGCAGTCTTTCAGATAGAGACGGAATATCGTTAGAATCACCTTCGGTAGTCAATAAGCTTTCAGGTGACGGACATGGTGAGAAAATTTCACCATCAGAGCTATTGCTTGAAGCTTCTGACATTTTAATAACTATTATTTAAAATACACTACAAATACAATAAAAATAAAAGATAAAGTTACTGATTAATCAAAACAATTTAAAAATTTAAACAGTGTAACTTTGTAATTAACAAAAACTGAATTCAAAACAATTATTTCACAACTGACCAGCTGTTAAATTTGGTTAAAGACTTAAACATACATACATTTCCATGTCGCCGAATTTAGATGTAATACAATATAAGAAAACGTTAAATTAATATTGCACAGAATACACTACAATACTTATGGTATTTAATAATTTTACAGTCTAAACAGATGAATTTAAAAATAAAAATCTTAAAATGACACTAAGTTAGAGAAAGTTGAGCCTTGTAAAATTCATCATTTATGTTTGAGAGATAGTTAAAAACTGTAAAATTATAATATGACTAACAGATTGCAATAGATTCGCAAACTGACAATAACTGTCATTTGTCATTTGTCACTCAAACAAATGTCACAAAATTTATTAATTTACAAGTAATTATTTGCCGGTAACTAAAAATGTGTTAAATAGTATATCATACACCTACAGAAAGTATATTATAATATTAAATGCAATACTAGAACTAAAATGGCGACTACGTGATAACAATTGACGAACACTTATGGTTTCATTGCTTATTTCTGGCTAAAACTCGACCCGACCGTAACTGTTTTCTGTTTTCCGTTAACTTGTTTTCAGGAGCGATATTTGAAGTACCCTTCGAGCTTTCACGAGATGGAGACGTCTTCGGTGTGAATGCGCGAAGTTCGTCCATTGATATTATTTTCCTCCGTGAACCGTCGGGACATATTATGATTACCTTACCGTCTTGGGTCCAACAGTTCTTGACACCAAACAATTTACGGGCCTCAATGAAAACATGATGACGTGGACTTGTAAGGAATTCAGAGAGAGTGAAACCACTGTCCTTAAGTTTCAAGTTCGAGTACCGACTTGGGTCTTCTTTTTCTGACTAAAGTAGTCTTACGTGGTCTATACTCAGCGGCGTCAGCCACCAGTGGGTTCGGGTGTCGCTCAGCACGTTCAAAGTACTTTTGAGAAAGCTCCTTGAAGTACTGAGCGATGGTCGGAAGGTCTAAGTCTCTCTAAGTCTCGATGTTGCGTACGAACCACGGCGCCCCGGTTGCAATCCGTGTAAACCTGTTCTGAATCACCTGAAGGGGTTTCAGATTAGCGTGCGCAAAAGCGGGACTCGCATAGGACATGACGGAACGTATGCAAGCTTTGTAAAGTGTCACCTTATTGCGAAGGGATATTTTACTCCGCTTGCCTAACAGCGGATATAAACGACCTAATATGTAGGCCGCTCTGCTACGAACGGTCCTAATATGCGCAGTGAAAACTAACTTTCTATCTAACGTTACTCCTAGGTATTTTGCCTCGTCTTTCCAAGGTATCGGTTTATCAAAGAGTTTGATTCGCGGGAGGATCCTTGGGGGGCCCCGTTCGAAGAGCACCGAAACGCTCTTCTCAGGGTTTACCTCGATCCGCCATTTCTTCAGCCAACTCTCGAGGGAGTCGACTGCGGGTTGGAGACGTTGGTATAGCTCCCAGTGATCCTTAGAGGACGTTTAAAGCGCGGTATCGTCCGCGTACATGGCAAGGTGCACTTTAGATCGCGGCCTAGGAATATCGCTAGTGTAGATGGAGTAGAGGATGGACGAGAGAACTGAACCCTGGGGGACACCCGCCCTGATGGAGCGGGGGGTTGACAAAACGCCTTCCACTCTGTAGCGAAAGGAGCGATTCGACAGGTAGTCCCGTATGATGAGTACGAGTCTGTCCGACACCTTGAACTGGTATAATTTGTACACCAGTCCATTGTGCCAGACCCTGTCGAATGCCTTAGCTACATCGAGGAAGAGCGCTCCTGTCCTATGCTTCTTGGCCCTCACAGTGGCCCTTATCAGTATGTGCTCCGTGAAGCTTTGCACCTGATGGGAACATGAATGGTTGGCTCTAAAGCCGAACTGCTCATTTGGGATGATTTTGAGTCTCTCGACTTCCGATCTAAGTCTACAGAGGATGATTCTCTCATATACTTTCCCTAAGGAACTAAGAAGACTAATGGGACGGTAACTACTAGGCAGATGCCGGGGTTTGCCCGGCTTATGGAACCCTATCACTATGGCCTCTTTCCACTGGGCCGGAAACGAGCAACCGGCCAGTAGAGCGTTAAAAATGGTAACCAATAGATAAATTAAAGAAGGCGGAAGAAGCTTTATCACTTTGTTAGTGATCCTATCGGGACCTTAATCAGCACTGATTTACGTAATATGTATCTAATTATATACTTACTTAATTATATAATTATATACATACGTAAATACAAAAAAGAGAATTTTAAACAGAAAATGAAGTTAGGATACCTAGAGAATTGTAAAAAAGTAAAATAAAACCCTAAACATTTTAAAAGTACTCTATTAAGATTTAAATATATTTTGTTCATAAAACAAAATATTTTTTTTTATAACACAAAGTTTTTGATATTATATTCATTTATTTTGTGTATTCATTATCTAACTTGTGAACCGACTGTTTGCAATCTGCATTTACTTCAAATTATAGTCCCCGAGCAAGCGCAGTTATATTTTAAATACAAAAATATTAGTTAAAGTATCAACTTATATTATTGGTACAAATATAAATATTGAAAAAGTACAAACATCTAATTATATTTTACTTCTTACTACATCCAAGCAGCAAACCGACTTCTAGCTGAGATTTCTTCCAATAATTCAATTTGTTAAGTTTTCTCTGACGTAGACAGTGGCGAGGGAGGGCCAACAGCGGGCACGCTTATAGATTACTTTCTTAAAGCTGTCGATACTTTGCGGGAAAATCACAAAGATCGAGTAAGATAAATGAGAACATATAAATAAAGAAAGAGTGGTTAAATACATTGTTGATATAAAAAATACTGTGAATATATAAAGAAATAAAAAGGTATTATCATTTTCTCAAAATTTATGAAAATGTTAGTACTAATGAAATTAAGATATTTTTTTTTTATTTGAACGGCATTATTAAGTTTATGAGGTTTAATATACTTACATATTTATTTTTCAGCAGATATAATTTCTTGCTTTTTTATAGGAAAATGTGTTTCATGTAAGTTACGTGAAATAAACAAAATATATATTTATATACTTGACAAAATGCAAGAGTATGTGTTAATTGTTTATTTATGCTACCTCTGTATAGTAAAAAATACAATTGAGGGTATGCTTTAAAGAAATTGTAGATTTCTTTATATCATTTATTCTTGCAGCTATACCGTCTTCAAACAAATTTACATTAAATAAATACAATGTGTGTCTGTTAGAAAAATAATTTAAAATAAATACATTTTTAAATAACTTTCACTAATATTTTTTGTAGCATTTTAAATACAACATGTTCTGATGTAAGGTTTAAGAACATAAAAATATTATTTATTATTTTTAACCCTTATGTAATAATACCATTGCCGTCATTAGCGGGTGTATTATTAAAAATATGTTAATATTAGCATTGTCTGATGCGCTCGAGTATGCCCACGCAACAGTTTTTACTATGTTTTATTGTACGGTAATAAAAGTTGTATAGGTAATAGAACTACACACTAGAAGTATCCGAAAAATCACTTTGTGTGGATCTGGCCTTATGAAAAACATTTTACAAGCAACATGACTATTTTTAGTACATGTAATGTACAAAGTAGTATGTTTCATTGTGACTTTGAGAACAAAAAATATTATATTAACTAAAAAGATAAAGAGTTGATACATACAGAGAAACTAAGTTTAAAACAGAGTCACGAGTTGGATGTTTGTTTTCTAGATTTCAGAGCAAGTAAATGGAGCGTGGGACGGATATTAGCCTACATGAAGTGACTTGTAGAGAGCTTTATGTAAATAAAGCTTTTACAATTTAATATTTACAATGATCCTGTTTTTAATTTTTTATTATTTTTGTAAATAAACTTTTGTTAACCAAAAAGACTAATAAATATATATTTACCGGCATATGTTCACGTAAATGAAATCGGTGTGTTTTGACTAGTTTCGAACCTATTCAGGGTTCTTTCATCTCTTTATACTCAATTTACGAAAATATGGCCGGTATGTATATTTAATCAGTAGTAATAAATTAATTATATTACATACGTATACTCATACAATTATTCAAATTATCTTTTTAGATCTGGGTTTATGTGGCAAAAGAGCAAACTGTCGAAATGATAACGAAGTAGTGCGTCGAAATGGTACTTTAATATTATAATCAAATGTACTAAATCTGTAAATAAAAAATGTAATCTCAACGGTTTAATAAGTAAATGATAAGGGAGAATCTTGAATTGAAAAAGTTCACTGCAAATAAATGACCTAGTGAATAGAAAGGATTCGTAAAGTTTTTGCGCCAGATGAGAACAACGGCTTACCAACCAAAGCTAATGAAAACTGTTAAGCTTATTAAGTCTTCGTTGTATAGAATGAAAAGTGTGTTCTTTTAGTCTCGATTTTTGTAATATGTCATGTTGATTGAAGATGTTAGTATTTAACAAAAAATAATACTGTTTTAATAACCGGTTAAACACTGACAAATCTAAGAAATAAAATAAAATAAATCAAATTTTCTTAACAGATAAATACACGAGCAGTCAATATAAAATACAACATTCTATTTGCTTATAAAAGATATGAACCAAACATCTTAATTATCTTATCCTCCCTCAACCTTACCTAAAAATCACCAAGAACACCAATTATCATACAATCTGTGTTACAATATCTGCAAATATATTTTATCCCCTCCATTAGGTAAGATTTATAAAGTACAGTAATGATGTGTTTTTTAAAAAGACAATTCCGTGAACTGTTTCATCTTGTAAAAATTTTACACTTTAAAATAAAAGAGGGTTTCTTCATCAATTGATTCTTTTATATTTTTATAAATAACACTTGGTTTATATAACTATCACTTATCAATACATATGGATCTGAACACTAATTTGCTTAAGCGCCCAATGAAGACTGATGTCTTTTTATACAAATCTTAGAACTTCATTAAATTTTATTTACAAGTCTTCTATTGACTAACAATATGACAATTTGACACTTTAATCGGAAGTCAAAAGTGAACTACTAAATAAACTAAAACATTTTCTAATAATTCAACATAACTAACATATTATAAATACATTAAAAATAATAATTGATATAAACTTTATAAAATTTCACAAAATAACCGTTACGTTTAATAAAATTTACTACTTATTTTTATAAGAATAATTACAATTATCTATAAAATACTCAATATTAATGTAATTAATTGAAAAAATAGTGTCTAAAATAGTGTCACAAGCTAACACATGGCTATACATGCTTATAGGTATTTTCAATCATTAATTTCGGTAGTGGCATCTTTTTAATGTTTATCTATACTGCAAAGTTAGAAACATTGGTTAGGACTTTCCAAAGAAACCTAATAGATGTCACCACCGTCCCGATAAAGACGATCACATATAGAATGCTTAATTCACCGAGACGGACAGCGATACGGTAGCTCAGTTGGTAGAGCGACGGGACAGTTTCCCAGTAGTCGCGGGTTCGAGTCCCTGCCCGTATCGGTTTATTTTCCATTCTATATTTATATAAATTTACACCATTTAGTACTCTCTTATATAATAAAACTTAATAAATGTAAAAAAAATAAAAATGTATATTCATTATTCACAGTCAGTCCTTATTTTGGGAAAAATACAAATATTAAGTGGTCTACTTTAGGTACAGATGGTTTCATTAATTTTTTGAGGTGATCAAAGGATATTTGATTCATGGAGCTTAAGTATTTGTTTCAATATTCTTCATCGATTCACGGCTGATAATTAACATGAAGAAAGTACTCTTTTACAAAGTTTTAAATATTTTATATTTAATACTTGACATTTATATTTAATAGGTACTTGACATTTATATGACATTCAGTTTAGAAAACTTTTTTCCCATCCTATAAATACGCTGTCTTAAGCCGAGGTCTCGCCTCTTACAGGCACCCTTAAGACAGACGTATCCCCCAGGCCCCTCAGGCCTGGGTTTTTACGGGCGGGTCTCTGCACTCGCCCACTCCCCCGGTGACGCTGTAATAGCCACTTGGCTAACAGCTTAGTCAATACAAAAAAAAAATATATGACATTCAGTTGTATAAATTACCTAAGCTTATGCTAACAATACTGTCTATGTTATTCATATTACGACATATCTTATATTATCCAACTACATATTGCTGGAAGGCGTTGGTGAATGAATAGAATAATTAATTTAAATTATTCTGATATACTAAAATACGTAATCTAGAATAATCCGTCACTGAAAATGTATGTTACACCCACTATGTTCCATACTATTTTATTCCTCACATTTCTAATGTTCCAGAGCCGAACACGAACTAGTTTCGGCTCCCTTCATTCTTCTCATTTAATATGTTCTACTTGACATTATACTCTTTTTATTTAATATACAACTATTTTTTGCAACTTTTATTTACTTGATTAATTTTTAAGTCTATTTTTGTCTTTTTTATGTTTTCTTGTAAATATGATCTGTAATAAAATGCTAGTAACAATATGCAATAAGATTGAACTCTCACAACGTCTACAATGTTACAAAAAAATAACTATTATTTTTACGGCCCTCCTAAACTATTCTCCAGTAAAAAATGACTAAATTTATTTAACCTGACTTACATATATTTGTAAAAATCTATGCTTAAATTAATTACATTATACATTCAGTTAAGGATCTATTAAAATAATCTAAAATGTTAAATAATTATTACAAATGAAGAAGAATAACCATAATCTTAACTTGCATGCTGTCCGTGCGTACTGTACGTTTTTTATGTATAATCATTCTTATTTCAAAATACTTAGGGTTCACTTTTGTAATATCTAACACAATATATATTATTTTACTGAAATTATTTCAAATCAAACATTTACAAACTCCTTACTACAACGTACTTACGTACAGTTGTAGAATGTAAACTATTATTTTTACATGTCAGGCTTTTTAAGAGAAAGAGAACCCAACACAATTGTTTTTCAGTTTGTCTATTTGTTTGTATGTCTGTATATTTGTGCACGCTAATCTCAGAAACGGATTAATCTATTTGGATGCAGTTTTCGGTCGTATTTTGTCATGGGATTCACTTTATTTTTTGTTTTTTTTCTTTAACAATCGGTAAACAAAAAAAAGACAAAAATCTCTTATTGTCGCACCATTGCTGCTTACCAGTTTGAAGGTTTATAGTTTTTACATACATTAGTAAGTACAAAGTGTACGTTTTATCAAAATCGAAATCTACGCGTACGAAGTCGCAGGCACATCTAGTAAAGAAATATAATTGAATATATGTGTTACACTTTAAATATTTTTTTAACTATCGTTCTAAAAATACCTCGAATGTTGTAATTTTGTTAACATTGTCTGTAGTTCTTTTTAAATAATTAATAAATGTTTATACAAATCAATACTTAGGGAGCCATCTTTACATATTTTTGGCAAGTATGGTTCATGTGACTGCTGCTTTAAATATTGTACTGCTTTCAACAGCAAGCTACTAAACTTTGGCAGTTAATAAATAATATAATATTCAGGTAGCAGTTCTAACAGGCAAGTGGTGACTGTTTGAATAATTTACACACATACATACAGATGTAATTAACTCTCACTGTATGCATAACGAGATTCATTATTTAGAAATGTATAGCTTATAAAGTAATATAATTAACAACAACACATTAAAATTCTCATACTTACAGAGTTAGTATTCTGTTAATTTAATAATGAAGTAAAGAGCTCATTACAAAAAGAAATTATTTATTCCGTCGCAATATTTTTCGAAATTCCGTACATAGCTTAAGATTATGTAATAGTAACATTTTATTTCCATTAAAACTTTTAATTTCATAATTTGAGTTTGTTCGTCAACTTACTCAATTATAATCTTGGATTATTCAAGTAGCTGTTTCATTCATAAGAGAGAGTGCTATTCGAATTGAATTAGTTCAACCTAAATTCGTTTAAAAGTTTTTAGAATGTTCCAGTAATTTGTATAACTTCTAAACTATTACAAACTATTAACAACAGCTAAACTACTACTATAAACTAATATAACATGTTGTTCATATAAAATAATATATTATTTATTTTCAATCGGTGTCTACTGGATATTAGTAAATACGCAAAAATAGATTTACATTCGGTTTTTAATAACAAAAATACATTCATGTGAAAAATATAATATTCTAATAAAATTTATAAGATATATTTTTGCGAAGGCGTATATTAACGGATGGTTTATATTAAAATTTCTGGAATATTCTTATATAGTATCCATAGCATAAGTCTCGGGCTATTAGCAGTAAGAATTTTAATTTTATTTGTACTAATCACAATAAAAATAGACTATACCGTTAGAGTACGTTAACAGTAATGGATTGAATTATAGAATAATATGTTCTCAAGAGTGATATTCATAATTTTCTTCATAATTGAATAATCTTTGTCAATCATTCAATTATCTTCGTAATTTAAAATGACTACCTCCAAATGATGCCGATTACGTGACATGTGAAGTCACAGCGTTCGTTCGTCGATACGTATCTATACCCTAGAAAAAGAATTTTTGCAATTATTGTGGGTAATTAATTAATTATTTAGGATGAGAATGCATAGAATGAAATTAATCGTATTCATTTAAAGATGGAAATAAATCATATTTAACTATACTCAAATCATATATAAACTAAACCGTAACCTCCTTTGACATATAACTGTGTTCAAGATGAGTATATAAATACCACAAGTATTAAGACAAGATACTGAAAAAAATATTATTTCAAATGCATCATTGAAAAGTTTAAAAATTCCCTTTTAGATTGTTGGTCCTATAGCTCTTTTCATGTAAAACGACTTGATGAGATTGGGTCGCAAATATTGAACAATTATTTACTATTTTGATAACCCTCCCAAACAAACCTGACATAGTAAAATGAACTTTTAGAACAATATACTAGATAGAAATAAAAGAAATAAGCCCTCTACGACTATTTACCTTGTTTGATTATTTACGGTGTAAATTACTCACTAAGTGAGCTTTCTACAAAATTAAATTTTGATGGCTGCTTGGATGACGTTGGAAGAGTAGATTTTTTTAACGAGTAATTTATGAAATGCCATTCTGTAATGCTTAAGTTTCTCAACTAAATAAATATTTTTCTACAACCTCGCTGCTTTGATTTTAATGTCCAAGATCCACTTACTCTTAGATATTTACAAGATTTTCTGCTGTATTATTTTTCAATAATTTTATTAGAATATGAGCTTTTAGAAAAGGGCCCTTGCAAGGTTACATCTTAAAAAATAAAAAAATTCAAACTGTTTATAAATATGTATGTGTATGTTCTTGTTATGTTTATCCGGCTGTTCCATTTTTACTAATTTGAGGTCCTTATTTATGGCGCTCCTGTTATATGGAGTGCCTTCTTATCTCCGATGGCTGTTGTGAGCATACCTACAGGAGAGGTTTGAGGGAATGTTGTGACCGGCGGGTCTAGCGGCGGCTATGCGTCTGTATGTTTGGAACGGATTAAGAAAATGCTGATCTGATTTCTACGTAATATTAACAGTGTGATAGACTATTATCTATACTTGTAATAAAACATAACAATGACAAAATATTTACATTAACCACATTATTTGTTTTAAATAATTCTTAAGTGGAAGTATGATATTAAAATTATAAGTCTCTGGCTATGATCTGATATATGGAGTATGGAGTAAGTGTGTATATATGATGATATACACACTTACTCCATGTGTATTTTGTTTTATTTAGGTAAAACCGAATAATGGAAGGAACCAAAAAAATAGAAAGAAATAAACAAAACTTTTTAATATTTGATAATATCTTTAAACATATCCAAGAAATAGGTTTAACATTTTTTTTTAATTTGAAATAAATATATTATAAAAATTAAACTGATACGGGTAGAGATTCGAACTCGCAACTTCTGGAAAATTGCTCAATGATTAACAGGTGCCTTTGGTCTAGATCAATTAAAAAACTTGCATCAATTTCATAAACAGCGTCCTTCATTAAAATGATTATTACGGTTTTTAAAGCTCGTTTTTATTTTTTTGTCGAAAAATAACATTAAAAGTTTTAAAACCCAAGATTCGCCGACTCCATTAAAGATATTAAATTCCCCGAATTACGTCAGTCATTACGTCTTTAAAAGTTAATCTGTGTTTATAAATGACGTTAATGAGAGTTCGCGGCTTTGTCAAGGAAAATATTACAAACTTTAAAACTTATTTACAATAAATAAAATTCAAGGACAACCTAAAATTAGGTACGTTGACAGTACGTCGATTTTTCTCCACATAGATCCTTAAGTATGTCGGAGCACGTGTATTTATTCATTTACAAAAGAATGTATTTTATATTAGTTGACCAAGTTTAAATGATAAAAAACGGGTTGTTTGTCTGATATACAATATTCTTAGAATTTTTTTTATGACTGCGAATATACCATCTTCCATAATTCAATGTTAACAGGTTGTTACAAAAATAATAAAAGTGGGTTTGTGTTTAAATTAATTTATTCAGTATAATCAAAAATAATACCACACATTAAACCTTAATATTGATACAGTTATACAAATACAGGAATGTCTTAAATAATGGCTTAATAATGCCAAAATAATGCTAGCTAGACTCAGCGGTGGGTTACTTGAGATAACACCTTAATATTAGATTATAAATATATATAAAAATTCTAAAATAGAAATCCTAGGCGCTACTGACAAATTCTAAGCGAAGACATATGCATGATCCTCCTGCTTGTCAGTACTGGAGAATCACAGTCAAACACTTGTTCTTTATAAAACTTTCAAAAATGGAAGTGTTGATTAATGGTATAAATGAATTTTGTACATTACCATATTATCGGGATTACAATATAGAAAAGCTTCTTAAACTCAGCCAGTCAGGAAGCAGGATACAGTTCAAACAGGACGACGCTCCGAAGATTAACGTCTACCCCCGCGAACCAATTATAAATATACCCGTATCTTCTAGGGTATATATAAAAAACCTCCTGTAATAATTCAATTACAGGTTAAACTACATAATAACACTAATCTCACATTTATCTATTTAAATATTAATAATTTATAATACCTTATGGAGGAAAAAGGCCTCGCAAGCAATATTATTAGCTTATGTCGACTCCGAGGATCGAATCAGGACAAATACTGGAATATTACCACGTAATAAGATTAAATAAAGTCTCAAAACCTATGAAACATCTCCTAATTCAGAGTAAAGATTCAAATTACTTACGAAATATTGTTCACACAAACTTTGAAACTGCCCGGGAAGTGCCGGCAATATGAATTATAATTATTCCATATTAATATATTAGCCCTGCAATTAAACACTCTAATCAATTTAAGAAACAACGCTTTTAACGCTTCAAGTGCGTCAATAAGATCACAAATAACTAAAACACTCACCGAAGGCTAATAAGATATTCAATTAGGAAGTGCTTCCGAAAGAAAAGACTCTAAAGGTTACGGCATTGAATTTTATAATCAAAATATGCATAATAAGCAAACAATGTGGCTATGCACAGGCCGCGTTACACGAAATGTGGGTAAAATTGATATTAATCGTAAGAAGACCAATATTTAAACAATTTAAGAACAATGCACTAATTATCTAAAGAAAGAAACGAGTGTAATAATAAATTTATAACAAATTGTTATGCTAATAAATATAACAATAAAACAACGTTGGCTTCAACCAAACCTCTGAAACAATATGACAGCTACTTTTAAATAAATATCTAACGATATGCTAACCTTAATAATGATTAATAAATGAAATTTGAAATAGTAATTATTAATAAAATATTACATTTTCAATAACATTTTAGGGACTATAAAGTTCGCTTAAGCTGGCAACATTCAATATTTTAAACAAAAAGAAATGTCACAGACGACTAATTAAGAAATTGTAATTAGCTTTCAACAGATAAATAATTTACTATGTGTACGAATTTGACAGATAATAAGAAATCGATAATATTAAAATTATAAATATTTAATTATCTACAGAAATGAAATTTCTATGTAACAAGGTAGATTGTGTATATGTCTTTGTTAAACTATTATCATAAGAACCTTGATATGTAATCTTGTATAATTTTCGAACGATCACCCAAATAAAGATGTTGCTTCGTCCAGATAAATTGAGGGCTATTTTCAAAGCTTTACACGTTACTGTGAACAATGGGAAGGCTTTGCAGGTTGTAATGGGGAGCTTACGCTGTCTATTTTTCTCTTTCTTTTCACTCTTTCAAGGTTATTTCAAAGCTGCTAGATAGCAGTTTTGAAATAACCTTGAGCAGCAGCTATTCACATTAGGTCTCTTACAAATAAGTGAAAAGTTATTTCTAGTACAGAAAAGTTTCTAAATATAGCCCAACTAAAATATTAAAACTTATTTATTCAACATTACTTCATTCCCTTTCTATTATACTATAGACTGTTAGAACATTTCACAGTCGTTAGCTGAATTAATTTACTCGGTTTAAATATCATTGAAATTCATGGAGCTTAACGTTTGACACTTTAATTAAGTATGGTCTAGGTCTGATACGAAGGTATAACGTAAAATCAGACTCCAATCAATCCAATACTTAATTATGTTCGGTTGATGGAAATTATACGGTATTCTCTAACGCTTAATGAAAAATTATATATTTTTTCTGATCAAGAAGAGATTTACATTATTTGTTGTAAAATATTATTATATTTTTGTATAAAATGCATTATAATAAATGTTCGTCATAATAAATGTGGAATAAAATGCATAATCTTATAATTGGAAAGGACTATTCATAATGTGTGTGCGTGTATGAGTGTATAAGTATGTGTGGTTAGAAACGTCCTCTGTCAATATTCAGTTGTGATGATGCCATTTTCTATGGAATTTAGAACTTCTTTTATGGAAAGTTATCAGGAGAATATAATGAAATGCTAGCTTAGTGATAAGTGAAATATGTTTTTATTAATAACGTATATTATGAGTAGACATGGGCTCATATCAAGCGCTCAACGGACGCTCGTTAGAAAAGTATGCAAGATTTAATATTAAAGGTTCTCATGATAATGGTGTAATAAGGATATTTATACAGCCTTCCGATTTATAATTAATAATGGAAGGTGGTATGTTCTCAGTCTTAAAAAAATATTTGAAAGTATGTCTTTAGGTGTCAAGGACTCATCTTTGGGGTAATCAACCATTACTTAAGGTCTCGACTTGAAGATGAATTCGTCTTCTAACACTACTACGCACAAGCTCTTCATAAAGCTTTTCGACAGCTCTGAGAAAATTCGCTTGTTTACAGCCGTGGATTCGCGGCTTGATTATAGACGCAACGATAATATATAATGCTATTATTGTCTTTTGATTTAAGCGACAACGTCAAAGAAGAACTTAACTGAAGATACATGAAAGATAAGGGATTATCGTAGAAGAGACCTCAAGTTAATAAATAAGGATTATCGTGGAAGAGTCTAACAAATAAATAAATAAAGATTATCGTAGAATAGCCCTATAGAAGGATAAATGAGGGTTTATCATAGAAGAGTCCTGTAATGTCTTGGGACTATGACTCGACAGTTCGTTATTCAGTTACATGTTGTTTCATTACGTTTCATAAGTCCCTTATAACGTACCCAGAGGTCGCAGGTTCGAATCCCTACCCTTTTATTTTTTATTCTATATTTATATAAATTTAAATAAGTTTAACATAAGCTATACATGTTTGTAGACATTTTCAAACATGCCTCTTAGTTCGTAGCTAATAAGTCTTATTAGCCTAATAACTCTAGCAAAACCTTTCTGAATCCGACAGTAGCTCCAGCAAACGATTTACAAAAGCTAATTAGGTGCCAAAATAACCTGCGGTATTAAAAATTCAGTTAGTAAAGTGCAGATCCCTGTCACTACAGTCGCGGCTGCATTTAGTCTGTCTGGACGGGCCGGCGCGATGCACACTGTCACTCTTCAAATAGACCCCCGAAGATAGTCTGGGAACTGATACTAAATTCACTGAAATTAATTAAATACTAAATATGTAATATTCATTAAAATTATAAGAATTAATATCAAAACTCCTAATATAAATAAATGTAATTATATTAATTAAGTATCAGTTATGTACCTACTGTAAAAGCTTTATGAAGTGACTGAATCACAAATAATACACACTGGGAATAGATTCTCTATCTGTTCTGTGTCCTCCGTCTGAGAATAATGGCTTTAACAAAATCCGTCTAATTTGGGGTAGACCTTTACCCCAAATTAGAGTTTCTTACACTCAGTAATTTTGACTGCGCGTTGCTACCGGTGACAAACGCTAATTAGTGAAAGAATAATTATAACTGACAATTACCCATTTAGCCTATTGACTCTTGGTCTATGGGCTATGATGAAAATAACCATCGGCGAATGTGTAAATTGAAGTTTAAATCAAAGTTGACTGGAAAATTCATACAAAAACTTTATTGACTTCCCACTGTTGCTAAATGATCCAAAAATTAACAAACTGTTATGTATCAGGGGCTTATTTAATGATTTACTTTTGTTCTAAATAATATTTAAATTATTATATTTAAATGTATTTAAATATATTTAAAAAATTTAGATTTAAATAAAATATATTTCTTCTGAAATACATCTTCTATTTCAGACGAAAGAGAATATAATATTTTCAATATTATATATTATAATTTTGAAACTTATCGTAATATTTCTGATACTTGATGTTTTACTATAGAGCTTATCTAATACTTAAAATAACAACCACACTGCGCCACTGAGAAGTTCAATTTATTACTCATAATTGTTGCTAAATTACTAAAACTGTCAACTATATTCTACTAATTTAACATAAGTTACTTATAAGGATTCTTATAAGAAGAAATAGGCAGGAAACCATTAATAATAAACAAACAAGTCAAAGTTCAAAATATACCGCAGTTGAGATCTTTGAAAAGAGATCACTAAATGTCTTCTCCGCAACTTTAACCTCCGCATAAAGAGGAAATACTGACAAGAATTGCTTTCATTGGTCCCTTGCCGAGTAGCTCATACAACATGCCTTCAGAAGCTTTTTTAAATATTTTTTTGATAAGTTGCTTGTCGTTAGCTTTGTCATTGTAGCAAGTATTTGATTTATTCCGTTCTATTAGCAGATCTTATCAACAGATTATCTTAATATTCTATTTTAACAATAAAAAACGAGTTTTAGTTGAAATGCGCATTGGTTCACTGTACAGTGATGCTTATATATTAATAAATGATTTGGATTATTTCAAATTCAAATAGCAAACCTAATGAAATTGCAGCTTTTGGTATAATTTATTTATGAGTTTTCCAAAATAGTAGATAGAGCTTATTAATTTAATTTACGTCTAGTTTGACGGTTAACTTAATCTATAATAGGTCAGATTAAATAATACAATGTCTAATGTTTAAAGTTATTTTGGCAGTGATGGTAAAATATCAATAAATAATTTTGGCAGTGATGGTAAGATATATAATTAATTTTTGAAAATATTTATAAGCCTGTATAGCTTTGTTAAGTCTATTTACATTTTAAATAAATATACGTATCTTAACCTATTCTAATCGTCTTTATTAGATCCTTAAATCAAGAATGCTTAAGAATCTTTTATACAAGCACTCGTAGTTTGTGATATGCATCCCGTATTAATACAAGTATAAAATGCCAGCAAACACGTACCTACTTGTCTTGTGTTTAGAAAATATCTAAAGCATAGTTTCTCTTTACCCTAGAGCGTTTGTTCTAAGAGCATTGTAAAATAATATTCTACATCAGACTGCTTTTTATACCTCTATTAGATTTTAAACGTTTTTGAAACAGTGATCACAATAAAAAATAACATATCCGGCCGAGTTTGTTGTGGGGTTCTTCTCAGACCAGGACGCGTTTGGAACCCTCATAGATTTAACAGTAAGTTGGAAAGTGCTTTTACAGAAGGGCTTATTACGATAAATCTGGTATCGAAATAGGCCTTCCTGACACTTCCATTTTCATGTATACAAGTGATTACTGATAATGATTTAAAGTGGAAAAGATATAAATAAATAAAAAAATAAATAAATGACACCCTCACTTTCACTTTTACAAGGTGGATTGTATGAAGGTTGTAATTTTGTTGACATTATCAGTAGATCTTTTTAAATAATTAATAAATGTTTAAACAAATCAATACCTAGGAGCCATCTTTACATATTTTTGGCAAGTATGGTTCATGTGACTGCTGCTTTAAATATTGTACTGCTTTAAACAGCAAGCTACTAAACTTGGGCAGTTAATTAATAATATAATATTCAGGTAGCAGTTCTAACAGGCAAGTGGTGACTGTTTGAATAATTTACACACATACCTACATACATACCAGATGTAATTAACTCTCACTGTATGCATAACGAGATTCATTATTTAGAATTGTATAGCTTATAAAGTAATATTATTAACAACAAGACATTCAAATTCTCATACTTACAGAGTTAGTACTCTGTAATTCTGTATTTAATAATGAAGTAAAGAACTCATTACTAAAAGAAATTATTTATTCCGTAGCTTAAGATTATCTAATAGTAACATTTTATTTTAATTCAAACTTTTAGTTTCATAATTTCAGTTTGTTCGTCACCTTACTCAATTATAATCTTGGATTATTCAAGTAACTGTTTCATTCATAAGAGAGAGTGCTATTAGAATTGAATTGAATTCAATTCAATTCAATTCAATTCAAATTCAACCTGAATTCGTTTAAAAGTTTTAAGAATGTTCCAGTAATTTGTATAACTTCTAAACTATTACAAACTAATAACAATAACTAAACTATTACTATAAACTAATATAACATGTTGTTCTTATATAATAATATATTATTTATTTTCAATCGGTGTCTACTGGATGTTAGTAAATACACAAAAATAGATTTACATTCGGTTTTTAATAACAAAAATACATTCATGTGAAAAATATAATAATCTAATAAAATTTGTAAGATATATTTTTGCGAAGTTCGTTCGTCGATACGTATCTATACCCCAGAAAAAGAATTTGCAATTATTGTGGGTGATTAATTAATTATTTAGGATGAGAATGCATAGAATGAAATTAATCGTATTCATTTAAAGATGGAAATAAATCATATTTAACTATATTCAAATCATATATAAACTAAACCGTAACCTCCTTTGACATATAACTGTGTTCAAGATGGGTATATAAATACCACAAGTATTAAGACAAGATACTGAAAAAAATATTATTTCAAATGCATCATTGAAAAGTTTAAAAATAGGATTGTTGGTCCTATAGCTCTTTTCATGTAAAACGTCTTGATGAGATTGAGTCGCAAATATTGAACAATTATTTACTATTTTGATAACCCTCCCAAACAAACCTGACATAGTAAAATGAACTTTTAGAACAATATACCAGATAAAAATAAAAGAAATAAGCCTGCTACGACTATTTATCTTGTTTGATTATTTACGGTGTATATTACTCACTAAGTGCGCTTTCTACAATATTAAATTTTGAAGGCTGCTTGGATAACGTTGGGAGAGTAGATTTTTTTAACGAGTAATTTTTTTTTTTTTTTTTTTTTTTATATTCTCTAGGGCAATGCTTGACTACATTCCACCTGATGGTAAGTGGAATGTAGTCTTAGGTGGTAAGGCGCATTACCCTAGCAACCTATTCACTCTTCGCTTGAAGACACCCACATTGTATTCGGTCGGAAATACCGACGCAGGCAAGCTGTTCCAATCCTTTGCTGTACGCAGTAAAAATGAGGAAGCAAAGCGCTTCGTTCGGACAGGTGGAATGTCCACAACAAAAGGATGAAAACCTGCCGTGCGTCGGGACGTCCGGTGATGGAAGGGGGACGGGGGAATTAAATTGTGTAATTCCTGCGCACACTCACCAAAATGTATCCTATAGAATACTGAGAGGCTAGCAATTCTACGCCTGTGCTCAAGGCTTTGGAGTTTGGCTCCGACCAATTCGGGATCGCCTATAAGCCTCTTTGCTCGCCTCTCAATTGAGTCCAGAACCGCAAGATGAGACTTTGCGGCACCAGCAAATATGTGACAACAGTACTCTACACACGACCGGATCTGCGCTTTGTATAAAACAAGAAGCTGTCCCGGTGTAAAGTACTGCCGAACCTTCGCCAGAACGGCAAGCTTTGCTGCTGCTGCTCTTGCTCTGGACTCAATGAACCGACCAAAGTTGAGGTTCGAGGAAATCTCTAAGCCTAACAACTGAAGCCGGTCACTGTATTCCAAGGATACATTCTGGAAAGTAGGAGCCAAGGTTAAAGGGCTCCTTTTGGCGGTGAATAGACACGTCTGCGTTTTGGTGGCGTTGAACTTGACAAGATTGGCATTGCTCCATGCGGAGACTGCCTGAAGTTTGTCATTCAAACGTTGCACCATGGCTTCTCTTTCAGACTGTACTTGATCTCGACTAGCCCGAGTACTCGGCAGATATCTTTCTACAACTGTGCTGTCGTCTGCATACCCATAGATACCGGGCTTCAACAGATCATTAATGTGCAGCAGAAACAGAGTTGCAGAAAGAACGGACCCCTGAGGCACTCCGGCATTTATTGTCAAGGGTTCCGAGGAACACCCGTCGACAACTACTCGGAGAGATCTGTGGCTCAGAAAGTCCGTTACCCAGCCGATCAGACCAGGAGATATACCGTACGCTGAAAGCTTGCTTATAAGGCTCGCATGCCAGACCCTGTCAAATGCCCTCGAGACGTCCAGAGAGACGGCGACCGCTTCTCCGTTCTTCTCGATGGCCTCGCCTAAAATGTGAGTAGCATACACTAGAAGGTCCCCAGTAGACCTATTACGGCGAAACCCGTACTGTCGGTCACTGAGGAGATCGTTACCTTCTAGTTATGCTAGTAGGCGCGAGTTCAATACACGCTCCATAATCTTGCAGAGTATGGAGGTGATTGAAATCGGTCTGTAATTGACAGGGTCGGCACGGCTGCCTTTTTTGGGCACGGGTTGCACATTAGCAAGCTTCCAGGATTTCGGCACTATTCCAGTCATGAAAGAGAGACGATACAGACGTGTCAGTACAGGAGACAACTCAGCTGCGCATGTCTTGAGCAGAATGGCTGGTATACCATCAGGACCACTGGCTTTATTCACATCTAAACGACACAATGTTCTCCATACCTCTTTGTTAGTGATGCGGATTTCAGGCATCGAAACACCGCAGTGAGGAAGATGTGCTGGAGAATCATTGCCAGTGTCTAGATGCGAATTATCAGCAAACAGAGAAGCAAGTACGTTCGCTTTCTCTGTTGCTGTGTGGGCCAGGGATCCATCCGGCTTCAGCAGAGCAGGCAGTGAGGGTTGGCAGAAATTCGACTCGATCGCTTTCGCAAGAGACCAGAAAGCTCGACTGCCAGTTGGTCTGGCAGAGAGCTTTTCGCCATTCTTAGCGATTAGATCGAGACGAGCCTTCCGCAATGCCTTTTTGTAGGACTTGGCAGCTTGGTTAAAGGCTCTCTTCTTCGAACTTACATCCGGAGTTTTGCGGCTTCGAGCATCAGCCCAAATGAGATATGCCGAATGTTTTCGGTCTTGAGTATGACCACATTCGGCATTAAACCATGGGCGAGCTTTGCCACCGATGGGTACGTCAGCAAAAGGAATAAAATACTCCATTGCCTGATGCACCACATCGGTTATAGCATCCGCGCAACTCGACGGATCCAAAGAAGAGAAGCAGACCTGCCGCCAAGGATAAGACGCAAAAAAGTGCCGCATCTCATCCCAATCTGCTGACTTGTATTTCCATACTCGCCTAACACCATGAGGTTCGAAAGCTGGTGGGGAATATGTAAACACAGATTTCACCAGACAGTGATCGGAGGTTCCCAAGGGAGAGGTAACCTCTACCCGATACCTGTCCGGATCAGTTGTCAGCAGAAGGTCCAGGCAATTGGCTGTATGGCCTACCACATCTGGTACCCTTGTCGCTTGTATAGTAATTTATGAAATGCCATTCTGCAATGCTTAAGTTTCTCAACTAAATAATAATTTTCCTACAACCTCGCTGCTTAGATTTTAATGTTCAAGATCCACTTACTCTTAGATATTACAAGCTTTTCTCCTATATTATTTTAAATAATTTTATTAGAATATGAGCTTTTAGAAACGGTCCCTTGCAAGGGGACATCTACTAAACAAAAATTTTCAAACTGTTTATAAATATGTAGGTAAGTAGGTAATTGTATTTGTTACGGTTACCCGGCTGTACTATTTTTACTAATTTGAGGTGCTTATTTATGATGCTCCTATTCTATGGAGTGCCTTCTTATCTCCGGTGGCTGTTGAGAGAATACCTACAGGAGAGGTCTTGAGGGAATGTTGTGATCGGCGGGTCTTGCGGCGGCTATGCGGATGTATATTTGGATCGGATTAAGAAAATGCTGATCTGATTTCTACGTTATATTAACAGTGTGATAGACTATTATCTATACTTGTAATAAAACATTACATTGGCAAAATCTTTACATTAACCACATTATTTGTTTTAAATAATTCTTAAGTGTAAGTATGGTATTAAAACTATAACTCTCTTGCTATGATCTCATAATATACACACGAAACTTACTCCATGTGTATTTTGTTTTATGTAGGTAAAACAAACCGCCTCGTTGGTCGACTGGTTTGCGCAGACGCCTAACGTGTAGCGACTCAATGGGTTCGATTCCCGACAGGGACATTTATAATGTGTAGTTGTATGTATTCGTATCGTTATCTAACACCCTTAACACATGCAAATAATTTTCTTACTTAGGGGTTAGATCAATGTGTAACTAGTCCTGTATTATTATTATTATTATTATTATTATAATGATATAAGATCACGCGATAAAACCATTCTATTTTTTTAACTAACCTCAAAAAAGGAGTAGGTTTTTTAATTCGACCGTATATTTTGTTTAAATGTGTGTTTGCGAACATATTCATTGCTTACAAATCGGTTTTCATTATATATTTTTTTAAAGTCCAGGGAATGGTCCCATTTTAATTCGGTGAAAATCTGGTAATTAGTTTTCGAGACAGACCAAAGTATCTACTTTACTAAAAATTAGAACAGATGTCTCGCTCACTTGTTTTGGATCATTTTAAAACATAACATTACGTCTGAATCCCTACCCGTATCAGTTTAATTTTTATATTATATTAATTTCAAATTAAAATAAATTTAACATGGATATGTTTAAAGATATTTTCAAATATTAAAAAGTTTTGTTTATTTCTTTATATTTTTTGGTTCCTTCCATTATTCAGACGTAATGTTCCGTAAATTCCAAAATAGTAGATAGAGCTTATTAATTTAATTTACGTCTAGTTTGACGGTTAACTTAATCTATAATAGGTCAGATTAAATAATACAATGTCTAATGTTTAAAGTTATTTTGGCAGTGATGGTAAAATATCAATAATTAATTTTGGCAGTGATGGTAAGATATATAATTAATTTTTGAAAATATTTATAAGCCTGTATAGCTTTGTTAAGTCTATTTACACTTTAAATAAATATACGTATCTTAACCTATTCTAATCGTCTTTATTAGATCCTCAAATCAAGAATGCTTAAGAATCTATAATACAAGCACTCGTAGTTTGTGATATGTATCCCGTATTAATACGAGTATAAAATGCCCGCAAACACGAACCTACTTGTCTTGTGTTTAGAAAATGTCTAAAGCATAGTTTCTCTCTATCCTAGAGCGTTTGTTCTAAGAGCATTGTAAAATAATACTCTACATCAGACTGCTTTTTATATCTCTATTAGATTTTAAACGTAATTGATGATTTTCAACGTTAGATTTCAGACGTTTGTGAAACAGTGATCACAATAAAAAAAAAATCCGGCTGAGTTTGTTGTGTGGTTCTTCTCAGATCAGGACGCGTTTGGAACCCTCATAGCTTTAAAATTAAGTTGGAAAGTGCTTTTACAGAAGGGCTTTTTACGATAAATCTGGTATTGAAATAGGCCTTCCTGACACTTCCATTTTCATGTACACAAGTGATTACTGATAATGATTTAAAGTGGAAAAGATATAAATAAATAATAAAATAAATAAATGACACCTTCAGTCTTTCACTTTTACAAAGTGGATAGTTTCTTTAACTTTATAGGGACATATAAGAAGTAAGTTATTGGCATATAATAAAACATCACGATTGAGGTATTTTTTTTTTACTATTACTGTGATAATATCGCATTTTTTTTTCTATAAAATGATAGGATTTTAAAAATTACAAAGTAATTTCTAAAGTTCTTTAAAAGTATCAGTTGTTCAGGTTTTTACAGAGCTTGCAACAATGAATTCCTTTGATTATGGTTGCATGACAAACGACTTAACTTTTCTCCACCGGATCGCTAATGTCGTAAAAATATATTTTTTTAATAAATACAATAAATAATAAGTTCTTGTCCTTGTATTTGTAAGAGTTTAAACTGAATTATTATATACTAACGATTAGTCATAAAAAAATTAAGTAATAATAAAAAAGTAAAAAGTTATTTACAAATGTAAAAAATGACCGCAACTCATTTATTTTATTGTCATTGGTATTAAATAATAAGAAAAGAAAAAAATATTTCTTATTGTAAAATAAAATAAATAAATTTAAAAATCCCCACACAAAAAAATGTCAAGACACCAATACGTACATGATACGTACAATATATATTTTTTTCCTTTATAGAGGTATTTCTGTGTCGGAGGTTTTTTTTCGGCTCTTCAAAGTTTCTATATTGTACCAAATGAATCTACACACACACACACTTACTTATTCACTTTTGTTTAGGTTTTTTACTGTCGCTATTGCAAAAGACCTTTCACCATCATCAATAGAAGCTAAATATCTTAAGCAGCATAGGAAAGAGCCATATCAATAAACACGGAGGGTTTTCGAATAAAGAAAACCACAATCAAATCCGTTCGTTTGATTGAGTAATACTATGCCAAAGACAGACACACCGTTACACCGATACATACGTTAAAATCATAACACCCCACGTTTTTGAGTCGGGGGTTAAAAACTAGAGCAGACATAGGTTGCTTCAACTTTATAGGCATACATTAACTATAAAAGAACTTGTATTTGATGTCTTTATCATTTATTTAAATGATAAAGACATCAAATATGCATACAATCAGATTGTACCTCTTTTATTTGTACTTTAACAATAATATATTTACTATTCTTGAAAAATAATTATTACGTCGTGAAAGAAAACTTAGAATAAAATATAAATTTACAACACAAAGACGTTGAGATTATTAAGATCAAGGATACAAATATTTCTACAGTTTATTGCATTCGAACGTTATTTATTTAAGTGTGTTTCTTAGTAATAAAAAAAATACTCGAATTGATTTAGTTTACCCAACATTGGTTTATGAGTTACCATTTAATATCAATACAACAACAATTAATATAATATTGTTGGTACAAGAAATATATATCCTCTTTCATCAGTGTTTATTGAGTGTTGGTAAATACTGAAAAATGACCTGTGGCATGCCTCAAGTGAACTCTTATATTTTCGCCGTAATAGTACATAAAAAACCAGTGAGACGTTATAAAGAGATGAATATACCGTTTCGGTTGAATAACTCCAATAAAAGCGATTGAAAAGTTAATCCAAACACAGATGTATGCAAATTGTTTTATTATATGAAACTTATATTTCATCCTGGATGTATTAATTCTATATATAATTAATTCTGTATATTATTAATTCTGTATATAAAACACGTTATCACAAAAAACACTTCCTCTAAAGAATTAATACCTTAGCATGATCAAATAATTAAACGCAACATAAATCCAATGGTAATTAATTGTTCTTTACAAATATAAATAGTAAAAATCGTTGAATATATATCTTTTACAAGTTTCGAAAGCCATCAGTAAAGTATTGAACACAAATAGTAAACACGTCAGAGCGTTCCGACAGTGGGGCTTTAATGTTCAGGTTATCGGTGCTTATCTATTTATGGTCTGCTATCTAATAAACCTAAAAATGATTTATAGCCATTTCATTTCTAATTCGAACCGTAAACATACAAAATCAAAATACTTTGAATCTTTTTTCATTAAACATGACTCATTAGCTTTTGAATGCAAAATTAGATAATTGATTATAACATGAGTATTTTAATACTATTGCTTTATAATTTACCTCTTTATTAGCATAATCTAAATGCCCGGTGAATAATATGTGTTAGCTTATTTTGTCAAAGTTACTAACTTACGTGCATATAAAGCATATAAGAATCTATTAATGGGAGTGTGTTTCACTGTGAAAAGTCGTGTGCCAGTAGAAGAAAACTTAAAAATATTATAGAAGCAATACCAACATTTACGAACACATACGAAAGATAGACGAGTAAATAAATAAAGAAGTGCTAGAAATTGGTGCTAAAGGAATTATTACCTTTTATTCACCATCGAAAAGTTTAATTATTTACTTTTAAATTGTAGATTCTAAACGAAATGAATTTATTATAAATATTTTTTTTTTACATAAGTATGATTTTTTAAAGTAGAGAATACAGAATACAATTGCAATGTAAACTCAGTTTGAGAATTTGGTTGTTTTAGGACATAAAGTTTACCTTAAGTATAGTAAAAACAGTATCTTGAGGTCTTACAGTGCGGTCACAGACATGGGATTTTATATATTTAAAGAGTGGGCCCTAGGTGTTAAATAGTCCCCAACTATCTTTTCTATTACATTTAGGATGTTTTTTAAATCTCCATAGCCTCACGTAATTTTATAAGACAATTGTTTTGTTTCAATGTCTAGTACTAAAATGTTAGAAAATACTAAATATAAGTCCTTCATTTCACTGATCAGAATAATAAATCGTATTCTATTTTTATGTTATCTTGAGCTTTTAGTAGATAAGACAACTTCAGTCTAGATCCGACAAGGCTTTCTGGCTAATGGACTCAATTTTTTTCATTTCTAGAATTGTTTCGAGTCTGAATTCTTCAAATGACTAATAAATTGATGTGTTTCGCAATGAAACTGAGAGTACAATAACTAACTTATAATAAAACTAACAATGTTATTGTCATTATTGTAAGTGTATTATGCCAAAATCAATTTAAGACCTAATTTAAATTTAACACGAAGTGCTTTTCATCTCATGTAATTCGTATTTTCTGAAAATAAACTTTTAATATCTAATGTTTATCTGAATTAAAAAAATACAACACCAAAATAAGAAAAATGAAAAAATACCAAACTAAGAACGATAAAAAAAAGCTAAAGGTTACTTCAAGAGAAGTTATGTTAAAATAATTCAACTTTAAGTTTTATATACTGTTAGTAATATTTATTTATAATAATTTAAATGTTAAATACATTGGAATTTACATGTTTTAGTTCATAAGTTTCAACAGTAGCGCCACCTACACAATTAATTATGGAATATTATTTAGTATTTACTGTTAAATGTTTTAAGAATTAGAAACATAGGATATTTTACCATAATGTTTAATCTTTTATTAATTATTAGAACTTATTATGAGGTATAAATAATAGCATCTGTAAGTTTGTTATGAAATTGTAAATTACCCTCGACTAAATATTATAGTGTTAAAATATTATAAAACGAGTTGTAAGGGGCAAGGGCTGCTCTTGCCCATTCTATTACAAGTGGTTGGATATTAAACATTGAAGTGCAAGTACTGTGTATTACTGAAACAAATCTTAACAAATCATATTTAAGACGTTTGAATACGATAAAAGAAGATATAAGAAAAGAGGCTTTTGGGTGCAGCAAAATTTTACTCAACAAATATTGCCCAATGTGACCTTTGACTGCTCCAAATTGCACAACACTTTTAGTGTAAGCCTCATACATATTTTATAAAAAACATATATGAACAATGCAATTGTCATTGATTTTTTTAAACTGTTGTTAAATTATTTTGTATCTTATGCTTTATGCAAAAATATATTATTAAGCTATATTGTAAATATAGCTTTCACTATAATAAATTCAATATTTTAAATGAGTAATTCTAGTAAATATATTATATAATTGATTCCTCTAAAATTATTTTCTGATAAATCGATATCTAGCTAGGTTTCATATTAAGAAAACGTCATTATTTATGTACTTTCTAGCCATAAAAAACTGCTACATTACCATTAGAATGAGAAGATAATTTCACTACCATCTTACAAGGTTATAATAGTTGAGACGGGAAATTAGGTAGTCTGAAAAAGAACCAACGTGAAAAAAAATCAAGTCATCAAGCTTTTCTGGTTGATAAAACGTGTTATCAGAAAGGATTAATAAAACACATGCATCTGCTCATAATTATGACAACTCAATAGTTGTTATAATTATTATCATTATATATAAGATTCAACAATCAGAACCGCTCAATGGCTTGTCTTTGTTTTTTTTCGTTGTTTGTATTTCGTCAGTTTCAGCAGCATCAGCAGACGTCAGTATTACCTTCGTCATTGTAATCGTCGTGATAGTTGCTCATTATTCAGTCTATAAAAGAAATTTCATAACTAAATTAAGCTTCTCTTATTAAACGGGCCCCGTTATTTGTTTTTAAATTCTAAAAATCTATAAATTTCTATATACAAATAATAAAGGTTACTTTTATACCTGAGACCCATCTTGAAAGATATTTTGCAAATTGGGTTCATGCCGCAGCTGTTATAATTACTGTACGACTTTTAACGACGCGCTATAAACTTGGGTCCTTAATAAAGTAGTATATTAAGCAGGTAACAACCATAACAGACAAGCTGTGATGGTTCATTGAACTTGCGATCACAATAAATATAATTATATCTTATTTTATATAACAGCAACATATTACAAAAAGTCAAAACCTAAGGCACAATCTTTTTCGGAATTTTGTACGTAATACAAAAACATAAGGACGTCAAAATTTTTATCATCAAAATTGCAAACTGTTCGACAACTTACTCAATTATAACAATAGATTGTTTTCTAACTTTTTATTAATGGTAGTGCTGCTCGGTAATTACAAATGTATTAAGTAACATGATTTAAGACTTTGTCATATGTATACAAATATTTAAAAAAATAAACCTTTAGAGTTAAAATGATTTACAATCAATGATAACACTATGATAAAGTTATTATAAAGTTATAGCCGTGACTCTTTATTGTTGTAATAAGCCATATAAATATATTTTTTACAGTCCACGTGGACGCAGTCACGGGCAACAGCTATCACTAATAAAGTACTCTACCTGAGTCAGTAAGTGTAAAAACCTATTGGCCTACATAACAAGTGTTTTTTTCCTATATAGCTCGGGCGAAGCCGCTGGGAATAACTAGTAATTCATAAACTTGACACTTGTGGGTACAAGTCAACTCGTAACTGTATCATAATAAAAACTGTATTTATATTTATTGAATGAACTGTTCTGTAATTATCATGAAAATTTAATAACAATGACGATTATGTAATATATTAAAACTTTTAAGACAACGTTTTTTTACCCCATTATCCCATCCGATTAGAGATATTAAATTTCCGGAAAAGTTATTATATCTGTAAAGGTTAATTAATGTGTGAATTTAATTTGAGCTAATAAGTGTTTCCGGCTTCATTGTTAAGGGAAATATTTAAAACTTCACAATAAATGACATTGAAATACAACGTCATTTAGGTATGCTAAAAGTAAATCAATATCTGTGATATATGTATATATTAATTTACATCAAAATTTATTTAATATTTATTGCCTAAGTTTAAAGGATGGAAGCACGAGTCGTTGGTCTCTGGAGCATAAACCAACTTCGATTATTGAATATAAACTGGTAGGCTGTAAACATCCTTATTATACCGCGATCTTTATTTAATTAACATTTAATATCCAATCTTGTATACTTTTCGAACGAGCGCTCCTGTACAGCTTTGTTACCTTCTAAACAAATTGAGGGCTTTCTTCGAAGCTTCACGTGTTACTGTGATCAATGGAAAGCTTTCCTCGTTGTAATGGGGGATTTACATTATCTCTGTTCCTCTTCTGAATCCATATATAACATTCCTTTTCACTCCGTCTAGAAGTTTTGAAGTAACTTTTAGATTAGGTTTTCAAATTATTAAGGAATGTTTCGCCTCTTATGGATTCTTAATGAGCTTTATATTGATATGATATTATTACTGTTACAAATTAGAGAAAATTCATTTCTGGTATACTGAATTTGCTAAAAGAGGTGAGTTGAGTCAACTGAAATATTTATAGATATTTTCTTATCATAACTCAATACGAGAGGTATGACACTATTTACAATTAGTACATTTCGAGGTCGTTAGCTCAAATAATTAAGTGATCTTAAATAATGTTGAATTCACGGTGTTCGACGATTTGACACTTTAATTAGGTATGTGCTAGGTCTGATACGAGGGCATAACGAAAAATCAGACTCCAATCAATCCGAAACATAATTGCATTAAGTTGAAGAAAGGTAGACGATATTCTCTAATGTATAACTGACAAATTATATTTATTGCTGATAATGCAACACAAACAAACAACACAAATAAGTGCGATAAAATCTATAACCTGATGATTGGAAAAGACTAATCATATTGAGTATGTATGTGTGAGTTTATGGATTTAGGAACGTCCTTTAACACTATTCAGTTGTCAGCGATCTCGATAGTTTTTGTTGATAAATTACTCCGCTTACGAAAATATGTCAGGCAAATATTACTAAATGCCGTGCTCAGTGCTGAAGTAAGACGTATTTTTATGAATTATGTATATTATGAGTAAAAATATACTCATTTACGATTCGTTAGTAATAACTAATTATTACTAACGGTTTTTGACACTGTTCAAGAATATCTGTTTTTGATAGGAATGCTGGCATATTTTTATATATAAAATGAGTACCCAATTTCATTTGCCACGGCATCACGCTTGATCGCCTTGACCGATTTAGCGTATTTATTTTTTGTTGTATTTGTTATAATTATCTCATCTGGACAGCTGATTAATACGTACCTACGTCGGTTTCTGAGAATTTCAGGAATACCTATTATCTGGCCTCAAGCAGTAGGTACTATTGAGATTTCATATTTCAATATGGGCAGATGTACAATGTGTTACAAACAATACTCCGATTTACTTCCGTTGTTCTGCTCTGACGGAGGCTGCCTGGAGAAGATTGGAAGAATGTACAGATAATAGTAACCATAAACAAGCTTCAAATGAAACTGATGGGCTGTTTTATAGAGGTACAAGATTTCGAAACATACCTCTGAGTTCGTGGCTAATCAGTTTAATTGGCTTGATAGTCCTAGCTAAACCTTTTCAAATCCAACAGCAGCTCTAGTAGACTATTTGGAAAGCTAATTAGGCGCTTCGCGTCAAAATAGCCTGCTATATTAAAAATTCAGTCTGTTAAGTGCGAATTGGATACTCCTCAAATAGATGTTCAGAGATAGGCTAGGAGCTGACACTAAATTCTGCATGTAATACTTTATATCATATTTTTATTATAATTTTAAAAATAAAATCAAAGTTGTTACTGTAAATTTATAAAATTTTGTAACGAATAAGTAAATCATTTAAAGTACTCTGTAACCTTTTGTGAAGTGGTTGAACCATAAATCTTGCACGATGCTTTTATATTTCCTAGCTGTTTTCTAGTTCTAGAAACTGATAATTCAGGTTTTAATAAAATGTTGCAAAGTCACCTCATTTTCTGTATTAAGTTTTAGTGTACAAAAATATATTTAGTTGATGTTCGCCGCTTATAGCCGATGTCATATTAAAGAATTAAATAAGAACTTTTTCCTAGTCAAGTAAGTACAAACAATGTGATAGGGAGGTATTATGTAATATAATAATAAATAATATTTAGTTATTGTGATTTATCAAAATTAGTAAAACTGTAAACTACATGCTACTATTATGTTCGAATATGTTATGCATAAGGATTCTTTTTAACTTACAAAGAAATAGGATGTAAAACATAAATAACAAACATACAAGTCAAAGTTCAAAATATACCACCGCAGTTGAGATCTTTGAAAAGCGATCGTTGAATGTCTTACCCGCAACTTTAACCGCCGCATAAAGAAGTATTACTAACAAGACTTGCTTTCAGCCCATACCGAGACAACGTGCCTTCAGAATTTTTTTTTTTTCGTATAAATTCTATGATATGTTAGTTGTCGTTTGCAAATGTAACAAATAAAAACGATTAGAATTCAAACCCGCAGAGTCTCAGTGCACTATGGGTCATGAGGGCTGGATATTTGTTTAACTAATTAACGGATTTATTTAAATTGAAAGGCAAACTCAATGAATGAGCAGACTTTGGTATAATTTATTGAATGAATAAAAGGGTTTTCCAAAATAGTGATTTACGCGTAGTTTGATTGTTAACCTATTTTATTATCGGTGAGATTAAATTGTATAAGATGGTGTTTTATATTTAAATCGATAAATGATATTGCCAGTGTTGATAAATTTGCATAATTAATGTTTTAAAATATTTATAAACATGTCTAGTCATGATAAACTTATTTAAATTGAAAGCAATATAGAAAGGAAAATTAACAAATTTGGGGATTGATTTAAAACTGCAAATACAGTATAATATTATTTATTTATTTATTTATTTAATTCTTTATTGCATAAATAAAAAAAATATGTACAAAAGGCGGGCTTAATACCACTTAGACATTCTCTACCAGCCAACCTTAGGAAATACAGGAGAGGTTGTGGTAGGCGTGCAAAAACAATAATAATAATAAAAAAAACAGAAAAGCACAACAAAATTCTTAAGAATAAAAAAAAATATATATATTAATAATAAAATATATAATTACTATAAAAATACGGATACAAATAAATATATTAATGCGTAAGAATAATTAATACGATACAATTTTTCTAGCTATAATGAGATATATTATATATACGATTATAATACATATGATATATAGTACTTATATTGATACATAAATATAAATTATATTAATTATTTGAGATAAAGTTCTTTCACTCGGCGCTTGAACGACGGCTTTTCTTACATGCTCCGGTAATTCGTTCCACAGTCTGACAGCAGATACAGTAAATGAGTTGGACAAGAAACCAGTACGATGAAGAGGTGTATGAAGCAATAAATTTTTGGAAGAACGAAGCAATCTGTCATGTGTATCCGTTAAAAAGGAGAAATTACATTTTAAATAAACAGGATTAAATAAACAAAATAGAGTATAGTAGACACAGGGTTCTTAGATTTCTCCGTTTACGAATGGGCAACCATTTTAGTTTTGACCTAAAGTCAGAGATATGGTCAAACTTACGAAGTCCGAAAATGAAGCGGATACAAGTGTTAAGCAGGCGGTCTAATTTATTTAGAAGTACTTCATTGGCGTCGACATAGCACACATCAGCATAGTCAAGGATAGGCAGCAATAACAAATTAACCAACTGTATTTTAGCCCGAAGGGATAGAAAGTTTTTGAGTCTTAACAATGGGTGAAATGTGCTATAAAATTTACGTGACAGTTCTTTAACTTGATGCTGCCAACTAAGAGAGCTGTCTAAAAATATTCCTAAATTTTTAACTTGCGAAGAAAAGGGTATTACAATGTTGTCATATATTACATTTGGTAATGAATGTTGGTCAATATGGGCCAACTGACGGTAGCTACCAATAATAATTGCTTGACATTTACTAGGGTTAACTTCTATTCCAAAGTCATTAGACCAATGCAATATTCGCTGAAGAGCAGCGTTTACGGAGTGAATAGTGAATATCAAGAAAAGAAACATAATAAAATAACTGGTACAGAAATATTTTATCATAAATGAAATAGAAAGCTTTTTAAAGTCTTCTTTATTATTTAATCTCTTTCATTTTATTCTGCTTTATTTATAAGGCATTATGCCCTTAAAAAGAAAATGCATAGAAATGTTTCGACACGAACCATTCGTTTGTTATTTGATAAAATATTTCAATAAATAATATAATAATATAGTCAAGTTCTGTCCTCGGTGACATGTGTTGTTGACTCGTTTGTTTGATCAGCTTGAAAATATAAGGCCTACATTATAACGGCTATATATACGTATATAATAAAGTACTATGTCACGCTACAAGACTCCGAAAGCATCCCAAAGCGGTTGCTCTAAGAACATTGTAAAATATCAGACTGCTTTCTTATACGTCTACTATATTTTCTATATTTTAAGTAACAGCCTCCTTTGTTCTCTTTTACAAAGTACAAAGTTTCTTTTACTTTATAGGGACATGTCAGAAGTTACTGATCAAACAAACGAGTTATTAACTCGTAACTGAGTTATTTTCAAGCTGATCAAACAAACGAGTCAACAACACATGTCACCGAGGACAGAACTTGACTATATTATTATATTATTTATTGAAATATTTTATCAAATAACAAACGAATGGTTCGTGTCGAAACATTTCTATGCATTTTCTTTTTAAGGGCATAATGCCTTATAAATAAAGCAGAATAAAATGAAAGAGATTAAATAATAAAGAAGACTTTAAAAAGCTTTCTATTTCATTTATGATAAAATATTTCTGTACCAGTTATTTTATTATGTTTCTTTTCTTGATATTCACTATTCACTCCGTAAACGCTGCTCTTCAGCGAATATTGCATTGGTCTAATGACTTTGGAATAGAAGTTAACCCTAGTAAATGTCAAGCAATTATTATTGGTAGCTACCGTCAGTTGGCCCATATTGACCAACATTCATTACCAAATGTCTAATCTAATAATCTATTATAATATTATAATAATCTATTATAATAATCTATTAATGTTAATAACGAGTTTACTTTATAGGGACATGTCAGAAGTTACTGGAAAATTATAAAATCATTTGGTTATTACAACATATATGAGAACTCTCTTACTGCAAGGATTCACCAATGACAGTCGTTCTATTTCTTAAAACACTTTTTAGGCACTACTCACAAACACACTAAACTGTTCACTATTTAAACTCTTTACTATCACTGTTACAATTTATTATACCAGTTCTGTTACATAACTTAGTCTTTCGATCACACACTCTGCCTTTGCTTGTCTTGGAGACGATTTATATATTCACTAGTTTTAATCAAATCAGTATCCAATATTTATTTAGTCAATCATATTTCTATACAAACATTACATGTTTTAGGCATACCATCAACTGATATCTTTATTTTTTTATCAAAACCAACCCTGCAATTATAGGAAAGATAACACATAATAAGATTATATCAAACAAAATTATAAAGTTAGTTGTAAAGGTGTTTAAACGATATCAGGTGCTCAGGTTTATACAAAGCTTGCCAACAACGTATTTCTTTGAATGTTGTTTCGTGATAAACGACCTAACTTCTCTCCATCAGATCTCTCATGTCGTTAAAGAAATAAAGAAACTTTTATAAACGCTATAAGTAAGTTAAGTTTAAACTGAATTATTCAATAATAATTAGGTAATGAATAGTTTTAAAAATAACTATGCAAAAAAATAAGTGTCATTCACAAAGAGATCTGTTTAAATTAGTTGATCTCTTTAGATCTTCTTAGGCTTATATTGAAAATTTAACTAATGTGTCCTTGAACGCTTTCTTCTCTCCATTTGTCAGATGTCACTTGTCATATAAAGGTAAATATTTGCGAAGTTATACCTCTTTTACCTGTTCTTTAACAGAAAATATAAACCATGCTTAAAAAAATAAAAATCCCTGGATTTAGGCAATTTTGATTAATTTATTTATTTTGACATTGAATAAATAACAATTATTATCCATAATAACAAACAACAAACAAACAAATCAAATGAGCATTATCCAAGGATTGCGGCTGCGTCTGTGACTGCTATTTATGACACCAACAATTTAATTGGGTTCTTGCAAACGTCTTGGTAAACGTAGAAATTTATGTACATACAAAATAAATGTTCAACATAATATAACCGTTTTTGGTTTAGTATGTTGAAACTGTCTTTGAAATGATTAGTGGTACAATGCAATCACTGGTGGAAAATAAGAATAGAGTATAAAAAGTCAAACTTCAATCATCCTCAGGTATCACATTATGGCTTTGTTCATTTTTAATATTAAAACGGTTTATTTGACCATCAGTTGCCTGTATCAGTCGTATATGAACTTGAGTCAATGAGACATGAAAGCGTAACAAGCAAACAACCTCATATTCTTCATGATAATATTAGTTAGGAGTGTTATAAGAATATGATTAAAATAATGATTTGCGCTGCATTGCAATTACGTAAAATGCAGAATTTCTCTTTAAATTAAATGTAATAATAATATAAATACATATTTGTCACGTGGCGAGAACGTGACTAGATTTGCAATAAATTTCAATAGAGGAAGGTCCTCGATCTTACTAAAATTAACTTCAGACCAAATTTAAATTTAACTAGAAATCTTTTCGATCCCATAAAATCACATGTTTTCATAATATCTTGTCTTATGGTAGTCTTCTATGGGGCGGTGTTGCCTAAATAAATGATATAATTATTTTACAAAAAAGAGCTTTGAAGGCTATTTATAACTTACAAGCTAAAGATTCCCTAAGAGAACTTTTTAAAGATGTGATATTCTTACTTCTCAATAAATAATAATAATGAATAATAGATTATTTTTAATTTACTTATCTTAATACAAGAAATAAATGTAAATTCGTAACGCCTATATTCCGTCTTCAAAAGTTAATAAATACCTCATGGGCTTGAGTGTAAGCATGTATAATAAACTTCCACAAAATATCTTCCTTTTCCTAGCTTTAATCTAAAATTAAAAGAATATTATTAAATAAATCTTTTTATAGCAATCAGGAGTTTTTAGTTCATCAAAATGTGTAGAACTTGGGTTGTTGACTCTATTGCAGGGTTGATGTTATAATGTCAAACATTTCTGACAGAAAAATACAAGTTCCATTCGTGAGCACAATTTTTGTAAAGCATTCGAAACGTCAGGTTAAATTTAAGTATTTAACTTAATTATAGTAATTTTTATCTTAACTATACGCGAGTTTGATTAGAGATTTGAGAGAGATATTTGAGAAAAATAGTTTCATTTATTTAAACTAAGATTACGGTTCTATGATTAAACAGAAAATATTTTATACATTAAATTAATAATTATATCCATATGTTATAATTTTATATATTTATATGCTAACGCTTTATACATTATCTCATTTGTCCATTTATTTTTAATTAGACTCCGAAGTTTACGCCTAAGAAATCAATTATTCAGGTTACACAAAGCTTGCCAACTACGTTTTATTTCGAGTATTGTTCTATACAGAACGACCTAATTTCTCTCCTTCGGATCCCAAATACTGTTAAAATAATATAAATATGTTTAACAAAAACGATATATAATGGGTTCTTCTATGTTTTAAATTTGGTTGTTTATGGGTATAAGACTTAAAACTTAATATCTTGCCTATTTAATTAAATGATTTATGAATTGTCCTTTCTATCTATCAGTTGAAATGTGAATTATTTAAAATCAATGTTTGTAAAATTATACTGCTTGCTTACTTTCGTGTTGATTTTGAGAACATGTACCATGCTCTACAAAAATACTGAATCGTGTTAAAAAAAAAATGTATATTTTTAATTAGCATGTGCTAATTAAAAATATACATTTTTTTAATTAGCACATGCAATTATACATTGTTAATTAAAATATATCATATATTATAAAAATTACACCACTTTTTTTTCAATATACATGTTTTATTTCATGAAGGCAATATAAACAAATTAAATGAGAATAACCCGAGGGACGTGGTTTAATCGTGCGAGACTTATATAATAGACATATCGATATATATTTCTGACACAAAATTTGATTGGATAAGTGCAAGCGTATTGATAAACGTAAATAATCTTTAATAAGGTTCTTATACATAACTAAAGCTTTAATAAACGTTTAAAACCCAAAAACGTTAACACCAATGCATCATTTACACCAACTTTAGATTTACCTTTTTCTATACTAGTTCTAAATGGATACATCGTAAGCGCGTGCTACGATGTTCTACGAGATATTGCTACGAATTTCATAGAATTTTCTAATACGTAATATCACAGCAAATTTAAAAATTAAAAACTAAATAATTTATCAAAAATTTAGTTTTAATAGCGTCTGCTATTACAGATATTAATATATAATTTAATAATTGACAAAAGAAACCTTTCCATTTAATATTATTTTGTTTGTATATTTACACATCTATAATTATTTTTTTCATTATTTTTTTTTTAATAGTATTAACATAAATAATGTACAATAATTATATAATTTTCAATTTAATTAGATGAAAGCGGTTCAATGTCGGTCACACGGACAGAATTATTGATTGAACTGTATAAAGCCGTTTAATCCAGCATATTGATCGGTGTGTTTCAATATCCCTATCCTTACTTGTGTGAGTATCCTCGTACAGGTTCAGTTTATATTTATATGAGTATATAATCAGCAAAGTATAATACACAAAAAAAACTTTCGTTCTTTCTCAGATACCATAAATGATCTCCTTGTCAAATTCAATTTAACCATTTCAAGTAGTAACTATTACATTCATTTTTACAAACTAAAGAAACTAAGAACCATTGGCCAATTGTAGTTAAAAAATAATGAATAAATTTTACTGCTTTCGTTTATTCTATTTCAATAATGTATTTTTTCGCTAAGTTACGAAAGCTGAATCTCTCAAATACAAGTTGCCTGATTTCACAACGACTGATTGATCGATCTGAATATATTTTTTTATAAAACTACTACAAAAATAGTTTAAGAGTAAAATGTATTTTTTTTTACTAACGTTTACTTTTTTAATTTTATTTTCATAAGATAACTTTTCACCATTTTGACTGCCTCTAGTATTAACATCGATAAGCGATACGTTTTGGTTTGTCGAATTACTATATTTTTGTTATGATGAATTGTTTTATTTTTTCAGAAAAGATAAACCATGGTTTGTTGGGATTCCAGAAAATGTTTTAATAATTTATAAAATTATAATAAGTATATCCGTAAACGATAAGGTATTGTTATATTTGTAATTAATTATACTTACATCTTCGCCAACCCTGGCCAAGGTGGCCATCATAAATTTAAACTCGAAAATGTATTGTATTAATTTAAGCTGACCAATAACAGATTAGGGTAATGATCTCAAATTAGGTGTAAATGAGATTAATATGTTTTTTATCCAACGTTTTTAAATACAGTTTTATATAATGATATATATTCTACAAAAGTTATATTAAAATTTGCCTTTTTATGGAATTTACTTTTTGAACTTGTATTGTTCTGAATAACAGATTAGAAAACATTTAAGCTTTATTAAATGCCCTCTTTAATTAAAAACTCCTTTCCTTTGGTTCAAACGATGCATTAAAAAAATCTGTTGATCGGCAAATAGAACGGAATAATAAAAAACTTAGTAGTTCTTAAAAACATAATTTCAACGATATAATGAACATCACGCAAGAATTCATCCGAAAAGATGTAGTTTCTGATCGCACCTTGTCAGCGGAAGTAGGTTACGAACTAATGAAAGTGAGTCTGTCTTGTCTAGTAATCCCTCTTCTTACTGCGCGGCGTCTTAAGTTTTGAAGAAAACCTTCAATGATCCCTAGTGCCAGTTGGCACTGTAGTTACGGTTGTATATTTTATCGATAAACTTTGAGTACTTGTTATTTATAATAATAATAATAATCATTTATTGAAGATAACAAGGATCCAGTTGTTAGTTACAATTATAATTTCTATAAAACTATATTAGTAAATACATAATCATTCTTCTAAGTAAATAAATTCTCATTTGATTAAACCAAATCAGACTCGAACAACATTAAATTAATTTACAACAATTTCGAATTATTATAAATTATACAAATGAAATCAAATTCATAAATTTAAAATAAATAAAATAACAATCTCAATCACTACAAGAATTAACATCATAAATCAATTTTAACACAAATTAAAAAATTAAAATATCTGAGCTTTAAAATTTAGTTCTAACATTTAAATAATAAAGTAAAATAAAATGGTCATAACATTTAAATAATAAAATAAAATAAAATGGGCATAATCACATAAGTCAAATCAAGTCAAATCAAAAAAAAAAAAATAATAAAATAAAAATAAAATAAAAAATTCAAATCAAATTAAATTACATCAAATTAAAAAATAAATTAAAAATAAATTAAATCAAAGCGTATTAAGACTCCAATTTCATTTTAAAAATATCAAGACTTTAACAAAATGATTCATAATCTCAGAATCAGCCTTTTCCATTTTTAGGATATTGTTTTTACTAGAACGAAGCCTTTTCAAAAGGGATGACGTTCTGTTTCTCAAAATTGCATAAAAATCGTTTGTTCGCTCTTGAGCAAACATGAGTGAAGTAGAACAAAAACGGGGTAAGCCCAACAGCATCCTAAATCCATTATTATATTGAACCCTAATAGTGTCCAATGCCCTTTGTGTGCAGTTTACCCACAAGGCACTCGTGTAGAAGGTTTGACAGTATGCTTTAAATAGCATTATCTTAGATTCTTTACTACAACGAGCAAACCTGCGGGCCAACATATTACACCTTACAGCTAAGGCTCTGCGTTCACGCTCAATGTCCAACTGATCCCTGAGGTCCGCCGTGAGGAAGTGACCTAGATACTTATAGTAATTGACACGTTTTAGCAGTATCCCGTTTAGTGAAATTCTAGGTTCGTATTTTACTTTCTTACCGGGAGCCTCAAAGATCAGTTATTCACATTTCGGCACATTATATAATAGTCCATGTTTAGATGCATAATCCTGACAAGAGTTAAGCAACTCTCTAATGGAACCAGCCGTGGGACCCAACAACACCATGTCGTCGGCATAATTTAAATTATTTATGCTGACGCCATCTTTCCCGCAACCTACTTGTTTTTTGCTGAGTTCCACGAGCAATTCATTAATGTACAAGTTGAAGAGCCTCGGAGAAGTCAAGCCCCCCTGCCTAACTCCGCACATCAACCTGTACGATTCGGAGAGTCCCTCTCCCCACCTCACGTAATTTTGTTGGTTTGCATACCAATATTGCATGATCCGTATCAACTCCGGTTGCACGCCCGCCTTCTCCATCTTATTCCAAAGTATATCATATGACACTAAGTCAAATGCCTTGGACAGATCGAGAAAGCACGCGTACACCGGCGTTTTTCTGTTTGTGTAGTATTTGACAGTCTGCTTTAAGGTTAGTATGGCAGTTTCAGTAGAGAGGCCAGGCTGAAATCCAAACTGAGAATCGTGCAATTGGATTTTCTCACTGAATTTCCTGTCAATCAGACCGTCAAATACCTTTGCAATTATGGTAGCCAGGGATATAGGCCTATAGTTACAGCTGTCAGAAATATCACCCGTTTTATTTTTAATGATCCGGATCACCATAGTTCTCATCATCTCAGTGGGGATATAAGAATGCCTGATGCATTGATTATAAAATATTGACAACACCCTGGGAAGATGAGTACCTGCATACCTTAGATGCTCAATGCTGAGGCTGTCATGTCCGGGTGATTTTCCTCGTGTCATTTTATTTAAAGCTTCGAGGATCTGTTCAGATGAGAAACTTAATGGTTCCCGCTCATAACGGAACTGAGAATCAACCAACGCGGACGATTGCCCCAGCGGTGACGAGACCTTAAAGTGTTCCTTAAACATGTTAGCTATATCCTTTTGTGAAGTGCATCCCGCGATACTCACTGGAAGACTTGGTCGAACGTTTAACTTTTTAGTGGCATTCCAAAATTTTGTAAAATTCTTATTTGCTCTGTGAGAAGCAATTGCATCCATTTTGATTTGTTCTTGGTGGTTTTGACACCACTTCAAACGACTTTTAAAATTTTTTTGTGCTTTACACATCTCTTCCCAAATGGCTCCAGAACGTGGCTTCTTATAAAACAACCATGTTTGATACTTCGACCTGGCCTCACAGTGAGCATCCCAAACGTGTTTATTCCATCCTATTATATGGTTACGTTTTGGTTTATAGCTTTCATGGGTCTCCGTCGCCGCTCTTGACAATATTTTAATTAAATCACTGTACGTTCTTTCCAGACTAAGCTTATGTGAGAGATTATTACACGTTGTTCCGTAACATGACAAAATAGGCCGTGATAAATAAAGCTGGCTAAGTTCTTGATTACATTTGTCACGATACCTACCAATCTGGCCCTCTGTTCTATTACCCCATTGTATTTTATTATATAAGTGTTGGTCGTCATTTATATATATTTTCCCAATTATCAATTTTAAATTGCACTCTATAATAAGCGGCAAATGGTCAGACCAGTAAATATCATGACCAATGCTTACATTAATAACCGTTTGTCTTGCATATTGCGTGGTTATACAGTGATCTAGCCAGCGGAGACTGCCATTAATATCACTTCTGTATGTAAAGGTGTTCGAATTTATTCCTAGAAATTTCGTATCTACACATGTCCAAGACTCATTGGAACAAAAACTACTAAGCTCAGCCCAAAAAGGCTGGTTTGGGTGTGAATTATAGTCCCCTAACATATATATAGATTCTAAGTCACTACTGTCTATTATAGCTTTGACTTCACTCAAACAGTTAGTAAATTCTATAAGGTTCTCATATGTATCGGTTGGCATATAAATTTATGTTTTCTTGTCTCTATATATACTGAAAAGATGATTTGAATTATAATGTTAACTTTTTACCACACTATTAATATTAATAATAGTGTGATAGTTAATTTATGTGTTGAATACCAAGATACAAAGTAAAATATCAGATTAATTACAATAAATTTGAATATTTCCCGTATTATGTTGCTTCCAAAATAATACGCGAATTCACTTTTAGGATAAAAGAAGGATCATTAAACTAAGCCCCTGAAAATGGAACTTGCTAAAAGTTTAATCTCCCTTTAATAAAGTCGAATGGAATATGTTTGCTTATTATAGAATAATTTACCGACAGCGCAAAGTTTAATATATTTTTATATTAATGTTTGAGTCAGCTTATTTTGAAACGTATTTAAGAAATACATTCAAATTCTTACATTTATTGATATAGGAGAGTGTACATTTAATATACATCTTCGATTACTTTTGTTACTTTCACATTAAGTATTATTAACATAAAAACCTAAATAAGTCAAAGTTAGCAACTTGAAAAACTACAAAATCTTATTATTATAGATGCTTACTTAAAAATAGGAATTTCGTTTTAATCTATTTACTTTTTTACACAACGTTACCACAAAACTATATAGTAAAATAATGTAAAAATTATGTTAACTGGTAAATTCAGTTAGGAAGTCAAGTTTTATTAAAAGTATTTATTTATTTAATTAAGATACATACCGGATAATACATTAGATAAGCAATGACAGCTTTTACCTTACCTTTCTAGAGACTGGTCTAAAACACTCTTGGTATCTCACTCTTATATAATCGTTTTATTGTGGCTGCGAAAGTCTAAAAAACAGTGTCATCTAACAATATCAATAGGTACATTATTCAAATATCATATTATTTGGAGAAATGTGATTTGTTAAACATGGTAAAAGATTTTGCTTTAAACAAAAGTTTCTATCGTTTACGAGCGCGAATAGAGTACGAGGTGTCAAAATCAATTCATATCTTATCTTTCGATAATCTGAATTAGGAGTTATCTATTTTCATTATGGTCATTAACTATTTTTATTTCGAATTTTATTAAATTCGGACCGATGGTATAACCGTCAAAGCGTAACAGACAGACAGACAGCCTTTTGCATTCATAATAGTATGGATAATATAAGTAAAAAAGCATATTGACGTAGATCATCATTTTACAATGCTGCTAGAACAACCGCTCTGATGTTATTTGCAATAATAAATAAATAAAAAAATAAAAAATAATAACGTATAAGGGGTTCAACAATGTGCTATTAATTTTTTTTTTAAGATCCTACAAATTGACTTCTAACCTCTGTTTTTGTTAAATTGTGTAAAATTGCAGAAAAATGAAATAAAAACATACACTACACACTAATCTTACTTATTATTTCAGTTTTATTGCGCAAAATCGACAGCTTTAAGAAAATAATCTATAAGCTTCTCAGCTGTTGGCTTACCTTACCACCTGTATATGTTAGACAAAACTTAACCTATTTCATTATTACACGATATATACTTTAGAACTCAGTTTATTGTTTTCATATTTCTTTACCTTTCATGATGTAAATATGATTCTGTGATTCTTTAATATTTCACATGTACAAATATTTATATGAAATGTAGGGTTTTTTTTCGTCTTAAAGCATAACACAAGGTGATTCATCTAAAAACAGAGTTTTATTTATTAAATACAAATAAGTTTTGTAACAATAATTTTGTAATGAAATCCTAACTTATAAACAGAGAATTGAAAATTAGATGTTCATGCCTTACTATTCTTATTATCAAAATCCAAATTGTCTTTTTTACTGTTAAATTAAAGAAAATTCACAAATATTTAGAATTTCAATGAAGTAAAGAAATATGTTACTATTCAATTCAATGACTACACTAGTAGCACTAGTAGCTCCTTCTTATGGTTGAACTGATATTTGCTCAAAAGTCGATGTCAACGTTAGAAAAGGTAATGTAACCTATGAATATAATATGAAGAAATACGAATGTACATATTTCAATAATATTACAAAAATAATCATTTAATAAGTAAAATTTACGAATTATCAAATAAATAAATATATAAATCCAAACACAATAAATGGTTCTTTACAAATATAAATAGTTAAAATCGTTGAATATATCTCTTTTACAAGTTACAAAAGCCATCAGTCGAGTGTTGAACATAAATAGTAAACACGTCAGATCGTGAGTTACGGTTATAGTTGCCACACTTCCACCGCTGGGCCTCTAATATCCGGGTATATATATATATTCGGGTTATCGGTGCTTCTCTATTTATGGTCTGCTATCTAAAAGACCTAAAAATTATTTATAGCCATTTCATCTCGCATTCACGCTGTGAACATATAAAATGAAAATCCTTTGAACGGGTAGATTTTTCATTCGACATAAGCTGTTTATTTAAATACTATTACTTTTTAATCTACGTCTTACAATTATCTGAATAATCTAAATAAAAGCTCTGTGAAAAATATGTTAAACTAATTTATTTAAAAGTTGCTTACGTGGCTTCATATACGAATCAAATAAATGTTAATAGTGGTGTGATTCACTGTGAGGCGTCATATGCCAATAAAACTAGAAACAAGTGACTTCTATTTTAATTGGCTTATGATCACCTTCATCAGCTACTCCAACAGCCACCACTTACTTTTGTATTTCATAGAGGAAATTTAGGAAACTATTTCAGAAACTGTATATTTAAATTCACTTTTCACATTTTGATTAGAATTTATTTACATATAACTGTTATCACCGAATGTCTCTGTATATTGTTGTTTGTTAAAATAATTTTCAAATGGATACATATCCTGTATTAAACCCATACGAAGCATGAAATGAATGTGCAGGTATCATATTTGATTCAAGCAGGAATACATTTATAAATCAGAGAATAAGCCCAAATGAATAATTTTCTACTCTTGCATTTTATTTAACTTCTACATATATCCGCGAAGAAAATGTAAAATATAAGTGCTTTCAAGTAGTACCGAAAGTCTTGTGGATCGGTTCTAGTATAGCGTGTCCTGGCTTGAAGCCAAGGTTAGTCGAGGTTGCGCAAAGGTTAGAGGTGTCGCATTTTTATTACTTTATGAAAACAATTAAGAAATACCGATATAAACTAAGTACTTGTTTTATATAAACATTATTTTTTAAAAGTCTATAGATGTATTTTTTAGTTTTGTATATTTATATTTTAATATATTTTTATTTTGACGTAGTGAAACTGATATTCTTTTTGATTAGTGCCATTATTATGTGTGTCAATCCTATAATTCAAATATTTTAGAGTAACTTTACAACAGATACATTGAATAATGCCCAAATTCAATATCTATCGTAACAATAAGTAGGTTGTCTTTATATAACAAAGATATATCTCGTTAAACTCTGTATCCCGAAACGATAGCATAAACTCTGCTGATTTTTAAAGATTCTTGTTTTGAATTTATGTCGTAACAATGAAGTTTAATTTACACATAATTACAAATAATCTGTTTTATTTTTACCTATTTTCAGTACAGGAAGATAAGTTCATCATGTTAGATGGTCTGTTGACGGTGATAATAACATTTAGAAATAATGATTTAAGATATTGTAGAATTAACCAATACTCATGTTTTTAATTGTAAATAGAATGTGACCACGCCGAGATATCATATATAACTATATTTTATATAACAAAATTTTAAATTAAAATGAAAAGATATGGTAATATATTATATGTTAAATTTTGTTAAGTAAATATAATCATATTTTATCCATTAAAGAGAAGATTAAACATAAAGATTTTTTTACCGAATAACATTTTGAAAGATATAAATGGTGTCGCCTTTTTTATTTTAAATATAGGTTTGTAGTTGTTAGTATCGTGCAGTTTTGGAGCAGTGGAGAGTCACGTTTGGGCAATATTTGTTGTGTAAATTTTTGCAACAGCAAAAAATCGTTCTTTTTTTGTATATTTTACTTCGTAATATTAGCTTACCTTGAAGAAATAACCTTAGTATTATAGTATTATACTAGCTGTGCCTGCGACTTTGTAATCGACTTCGATTTTGATTAAACGTACCCCTTGTACTTACCAATGTATCTAAAAACTATAAACCTTTAAACTGGTAAGCACCAATGGTACGACAATAAGAGATTATTAACTTCTTTATTTGTTAAGAGATTATTAAAAAAAATATATAAAGTGAATTCCATGACAACATATTCCCGAAAACTGCATTCAAATTAATTCCGTTTCTGAGATTAGCGTGCACAAACATACAGACATACAGACGAACAGAAAAAATGAAAAAACATTATTTTTTGTTCTCTTGCTTATATAGAGTTTCCCCTGTATGAAATTTGAAAATATTTTTTTTCGTGTTGCGTGCACAACTAAAGTAGGAACAAATAATTAATATAATTTTGTTTGTTACAAAATTTAAAAAAATTATAGAAATGAATTCTGTTAGTTATCCCTACACATCACGGCCATATATTTTTTTTTATATTTTCAATGTACAGATACTACTCCACTACAGATTTATTACATGTAAGATTTGCACGGTACCTATTACGTGATTGACATAAATTGACATAACTTTTTTATTTCTTAACCGATTTAGATGAAATAAACACTAAATGTTAAATAAAACTGTGATAGTATATTCTTCAGGAATGAAACTGGAATGGAAACTGAGATTAGAGTGCACAAACATACAAACATACAAACATACAGACAAACTGAAAAACCATTGTTTTGGGTTCTCTTGCTGTTATAAAGGTATCATGTTTTTTTTTATATATTTCATGTACAGAAATCGATCAGTGACAATTTGATTATATGTATACATGACAAATATGTTTCAAATGAAATCGAAATTGTATCATATTCAAACTTATAATAATTTTTCCTTACTTAATTTATCATGAATTAAGAAAAGTAGGATCGGTCTTGACCTAATTTAATTTATTGAAATGCACTCTAAGACAAACTCTCTGGTATACTTAGCAGGAAATGAAATGTCTTGTTGCCAGCTTTAGCGGGATCTAGAATCGTTATTAATTGCGTTTTTTTTTGCTTGGTTAATAGGGAGAATTTTTAATTAAAATAAAAAAAGTTTTTTATTGTAATAAGCATACTGAAGTAAGAGGTATGACTTTCTTTACACTTAAATTAAGTATCAACAATTGTGATAGTCTTGGTGATAAACACGAGGTTTTAACGAAAAAAAAAATAAACCGATACGGGCAGGGATTCGAAACCGCGTGCTCTGGGAAATCGTCCCGTCGCTCTAACAATTGAGCTACCATATCGCATTGTGGGTGCATTTTAAGAGTATTATAATTATGACAATTGTTTTTAAAGAAAGGGAAGGAATATTTTGTGTACCATTTTTATTCAACTAATTTTCTTACACGAATCGGATTTGACGTTATTCTTTTGAGTTTAAGAATTTATGAATCGGAATAATACGTTCATTTAGACAATTTATTTATTATGCAGATAAAATACGCCTTAACGTTGACATAGTTAAGTTGAAACAACGACTATGCATTAGATTAGAAGTAATCTAATGCATAGTAATAAGTTGATGAGATTTCTAAATCAATCTCATGTTTTGCAGATACGAGAACTTGCTATTGTAACATTTATTTTCCTACATACATTTATTTGAATATTGACTATCTTTCTTTTATTTCTATTTTAAGAAATAATATTTCTATTTTAAGAAATAATAGAAAAATAGTCAATATATAATTTACAACGGATAGAAATGATTTCACTTTAGAAATTATGATGATGATTTTGCTGTTATAAGATGTAAGCGCATTTCTGCGTTTACCAAGTGGTATGAAAGGACCCAAATAAATCGTTATTGTGATAGAGAGCAGTGCCCTTTATTTATAACACTTTATTGCACACAAATAGCTTTGTATAAAACAAAAACAAAAACAAAAACGTTAAAAAATTATAAATTTAAATTTATTTCGAATATACAAAAATTAAAGCTAATAAAAACAGAAAGGCCTTATAAGGTTGGTGCCATGTCGCTGCGGACTAAATTCACTGTATTATTGTTCTTTAAATATTTTTCAATATTTTTATTTATGTGAATAAAGTGGCAAAGATATGTAATGTTTGAAAATATCTTTAAACATGTATAGCCATGTTAAGCTTATTTAAATTTATATAAATAAAGAATGAAAAATAAACCGATACGGGCAGGGATTCGAACCCGCGACTACTGGGAAACCGTCCTGTCGCTCTATTAACTGAGCTACCGTATCGCTGTCCGCCTCGGTCAATTAAGCATTCTATATGTGATCGTCTTTATCGGGACGGAGGTGACATCTATTAGGCTTCTTTCGAAAATCCTAACAAATGTTTCTAACTTTTCAGTATAGATAGACATTGAAAAGATGCCACTACCGAAATTTATGTTTGAAAATATTTATAAACATGTATTTTCGAATACGTATGTATGTATGTTAAATGCAAAGCTATTATTAATAAAACTTTAATATTACCGAAGAAACTTATAGAAGTTGACATTAATCATAATACTCAGACGACAAGACGATCACATATAGAATGCTTAATTCATCGAGACGGACAGCGATACGGTAGCTCAGTTGGTAGAGCGACGGGACGGTTTCCCAGTAGTCGCGGGTTCGAATCCCTGCCCGTATCGGTTTATTTTTCATTCTTTATTTATATAAATTTAAATAAGCTTAACATGGCTATACATGTTTAAAGATATTTTCAAACATTAATTTCTGTAGTGGCATCTTTTCAATGTTTATCTATTGTTAGTCATATTTATTTATAATAATTTAAATGGTAAATACATTGGAATTTACATGTTTTAGTTCATAAGTTTCAACAGTAGCGCCACCTACATAATTAATTATGGAATATTATTTAATATTTACTGTTAAATGTTTTAAGAATTAGAAACATAGAAAAATTTTAACATAATGTTTAATCTTTTATTAATTATAAGAACTTATTATAAGGTATAAATAATATCATCTGTAAGTTGGTTATGAAATTGTAAATTACCCTCGCCTAAATATTATAGTGTTAAAAATATTATAAAACGAGTTGTAAGGGCTGCTCTCGCCCATTCTATTACAAATGGTTGGATATTAAACATTGAAGTGCAAGTACTGTGTATTACTAAAACAAGTCTTAACAAGTCAGAAGTGTTCGACCGCTGTAGTATTACGCGCCACGTGTCGATATACACCGTTCGCAAGATATCCTGTCCAAGAATGCTGATGAAGATGGAGTGCTGCCACTGCCGTTGAAAAGCCACGAAAATAAGAGACGACGTTAAAGTTACGTCTAAGAATGCTGATGAAGATGGAGTGCTGCCACTGCCGTTGAAAAGCCACGAAAATAAGAGACGACGTTAAAGTTACTATTTGGGCCTTGTCCGAGTGCTGCTGTAGTAACCTCAAGCGACAACGAGTCGTAGATTTAAAATGATATTGCAAGTGCGTGAGTTTTTTTTTTTTTTCTTAATACCCACGTTTTGCCATCTGCTTAGCAGGCTAATTATCTAGCTGGTTATTCGGCAGCATGCTCAATATAGAATATTAATAACTTTGTAGCTTGAAGTTAATAGCACTACTATTAAATTCTATTCATCATATATATCATATTCACTATTAACCATATCCTGTTAAAGTTCAATCGTATGCGAAATACAATAAGAGCCTGAATATTTACCAATACTTTACAGTGTTATTAATACAATATATCTCCATACATGTTTACATCGCTTGGAGTCTTTGGTGAAGACGTACGTCGGAGATGGAAAACTCTATACTACTACTTGACTGCTAATCTGGAAGGGAATTCGTTGCTATGTTATGAAAATCAACAACATATCAACATCTACTGGAAGAAGCGGTCAACCAAGTACTTTCTTCCTGATCGCGGGATGGCAGTGCAAGCAAGCAGCACTATACAACGACAAGGTGACAGACAAAACTTTATTATAAGAAACTAGCCCTAGAAAAGTTTTGCATAATTAAGTGACCATGTGATTTATAATATTATTGTTACTACGTATACCAACTTTCAAAGCTTTTAAGACCCAGTTGTAGGTTAGAGACGCGATTTTTTTTTTCTTTGCTTTTATTAAGTTACTAGCTGTAGGCCGCGGCTCCGCCTGCGTGTAGGTCGCTTTTCGCGTAATCTGTGGAAACTACAATTATCCAGACCTATAAGACTTATAGTTAATTCTATAGTATCCTATTCAAGTGGAAATTTTATCTATATAGGCATTACATTGCTACGATATCAAACTGAAAATAATAACATACATCTACATCACACACACACGACCAGGAGATTATTCAGATATACGTATTAAAGCATATGGATTCGAAATATTATGTTTTTGACAATATAAGTATAGATATAGATATAGAAAATCAAATGCTGTTTAGAGCATGGTTGTTCATAATTGAATGTCTGTGACATTTAAATAATTTATTTGGATAAGGAATAATATCGTAATTATTAAAACACCTTCGAAAGTGTATATTATTTTAGAACTAATTTCATAACCATAGAAAACGTTATAGTGAGTCAACCTTAAAAGCTAGATATATCTTGTCGCGGACTTCTTTTTAAAACATTTAAAGAGTAACAATTTCATAGAACATCATTTTTGCGTAACTTTCACCGTTTTCGCAGCGCACGCAGTTTTTTGTTTATTTTTTTACACCTTGCGTTAGAATTTTCAAGTTTTAGTAATCATCCCTAATTTTTTGAAAATGAAACATAGCCTATGTCACTCGGGAATAGTGTAGTTGCCAACGGTGAAAGAATTATTAAAATCGGTTCAGTAGTTTCGGAGCCTATTCATTTCAAACATACAAAAAAATAAACAAACCTTTCCTCTTTTTAATATTAGTATAGATATAACTGACGCGGTAGTTGAGACTTTGAGACTTGCAATATAAAAGTAATGTTAGTATTTTAGATTACGATTTAGGCTTTAATGTCTTTATATATGACATAGAAGTGAACACTCTCAATGAAGGAGTAATATTCGGTTTACAAAATGTATGTAGGTTATTTAAAGAACGATTTCTTAAAAAAAAAGAGTATATTCAGTTGTAAATGATTAAAATATAAAACCCAATATTAAACAAAAAGAAAAGGAATAACGTTAGATATTTATATATATATTTTTTTAAAGTAGCACTTAACATCATAAAACTATTTTCAAATCGTAATGATCCTTTTGTTTAAGATAGTAAATAGTAAGTAGTTCCTTATAGTATATGGATATATATTTACACAATATGAATAGATGAAGTATAATTTTAGTTTATACAGATTAAAATGTAGACTTGTCTCCTTTCAGAGAAATTAAAATTCTAGAATATCTTATAGATAGACTTAAATAAATATGACTCGGTAAATATTACACTCCATAAATTTGGTAGAGTCAGATCTAAATGGCCTTGAGGACCGTATGGAAATATTTTGCCAATGCTTTGACGCTATAAGGGGTAGATTTAGATATGTTTACATTTATTAAATAGGTAAAGATTTGAATTCACGATATTATTTTATTACTTCTGCAACTATATTTTATTTTGTTTTGCTAAAACTACTCCATAGATCTTAAAATATTTATATTTAATTTTGAATTTGTAAGTTTAGCATCAGGTTTCGATAGACGTTCGTTTTTAAAACCAAGTTGGATACTTGGTTATCCACGAGGATAGGGTTATGCCATATCAAGTGGAGAAATTAAATTTTATGGAACCCAATAATATCTGTTTTGAGAAGTTTCATTGGTTACTTTCATAAATCAAATTTGCTTTAAAAAACCATTTTTTTAGGTGGGTAAAAATAAAGTTTAAAAACGTTTAAAATCTGAACCGGTACTGTCTAAATATAATCCCGAACTAAACAGACTAATTCAATAATAACGCGTATGAATATGAAGCAATGATACTGGTATTTATTACTAAAACATATTTCTATTATCTTTTATTTGACCGTTCAAATTATTTACTGAGTGTTAAGTTCTCAGTAGTAGGTATCTGTACGAATTTATGATCTTAAATTTTGAATCGATTATTGAAAAGGTAAAACGCAATAGGTATTCCGAAATAATTTCGTTAGAATCGATAAATTATTTCAGAATGATGATAATATAGGTTTAACATTTAGATCGATTTTAAACTACACCAATAAACGCCTACATTTCGTATTAAATTGTAAAAAAAATAAAGCAAGCAATTAGGTCTTCTAAATCCCTATTAAAAAAAAAACTTTAAACGATATGCGTGGCACTCGATTATTTAATTTCCGATAGTATGTTAAAGAAGAAAAGAAATAACTACGATGAATTATCTTACACGCGTTTTTGAACTGTCAAATCGAGGAATTATATAAATCCACAGTAAAAGTTTTACTAAACAAGAAATAATTGCATACCTAAACAATATACCATAATTGACAGTTCAGACAGTTCAAATTAGGTATTTCAAATTGATGAACTTTAAAAAAATATATAATTTTCTAGGTTATGACTGTTTATTACTTAAAAATAGAATTATTATAAAACATGCCTCCTAAATATTCTTATTAGCAATATGAAACATAAACACGTTAGACTTAAAGACTCTGGTAACTTGAACTCTAGACAAGACAAACATAAGAAAATTAGCAAGGAATATATATTGTCGTACCTTAGGGTATAAGAAGTAATACTATATATGGCACGGCCTCCTAAACCCCAAGCCCCAACCCCCCTAAATTTCCAAGAATCGTATTATTTTCAGTATAACGTTTGTAAAATTTAATGCAGTTGAATTCTATTAAATAATTTATACTGTAGATAATAATAAAACAAAAAAAAATACGTTTTGAATAATTGTATCATTCATTGTTTCGATTATATAGTAAACTAGATGTAGGTATACAATGTACAAAATTACGATTTCAAACTCGGAATAAAATTAATAACACTTTTATAACAAGTGATTGAAAATTTAATGGACTTACGTTTTAATGCTTTATAAATAAATTAGTTAATCATTAGTTATTGATTTAGTGCAAATTAGAACAATTGTAAATAATAATATAAATAGTAAACTTCTAAGGAAATATGCTTGGTTTTATAATGTTCTCCAATTGTATGAAAAGTATCGTTACATCTTCAAAATAAAAAAGAGGACTATAAAAATTTTCTATTCCCACTAATGATTATTTTTTTTTTAGTTAAGAATATTTTCAATATTGATACGGACAGAGTAAATAAAGAATGTAAAAATGTAAAAAAAAAAAATATATTTATTTATAAAATCTTTATTATACAAAGAAATTTATACAATTGGCGGACTTAATGCTATATACTTGACACCTACTAATTATCTAGAAGTACCCTCGACCCCTAACAATATATTACAATTTCTTAAATAAAAAGAAATATTTATTTTATTTTAAAAACTTATTGCACATACAATTATTACAAAAAATTACAGTAGTAGGATGTTGATACAGTAAGAAATTTTTGTGCAAAGGCGGTCTTATCGCTTAAAAGCGATCTCTTACAGACAACCCTTGATGAGTAATGAATATTTGCAAGGTCATAGGATAGTGCACGCATACTACGAGAATAAGAATTTATACATAAGGACACAATAAAAATAAAAACTATCGTTTTTAATTATATAAGTAATTAAATAATGATTATATATAAATATACACATACGCACATACATATACATACATATATCCATATATATAAATAAATAGAATAAAATAGATAACCTATATAATATATGGTATACATACTTATGATAAAAATATATATTGCGTAGATAAATAATATTGCTTCAAACGATTTTTCAAAATTGACAGTGATTTAGAAGTTTGAATTTCTAACGGTAGGTCATTCCAGAGTAATATAGAGAAATATATATAAATATTACAATTGTCGTGAATCTTGAATCGTGTTATGTGGTTAGTAACTAAATGTAGCTTCCTTATTAACTCCTTCCTTATTACCTTTAAAGTATTTAAATTTTCTAAATTCGGGTGAATGAACATTTTCTTAAGATGTAAAATTTAAAACTGTTTCGATAAAATACGAAATCATTTAAAATTCATTTTTCTTTAAAAAAATATAAAGAAACTAACCAAATATAACAATACAAACGTAATACAAAGTAAAAACAACCTGCTACTTCCAACAAAACCCATGCATAGTATGAATTTCAAAGTCATATATCTCTGTAGTCTGATCATTAATATAGCCTAACAAAATGAGCTTGGTTTGCTTTTGTTAGTTAAAGATTTATTTGCTTAGAATGGGTTTTAAAAAGTTAAAATTAAATATATGTTCATAACAATGATATAAGTAAATTATTGAATAATGTGTTGAGTACCAAGTTGGTGTGTTACGTGGTAAAAATAAATGTAAAGTACCATGTTGGTGTAAAAATGATAACGTAATAACATGTTTGTGTGTCCCGTAGTAAAAATAAGAAATTGATGCCATGTTGGTGTGTCCAATAGTAAAGGTAAGTATGAAATACCATCAATGGGTGCGTCTCGTGGTATAAAAAAATAAGAATAAACTACCATCTGTGTGTGTTCCGTTGGTAGTAGTAAAAGTATAAGAAATACCATCTGTGTGTGTTCCGTTGGTATATAAAAAAAAATAATAAGAATAAACTACCATCTGTGTGTGTTCCGTTGGTAGTAGTAAAAGTATAAGAAATACCATCTGTGTGTGTTCCGTTGGTATATAAAAAAAAATTAATAAGAATAAACTACCATCTGTGTGTGTTCCGTTGGTAGTAGTAAAAGTATAAGAAATACCATCTGTGTGTGTTCCGTTGGTATATAAAAAAAAATAATAAGAATAAACTACCATCTGTGTGTGTTCCGTTGGTAGTAGTAAAAGTATAAGAAATACCATCTGTGTGTGTTCCGTTGGTATACATAAAAAAAAATAATAAGAATAAACTACCATCTGTGTGTGTTCCGTTGGTAGTAGTAAAAGTATAAGAAATACCATCTGTGTGTGTTCCGGTGGTAATAGTAAAATTGAGATATATCCCATGTTGATGATGTGTGTCCATGGGCACCAGATCATAACGGCATGTCCGTTGATCTGGCTTTTTGTAAGCAGCCTGGTTTGTCCGGTGCAAAGAGAACAAGTATTTATGATAAAAACGATTATTATTATATATTATTATTATATTAACGAGTATTTATGATAAAAATTATAATTATATTACGAGGACGTAATAAGATGTCAAAACGGCCGATAGTAAAGTTATATGTTGTATAAATGTTATGTAATTTCGCACATTAAAAGTATAATTGGATGTTTTTTTTCTTGATGCATTGTATTTTTAATAATTTGTTTTTCTCTATAACATTGTAAGATCCTGAATTCAGATGACCATTTGGTCTACTGGTTTCCAGAATGTTTATTAAATTAAAAATTAGTCATTTAATATATGATGGTTGGTAATTAAAGAAATTAATGATACAATTACGAGGTCGTAAGATTACAAATCAGGAAAGGCCGAGTGTTAGTCATATTTATTTATAATAATTTAAATGGTAAATACATTGGAATTTACATGTTTTAGTTCATAAGTTTCAACAGTAGCGCCACCTACATAATTAATTATGGAATATTATTTAATATTTACTGTTAAATGTTTTAAGAATTAGAAACATAGAAATATTTTAACATAATGTTTAATCTTTTATTAATTATAAGAACTTATTATAAGGTATAAATAATATCATCTGTAAGTTGGTTATGAAATTGTAAATTACCCTCGCCTAAATATTATAGTGTTAAAAATATTATAAAACGAGTTGTAAGGGCTGCTCTCGCCCATTCTATTACAAATGGTTGGATATTAAACATTGAAGTGCAAGTACTGTGTATTACTAAAACAAGTCTTAACACTATACTGCAAAGTTAGAAACATTGGTTAGGATTTTCGAAAGAAACCTAATAGATATGTCACCACCGTCCCGATAAAGACGATCACATATAGAATGCTTAATTCACCGAGACGGACAGCGATACGGTAGCTCAGTTGGTAGAGCGACGGGACGGTTTCCCAGTAGTCGCGGGTTCGAATCCCTGCCCGTATCGGTTTATTTTTCATTCTTTATTTATATAAATTTAAATAAGCTTAACATGGCTATACATGTTTAAAGATATTTTCAAACATTAATTTCGGTAGTGGCATCTTTTCAATGTTTATCTATACTGCAAAGTTAGAAACATTGGTTAGGATTTTCGAAAGAAACCTAATAGATGTCACCACCGTCCCGATAAAGACGATCACATATAGAATGCTTAATTCACCGAGACGGACAGCGATACGGTAGCTCAGTTGGTAGAGCGACGGGACGGTTTCCCAGTAGTCGCGGGTTCGAATCCCTGCCCGTATCGGTTTATTTTTCATTCTTTATTTATATAAATTTTAGAGATATGTAATTCAAATTGAGAAAAATATATACTTATGAAAGTTAGCAAGTGCGAGAAGAGTAAGAGAGTGTTAGGAATTAATAAGTTGGAATGGGGACTTGTCTAAAAAAGGTCATGCATTCTTGCACTTGGGGACATAACATCTGATATTGTTATAACATTAAAAAGATGAAATATAAATAATAGAGAGGATTAAAAAAGTTGTTTATATATTTTACGATCATCTACTCATGTAACCTTGTTTTATTATGTTTATTATGTATCTTTTATTCTTCTTTTTTCTTAGTATTTTGATATTGGATTGTCGAGGTCATTGGTTTGATTCTAGTATATTTTTTTTCTATACGGGCAGAAATAAGAAACAAAGGGACAAATATGTAGAATGATAAATTCACCAAAGCGGGTATCGATAAGCTCAAGTCGATGCCAGACTCAAGCCAGCTTCACTCTACCAATTTAGATCTAGCTCAATTGATAGATTGACGTTAACTTGAGCCAGACGGACAGACTTGACGGTTTCCCTGAGTTTGCAGACTTGAACCTCTCTACTGACAAACTGTTCATTGTATATTTATACATACATTTATGCATACCTTAAAGTATATATGTGCATAGAGAATCTCAAGCACAATTTATGATAATAATAATATTAATAATAACACTGGACAAATTATACACATTGATCTAACCCCTAAGTTATTTGCTTGTGTTAAGGATGTTAGATAACGACACAAATACATAGAAATACACATTATAAATACTGAAAATATATTTAACAAATGACCAAACCCAGAAATACAGACATCTATGCTCGTCACATACATGCCTGTCCCCATCGGGAATCGAACCAGAGTTCCATTGCGTCGCTGTCGTTAGGCGTATGCGCTAAGCAATCCGCCCCACGGGGCGGTTACAATTTATACTTCTTTGCCAGTGGATAGCTTTTTTATTAATATAATTAACTCGCGTATAATTATATTTCAATGTGTAGTACTCGTGAAAGTCTTAGAAAATACCAATATAAGTATCAGACAATGTATTTTATTAATTAAATCTGATTGATAATGTACTAGGAGGACGATCACAAACCCGATTATTAGATTACAATATATATAAACGTCATTAGTTATTATTATTACACCAAATCATAATACTGTGTGCTTTAACTAAATACTCGTTTAGTTAAAGCGCACTCTCTTTGTTAAAACGGAATATTAAGACAAATAGTGACAAGATGTACAAATAGAACAGAGTAAATAAAATGATCGGCAATTTTTCATTTCCGAAGTTGTCTTTGCTACTCGGGTTAGCAGAGCAATGGAAGCGAGCCTTGTTTAGTTTTTCTCTATATGCGGCGGTTAAAGTTTCGGGGAAAAATTTGAATGAGAGCTAGTTTCGCCGACAGTGATGACGGTGGCATATTTTGTCAATAAATACTTGAGAACTTTGACTTGTTTGTTTGTTGTTTATCTTTTCATTCTTATTTATTTGTTAGTTGAAAAAATCTTTATTATATTTTTGAATATAAAAGTAACCTTTAATTGCGAGTTGCAATAATTTTGGTTATATTTTGCAAACTTGTATTAGAATAGATTCAACTTCTCTATGGTACCTACAGTGTAATTGATAATTATTGGATAAGCTACTCAGTAAAACATCAAATACATTACCGTTAGTTCGAATATTCTTTTATTATGTTACTTCTGGAATATTACTCGAACATATATTTAGGAGAAAAATTAATAATAAAATAAGTCTCTACAAAACGAAACATCCTACTGCATTTTTCTTTTGTAGTCATGTTAAACAGTTTTTCATTTCAACATTTACATTATTTACCAAAGTCAATTACATGTTTATATTAATGTTTTAGTCGACCTACTTTTAAAACTAAATTGTACACGTTTACAAGTCGCTATTTTCAGCATAAGCCATACTACAAGAGTCGATAGGCCACAATAGGCGCCTAATTATAATTTATAATTGTTTTACGTGCTTGTAGCATTTTTATTACTGGCAATGCTCAGTGAAAGGTAACTCAATTTTCAGTCTTTTATATGGCATACACATCTGTTAAAAATATTTTTGGTAATTTCAACTCTATAGTGGAAATGGGAGAGGTGAGTTTTTAAAATGTTATTAAAGCCTTAATTATCAGTCAGAGGACTAGAAAACAGCTAGGTAATATAAACGTATCGTGCAAGATTTATGTTTCAACCTCTATATTAAAATTTATCGAGTACGTTTTATTATTAAAAACTATAATAAAAATAATTTAATTAAAGTATTTAATTAATTACCTGCAGAAGTGAGTTTCAGCTCTTAGCCTACCCTATCTCTATTTGAGAAGTGGCAGTGTGCATCGCGCCGGCCGGGCCAGTCCAGACAGACTAAATGCAGTCTTGACTACAGTGACAGGGATTTGCACTTTACGAACTGAATTTTTAATATCGCAGGTTATTTTGGCGCGAAGTGCCTAATTAGCTTTCGTAAATCGTCTGCTAGAGCTGCTGTTGGACCCGGAAAGTGTTATCTAGGATTATCAAGCCAATTTGATTAATTAGCTACGAGCTGAGAGGTATCTTTAGAGTCCCTATCTCGAAATAAAACAGCGTATATTATTACATCATTCCTTGTGTAATGTAGTGTCAAAATCATGTATAGCTGAATGACATACATGCATAACTTTTATATACCCGGGTATAGTTTTATATCCAATTATTTGATCGAACAGACGTCTTAAATATGAATATTAAATTTGTATTAGTAAAATTAATAAAAAAAATATATATTTTATTTTTATCATATATTGAATGTGGTTCCGACTGATTTATCTATTTAAGACAAAAATTTGCACTACTTATTCGGTATAATCGTGCCAACTGTCAGACACAGTGATACATGACAAAAGCGGTAAAGTCACAAGAAAAGTCAACGTGGTCATTAAGTTTTTTTAAATTGAGACGTTTCTGTGTTTTTCCCTACTTTTCTATTCTTCAGAATCTTCTTACTATAAGCAAGCACACAAAAACACATGATATATCGGTCAATGCAATGAAAATGATTTTCATATTTATATACTGAACAGTATCAGGTACTGTTAATATGAATTTAATTAAAAATACATCTCACTTTAGCACTAAGTTAGCATTTAATAATATTCCCCTCACACATTTCCATAAGCGGAGTAATTTATCAACGAAAATCTATTGACATCACCACATGTGAATAGTGACAGAGGACGTCCTAAATACACACACACGCGCACAATCATTGTGATCAGTCCTTTCCAAATATACGATTATGGAACTTATTACACTTCCAAAAATATTAATTTCTTTTTTGTCAATATTATTAATTTAAAGTAAATACTATATACCTCTTCTTTGTCAGCAATAAATATAATTTGTTATTTGTACAATAGAAAATACAGTCTATTTTACTTTAACTCACTATATATAAGCATTGGATTGATTGGAGTCTGATTTTGCTTTAGACCCTCGTATCATACCTAGTACCTACATACTTAATTAAACTGTCAAACATCTGACCGCCGTAAATTTGAATAATATTTAAGCAGAGTGATTTTTTAATAGAGTTAATGACTGTCATTTTACTAGTTATGCATAGCATGGTATTTAAGTAAAGTAGAATTAAAACATATAAATATTTTAGTTGAGTAAAATTAAGAAATGTTAAACTTTTCCCTGATTTAGAAAAGAACTAATATCGTATCAATCGAAATTTACAAGCAATTAAAAATCTATAAAAGGCGAAACATTCCTTAATAAATTGAAAACCTGATTCTGAAAGTTACTTCAAAGTTTCTAGACGGAGTGAAAAGGAATGTTATATATGGATACAGAAGAGAAACAGAGATAACGTAAATCCCCCATTACAACGAGGAAAGCTTTCCATTGATCACAGTAACGCGTGAAGCTTCGAAGAAAGCCCGCAATTTGTTAAGAAGGTAACAACAGCTGTACAGAGGCGCTCATACAAAAAATATACAGCTAGTATATTTAAAATTAACAAATAATAATAATGTTATAAAAATCACGTCATTATAAGGAAGGATACAATCCACATTTTTATATTCAATAATTAAGGTCGATATATCCTCGATTTCGATAATTTGTACGAATATCGTATGTCAGACCAACGATCATTCTATATTATTAAAGTTTGGTTTGTGAATATTAAATGCATTGTTATGTGAATTCACACGTGTGTTTAATAACTTTACCATCTACTTTAGAAATCATATCAAAGAGGATTAACATAATTTCAACATACCTAAATTACGCTTTCCTTCAAAGTTCTTTATTGTAAATAAGTTGCAAAGTTTGCAATATTCTCCTTTACAATGAAGCTGCGAACTCTCATTAGTCTGATTTATAAACACAGATTAACTTTTAAAGACGTAATGACTGCTCGGGGAATTTAATATCTTTAATGAGGTCAAATCTTGGGTTTTAAAAGTTTTAATGTAATAAATAATCGTCATAATTGTTTCATGGTAACGTGCAAATACGTAAAAAAAATAAATACGCGTATTTGTGTGTTTAAAAAATTAATAGAATTATGTATAAATAAACAACATACACACGTTTTATATATGCACACTATAATATATCTAAATAGATGATAAAAAAATATTTATAACATTTTTAAAATGCCTAATGATTTAAGTATTCTTCTTAAGAAAAATGTGATTAATCTAACAAAATAAAATTATTCTTCATGTGATGTTACATCACTTTAATAATGTAATGTTATGTGAGTCACACACGTTTCATGAATATAAAGTTCCTAAGACTGAAACAAACATTTTTAAAATTTCAACTTAGTACATTTTGATCGCAGGTCGAGGTTGTTGAGGTCTGATTTGAAATTAAATCTGTAATAGATGTACTAGATGTTACAAAAGTATCGTAAGCTTGTTAAGTCCTACAACGCACTAAGAAAGTGGGACCTCAACTTAATTAATCGATTTTGCTGTTATTTAACATGACTTAACATGACTATTTGTGAACATCAGTATATTTACGCCCTGATTATGTGTTAGAATAAGCTAATTTAAACAACGATTCGTAAATGTGTGTATAAACGACTACAAATATATGCTTCACTAAAGTTCAATATATGTCCTCACCTCCTTTAAAATAAAAAAAATTACAAAGTTAACAAAATAAGAATTCACTTTTTCTAAGGTTATAATCGATGTGAGTATTCAATCATATCCCATATTGTTACTAACATTTTGTTGCAGATCATATTTACAAGAAAACAAAAGAAGATAAATGAAACTTCTTAGAATTTAGACAAGTGAGTAAAAAGATGTCAATAATGTATGGGCTTCGAGTCAGCTTAGTCATTGTTGTTGGATATTGAATACAAAGAGTATGAAGAGTATGAGAGAATGTCAAGAAGAAAATATTTAATGAAAATAACGAAGTGACCCGAAGCTAGTTCGTGTTAAGGTCTGGAACGACCTTAGAATTGTATAAAAAAAAAACTTTACACTATACTTTAGAATATAGTGGGTGTAGCATTTATATTGTAGTGTCTGGTAGATGTACATTACCTATTTAAGGATATTGGAATAATTTCGATTCATTATTTTATTCGCCGACCATTTATTCATTGGCTGTGAATAAACTAAGTGAAGTCTAGATTTAACAATATAGAGTTTAAAAATATAAGCAACATTACCTATATCATATGTTTTATTAATTTACATAACCGAATGACAAGCATAAATATTCAAAACTGAGCAAATACAGTATTTTCTTTAAGTTATTGGCTTCTATTTGTAGTTGAATGGTTTAAGTGCAGTTCATAAATAGTTGAAAAATATTGAGTGTAATACTAAGTTCAATGAATGAAACAGATACTCCTATGGTTATATCAAGGACTGAATGAAACCTTCTGAAGATTAAACAGACCATTCAATGAATGTATGATTAATAAATAACTGACTGTGAAATGTAGTTATATAATGTAATGTAAAAAAAAAATAGAAAAATTGCTGTTACTTAATTTTTTAAAAAAAAACTTTTTTTCATTTTGTTAAATAAAAGGTTATAAAATGAAAAATCGTTTTAGTCCAAACTTTTGTCATGATTTTATGTGACAGAGAGAACCGTATTAGAATTTTTGAATATCTTATGATATTAACAACAAAAGTCTGATTATATATGCAGTGTTATTTGTAATTAATTGGTCATCTCTAGCAGACAGCCTCTCTTCATCAATCCCAACAACATTTTTTATGCGACTTTTTACAAATCTTGATAAACAACACAAAAACGTATCAAAAAAAATTTTGGTTCCTCTTTTACTTATTACTCTGTATTTTGTAAGAAGTACTTAAAAGGTCAACGCCCCGGTGCTATACATACGTTCAGAGTTAATGCCAGTTCAGAGGCATCCAATAAATTTTGTATGGGAAAACTTAAAATTTAAAAACTATTAATTTAAAAAAAAAACCGAAGAACAAATGTTGTTGGGATTGATATAAATAGGCTGCTTGCAAGAGATGGACAATTAATTACAAGTAACCCTTTATAAGACTAACTTTATAACAGAAAAAAGTATGAATTTCATTAAAATAAATGGACTACTTTAGCACTTTACTATCTAAAAAAACATTTTCTTTGCTTTATTTGTCTAAAAAATATGGTATATAAGAATCTGCTCGTTTTGCTTTAAATTTCATGTTTAAGTTATAGTTCAGTTTTTTCTTTCAGATAACCATTACAACCATTACATATTAAACGAATGTTTTTAGAAATTTTTATGGTTGATAGACAATATCTTGTTCAAATTGGGTTTGGTCTTAAATTGGTTTTGGGATAATCGGGGCCTATCCTAGAAAGCAATTGAATTTATTGCAATTCTAGTCACGTTGAGCTGGGTGAGCAGTATAATATATAAGTATATGTTTATATGTTCGTGTATTAGTATAATTATTACATTTTACGGTAAAAATATTCTGCAATTAAGTTATTTAAATAATGTTGAACATAGCTAATACATGCAAATTTGCTGTCATATCATTACAGTCACCTAGTTTAATAATGTTCTATATTTGAATAACTCTTTGTATGTTACGATACTCATGTATTACTTTTTTACGTAAGACAACTGTTTGATATTAGTCAGTGTAATGAAATGCACTTTTATATTTGAGGTCTTACGTTTAATAAATGTACTCCAGTTTCGGAACACATCAGTTTAAAGGTCACTTGAGGAATTCAGATTCGAAACTATTTTAGAAATGAAATATTTTTGTGGCCATTAACTAGAAAGCCTTGTTGGATCTAGACTGGATTTATCTTATATCTATCTACAAAAAGGTCGAGGCAGTGCAACATAAAAATAAGATGTTGATCGTAGAGAATTGAAGGGCTTTTATTTCATAAATGTTTACTACAAACGGCCAATGGTTTATAATTTCTTGAGTATGTATGTATTAAGTATGTATACTATTCATGTAGTACATGAAGTGTTTTAATCGTAATTTACCCAGTAGAGCTGAAAAACTGTACTAACCTACATACTTTAATGTGATACATACTTTACTTGGTGCTACATACTTTAATGTATGATATGTGGTGCGTCTTATAAGCTGTAATTTTTATAAAGGGATTAATGTAAGAAATCTGACAAATTTTGGTGAGTAACATATTTCAAAGAGGCTAAAAAAAATAAAATTTTTCTTTTGTCTGCCAAAAAAAGGCTTTTTGTTAAAAAATTATGACTATATTTTTTCTCATGTCTTAAACTCCTAAGAATTAGGAAAAAAATCGTCATTGATTAATTGTGAATTTTACTATAAAAATGAAAATTAAATTTAAGAAATCTCGACAACCGTTAGTGTTAAAGAGCTGAAAATTGGTGTGAACTATTTTTGTTCGACACTAAATCCATCCCCTGAGTATGACCCAAAAAAGTCGCAGGGGCAGATTTCTCACATTAATGCAGCTATGCCCTTTGTTATACTTCTCGATGTAAGCGTTATAACTCTTATAAGTAGGGATAGGGCGATTGATTCCAACCGGATAATGATGGATTGACCGGTTTTGTAATGTTGATGAATAATTGTGTCCATCGGACCCGGATTAAACCGTATACTTATTTTATATAATGATTTTAATTAAACTGTATATTTTATTTGTTACCTGTTTTTTTTAATGTAAATTCTATATATTCTATAAATCAAGTCTAAACGATTATGGTAGATGAGTAAATAATTATTTATTGTATGTTAATATTCGTTATTCTAATTGAATAAAATGTGTTTGTTTATATTACATATAGGTATTATAAAATGTTCTATGTTATTATATAGTTATATCTTGTAGAAGCATTTAGGATAATAATTAGTAAAGAAATAAATTAGGTAGACGTTAAAATTGGCAAGTTTAATTTCAATGCTCCCTCGTCCTTTTTCCAATTAATGATTGTATATTATTGCTAATCATTTTTAAAACAGTTACAAATGTAAAAGTCATATTATATTAAACGTTTATTGAAGTATTTATAATATATAGGAAACACAAATTATGCTAAAGACCCAATTAAAATGTTGGTGTGATAAATAATAGAGTTATTATGCGAATCTCGCTCGATGTAACCGCATTCCTCGGGTTATTCTCATTTGATTTGTTTGTTACTATTGCCATAATGTTATAAAACATATCCATTGTAAAGATAATATTTTTATATATATAATATCATTATTAACAATCGAAGTACAGGCTAATTAAATTTGTTTTTTTAGTCATACTGTTTTTTCCAATATTATTCAAACTTATGTCTTGGTCCAAGTTATTTTTGTTGTCGAGAATGGTACTCGTATTTAGCATAAATGAAGCAAGTACAATCTCTCAAAACAAGGACTTTAAATAAGTAACGACGAGAGAAAGGACAAATCATAAATAATTTTTAATAACTTATTATACCTATATAATATTCCCAAGGAGGGTTGGTGTCAGGCAGGCGGCCGACTGTAAAAGAAAAAGCCAAAACACATGCAGTATGGCAAAGGTTAATATGATGCGCGATAGGGTTAGGGCGTCCCCCCCAGGCGACGCGCAGGAGCAGCACCCGGCCCCTGTGAGAAATGGACAAGGGTTGTCGTACCACTCGGAGCGGATACGACGTAAGAAGCGAGCCCGAAGTGTGAAGAATGTTAAGTTGAGGTTTGCCAGTTGGAACGTAGGTACGATGAATGGAAGAGGAAGAGAGTTAGCGGATGTTTTGAAAAGACGAAGAATAAATGTAGCGTGCTTGCAGGAAACGAAATGGAAAGGTGCTAGGGCGAGAGAGATTGGAGAAGGATATAAGTTCTATTATTGTGGAAGCGATGGGAAGCGAAATGGGGTAGGGATTGTATTGGATAGAGAGATGAAAGAAAGAGTTACAGAGGTTGTAAGGAAAAATGATAGAATGATCGTTGTCAGACTGATGCTAGAGAATGTGGTTATGAATATTGTAAGTGTGTATGCCCCTCAAGCAGGCTGTGAGGAAAGTATGAAAGAGAAGTTTTGGGAGGACTTTGATGCCCTAGTAATAAGTATACCAAACAGTGAAGAGATATATATCGGTGGTGACTTTAATGGCCATGTAGGAAGAATGAATGGAGGGTATGAAAGAGGTCACGGAGGCTGGGGGTATGGAACACGTAACAAGGAAGGAGAGGCCCTCCTACAAGCGGCTACTGCATTCGACCTGGCAATAACAAATACATGGTTCCAGAAACGAGAACAACACCTCGTTACGTACAAAAGCGGCCTGAACAAGACGCAGATTGATTATTTTCTCGTAAAAAGGAATAGAATCAACTGCGTCAAGGACTGTAAAATATTGCCAGGAGAATCACTAGTCTCACAACACCGGTTATTGCTAATGGACATACTAGTCAGAGTCCTTGCCAGTAAACACCAGAACCGCCCCCCACCCAAAATAAAGTGGCATTTGCTAGGAAAGGATCAGTATGCATGTGAGTTTAAGAAGCAAGTAGTGGACAATATGGTGGAAATCAAGGATATGAAAGGAAAAAGTGTGAATGAGTGTTGGAATGAAATGGCAAAGTGTATCCGAAGTGTAGCGAAGGAAGTTCTAGGACAGTCTAAGGGTAAAGGAACCATAGATAAAGATACATGGTGGTGGAATGAAGACGTCCAAGAAGCATTGAAAGAGAAGAAGAAAGCATTCAAAGAGTGGCAGAGTGTGGAAGTAGGAGACGAAAGATTAAAAGAAGATAAGAAAAAGAAGTATAAAGAATGCAAGAAAATAGCTAGAAGAGTTGTTGCGACCTCAAAGGCTGCAAACCAAGACGACATTTACAAGTCGCTAGAGTGCCCTGAAGGCCAAAAACGACTCTTTAAATTAGCTAAAGCACGGCAGAAGAATGCGAGAGATATTTCACATATTAAGTGCATAAAAGACGATAGTGGAAGGGTATTGATGAATGGGGAGGAGATAAAAGATCGCTGGAAGGGATACTTCGAAAGGCTGATGAATGAAGAAAATGATTGGGACAGAGTATTAGAAGATCCGCCGTTAAACATAGGTCTGGTGAGGGAAATTTGTGAGGAAGAGGTGAAAATGGCCGTAAAGAGTATGAAGAATGGAAGAGCGGTGGGACCAGATGAAATACCAGTCGAAGTGTGGAAATTGTGTGATGCGGATGGAAGGAGGTGGCTGACTTTATTCTTTGGTAAGTTGCTGCACGAGAACACGATACCGGATGAATGGTGCAATAGTACGCTAGTGCCCATCTTTAAAAACAAGGGTGATGTTCAGGATTGTAATAACTACCGAGGCATAAAGCTTATGTCACATACGATGAAAGTGTGGGAAAAAATACTTGAGAAAAGAATAAGAGAAGAGAGTGAAATTACCCAAAACCAATTCGGGTTCATGCCGGGCCGAGGGACTATGGATGCCATTTTCGCTCTTCGCCAATTATGCGAAAAATACAGACGGGTTCACAAAAACTTGCATATGGTGTTCATAGACCTAGAAAAGGCATACGACCGTGTACCCCGAGAGGTTTTGTGGTGGACCTTGAAAGAGAAAAGAGTGCCAGGTAAGTATGTGGAGCTGATTCGTGCTATGTACATTTCATCATGTACACACGTTCGGTCGTCCGCTGGCAATACCGATGAATTCGGTGTGGCTGTAGGCTTGCACCAAGGGTCAGCTCTAAGCCCCTACCTTTTCCTGTTGATTATGGACGCCTTGACGTCAGACATCCAGGAAGAGGCACCCTGGTGCATGCTATTCGCCGACGACATCGTTCTCGTTGGTGAAGATGGACTCGAGGTACAGAGCAGACTAGCGTTATGGCAACAGAAACTGGAGAATGTTGGCCTAAGGATCAGCAGAACAAAAACAGAGTATTTGTTCTGTGACTTTGGCGGATTATCCGGTCCTGTTGCTATCATGCTAGATGGCGTAGCACTGCCTACTTGCTCGGATTTTAAGTACCTCGGTTCACTCTTGCAGGGTGACGGAGATATAGACCGCGCAGTGGAACACAGGATCAGCTCAGGATGGATGAAATGGCGACAGGTCACAGGCATAATTTGTGATCCCCGAATGCCCATCAAATTGAAGGGGAAAATATACAAAACAATTATCAGACCTGTCGTCATGTATGGATCGGAATGCTGGCCTGTTAAGAAGAAGGACGAAAGGAGATTGCATGCTAATGAAATGCGGATGTTGCGATGGATGTGTGGAGTTAAGAGAATGGACAAGATACGAAATGAGTATATAAGAGGAAGCATGAAAGTAGCACCAGTGACCGATAAGATGAGAGGAAGACGATTAGCATGGTATGGCCATGTAATGCGGAGGGACGAAAGACAGGTTGTGAAAAGAGTATTAGATCTGCGTGTGGAAGGATACAAAGGTAGAGGACGGCCCAAAAAGAGATGGATGGATTGTGTGATGAATGACATGTGTTTGAAAGGCGTGGGTGAGGAGTTGACGGTTGATAGAGATGAATGGAAGAAAAATACATACTGCGCCGACCCCAAATAAAAAAAAAAAAAAAAAAGAATAATGGGAACAGGGTAAGAGGATGATGATACGCCAAAATTTAAATGCTTATTTTAAAAACAGCGAAACATACGCACAATACCAAAAATAAAAATAGGCTCGTAACGCCTTAATTTCTACTTCAAAAAGTTTACAAATCCTTCATGGGCTTGAGTATACGCATATATAATGAATAGCAAGACCATAAATAGACAAGCACCAATAATCTGGATATTAGACGCCCTGTGTGTCAAGTTTAGCCTCTTCAACAATTATTTACGATCTGACGTGTTAATTATGTATGTTCAGCACTTCATTGATCGGTTTCAATACCTGTTAAATGTTCGAAACAAGGTAATTAAAAAGTTAACATGTTTATTAAATACTTGTTCATATAAAAATATTGAAGGACCAATTAGGAATCATTCGGTTCAAACTGTCGATACTTTGAAGAGAAATCATAAAGAATTAATGAGATTCTACTGTTGAACCAACGGTTGTGGATTCGATTCCCACATGGTACAATTATTTATGTGATCCACAAATTGTTGTACTGAGTCTGGGTGAACTTTGTATTCGTATTCTTAAAATCCTCGATACAGGGATAATATAATCTCTATTAAGGGAATTGTTTTTTTTTTTAATTTGCTAACCCTGACTACCTACCTACCTACCTTAACAAATTTAAACATAAGACAATGTATTAAATTAATCCAATCGCCGATAAAAGATTAGGTTAACGATAGTAAATAAATATAATTTGTCCGTAATTTTAGAAAAGTGCAGGCGACACCCCAGAGCGGTTGTTTTAAGAGCATTGAAAAATGATACTCTTTGTTAGAGTGCTTTTTGAAACATTTTTTATATTCTAAATAACAGTCTTCACCTTTCACTTTTATAAAGTAAAAATTTTCTTTTACATTAAGGTGACATAACAGATGCTAGTAATATTTCAGTTTTATGATTCAACAGAAAGCCATGAAATATGTTCATGAAAAAAGTTTCGTTAGTGTTATTTTTAGTTACTATTACTGTGATATTTTCATATTATTTATTTTTAAATTTAACTACAAATCAATTAAATTATATGTACAAAAACACAAAGTTATTTCAAAAGGATATCAAAAATATCAATTACTCAGGCTTATACAAAGCTTGCCAACTACGTATTCTTTTGAGCATTGTTCCGTGATAAACGACCTAACTTTTCTCCTTTAGTTCCCAAATATCGTTAAAATACTAAAGACATTTTAATAAATACATGATTGGTTCTACATTTGACAGTTTGTTTATTTATAAGAATTTAAGTAAAGCATCTAATGTATATATAAAAAAATCTACATGTTTGTTAGTACAAAGTTCGTTAACTATTGTTGTATATTGTATATGCCTATATTTTTGAATTACTTTATTTATGATGTAAGAGTTCATTACTCATTGTAATAATTAATATTGTAATGTTCAAGAAGTTCCTAAAGCCAACATTAATTAGTTAATAATTAAAGAGCAACATAGCTGCGAGGTTTGTAAATATCTACGTGAATCTCGGACATTCCAATCTAAGCAACGAGGTCTGAGTCCATATCTTATTTCACTAATAAATATATAAACTCGTGTAAAAAATCTGGACTCCCGACGTTATCCAAGCAGCTATTAAAATTTAATTTTGTAGAAAGCTATCTCAGTGAGTAATGTACACCGAATGCGAGTGTTAGCTCGAGCGACCCGGAGTAGTAATGGCAGGAACGAAGTATCCAAGTAGTTCTTGCTTTCTAACGAAGTAGTTTTCTTTACAATTCAGAGAGATGACGACAAAATTAGTATACTTACTGTAAATTGTTATAGAATGTCTTATTTATTTGCCTCACATAATATACATGTAATGCTAATAATATTGTTAGCATTACATATCACTCGCTAACATGCTCAACAATTTCTGTTAAGTATACGCCCAACCTTAAGTCTTAGTATAGCTGTTAATTGTCATTAAAAACATTATTATAAATAAAGTATCGTTATATATAGGAGAATACTTAACCTCATAAGTAACACACAGAGAATCCGATTCGATATTGAGAACCATTTCTATGCAAATGGCACATCGTTGAAATATGCGACACCAAATGAAATCATAAATTCCAGTAAATACGGCACTGGAGGTACGCGCTTTGGCGACCGCTCAGTCTTCAGTGGCTTGTATTAAATTTTTAAAATATTATAGCAATTTTATCTCGTACATCCTGCATTCTTGAATAACATTAATAGGAAAATAGTTTCGTAGTACGTTCTAAGAGAAAAATGTTATATTCAACATTACACTTAAAGCAAACCCTCCTAATAAATAAAACATTAATTAATAATTTATAATTATTTCATATATATTCAGAAATAACATATATATTTTTTCTTATATAATATCATAAAATATATGCCAGAATTGATGAACATGATACACTTATAACCCTTTTAAAATGGAGAGATCAGGGATTTCGGGTGTTACTCGAGCGCGGCAGATTAACATACAGGAGATTCCTTGAACCAGTTCAGGATTTTCTCGCAAACTTATTCCACAGATATAAGGGATCAATAAAAAAAATGATTATCAGAAATTCTCGAACGCGTCAGATTAAGAAAAGGAGGGTTAATTACTAATATGAAAATTTAAGACGTAACGTAAAAAAGGGGGAGGGCTACAAACTAGTAAAAAAAACGTTATTTTGACATTCTCGAGCGTTTTATTTATTTCAAAGAATAAAGGGAAAAAATAATACCTGACGATTTCCATAAGCCAAAATAGTAAATATTCGTCGATAAAGTTTAATATATAAAGTTCAATAACTTTTTAAAATTTAAGTTTCCCCATACAGAATTTATTTCTTTTCTCTGAACTGCCATTAACTCTGAGGTATGGCGCCCGGGCGTTGACTTTTTAAGTATTTCTTACGAAATACAGAGTTATATGTAAAAGAGAAAGCAAAATTTTGTTTGTTTCGTTTTTTTTTGTGGACAAATATTTTGGGGATAGGCGTAGAGAGGCTATCTGCAAGAGGTGGCCAACTAATTAAAAATAACCCTGTAAAGTTCATAAGAATAAGACATGAAACAATTTTTTAAATTTCTTATTTTATCACTTTTTTTTGAAAAGGTCAGTTTTCAATAAAGTTGTATGGTTTTGAGAAATCAAGAACTTTTTCTCCAGATAATAGTCAATATAAGAGAAAGTACGTCTAGGACGTCAGGATGTAGAATATATATTTTTTCTTCATTTTCAACCTTTACGTAGATACGGCCACCACCACTCCGCAACCGATCATATTAAAATACGTCATTAAAAATTAACATGGCATGAATGAAATAATTATCTGACGCGAGAGTATGTCCATGCAATAGTTTCTTTTTTACATTTTTTAATATCTGTAGACACTCCCCCCCACCACATATAACATTTTTTTATTTTTATCATCTAAGCCAAGCCATCGGAACCCAAGAGGTCTCTATGAGGCTCGCTTTCCTGGTATATTTATTAAACACTTGTAGCAGTTTATATATCAAATATATATTCATATTAAATCACACTGCAATATTTATTCTTATTACGAGTAATGTATTTTAACTTTAAACAATTATTTTGTAGATACAGTATTACAAATATCAAACAATTTTTAAAGATTCGGATTTTGCTCAATGGCAGTATTGTATCTCTTATCTTATAACGAAAAAGGTGAAAAATAATGTTACGTAAATCACTGTATCACACTGCTATTGACTCCAATTGTAAACAATATGATAATGACGTTTAGATCACCAATTTATTTAACTTAAAAAAACATTAAGCACCAACTTCATACACATCACTCTATGTGTAAGTATCATATAAATTAGGTAAATATCTCCTGGTAGGTCCAACGAGTAATACTAATAATGTGATGTGAGTTGTCTCCTGTACTGACACGTCTGTATCGTCTCTCTTTCATGACTGGAATAGTGCCGAAATCCTGGAAGCTTGCTAATGTGCAACCCGTGCCCAAAAAAGGCAGCCGTGCCGACCTTGTCAATTACAGACCGATTTCAATCACCTCCATACTCTGCAAGATTATGGAGCGTGTATTGAACTCGCGCCTACTAGCATACCTAGAAGGTAACGATCTCCTCAGTGACCGACAGTACGGGTTTCGCCGTAATAGGTCTACTGGGGACCTCCTAGTGTATGCTACGCACATTTTAGGCGAGGCCATCGAGAAGAACGGAGAAGCGGTCGCCGTCTCTCTGGACGTCTCGAGGGCATTTGACAGGGTCTGGCATGCGAGCCTTATAAGCAAGCTTTCAGCGTACGGTATATCTCCTGGTCTGATCGGCTGGGTAACGGACTTTCTGAGCCACAGATCTCTCCGAGTAGTTGTCGACGGGTGTTCCTCGGAACCCTTGACAATAAATGCCGGAGTGCCTCAGGGGTCCGTTCTTTCTGCAACTCTGTTTCTGCTGCACATTAATGATCTGTTGAAGCCCGGTATCTATGGGTATGCAGACGACAGCACAGTTGTAGAAAGATATCTGCCGAGTACTCGGGCTAGTCGAGATCAAGTACGCCACCAAAACGCAGACGTGTCTATTCACCGCCAAAAGGAGCCCTTTCACCTTGGCTTCTACTTTCCAGAATGTATCCTTGGAATACAGTGACCGGCTTCAGTTGTTAGGCTTAGAGATTTCCTCGAACCTCAACTTTGGTCGGTTCATTGAGTCCAGAGCAAGAGCAGCAGCAGCAAAGCTTGCCGTTCTGGCGAAGGTTCGGCAGTACTTTACACCGGGACAGCTTCTTGTTTTATACAAAGCGCAGATCCGGTCGTGTGTAGAGTACTGTTGTCACATATTTGCTGGTGCCGCAAAGTCTCATCTTGCGGTTCTGGACTCAATTGAGAGGCGAGCAAAGAGGCTTATAGGCGATCCCGAATTGGTCGGAGCCGACCTCCAAAGCCTTGAGCACAGGCGTAGAATTGCTAGCCTCTCTGTATTCTATAGGATACATTTTGGTGAGTGTGCGCAGGAATTACACAATTTAATTCCCCCGTCCCCCTTCCATCACCGGACGTCCCGACGCACGGCAGGTTTTCATCCTTTTGTTGTGGACATTCCACCTGTCCGAACAAAGCGCTTTGCTTTCTCATTTTTACTGCGTACAGCAAAGGATTGGAACAGCTTGCCTGCGTCGGTATTTCCGACCGAATACAATGTGGGTGTCTTCAAGCGAAGAGTGAATAGGTTGCTAGGGTAATGCGCCTTACCACCTAAGACTACATTCCACTTACCATCAGGTGGAATGTAGTCAAGCATTGCCCTAGAGAATAAAAAAAAAAAAAAAAAAAAAAAGATTCTAATGAATAAAATAAATCTCTTACGATTCACCAGCCCTAATTACGTAAAGCGAGTTAACATCGATTAGCAGAAAATTTTTATACTACCATTTACAGATTATTATTGTTTTTAACTGCGTGACTTCGTGAATTGTCGTTGAAAATATTAGAAGTATCCAAGAGCATTGAGTTTTTAATACTTTCCTCTTTTTGCATATTATAAAGTAGATAAGTGTACCTAATCATATTTTACAATTAGACAAAGTACCTTAATACGGAAAATTTGTGGATGGTATGATTATTTCAGAACATGTGTAATGAAACGAACTAGCCGAGGTGGCTGGCTAGGGTCAGAACACGAATTTGACATAGGATTCTGCCGGTAAATCGAAAGGTTCTCAATATATTATGTATGAATGGTCTGACCAACAACAACAAGTCCTTACAGTTAAGAGCTCGTAACTATTCAGACCAGACACTATTTTCGAATGAGGTTTCCGAAAATCACCCGATACTGATGGCCGATGCTATTGGTCAGAGCAATGATGCGCGCGGGATTTGAATTAGGAATAAGTTAAGCGGATAGCGAAAAACATGTTTAATACCGTTGCTTCAGTGAGAAGTCGTTTCGCTTTTGCAATAATTTTTAAAATCTTACATTTTACATCTTACATTTAATGTAATAAAGTAAAGATTAAAATGGTATCCAAAAAGTATATTAAATCTTCTTATACTCCGATATTTTGTTATGTAAGTATAATGGTTTAAAAATTATTATCAAAATAAATATTCTTCGAATTTTTTAATCCATATTTTCAAAAAAATAATATATTACAATTGATAAATGTAGTATTATTTTATTTTAATAAGAATTATTAAACTTAACATAAGAAAAGGTACTATTATACTGACGATAAGTAAAAAAATATTATTCGAATAATTTGAACCTTCTTTGGAATCTTAATTAGGCATATTTGTTATATTATGCCTTGCCATAAAGACAACCAAAAGGATTATTTTGTATTGCTTAAAACATTTATTACTGTATAAATAGTTCTTAAATATACGAAGCTAAATTCAAAATTAATATTTTAGAATAATTCCAAATAATATCTATTGGCTTTACCATTATCCTTTTAATGTCAGTCAGGCCCGTTATCAATATAGACATGTAACATAACTATGCTAATAGTTTAGTTAAGTTTTGCAATAGAAACTATTAATATTTATTTATACTCTATATTGCACACTACAACACATGTAAAAAAAGTAATAGGTACATATAAAAAAAAATACATTGTAAAGTACAAAAGCCGGTCATATCGCCTAACGGCGATTTCTTCCAGACGACCTTAGGGTTAGGAAAATTTAAAAAAACAATATGAAATATTGGTAGGTGGTGTGGTTATAATGAACATTCTTACTAATAACTACATATAAATACTTACTAGTAATATATATTATTTGTACCAGTAGGTACTGTGCAAGGACCCAGGCAATGATAGCCAGGTTATAAGGATGGAAGCTCGCCTTGAAGGTTGTTGATCAGACCTTGTCAACTCCTTCGATAAGTCTTGGAGAACTCTTAGTTATAATGATTTAAAAAATAATTAGATATAATGAAACGCGATAGTTTAATAGTTAAAACTTTTACTGGTTCCTGGGAGCTCTTCTTAGATACAGATTGCAGATTGCAAAGGTTGTATGTTAGATTATTTTTTACTAGCCCAGTGATTATTAAGATGCGAAAGTCGCTTTAAGAACCTCTGTCTGACAGTTAGATACCTACACTTGACGTTTGAATCGTAGGTAGATATGGACACCTTCAAAATATCAATGTGAAATTCAGGCCTATTCAGTAGGTAGGTATGTAGGTATGAAGGTATACATAAGCCATGCGTTCCGGGGCCACCAGTAATGTGATTTTAATGCTGCTATAAATCGCGTCCTGCGACGTCCCTCACCAGCCAAATATACGTATTGCAGGTTTAAGGCGATTGTTGTATTACCCTGCATAAAACTTATTGCATAATAATATATGGTAGAATATATCATATATATTATACAACAACGCCGTATCATTGAGTACCAACATTCAGGAGCTTGTCTGTCATTATTTACCTTTATCTGTATTTAATGAGTACTGTCGTTATATTTTATAATAACCCAAAACGAATCTTTAGGAGCCTTCTTTTATTTAATAATAACTGAAATCAATGATATGATACTATAGTTCTATGATATATAAATTAATTAAATAAAACTAAACTATTCTAATAATTCTATATAATTATATCAAATTTATAACGTTTTTAAGACTATTGCTTAAGTAAACAATCGTTTTGGATTTAAGTCGGTTTTCAGGAATTTTGACTTAATAAAAAAAAGTAGCCTTGCTTTGAGAACTTCTATTTAGTAGTAGAAATGTACCTACCTATATATAAAACATATTATATATGATGTTTAATTGTAAAAACACAGTTTAAATTTCGTAACATGACAATACTGTTATGCATAACAGTAATAATAATAAAAAAATGTATAACACGCTTTAAAAATGAATCATATTCATTATTCATACATTATTCAGATAATTTGGAAAAAATTAATCGAGTGCTTTATTTAAAAATATATTTTGTACATAAACTAAACGAGTTTTCTGGAAGAGTAGTTGTAGTTTCATGTTCCACACCGATAAAAGCAGCTGTAAACAACCAGTTGTGTTATTTTTTATATTTAAGTGCAGAAACGCCGCGTGCTCTTTGATATCGCTGGCACCTTGGTGTAGCGTCAGTTCTATATTTTATAACCTTATTTTTGCCTTTGACTGTTAAGTGATACCGCCTCAGTAGGGTCTACCCTTCCTTTTTGTTTTTTTTTGTTGAGCTTTAAACATATAATGTTAAACAAATTAAGTTTTAGACTCGTTAGTAGCCATCTTCATTTTCCATTTACTTATTGTTTTGAAAGTTCGTTCAAACCAAGGGAGGCATAAAGCTTAAATGTTGGAAGGGTTTTCAAGATGGCGGCGAGTGTTGTTAAATATTTAAGGAGAGATTCACGCAGATAAAACTTGTAAGATTGTCTTCAAACTTGCATGCATCTTATGTTTTAGTGATGAAACTTATTTTACATTCCTCATTTCACCTGTGTAAAATATATACTTTTACTAATGAATACTATCTTGTTAAAAGAGATTATTTAAACTTTTCTATGATATACAAAATAATATTTGCTTTAGAATATATTTTTTTTAATTAATTTAATATTATTTTCCATTTTGCACATCTGTCCTTCGTAATTTTTTTTAATTAATATTAAATAACAAAAATTAATTTCAATTATTTTTTTTTAAAGTGAACAGAAGTTATTGTTGCTAATTTTTTTAAAACTTTATTTCCTTGTTTAGGGGTATGTATACATTTTTTATCAAAAAAATGTATTAATGAGGCACAACTTCTGAAAACCTTGGCTTCGAGCCAGGACACGATACTCTGCAACGGATTCATAAGGGTTTTGGTGCTACTAGAAAGCACTTATATGATTTGTGAAGATATGTAGCAACAAAAACTTAATCTTAAAGTTGAAAATATATTTTATTCACATCATGAAGGTGGAATTTATTCTTAATATATTTATTTATTTGTTGTCTAACCTACTCGAATTAAGATTCGATGTCGGGAAAAAATTGCTCTAGTAATTGGCACACAATTTTTTGCAGAGGGCGATCTTATAAGTTTTATCTCCCAAAGCAAATCAGATTAAAATGTTATAACGAAATTAAAAAATATATATATACAAGGTATATTGAACAGCCAACAGCGTTTGCCTCGTGAAAAATATATTTATTTAATTGAATTTTGTTTTATTGGTTAATGGTGTCAATGCGACATGAAATTTTAATAAATATTTTTTTAGGTATTTTAGATTTCTAGACCTGACGTGTTTACTATTTATAATCAGCATTCGATTGATGGCTTTCAAAATCTTTAAAGAGAAGTAATCAACGATTCTAATTATTTATATTTGTGAACAACAATTTATTGCTTTAATATTTAGTTTTGCAAAAACTAAACTATAATTTTAGTAATTAGGACTTCTCTGACGTCATTTTGTTGAACGTTTTATTGTTGTGTTATTATTGGTGAAAATTATTTGTTATTATTGGTGGTAAGTTTTTCGAACACTAAATAAATAATTAAAAAAAAACACGCATCTGTTCGGGTTTTAAATAGTATTAAAAGAAAGGAGAGACCAACCTTTTTCGAATGAGACTATTTTCTAACCAAAAATCTAACGACACTGTAGTAAAGCCAAGCTTATTAATGTGTGAACTCTGAGATATCAATGGTTTTCATTGATATCTCAGATTTCATTTCGATGTTGATTATTATTATAAATAAAATGTATGTCGGTGTACACTTGAACATCAATTTCATCAGCATTTAGCTGCTGGTCAAACGTCAATGTCATAACGAACATTCAGGAGAAGGCGGCCATATTGTAATAACGTACATATGACTTATAATCATACTGACGTAAGCACGCGACCACGTGCTCGGAGAATACTAAATAAATACAAGAAAATCATCTTAGCAATGGGGATATTTTATAATTGTTTTTTGTATATTTTTATTGTTAATTGTGATACAATTAAGTTTATGGATTCTTAAATGATGAGTCATTAATTAAGTATTTAAACAAAAATATATCAACTCTAATAATATGGGATATCATAGGTGATATACTCTTAAAATGTTATTTTCTTTATTTTCTCTTTTAATATATAACAAAAGACAAAAAAAACTCAGTTTGATAAGTATGAATAGGTGTTAAAAAATCACATAATTTTAAATTTAGGTATCAAACGGCTCGCGTCCGTCATGAAACTTGTACCAAATGCTATACAACAATCCAAACATATCACTATATACATGGTAATAGTTCTTATTTAATACTTATATGGAAATTCAAACAAAAAAAGAACCTATAGAATTGTAAAAAAGTAAAATAAAACCCTAAACATTTTAAAAGTACTCTATTAAGATTTAAATAAATTTTGTTCATATAACAAACATATAAAAATATATTTTTTTATAACACATTATAAAGTTTCTGATATTCTGTTCACTTATTTTGTGTATTCATTATCTAACTTGTGAACCGACTGTTTGCAATCTGCATTTATTTCAAATTATAGTCCTCAAGCAAGCGCAGTTACATTTTAAATACAAAGATATTAGTTAAAGTATCAACTTATATTATTGGTACAAATATAAATATTAAAAGAACAAACATCTAATTATATTTTACTTTATACTACATCCAAACAGCAAACCGACTTCTAGCTGAGATTTCTTCCAATAATTCAATTTGTTAAGTTTTCTCTGACGTAGACAGTGGCGAGGGAGGGCCAACAGCGGACACGCTTATAGATTACTTTCTTAAAGCTGTCGATACTTTGCGGGAAAATCACAAAGATCGAGTAAGATAAATGAGAACATATATATAAAGAAAAAGTGGTTAAACACATTGTTGATATAAAAACTACTGTGTACATGTAAGTGAAAAAAAATATTCTCTCAAAATTGATAACATTTTTAGTACTAATGAAATTAAGATATCTTTTTTTATTTTAACGGCCTTATTCATTTTATGAGATTTAATATACCTACATATTAATTTTTCTACAGTTATAATTTATTGTATTTTTATATATAATTTATGTTACATGTAATTTACGTGAAATAAATAAAAAAGATTTATATATACCTGACGAAATGCAAGAGTATCTGTTAATTGTTTATTTATGCTAACTTTATATAGTCTTATTGCATAAAATATACAATTGAGGGAATACCTAAAAGGAATTGGAGATTTCCTTATATCATTTGTTTTTGCAGCTATATTACCTTCAAATAAACATTAAATAAACATACATAATTTTCTGTTAGAAATATAAAAAAAAATACATTTTTAAATTACTTTTACAGATATTTTTTGTAAAATTCTAATACAACATGTTCTGATGTAAGGTTTACGATCATCACACCTGGAAAGGTCTTTTATAAGTTAGGATGTTACGAGTTCATGTTGTAGTTCAGTTTAAATTAACTTTTTTTCTAAACTTGCTTTTGAAGCTTGCTTTTCATAAACTTTTTTACTGCTAAAAAAAACATGCATGCTAAAAAAACAAGAACACAAAGGATATAACTAAATATTGTCAGACCAGGCAAGATAATCGTCAGATTATGATATATCACGTCTACGACATAAAGATAAACCATATATATCTTAATTATTATTATTGTGTATTTCAAAATGGCGATTTATTTTTTCATTTTATAATAATGGTCGCGAGATTGCGTCACACATAAATCATCAGATTATTGAATGAGAGCTTCATTTTAGGTTCAAATAACATAAAAAATATTTTTACATACCCTTACGTAATAACATCCCCTCTATGCAAACGATCAGATTAGCAAGAGTATTATTAAAAATATGTAAGCGATGGATTAGCATTATCTGATGCGCTTGAGTATGCCCACGCAACAGTTTTTACTATAGTTTTATTGTACGGTAATAAAAGTTGTATAGTTAATAGAACTATACACTAGAAGTAACCGAAAAATCACTTTGTGTGGATCTGACCTTATGAAAAATATTTTACAAGCAACATGACTATTGTTAGTACATGTAATGTACAAAGTAGTATGTTTCATTGTGACTTTGAGAACAAAAAAATGTTATATCAACTAAAAAGATAAAGAGTTGATACATACAGAGAAACTAAGTTTAAAACAGAGTCACGAGTTGGATGTTTGTTTTCTAGATTTCAGAGCAGGTAAATGGAGCGTGGGACGGATATTAGCCTACATGAAGAGACTTGTGGAGAGTTTTATGTAAATAAAGCTTTTACAATTTAATAATTACAATGATCCTGTTTTTAATTATTTATTATATTTGTAAATAAACTTTTGTTAACCAAAATAACTAATAAATATATATTTACCGGCATATGTTCACGTAAATGAAAACGGTTTGTTTCGACTAGTTCCGAACCTATTCAGGGTTTTTTCATCTCTCCATACTCAATTTACAAAAATATGGCCGGTATGTATATTTAATAAATTAATTATATTACATACGTATACTCATAAAATTATTAAAATTATCTTTTTAGATCTGGGTTTATGTGGCAAACGAGCAAACCGTCGAAATGGTAACGAAGTAGTGCGTCGAAATGGTACTGTAATATTAAAATCAAATGTACTAAATCTATAAATAAAAAATAAAAGCTCAACGGTTTAATAAGTAAATGATAAGGGAGAATCTTGAATTGAAAAAGTTCACTGCAAATAAATGACCTAGTGAATAGAAAGGATTCGTAAAGTTTTTGCGCCAGATGAGAACAACGGCTTACCAACCTAAGCTAATGAAAACTGTTAAGCTTATTAAGTCTTCGTTGTATAGAATGAAAAGTGTGTTCTTTTAGTCTCGATTTTTGTAATATGTCATGTTGATTGAAGATGTTAGTATTTAACAAAAAATAATACTGTTTTAATAACTGGTTAAACACTGACAAATCTAAGAAATAAAATAAAGTAATACTGACGTTGAAAATTTGATGATGAAAAATGATGCTTATAATTTTGAGCGAATTAGGTCGTTTTTAATTACATATAATAAGCGATGTCTGATATGTTTGCCATATTGTATAAATTCTTTCTTGTATAAATTCTATTCTTTGTGAAATAAATATGTTTGAAAAATAATGATACATATATGATAATGAAATAATGATAAATATGATACTAAACCGTTATATTGCTTTAAGAGTATCGAAAAAGAGCCAATAGATGAACTGAAATGAATATATGGTAACTCATTGTTATTATATGTACATAAAATATATAAGCCAGATGGGAGATACTAAAAATAAAAACAATTGTTTTAAAAATAGGTTGGTCTTTATAGTCATTTATTTCTGATTGAAAGAAGCAAACTGCGCACAAAAGCTGGAGATAAAATAAATTCCTTTTATATTCGTTTCTGTAGAATCAGCGGTTTTTGAAGAGGAAAATACTGAACGCATATGTACATGAAAGTTAGCTCTGTCTTTCCTATTTTTGAATTACTTACCATATGTAAATGTGTAAATTTATTTCACCAGCCTGTTACACTACAATATTGCGTTGCATGCAATTGAAATCGACAATATAATCGTTGCGATAAGACTCGTACGAGAAATAGCTTTTATGTATTTTTTATACAAAAAAGCTCTATTCCTGTCGTATGGCGGAGTCTCAAGTAATTTTACCTGCGATTACCTGACATTTACTAGTATTGTTACCGTTCAATTGCAATTTATAACCAGGAGACTAAAACTCAAACCATCCTATAAGTGTATATATGATCATTTAATTTGTTTTGTCATGTATTGGGTTGGCATCCGTGTTAATATTAATTTACATTATATTGAGAGCTTGATTAGATTAGCTACCATAGTGGTTACGTGTATTTAGAATACATTATAATACTTTGCTATTTCACCCAAAAGTAACTGGTATTGTTTTTGAATATTTACATATTTTACAGTTTTCATTCTGTTTATATAACAAGGGCATCTAAAAGGTTTTCTGTATTTTCTAACTTATTAAAATTAAATAAAATATGTTATCTGAATTGTAAATTAAAAACGAAAACTTTCTTCTTAAATATACTTTTTCTTATAATGTAGATCAACTGATTCATCAGTTGATTAATAAAAACTAAAAGCTTTTACATTTGGGAGGTTAACCTTCTAATGACTTATTACATTACATATAATATATTTTCTTTTTCTAATACTGTAAATGTTTAACTAAATTTTTAGCACACTATATGGAGCTTTAATAGTTATTTCTTAATTTCATTTACAAAGATAGTTGACACCGTCAACCGTCAAGCCAACGCGGCAGTAACCCGATTGTAAAACTAAATTAATGACGCGCTTTTTTTAAAGCTTTACGCGTTACTGTGATCTATGGGGAAACTTTGCATGTTGTAATAGGAGATTTACAATATCTTTTACATTTATATTTTACTTTCCTTTTTACTATGTCTAGAAGGATTAATTAATAAATAATAATAAACATATTATAGGATATAATAATAATATATTATACAATATTAAAGAAATAAATAAATATATAATATAATCATTTAAAGTGCAAACTTCAGGTGTATTTTCGGTTTATTTTTCAATAGCATCCACTAAATCATAGAAATTTAATTACTACCATAGTTAATTAATTTATTTTTTATATTGTGAATCATATATTTAAATAGAAATGAATTATAGAATATATGGTTATATTATATAATACTGTATTCATACAAAAATGTCAAATAAAATTGGAAGGCTGTTCCATTGAGAAAAAAGGCTTCTTTACCTATCAGTTCGCAGCTAATTAGGCTAATTGGCTTGATAAACCAAGCTTACCTTAATTCCTTTCCGATTCCGACAGCATTGGCGAAAACTAATTAATTAATCACTTGGGCCCAAAATAAGCTGCGATATTAAAAATTCAGTTGGCAAAGTGCACATCCCTGTAGTTACAGTCACGACTTCATTCATCCTGTCTGGATGAATGACGCACACCCGGTGCGTTGCACGCCGCCACTAGTCACGACTTCATTCATCCTGTCTGGATGAATGACGCACACCCGGTGCGTTGCACGCCGCCACTCCTCGAATAGACCACAAGACATAGGCTTGGAGCTATCATTAAATTCTCGACAATCATAAAAACACAATATATTATACTTTAACTACAATATTTAGAATCTAAATTAACATTGTTTATTTAAAGTTATGTAATTAATTAAATGAAGTTTATTTTTTAATTACATTTTCAAAATTAAATTAAAGGAAGTTGCTTTTTATACGAAAACTGGACGAATTCCCTTTTTTTATTCATACGATTTTGAATGAATAAAAAATGAATAGACTGCTTAGTAGATGTTGCTATTCATACGACAGCCAGACAATTATTTTTAACCTTTTTTTATTTCAATGTGTAGTACTCGTGAAAGCCTTAGGAAACATTATATAACTATTGTTGTAAGATCGTAATAAAATAATGTTATTTTGCTTTATGTTCATTTATTTTTAATTAGTAACTGCAATATTTCCAATCAATTTTTCTATCTATTTTTAAACTTCAAATCTTTTTTAAATTAAAATTAGAATAAAAGATAAATAAAATTCATTCAAAAGGTGTTTAATAGATATCAATTAGTTAGACTTATACAAAACTCCCAACCACGTATTCTTTCGCGTATTGTTCCGTGATAAACGACCTAACTTTTCTCCATTGGGTCCAAAATTGTCGCTAACACAATAAAGAAACTTTAGTAAATACGATAAATATTGGATTTCTCCGTGATATAATTTTGTTGTTTACTAGGGTTTAAACTGAATTATTCAATAGAAACTAAGAAAAAATTTTAAGATTTTTTTTTAATTGGAAAGGAGAAAGATATTAAAAGAAAATATACTATCGATTTACGTTTAATTAGTTGATTTGACATTCGAGTGACATTCGAACTCTACACTGTTTTTTAGTCTGTCACGACAAGCTACCATAAAAAGTATCGATTAATTGATAAGATATATTGTTATAAATTTTTAAGCCTTAATTAAATTTTTAATATTAAAGGCACTTCTTCTTATATTTCAACTAATTAATTATCTTAACATTTAATTTGTTAATTTTTATTGGATTACCAGAATAGTTTTTATACTAATAAATAATACCCCCCATTATAACAGAATGATCAATTTAATCACTAGAAAACGATTTAATCCGGGTCAGATGGACACAATTATTCATCAACAATTCCCTTAATCTGGATTTATATTGCTGCCACTATTGACCAGTTTGGTTAAATCGACCTATCTCTACTTGTATCTTGTTTACATTGAAATAATACATATGGTTTTTTGTTTGTTTATTTGTTAAAGCAAAAAATATGTACACAATCACAAGTATCCTATTGACTAATAACATAATTTAACTACTTCAATTGTGTCACATATACGAGCCTACATATATACTAACAGTGATGACAAACTCAAGAAATTATAAGCCACATATATGACAACTCCAGATTATCTTCAACAAGGCCTTCTACCTAATTCTTCTATATGTGATCGTATTTATCGAGATGGTGGTGAAAATTTCGCTTTATTACCTTTATTCTCGTATTTATATATTTTACAAATTTAAAACACTCTTGATAAGAAAATATACTCACCTAAAAAAGTGTCACCAAAAAAACATAAATACCAACCAACCAATACGTAATATCTCAGAAAACAAATTATATGTCTTTTTTTCACGTTTAACATTACTAAATATACATGAAACTTAATGTATTTCAATAAGGTTTCCATTATCTGCTTCCCTATTTGATTCTCTGTTACCAATATTATATATATATTTGTATAATCTAGGTCAATGCTTGACTACATTCCACCTGATGGTAAGTGGAATGTATAGCGCATTACCTTAGCAACCTATTCACTCTTCTCTTGAAGACACCCATCTTTATATATATATATATATATATATATATATATATATATATATATATATATATATATATATATATATATATATATATATATACTATAATCCTGTGATGTCGTTGTCGTGAATGTTTTTTTATCGCTTGTATATAAGGTTTCTGTTGATAAAGACCGCTGTAATAATACAAAATTTATAATAAAAACAAACCAGGTGTTTCACAATTTATTGTGTAGAAGCCAGTAGCACGAAGAAAGTACTTTTTTTTACCTACATTTTCAATATTTTCATTTGATATTATAATATAGTATTGATACATTATCCAACTGTATTGTGTACAGACTTTAAGCCAACTTTGATAAAATAAATCGAAAACAAAAAATCGAAGTCTAGATTCTTGTCTGCTCTTAATTATAATATAAATTTTTGAAAATATCTATAAACATGTATAGCCATGTTAATTTTTTTTTAAATTTATATAAATATAGATTGAAAAATAAACCGATACGGGCAGGGACTCGAACCCGAGACTACTGGGAAACCGTCCCGTCCCTCTGCCAACTGAACTACCATATCACTGTCCGCCTCGGTGAATTAAGCATTCTATATATGACCGTCTTTACCGGGACGGTGGTGACATCTATTAGGCTTCTTTCGAAAATCCTAACCAATGTTTGTAACTTTGCAGTATAGATAAACATTGAAAAGATGCCACTACCGAAATTAATGTTTGAAAATATCTATAAACATGTGTAGCCATATTAAGCTTATTTTAAATTTATATAAATATAGAATGGAAAATAAACCGATACGGGTAGCGACTCGAACCCGCGACTACTGGGAAATGGTCCCGTCGCTCTACTCGTGTCGGTCTCGGTGAATTAAGCATTCTATAAGTGATCGTCTTTATGGGTAAGTTATTATCTTATTATTAAGTAACTATCTAATAATAATATAATAAAATATTTTTTTTTCTTTAAGTCGTTGTCGAATAAATTAAATAGTGGTTTAAGTGACTTTGTGGTAATTTTTAGTGTGTGTACTAAAACTAGAGAGTTTCATGAAGTATTGTATTATGGTGTATTCGTATCGGCCTTAAACTTCCAGAGTTTTAATAAAATTGCTACGAATCGACCATTATACATAATATGTTGGCACATATTGGCTTTCTGGCTTAATCAAGTATCCCTTTTTTTACAAACTAAGTTTATTAAATTTTACATCAGAATCTTTTTGTTCAGATGAATATATTTTGTTTTAATTATCCATTGTGCTTATGTATTATACGATAACATTTTGCATCTCTTTTAAAACGGTTAATTAGAAAGCTTTTGGTTATTTATTACTAGATGAATCACTTATCGCTAAAAACGAATAAAAAACAATGAGCTTAGTTAAGCTTAACATAGCATTTGATCAGTTAATTTAAAGTGTATAATGTATATTTGATATTGTTCTTAAGTTATTATCTTAAAAACATTAAGAATAGTGTATATTGGTTGACATTATATGTAACTCTTATACAAAAGTACTTTACTCGAAAAAAAATGTACTATTTAATTTTTTTTTCCATCAAAGTTAGTACAAAATTCAATATTAGTTTTTGGTTACCTTATTAAAAATTTACACTATTAGCAACAACTTAAACATTTTATTTAGAATGTTACGAATAATTTTGTAAACAACTCTTTACATCCCTCAGAAGAATTAATTTAATTTCGTATCGAAGAATAAACAAAACGCATCCGGCAAAGCTCTGGTTTAAAAAGTTGAGAGAGTTTGTAAGGCAATAAAACCTTAATCTTTAATCAAAATGCTGTTCGAGTCAAATTAATTTCAACCTGAAATTACTTAAGAATTGTTAATTGTAATACAATATAAATTCATGATATAAGTAAAATGTCATCAACCGGCGTCTACTAATTGTTAGTAAACACGCTGTCAGATAACCTGTGCCATGTTTTAAGTGACCTCTAATATTCTCGCCGCAGTTCATTCATCGAAAACCAGTGAAGCGTAAAAAAGGGCTGAATGCTCCGTTCTGGTTGAATACCCGACTGAAATGAAAAACCATTGAAATGTTCATTCAAACACAATAGTGTATGCGGATTAATTTCTTTTTACTAATATGTTATCCTGGAGGTTGGAATTTGTGCCTTTTTATTCTCAATAAATTAAAACAATATTTTACATTTTTAAATGTGCCTCCTAGAAGTCTTATCATGTTGAAAAAGTGAGTGTATATAGAATCGAGTGACTAGGACGGAACGAATCGGAAAAAAAAATATCGCGTAAACCCCAAAATAAGATATAATTGTTGGGCAGATAGCAAGCATGATGATAATGATAAAGCTTACCATGAAGTATTTACATTGTTATTAATTTTAATTGTTATGTAAATCCTGTCATTGTAGCTTAGTTTAAAGTAAAATCATGTTTTGATGAAATGTAAATAGCGGCCATGTTCTTAGTTTCCGGTCAAAAAGTGAAAACTCCGACTGGACTTACTTGAACACCTTATTTTTATTCGCAAGATATTTTTTTATAAGGACACTACTGTATTTGGTTTTTAGTTTTTTTATTAAATAAAACAATCAAATATTTAATTAATATTCATAATATTATAATATATTTATAATTTATTATATTTTGTTATAATTACGCGATTTGTTTCCAATTTGTGCATAACGTAATTATAATTTATAACAGAAATCGATCTTAAATAGTTTCTTTGGATTGGCGCTTTTAAATATATTTACTAATATATTTTATTGACATTTTAAGTAACTAACTGTGTGTCGTTTAACGCTTCCAAGCACTTTGCAAAAAGTATAAGTATTTTTTTTAATAACTTAACAGTTATTATATAATAATTAAGCAGTTGTTTTCCAGTTCTTTATAATTAAATGGTTAAAAGTAAATATCGTAGGTCTATGGCTTACAATATTACAAATGTCGCAACTTATATAAATATAGTAGCTATTAAAAGCAATTATAACTTCTCCAGCAAGTTTAGAATGATAATTACATTACACTGAATTAACTTCAAACAAACTAACTTATTAATGGCATTTCCAGGTGAGATGATTTTAAACTGTCCATTAGATTAAATTGTATAAGACTATCAAAATAACATATTCTTAAAGGTATTATAAAATATGATATATTTATATTACAAGTAGGTATGTTTTGTTTTTATTTACTGTCTTTGTTTCAAAGCGCATAGCAACATGAAAATCATTAAGAGAACAATAGTTGAGAACAATAAGAAACAAAAAAAATAAAAGTAAATAAATATTTTTAGTCTTCCATGTTTATAAAAAAACGAATTTTTTAATTGTATTCTTTTAAGCACATTCATATTTAAAAAAAAAACCTGGCATCTTATTTATTTCTATTAATAGAAATTATTTATATTAGTAGAAATAATAACGCCTAATAAATCACTCCTGAGTTAGTGTAATTCGAATAATTATTTATATCGAATTAATTGATATACTAAGGAGCTAAATTAACTTTTACCACATATTAACAAAGTTTTTTCCTACAACAATATAAGTAACGCCAGTTGTGTTTGATGGTATTTGGTACAAGTGTCGTAAAGGAAGCGACTTCAAACATTTCAATACCAAAAATATCAAATATACAATTTTAAAGAACAAAAAAACGTTTTATCCATTATTCAAAAAATAAAATATGTTTTCGTTTAAATAACATTATTAATTATATACAACTGAAAAAAATTAAATAAACCATTAAATTACATAAGCATCTTGCCATAAATTACAATTAAAATTAACAAATATCTCTCTTAAAATTTCAAGAGAAAGATAATTTATTTTTTCTTTACAGAATAACAATGATTATATACCAACTATCTCTTTAACCTTTCTTTATTTATATCAATGGTGTCACTAATCTTCCTCGATCTTTGAGATTTCTGCCGCAAAATATCGACAGTTTTGAGAAAGTAATCTGAGAGCATGTCGGCTCTCAGTCCTCTCTTCCCACTCCCTCTTAATCAGGCAAGAGGAAACTCAACATATTGAATTACATATTAGTATAAATCTACTCAGGAACTCAAGTTGCTTTGTAAAAAATATAAGATGTTATGATTTTTGGTGCTTAGTATAAAAAAAAGCGTTTACATTAATCAGTCAGAATTAGAAATAAATAAATGAAACATAAAAACAAAAAAAACATAAAAAACCCCCGATACAAAAAAACCTCTAAAAAGAGTAAAAATAATATTATTATGTACTTATTGAAGTCGTTGTGTCGGGGGACCGTTGTACATATGTTGATAGTTATATTACGAAGTTAATCATTGAGGACTTGGACTATATGATTCGATATCGTAATTTCTTTATTTGCCTTGTTAACTTACTTGCATTTTCATTTCTACCTTTATTACCTAAACGGTCCCCCGACGCAACAAATTCAATAAGTATATAATAATATTATTTTTACTCTTTTCAGAGGTTTTTTGTATCGGGGGTTTTTTAAATGTTTAATTTTTTTTCTGCTTTTTAAAGTTATGTTACTAGTTTCTGAATTGTACTAAATGAACCTACAGACACACAAAATTTTCAATTGTTTAAGTAGGAAAGATTTGTTTGTTTGTTTGAATTGAATAGGCTCCGAAACTACGGGATTTTTAAATAAATCTTTTTAAATAAATCTTTTTAAATAAATCTTTAAATCTTCTCCCCTGCACGAATAAAACGTTAATATCTTGAAGACGACTATTTTTATTTCAATCAAACATGGATAAGAAATATCTCGATGAGCATAGCTTTCGATTAAAAAAAAACCGCATTCAAATCCGTCGACGTGTTTGGACGCAAACAGCTAATTATTGCATAAGAACCTCTCCCCCGCACGAATAAAACGTCAATATCTTGAAAACGCTATTTTTATTTCAATCAAACATAAATAAGAAACATCTCGACGTACATAGCTTTTGATTAAAAAAAACCGCATTCAAATCCGTCCACGCGTTTGGTTGCAAACAGCTAATTATTGCATAAGAACCTCTCCCCCGCCCGAATAAAACGTCAATATCTTGAAAACGGCTATTTTTATTTCAATCAAACATAGATAAGAACCATCTCGATGAGCATAAAAGCTATGCTCGTCGAGATTTAAAAAAAACCGTATTCAAATCCGTCCACGCGTTTGGCCGGAAATTTGCCACAGACAGATACACGGATACTCAGATCGACAGGTCAAACTTATAACACCCCTCGGGGGGTTAAAAAGAGAAGGTTTGTTGCGAAAACTAATAGTTGGAATCGTGGAATATTTCATTTTTACAAGTTTTGAAAGTCATCAGCCATAAACATCATGAGGTCATAAATAGTAAATACGTCAGATCGTGAGTTAGGGTTATAGCGGCCACACTTCCGGCGGTGGGCCTCCAATATCCGTCTTATCGAGGCTTGACTATTTTTGGCCTGCTATCTATAAAAGATAAAAAATATTTACTGAAATTTCATTACGCTTTCCCTCTATGAACAAATGTAATGTTATTCCCATTATACGAATAGGTATTTTTAATACACAAGCCGTTTACTGTTGGATGAACATAATGTATTTATAAAAGATAGTTTAGTAACTTGATGTTACTAAACTATCATACTTGATTTATGAAGGTGAATTTCTTTGTTAGAAGTCATATATCTAAACAATTAGAGAGAGGTACTTATCATGGACATCGGCTCGTATATCTTTGACTATTTAACATCACTGAGTATAAGCAACTTTGGAATGTATTTCAGAAACTGAATATATTTTTTTTTCTTATGGTTTGCTTAGAATCTTTTCTGAAAATAGTAAATTCCTATAGGTTTATATTAGCAAAGTAAATAAAACATATAAGTAACACCAAAACTCCTATGGATCTGTTACAGTTTCGCGTTTCTTGGCTCAAAGCCAAAGTAACATAAAAGGTTTAATTAAAACTTATTAATGATGAATAAATAAAACTTATTAATGATAAAGAATAAATTTCATATCTATTTGGGCACGTGGAAATAAAACATATAATATTATAGAAGCAATTACCAGTCTTGATATATTGGGAAGACCGACGAAGTAAATACTAAAACGCTAAAATTTTGTACTGTTGAAAATATTATTTTATGTCCATCATTATTAGTTTAAATAGTATCTTTTAACAGGAGAGTAGATAGATATAGTTTGCAATTTAAACGAAAATTAATCTATAATAGACTAGAGGTAGTCCAAGATACCAGACACCAGCTTTAAGGTTTCGTTTCATTTCTTAAATATTTAACAACGGCTCGCCATCTTGAAAATTTTTCAAATATTAAAACATTTAGCCGCCCTTGAGTAAAAAGAACTTTAAAAACGAGAAGCAATATAGAAACAAGTTATATAGTGTTCGGTCAAAAAGAGACTATTAAAAATTGATACTGCAAATAAAATAGTTATGCCTTTGGTTTGAATAATGCGGAGTCCTATCATTTCAGTCACGAATGAGATTTATTTTTTTTTTTTTTTTTTTTTTTATATAATCTAGGGCAATGCTTGACTACATTCCACCTGATGGTAAGTGGAATGTAGTCTAAGGTGGTAAGGCGCATTACCCTAGCAGCCTATTCACTCTTCTCTTGAATTTAACCACATTGTATTCTTTCGGAAATACCGACGCAGGCAAGCTGTTCAAATCCTTTGCTGTACGCAGTAAAAAAGACGAAGCAAAGCGCTTCGTTCGGACAGGTGGAATGTCCACAACAAAAGGATGGATTCCTGCCGTGCGTCGGAAAGTCCGATGATGGAAGGGGGCCGGGGGAATTAGATCGTGTAATTCCTGCGCACACTCACCAAAATGTATCCTATAGAATACTGAGAGGCTAGCAATTCTACGCCTGTGTTCAAGGCTATGGAGGTCGGCTTCGACCAACTCGGGATCTCCTATGAGCCTCATTGCTCGCCTCTCAATTGAGTCCAGAACCGCAAGATGAGACTTTGCGGCACCAGCAAATATGTGGCCACAGTACTCTACACACGACCGGATCTGTGCTTTGTATAAAACAAGAAGCCCGGTGTAAAGTACTGCCGAACCTTCGCAAGAACGGCAAGCTTTGCTGCTGCTGCTCTTGCTCTGGACTCAATGAACCGACCAAAGTTGAGGTTCGAGGAAATCTCTAAGCCTAACAACTGAAGCCGGTCACTGTATTCCAAGGATACATTCTGGAAAGTAGGAGCCAAGGTGAAAGGGCTCCTTTTGGCGGTGAACAGACACGTCTGCGTTTTGGTGGCGTTGAATTTGACAAGATTGGCATTGCTCCATGCGGAGACTGCCTGAAGTTTGTCATTCAATCGCTGCACCATGGCTTCTCTTTCAGACTGTACTTGATCTCGACTAGCCTGAGTACTCGGCAGATATCTTTCTACAACTGTGCTGTCGTCTGCGTACCCATAGATACCGGGCTTCAACAGATTGTTAATGTGCAGCAGAAAAAGAGTTGCAGAAAGAACGGACCCCTGAGGCACTCCGGCATTTATTGTCAAGGATTCCGAGGAACACCCATCGACAACTACTCGGAGAGATCTCTGGCTCAGAAAGTCCGTTACCCAGCCGATCAGACCAGGAGATATACCGTACGCTGAAAGCTTGCTTATAAGGCTCGCATGCCAGACCCTGTCAAATGCCCTCGAGACGTCCAGAGAGACGGCGACCGCTTCTCCGTTCTTCTCGATGGCCTCGCCTAGAATGTATGTAGCATACACTAGGAGGTCCCCAGTAGACCTATTACGGCGAAACCCGTACTGTCGGTCACTGAGGAGATCGTTACCTTCTAGGTATGCTAGAAGGCGCGAGTTCAATACACGCTCCATAATCTTGCAGAGTATGGAGGTGATTGAAATCGGTCTGTCGTTGACAGGGTCGGCACGGCTGCCTTTTTTGGGCACGGGTTGCACATTAGCAAGCTTCCAGGATTTCGGCACTATTCCAGTCATGAAAGAGAGACGATAAAGACGTGTCAGTACAGGAGACAACTCAGCTGCGCATGTCTTGAGCAGAATGGCTGGTATACCATCAGGACCACTGGCTTTATTCACATCTAAACGACACAATGTTCTCCATACCTCTTTGTTAGTGATGCGGATTTCAGGCATCGAAACACCGCAGTGAGGAAGATGTGCTGGAGAAGCATTGCCAGTGTCTAGATGCGAATTATCAGCAAACAGAGAAGCAAGTACGTTCGCTTTCTCTGTTGCTGTGTGGGCCAGGGATCCATCCGGCTTCAGCAGAGCAGGCAGTGAGGGTTGGCAGAAATTCGACTCGATCGCTTTCGCAAGAGACCAGAAAGCTCGACTACCAGTTGGTCTGACAGAGAGCTTTTCGCCATTCTTAGCGATTCGATCGAGACGAGCATTCCTTAATGCCTTTTTGTAGGACTTGGCAGCTTGGTTAAAGGCTCTCTTCTTCGAACTTACATCCGGAGTTTTGCGGCTTCGAGCATCAGCCCAAATGAGATATGCCGAATGTTTTCGGTCTTGAGCATGACCACATTCGGCATTAAACCATGGGCGAGCTTTGCCACCGACGGGAACTTCAGCAAAACGAATAAAATACTCCATTGCCTGATGCACCACATCGGTTATAGCATCCGCCGCATCTCATCCCAATCTGCTGACTTGTATTTCCATACTCGCCTAACACCATGTGGTTCGAGAGCTGGTGGGGAATATGTAAACACAGATTTCACCAGACAGTGATCGGAGGTTCCCAAGGGGGAGGTGACCTGAACACGATACCTGTCCGGATCAGTTGTCAGCAGAAGGTCCAGGCAATTGGCTGTATGGCCTACCACATCTGGTACCCTTGTCGCTTGCCTCACCAGCTGAAAGAGGTCCAAGGACAACGCAAAGTTCCGCGCTTCTCTTCCAGCATGGTCGGTTTTCTGGTACGGGAACAGCCAGTCTTGATGACAAGCATTAAAGTCCCCCAGAAAAACAAGCTGCACTGAAGGGTACTGATGCAAAGCCATATCAGCAGCCTCACCGAGATACTCAAATAATCTAGTTGTCTCCTGGTCACCGCTGTGCGAACGGTAGACACAGGAATACAGGATTTTTTCGTTTCCTGTGTCTACTAAAACCCATATAGAAGAAAAAGTGGGGTCTTCAAGGTGACGGAGACGCTGGATACAGAGGTCGTTCCGCGCGTACACGCAGACTCCGGCACGTGAGCGAAAATTATGCTCTAACGTGTATCCGGGTAATGTAGGTGCGCAGCGCTCAAAGGACATTGTATCTGCGCCTCCGTCAAAAAGAAGAGGTGCGGCTGCTCTGTCTCCAGGTGGTGATGGACAGCTAGGATATTAGAGTGCAAACCCCTGATATTAGTGAGGTGCACTTTAAATGAGGAGGAATGCAACCGCTGTAAAAACATTTTCTTCTTTTTAACTTTACTCATAAAAAAAATAAAATAAAAGTGAATAGGGATAGGAAATGGCAGTTGAACGAGGCGGTACGTATCGAACCCGACGTCGAAATTGGTGATGTCTTGCCACTGGGAGGCTAGTCTGGAGACTGCGGGGACGCCCGAACCCCCCCAGGGATCGCCATCGGGCCTCCTCGACTGGTCGCCAACCAGCACGATGGAGCCACTCTGGGATTTTTCACAGCTGGCGGGGCAGCCTTTCGTGGGTGGCTAACCCACTAATTGGGCCCCAACTATCTGCGGGCGGCCAGCGGAAAGTTGCTTCGGATCCCGCTACCCTCCTCGACTAGACACCCGACAAAACAAACACCAACTCGACGTCAAACCGGTTCGCCAACGCACCGCAGCTGTTCAGACCCATTTCCCATTAACGGCTTCATCGAGCAACGTGCCGGAACACGACTAGGTCGCTTTGCGGCACGACTTTGCCCGATGGGTGGTAACTTTGCCGGCGACCCGATGTTATGGTCTACCACCAAGAGAATTATTTTGCATAAAGAGATATTGCATAAAACACTTATTTTAATTAATTAACCACCAAATTAACAAATATAGTAAAAATTACGTAAAATTAAGCATTATTTATCTCTTTTAGAGGTTTCTCCCAGTTACTCTTATGGTGTTACAGTGTGGTACGTAGTTATAAAACGTAAATAAGAATAAGAAACACCTCAAAATGGTGTAAAAAATATTAATACATTAAAAATAGTTACATATATACATATACCAATAATATATATATATATATATATATATATATATATATATAGATATATATATTAGCTACCAAACCAAGGGTCCTTAAATTATCGGTACTCTTTTTAACCCTATTTTACTGAGGTATGGTGACGATAGCACCATTATAAATAAAATTTATTTTATTTACAATGGTTTTATTTATTTATTATGTAATGTATGTGTATGAAATGGTATTTTTTCCTTAAAAATGGTGTTGTTATAAATGTTGTTGTTATAAATTGTTAGTAATATTTAATTATAGTAATTTAAATGGTAAACACAGGAATTTACAAGTTTTAGTTAATAAGTTTTGAAATAGTATACAACAGTAGCGTCACCTACGCAATGTTATTTAGTATTTACTGTTAAATGTTTTAAGATTTAAAAGAATGGGATATTTTAACATAATATTTAATCTTTTATTAATTATTAGAACTTATTATAAGATAGGTATAAATATATATATATTTTTTTGTATGTCTATACTGTTAACCCTGTTGGCTATTACAGCGTCACCGGGGGAGCGGGTGGGTCAGGAGACCCGCCCTTAGAAGCAGGGGCCAGATGGGCCCCCAAGGGGAACGACGTCCCGAGGGCGTCTTAGATTGAGACACGGACCTCGGCTCGGGGCGTCGTTAGTCAGTAGGGAAGCTAAGGAAATTTGTACACTAGCGTCCTCCGACGGCAGAACGCCGGAGCAACGGAGCACTTACTCAGTTGGGACCTCGTCTATACCGGTATAGACGGTGTGTGTCTGTATGTTGTGTGGTATCGCTTATGCTTACACATTATTACCTACTGTGAACGCGACGTCGGGGTCAACGAGGACCGACTTGGGTCTTCTTTTTCTGACTAAAGTAGTCTTACGTGGTCTATACTCTGCGGCGTCAACCACCAGTGGGTTCGGGTGTCGCTCAGGACGTTCAAAGTACTTTTGGGAAAGCCCCTTGAAGTACTGAGCGATAGTCGGAAGGTCTAAGTCTCTATGGAGATCGCGATGTTGCGTACGAACCACGGCGCCCCAATTGCAATCCGTGTAAACCTGTACTGAACCACCTGAAGGGGTTTCAGATTAGCGCGCGCAAAAGCGGGACTCGCATAGGACATGACGGAACGTATGCAAGCTTTGTAAAGTGTCACCTTATTGCGAAGGGACATTTTACTCCGCTTGCCTAACAGCGGATATAAACGACCTAATATGTAGGCCGCCCTGCTACGAACGATCCTAGTATGCGCAGTGAAAACTAACTTTCTATCTAACGTTACTCCTAGGTATTTTGCCTCGTCTTTCCAAGGTATCGGTTTATCAAAGAGTTTGATTCGCGGGAGGATCCTTGGGGGGCCCCGTTCGAAGAGAAACGCTCTTCTCAGGGTTTACCTCGATCCGCCATTTCCGCAGCCAATCTCGAGGGAGCCGACTGCGGATTGGAGACGTTGGTATATCTCCTAGTGATTCTTAGAGGACGTGTAAAGCGCGGTATCGTCCGTGTACATGGCAAGGTGCACTTTAGATCGCGGCCTAGGAATATCGCTAGCGTAGATGGAGTAGAGGATGGGCGAGAGAACTGAACCCTGGGGGATACCCGCCCTGATGGGGCAGGGGGTTGACAACACGCCTTCCACTTTGTAGCGAAAGGAGCGATTCGACAGGTAGTCGATTGGATTAGACAGGTAGAAGTTTCGATTTGTCGACTATTTCGACATGATCGCGATAATGTCGAAATATAGAGCTGGCAGCGATGACACTGACCAGGAAAACCGCGACGGCGTGGAGGTTCGACCCTAAGGCCGGAGAGTTGGCAGACTGCCTTGACGTTAAAATTTGCTTTCCTTTCGGGAAAAAGCCGGTCCCCCCAGGGACGGGCCCTGATCCGACGCTGGGAGGACGATTTGGGGTCCCCGGCAGCCGGCCGGGAGACGGTGGAGGCGATCAGGCCTCACCTATCCCGGTGGCTGGCGCGGCGTTCTGGGACCCTGACTTTCCGGCTGGTGCAGGTCCTTACCGGACACGGCTGCTTCGGTAAGTACCTGCACAAAATAGCGGGCCGGGAACCGACCCCGGTCTGCCACGAGTGTGATAAGCCAATGGACACGGCTCGTCACACTCTGGAGGGGTGCGACGCCTGGGCCCCACAAAGGCACACCCTGGCGACGCACGTAGGACTGGACCTCTCACTATCGAGCGTCATAGACGCGATGCTCGGTAGCGACGGGTCGTGGTCTGCCATGGTCTCCTTCTGCGAGGACGTGATGTCGCAGAAGGAGGCAGCGGAGCGGGAAAGGGAGGCGACGTCCTCCAACCCAATCCGTCGAGGTAGGCGGGAGGCTCATAGGAGGCGCTACGCGTGCCTGTTACCCCCGCCCTAGTAGCGCCGAGAGGGAGTCTGGGGACCCTTTCTCACAAGGCGCACTAGTTTGAGGGCGCCGAAGGGCGCCCTACCTTGTGGCTCACGCCGGGGTGGTAGCAATGGAATGCCAACGCTATCCTGCTCCACCCCATATGGCGATGGATGGCAGACCGGTGGGATTTTAGTAGGTATTACTCAAATTCTCATGCCGGGTCGAGTCCCACATACCCCGGCCTGCGTCCCATTCGCGGCCTGCCCCCCAAAAAAAAAAGGTGGCTGGGCGGTCAGCGTGACGGCCCAGGTACTTGGCGCGGTTAGGCGGAGCAGGTAAAAGGGACATGTGTCCCGGTCGACTGCTCAACGGTGAATGTGTATAAATAATAGCATCTGTAAATTGGTTATGAAATTGTAAATTACCCTCTCCTAAATATTATAGTGTTAAAATATTATAAAACGAGTTGTAAAGGGATCTCGCTCATTCTATTACAAGTTGTTGGATATTATACATTCAAGTACAAGTCCTAACAAAATGTTTTAAAATGTTGCAACAGTTCAGTGCAAAATACATCCAACGGTACATCATTCGAATAAGATTCTTGTATGTATTTTTCTAGATTTTGTATAAAGGAAGATTAAAGTTTTTTTTTAAATTTCAGAAAAAAAAATTGTCTATTAACACTTACTCGTGTTTTAATTTATTAATATTAACAATTTGTTTTAAAATTGCAATGAAATGAAACATATTTATTCTAAATTATTCGCCTCGATATTGAGATCCAATAAGAACTGAATATCTTGACGGCGATTGTTCTACTTGCACCAAGCTTGCTACTAGCTGCAACTTGCTAAGAAGTTCTTGAACTGATTTCGACTGGTTCCGATTGAAAAAACCCACATAAATCGGTTCATTCGTTACTTTCTTATTATCATTTATGTTCTCATTACACTATTCTATATGAAATATTATATACTTTCTGAACGAGCGCACTTGTAAAGTTGTTGTTATCGTCTAGATAATTAGCAGGCGCTTTTCAAAGCTCCATCTATTACTGTGATCAATTGTAATGGAGCATTTAAACTATCTCTGTTCCTCTCCTGTATTCATTATATACATGGACTTTCCTTTTTACTATCTATAAAGCCATGAATTAAACTGTAGCATGTGAGTTGCCCATTGTTGATTTTTAATCGTCTTTCTATTTAGTGCACTCCGGCGGTTATTGTGGCACAAAACCGCTGGTCAGGCCAGTAGAGTTGAGCTGAAGTTAATCACTGTAAGTTCATAATTAGGTCATTTTGCTTGTGAACTCAGAGATATTGATTATAACTCATAACTAACTACATATTTAGACTATCGACTTTTAGTGTATTGGCTAAATCGAAAATGGAATTGGACCGTAGCTGATAAAAGTCTTTGTTTAATATAGAATCTATCCATATCTAATTAATCACGCCATTCCAAATATGAAGATATTTTAATTATGTATATATTGCATTGCACAAAATTAAAGAAAGATGTATTTTAAACGTTCACTCTCCTGTATATTTCTCTATAATAATTTTAATGTAATCCTAAATACAATTCAAAATAAGTTGACTAAAACGAAAATATAAAACTACAAATGACTTTGCACTTACGGTAGAAGATTCGAAAAGAACCATATATGATTTTGTTAAAGGGCGACTGAACTTTTAGCAAGTTCCTTTTTCAGGGTTATTGATCCTTTTTCTGTCCTAACAGTGTATTCGATTTATTTTTATTTTAAAAGAAACATAATACGAGTAGTATTCAATTTTATTGTAATGCATTACTTAATACTTTATTTCGTATTTGGTTAAAGAATACTTAAAATAACTATCTTACTTAAAATGCTTAAAATATATCGCTTATTGTACCTTTGAAGGTACGATGTTAAGAACTATGAAGTTTTTTTTTGTTTTTAAACCTTTCTATTCACAATCTACAGACTATTTAAATACGTCATTTTAACAAAGAGAAAAGAGTTATTAATTGAAGAGGGCAGTATTTCAATGTACAAAGACCAATGGAGTTTCAATCTCCTCTAACCTGGTATTCAAATAAATACAAATTTAAAAAGTAAATTCAATGAAACAGTATATTAAAAAAAAAAAACGTAAATTTTTAAAAGGTTATTTACAACTGTTTTACAAAGATATTTATCTCATTTACACCTAATTTAAGATAATTACGGGTGAAATAATACGGATATAAATATTAACATTTAAAAATATTAAGACATATTCTGAATTATTTAACAATTATTTTAATAAATTTGAACATTTCAGATCATTGTAAGTAAGACTAGTAAGACTAATTGGCTCTATGCCACTCGCATATAAGTATTTTTGGTGATTTCAACTTATCAACTTTGAATTGGGTTTCTGTAGGCGATTTATCATATCCCGTGTCACCGATTTTTCAATATTTTGTAGACTTTGTTAAATTAAACGACTTGAAACAATTCAATAGCATTACCATTTATATGGGCAGAACTCTTGATTTAGTTCTAACAAAAACTGTATTGTGTAGTGTTAGAGAGTTGATGTTTTGTGTCCTATCGATCCACTACACCCTCCTCTATTTGTATATATCTCATCAGTTGATTTTGATCCGTCAAAATTAAAGTACAACGCTTCCAACAAGCCAAACTTCTATAAAGCTGATTATGACTTAATCAATGGTTATTTAGCCGAAGTTGATTGGATTTATTTGTTTAATGGTTGCAAAGATATTAACAAGTTACTCGAAATGTTCCTGGTGGTAGTAAATAAGGCTATTCATGACTTTGTTCCTTCCTGTAAAGTTAAGACGAATAAATATCCGCAGTGGTTCAGCAAAAACCTAATAAACCGTCTTAAAGAAAAAAACAAGATTAGACAAAAATATAAAAAATATAAAAATTCTTTTTGATCTATTATCACTCAAATTATTGAGTAAACGTTGCAATACATTAGCTTCAGCCAACTGAAGACTGAGACTTTAGTAAAGCTTTCAATAGAGTTTCACACCAAATCATCTTAATCTTAATCTTTTAGCTCCACACAACGTATTATAAATTCCGGAAAGCCACAAGGATCTCATCTCGGCCCCATTCTTTTTAACATCTTTGTTAATGATCTTCTTTACTTCATTAAGCATTCCGTCGCTTCCTTGTACGCTGATAACCTTAAGTTGTGGAAGGTTATTGATACAGAAGAAGATGTTTCTCTTCTGTAAAGAGATCTCGATGTTATTGTGCAGTGGTGCGGAAGAAATGGTATGGAGCTCAACGTAAAGAAATGTAATCACATAAAATTCACCACAAAATTATTTCCTATCCCGTCAGTCTATTTTATAAATGATATGAGAGTAAAGGAAGTTAAGGTAATAAAGGACTTAGGTGTAACTATGGATCATAAAATGACCTTTTTACCTCATATTGATGACCTAGTAGGAAGAGCTTCCAAACTATTAGGTTTTGTCTTCAGAAACATCAAGCAGTTTAAGCGCTCATCAACTAAAATAGCTCTCTATAACTGTCTGGTTAGATCGGTTCTCGAATATGGTGGCGTGGTGTGGCGGCCACATTATGCTTGTCATATTTTACGATTAGAACGTATTCAGAAGCGGCTGGTTTGACATTTAGTTTTCCACCACTACAAAGGTAAGAACTCACTCTCTTATGATATTGCTTTAGAGTTACTCAAAATGCAGAGTTTAAACAGCAGGCGAGACTTACAAGATCTCTGTTTATTTTATAAAATTATGAGAAATCATATAAATTGCTCTGAGCTTTTGGAAAAAATCATGTTTAGAGTCCCGCATTGCATGCCTCGCAAACCAGTTGAGCCAATCTCTCGTCCTTTTCGAAGAACAGTCTTGGGTGCAAACTCGCCAATCTTGGGAATTTGTAAGCTGTACAATAAGTTTAGAAGATCGGTTGATGTACACAGCAGGTCTCTATTTAGATTTAAAACAGCAATAGCCCATAAGATATATTAATTGTTTTTAATTTATTTTTATTACTCTTGATATTTAGCACATAATTTAGTTAGTAAGAAATTTTGTTATATCTATATACATAAAATGAACAAGCATGTGGTGTATACCTGTAATTTGATTGTGCAATTAATTCCAATATAACTAAGTTTTATTCTTAATTTTTATCTTAGATATAAGTAATATTGTAACAATCGTTGGTGTACCAAATCAATAAATAAATAAAATAAAAAATAATCCAAGCTATATCTTTTTTAGTCTGACGTCAGCTGGAGGGCAGCATTGGTGAAAGCTAACTAATTAGTCAATTCGCCCCGAAATAACTTGCCAAATTAAAAATTCAGTTCGCAAAGTGCAGATCCCTGTTGCTACAATCACAGTTGCATTTAGTCTGTCTGGACGGGGTTCCCGATGTGTGTTGTCACTCCTCAAATAGACCACGGAAGATAGGCTGGGAGCTTTTGTTAAATTTATTATTATTACATATTTAAAAATCTAAATAACCAGTATATATTTAAATTTATAAAGTTTGATAAATGTTTATTTTTGGCTTAAATTTAAAAGTGCCAAACTTAAAATAATTTGTAACTTATATACGAAAAATCAATTAACGTTCGTTATTCCACTTCGTAAAGTGAATGTACTGTAGATATAGCACAATACATTAATATTCACTTGTTCTGTCCCTGTCTTCAACCTGATGTTATACAGTTACTCCACGCGTACCTACCCCTATAGAGTTAATGTTAATTTTCCAATAATCTTTTCATAAGGAATGCTTATGATTTTTATAGATTAATCATTATAGAACTTTTATCTAAATCTGAACATCCCAGACTCAGTAATTATGTATCTGTGCATAAGCGAATCCTGTACAAAAAGGACCGTACAGTTTCTTAAGTAAGTAAATATAATAATCATAAATACATACCACCTTTTTAGCCTATGAACTAGACAAAGTTTTTAATAAGTATGGCTATTTTAGGCAAAAGTAACAATGCTAAACTATGTATATTCCTTAGATAAAAAACATAACGTTTTAGTCTATCTAATTATTTTTATTTATTTTATTAAGATGCCAAAAAAAACATGAAAAGTGGGTGTATTAAATTTAAATTTAAAATAACTTAACTATATAAACTTAACGTTTGAATCATAATTGAGTTCTCATTTTCCGTTAAAAAAATTATGACTATTAAAATAATGAACCATTAGGGATTTGCAATCGCAGAGTATTGTTTAATGATCCTACTTTTCTCCAAAATAGTTCAACATAATACTGTACTGCATTATTTTAATACTTTCATATTTTACTTTAATGTTCAAATGTATAATAAATTTCAACCTACAAAGAAATGAGAAGAAAAACATAAATAACATGCAAACAAGTCAAGTTCACAAGTGTTATAAATGCCACAGCACTCGGGATCGTTAAATGTCTTTCCCGCAACTTTAATTGCCGCAAAAAGAAAGATTCCCAAACCAGACTCACTATCGTTGGTCCGTCACCGAGTACCGCAGAGAACATACCTTTAAAACTTTTATCTTTATATTTTTTATATGTGGTGTCGTTTTAATACTACAAAGAAAATTTATTTATTGTTTTCTATTTGCAGATTATGTCCACAGATTATCTCAGTGATCTGTTTAAACAATAGTAGTGATTCAGTGTACAAAGGTTAACGACGATTATATCATTTCTTGTCTGATATTCGGATTTATACAAATTATACAAAGAGTAAAATCAATATTTTACTATAATTTAAATGTATTTCTACTATTATTCAATTGTGGCAATTACCATAATTATATGCATATTTCTTATTCAAAAACCTGGCATATCTTATCTGTGTTAGCAAAAATAACCCTTACTAAATCATTTTTTAATTAGAGTAATCTGAAAAATTGTTAATGTCAATGTAATTAATATATTAAGGAGCAAAACTAACTGTTTCCAAATATATAGTGATATATTTGAAAAGTAAACCAGCGTTCTTATTAACAAAGTTTCTTACTATAACAATATAACTAACGCCAGTTGTGTTAGATGACATTTGGTACAAGTGTTGTAAGGGAAGCCACCTCGAGCGGGCGAGCTAACATTTTTATTTACATATTCTAAAATATATTTACCAAAACTAAATAGGTTATCCTAATAGTATGAAAACTTACAATATACAAAAAGGGTTACAAGCACATGACATTTCGTATTAATATAATAAAAACATATTTTCGAATAAAATAAATATAGAATAAATCGTTCAACTACATAAACATGATGCCATTAGTAATGTTTCTTCCTTTCATAAATAGGAATCTCTCTTTTAATTTCAAGCGAACGATAATATATTATTTCTTTATTTAAAATTTTAATACAAACAATTTGATTAACCGTTTTTCTTTATATCAATAATGTTACTAATCTTACTCGATCTATGAGATTTTCCACAAAGTATCGAAAGTTTGGAGAAAGTAATCTATGAGCATGTCGGCGGTAGGTCTTACATTGTCACAGTCTATGTAAGAGGAAACTCAACAAATTGAATTGTTGGAAAAATCTACCCTGGAACTTGGTTTGTTGCTTGATAAATAAATAGAAGATGTAATGATGTTTCTGTTCTTCTTTATTTTTTATGTTTGAATTAACAATAAAAATCATATTTATTTATTTATTTATTTATTTTATTTATTTATATTTTATTTATTTATTTATAATTTATATTTTAATTGCAATAAAAAATATACATCTAAAGCAAGCGTTTTCATTAATAAGTTATAATAAAAAAATAAATAAATGAAATATAAACCTAGAAACAATAAATGACTTTTTACAAATACATAGTTAGAATCGTTGAAAATCTCTTTTATTTTTTCTTTAAACACATCAGTCAAACTTTAAACAAAAATAATAAACACGTCAGATCGTGAGTTAAGGTTCTAGCAATCACTTCCGGCGCTGAACCTCCTATGTCCGTCTTATTGGAGCCGGTGTATTTAAGGTAAACTATTTAAAAATATCTATACACTATATATTAAAATTTCATTTTTACTTTAGCGTTAAATACAAATAAAATGGTATTCCCATTAAACGAATAGATATCTTTAATACACAAGCTGTTAGCTGTTGGATGATCATAAAGCCCAATGCAAAATATTTAAATTAATATATTGGACTTGATAAAGCAATGTTTAAAAATATCTATAAACATGTATAGCCATGTTAAGTTTATTTAAATTTATATAAATATAGAATGAAAAAATATATACCATAATAATATATACGGGCAGGGATTCGAACCCGCGATTACTGGGAATCCGTCCCGTCGCTCTACCAACTGAGCTACCGTATATATGATCAGTTTATTTTTTCAGTTTATTTTTTTTTCATTCTATATTTATATAAATTCGATAAAGCAAGCCTATAAAATCTTATAATATCTGTTTACGTAGGTGAAGTTCTCTACGAGGACGCATACGTCAATTGAACTAAGGCTACTTATCACCGTCAACGACTCGTAAATCGAGCTGTTTGAGTTTTCAACACCTAGAAATACAGGCAATTTAGGAGAGTATTTCAGAAACTGTGTAAATAAATTCATTTTAAAGCTGTTCGCCATCTTGAAAACCCTTTCAAATTTTAAAACTTTAAGCCTCCCTTGAGGAGAACGAACTTTCCAAACAATAAGTGGAGTGAAAATAAACATTATTATAAACTCTAGGAACAATATAGGCCACTTAGAGCTTGATTAGAAAAGAGACTATTAAAAATGTATATTGAAAATTTAATAACATGCAGAGGTTATTTGTATGCCCTTGATTTTGACACTTTGTTCATTTCAGTCACGAATTAGAATTATTTGCATATGAAATTACGATATCCATATCGATTGATTTTCATATAAAGTAATAAAATATTTTATTAGTTATTTATTTCATTATTTAACATTATCACATCTATAAAAAATTCTTAAAATTGTAAATTTACGTATAGGATAATTTTTATTCAGTATATATAAATAAATTAAATAATTTACATAGGTATGCTTCCTATCAAAGGAAGAATAATAACATAAAAGTGTAGAAATAGCTTAATATGAATTTAGCGATATTAAAGTGAACAAGACCATTCTTCACATTAAATAGAAAACACAACAGGTTGCCTACCGCCTCTTTTATTTATCGGGAATATGAAACTACATCAATACTTACACAAAACTAGTTTAGTTTATAGTCAAAGTAAAACTTATGATAAAGTATTCTAACTATACATATTTTTCTAACTGCATAGTTTTTTCATTTTTTGGTTAATTTTTAATGACTTTTTTAATAATGATATGATTACGCTTATTTAATGGCTTGGACCTTTGGCTTTAGGAGCGGATATCGCAAGTTTATTCATCTTCCACCAATCTTCTACCATTGGTTTATTTACTAGACACTATTTCACTGCGTACCAGCTACTAAAATTGCTTCCCAACCACCTGGCTGTATGTCGTTCCTCACCAATGTGATTCTCACAAATGAATAAAACTGCTATAGCAATACTATGGACCACCAAGAATATGGAACGAACTTCCTTTAGTGGTATTTAAAGTTAGATACGATTAAAAAAAAGCGTCTACCCCAGCCTCAAAGGCCGGTGTATCTTCTGATATTGCAAGATTACCGTGGGCGTACAAAGTAGATTACACAAATAAACTCCTAGGTATCCGTTACCAAGAGTTGCTGAATTTTTTTTTAAAGCCATTTGTTGTTTTTATTATAATTTTTAATTATTAAATTAGCTTTTATTAAATATGAAACGGTAGTTCAGGAATATATTATTTTAAAAAAGCTTTAAACATAAATATAGAATGCTCTATTGCATTAAATGTTATACTAACACAAATATATCAGTCTAGTGGTAAGAACGTGACTAGAGTTGAAATAAATTCAATTGCTTGAGGGGATAGGCTTCCGATCATCCCAAATCAATAAAAGATCAATTTCAAATTTAACATGCTATCCATCTCATGAAAATTTCATTTTGCGAAAACTATTAATCATGAATCGTTTTTCGTACAAATATTAACTTTTTTTTTTATATGATCTAGGGAAATACTTGAAAAAAAACTATGATCTTTTCTTTTTACTCTTAAATATTATATACTAGCTGACCCGGCAAACTTTGTTCCGCCTTAATGGCAATAAATAAGCAGATTTATTTTTTAATTGGAAAAAATACAAAAAAAAATAAATACCTACATTAATCATTCATAATTATTTCTGTATTTTAGTACATAGGTTGCTCCTCATTTAAGTACCTTGTGATACACGACATTTTTTGTTTTATTATCAGGCGCAAAAACAAACAACGCAGATGGTCTTCCGACCCGTGAACATGCCACGTATAATTGACCATGGGAAAAACATGAATGTTCTAGATTTAAACCACAAACTTTTAAGGATTGGCCTTGTGATTTGTTGATGGTCATGACAAACGCAAGACGTATCGGAAATTGAAGTCTTTTAAATTCAAACGGCATATCGGTTGGGATCATCGGTATCCTCGGAATGAGAACTTCCTCACCTTTGAATTTTCCTATCATTATCGTAGCGTAAATTACATTGTTCATTAATTTTCTAACCACCAAACGCGTACCGTTGCACAGTTTTGGTTGGTTTATGTTTCGAAGCATGATTACTACGGAGCCAACCTTTAGGCGTAAATTGTGCGGTGGTAAGCCAGGCACGTGCCTGGCTTTGGATGTCCAAAGAGTTTAAAAATTCAATTGGATGGTTGGTGGCTTCATCTTCATTTGTGACGCAGTCAATAGATTTGAATGAATGCATTGTTCCAATGATCTTATTTTGAATTATGTAGTTTAGGTCATCTACATCTTTATTCTTAGCCGCTAAAATTGCTCGCTCACTCAACCATTCATTATTTTTGTAGCTAGAAATATTTTCTGACCATTACCGATATTCAGAAATCTTCTGCAGATGTATCATTAACCAATGTAACTCTCATGTTTGTTGTCAGTTGCAGTTTATTCACATAGCGCCATAGATTTGACGATTTGAGGCAAGCGTTTATTTCGTCGGCAGCCGTACATCTTGGAATTACTGGCAGTATTGGCAGAAATCGCCAGACAGTAAAATCATTGCTCCTCCAAAGCATCACGGTTTTGTCGGGAAAGATTCGATAGTCTTGGTCGCGGGTTGGTGGTTAATTAAACTTCACTTCACCTAAAAACTCAAATTTTAAACCGTACCGAGTTTTATAGTTCACTTCACTTCACTGTTTATATACTATACTGGCACTATCATTACATTATAATTGTTAATTATTCATTTAATAGAAATAGTTTTATTATTGATCTTACAAATATTTAATTGTCATCCATACTTCGTTACATAGCTGTCATTATACGTCAATTACATAGCTGTGATTTGCGTTTTGTTATTCCAAGTCTGATTCTTTTTTGTTTTTATACCACGTTTTATAGTGACTGACGTTTCATGTCAAGTCACACGGGAATACTGTCGAACGGGATAAAAAGTATCATATGTCCTTCTCCTGGCTCTAAACTACCTCCCTGCCAATTTTCAGCTAAATCGGTTCAGGCGTTCTTGAGTTTCAAGTGACGTAACTAACACGACTTTCTTCTATATACATAGATTAAATCTTAGTTTTTTAGAATCCAAGGTTAAATGTTAACATTGGATTTAACTTTATCTACGTCATAAAAAGAGTACTTTTACAGAATTTATAAATTGTCTGAAAAAGAATCTTATTTATTACGTTTCTTTAGTCATTTAATTATTTAGATATTGGGGGTAGACTTGAATAAGTATACACGTTTTTTGTGCTGTATTAATTTACTTTATTTAAAAATCTATTTAAATAGATTTTTACTAATATAAATTATTACAAACATATACTAAATACCAAAATACCAAACCTAAATACCAAATACATATATTAAATAAAATATTACAAACAAAACACAAATCTTATCATTCAATATTAAAAACAACATTTCTCCCTCATAAATATTATAGATATTAATCACATAGTTATATCATCATCAATTCAACAATTATTCTACGAAATCCACATATAAATCTGAGTTACAAAAGAAATTAATTTTATCCTATCGCTTACCTAGGAATTATCAGAGTATACATCTCATTATATACGGCCGCATTATCGAAGCTGGAAGATTCTTCGCCGAGCAACCGAAATATACAGACCTTAATAAAAAGTTATAACGTGGCCCGTTTAATAAGAGAAGCTTAATTTAGTTGTGAAATTTCTTTTATAGACTCAATAATAAGCAAGTACCACGAGGATTACAATTACGACGGTAATACTGACGTCTGCTGATGCTGCTGAAGCTGACGAAATACAAACAACGAAAAAAAACGAAGATAAGTCATTGAGCGGTTCTGATTGTTGAATCTTATAATGATAATATTATAGGATTCAATGATAATAATTATGACAACTCATTAGTATAAGCAGATGCATGTGTTTTGTTAATCCTTTCTGATAACACGTTTTATCAACCAGAAAAGCTTGATGGCTTGATATTTTTTTCACGTTGTTTTTTTCCAGACCACCTAATTTAACATCTAAACTATTATAACCTTGTAGGTGGTAGTTAAATTATTTTTTTTATTGCTAGAAATAACATAAATATTGACGTTTACTTAATATGAAACCTAGCTAGTAAGATATCGATTTATCAAAAAAATATTTCAGAGTAATCAATTATATAATATATTTACTAGAATTGCATGGTTCAATATGTTTATTATAAAATATTTGTATGAGGCTTACACTAAAAGTGTTGTGCAATTTGGAACAGTCAAAGGTCACATTGGGCAATATTTGTTGAGTAAAATTTTGCTACACCCAAAAGCATTTTTCCTTATATTTTCTTTTATCGTATTCACCCGTCTTAAATATATAAATAAAACTTAAAGCTGAATTATTTTAACATAACTTCTTTTGAAGTAACCTTTAGCTTTTTTATCGTTCTTAGTTTGATATTTTTCATTATTCTTATTTTGGTGTTATATTTTATTCATTCAGATAAATATTAAATATTAAAAGTTTATTTTCAGAAAATACGAATTACATGAGATGAAAAGCACTTCGTGTTAAATTTAAATTAGGTCTTAAATTGATTTTGGCATAATACTCTTACAATAATGACAATAACATTGTTAGTTTTATTATAAGTTAGTTATTGTACTCTCAGTTTCATTGCGAAACACATCAATTTATAAGTTATTTGAAGAATTCAGACTCGAAACAATTCTAGAAATGAAAAAAAATTGAGTCCATTAGCTAGAAAGCCTTGTCGGATCTAGACTGAAGTTGTTTTAAAAGCTCAAGATAACATAAAAATAGAATACGATCTATTATTCTGATCAGTGCATTGAAGGACTTATATTTAGTATTTTCTAACATTTTAGTACTAGACATTGAAATAAAACAATTGTCTTATAAAATTACGTGAGGCTATGGAGATTTAAAAACACCCTTATTTTAATAGAAAAGATAGTTGGGGACTATTTAACACCTAGGGCCCACTCTTTAAAAATATAAAATCCCATGTCTGTGACCGAACTGTAAGACCTCAAGATACTGTTTTTACTATACTTAAGGTAAATTTTATGTTCCAAAATAACCAAATTATCAAACTGAGTTTACATTGCAATTGTGTTTTGTATTCTCTACTTTAAAAACATCTATCTTTCGTATGTGTTCGTAAATGTTGGAATTGCTTCTATGTTTGAATATTTTTAAGTTTTCTTCTACTGGCACACGACTTTTCACAGTGAAACACACTCCTATTAATAGATTCTTATATGAAGCCACGTAAGTTAGTAACTTTGATAAAATAAGCTACACATATTATTCACCGGGCATTTAGATTATGCTAATAAAGAGGTAAATTATAAAGCAATAGTATTAAAATACTCATGTTATAATCAATTATCTAATTTTGCATTCAAAAGCTAATGAGTCATGTGTAATGAAAAAGGATTCAAAGTATTTTGATTTTATATGTTTACGGTTCGAATTAGAAATGAAATGGCTATAAATCATTTTTAGGTGTATTAGATAGCAGACCATAAATAGATAAGCACCGATAACCTGAACATTAAAGTACCACTGTCGGAACGCTCTGACGTGTTTACTATTTGTATTCAATACCTTACTGATGGCTTTCGAAACTTGTGTAACTTGTACTTGTTGTAAAAGATATATATTCAACGATTTTTACTATTTATAATTGTAAAGAACAATTAATTACCATCAGATTTATGTTGCGTTTAATTATTTGATCATGCTAAAATATTAATTCTTTAGAGGAAGTTTTTTTTTGTGGTAACATGTTTTATATACAGAATTAATTATATACAGAATTAATTTTATACAGAATTAATTATATATAGAATTAATACATCCAGGATGAAATAAAAGTTTCATATAATAAAACAATCTGCATACATCTGTGTTTGGATTAACTTTTCAATCGCTTTTATTGGAGTTATTCAACCGAAACGGTATATTCATCTCTTTATAACGTCTCACTGGTTTTTTATTTACTATTACGGCGAAAATATAAGAGTTCACTTGAGGCATGCCAAAGTTCATCGGACAGAGTATTTACCAACACTCAATAAACACTGATGAAAGAGGATATATATTTCTTGTACCAACAATATTATATTAATTGTTGTTGTATTGATATTAAATGGTAACTCATAAACCAGTGTTGGGTAAACTAATTCAACTCAAGTATTTTTTATTAATGAGAAACTTACTTAAATAAATAACGAATGCAATAAACTGTAGAAATATTTGTATCCTTGATCTTAATAATCTCAACGTCTTTGTGTTGTAAATTTATATTTTATTCTAAGTTTTCTTTCACGACGTAATAATTATTTTTCGAGAATAGTAAATATATATTTGTTAAAGTACAAATAAAAGAGGTACAATCTGATTCTATGTATATTTGATGTCTTTATCCTTTAAATAAATGATAAAGACATCAAATACACGTTCTTTTATAGTTGCCTATAAAGTTGAAGCAACCCATGTCTGCTCTAGTTTTTAACCCCCGTCTCAAAAACGTGAGGTGTTATGATTTTAACGTATGTATCGGTGTATCGGTGTGTCTGTCTTTGGCATCATATTACTCAATCGAATGAACGGATTTGATTGTGGTTTTCTTTATTCGAAAACCCTCCGTGTGTATTGTTATTGCTCTTTCCTATGCTTGCGGGCAATATACGCAGTCGTTACAAAGATTTTTAGCTTTTAATGATGATGGTGAAAAGTTCTTTTGCACTAGTGACAGTAAAAAACCTAAACAAAAGTGAATAAATAAGTGTGTGTGTGTGTAGATTCATTTGGTTCAGTATAGAAACTTTGAAAAGCAGAAAAAAAACCTCCGACACAGAAATACCTCTAAAAAGGAAAAAAATATATTATTATGTACGTATTGGTGTCTTGACGTTTTTTTTTTGTGCGAAATTTTTAAATTTTTTTTTTTTTTTTACAATAAGAAATATTTTTTGCTTTTCTTATTATTTATTGCCAATGACATAAAAATAAATGAGTTTCTGTAATTTTATACATTTTCACTGTTATTGTTATTATGACCTAATTTTTTATGACTATTCATTAGTTATTATATAATAATTCAGTTTAAACTCTTACAAATAAACAAATTATGACAAGGACAAGAACCTATTATTTATTGTATTTATTAAAATTTCTTTATTCTTTTAACGACATTAGCGATCCGGTGGAGAAAAGTTAGGTCGTTTGTCATGCAACCATAACCAAATGAATTCATTGTTGCAAGGTCTGTAAAAACCTGAACTACTGATACTTTTAAAGAGCTTTAGAAATTACTTCATAATTTTTAAAATCCTATAATTTTATAGAAAAAAATGCGATAATATCACAGTAATAGTAACAAAAAATACCTCAATCATGATGTTTTATTATATGCCAATAACTTACTTCTTATATGTCCCTATAAAGTTAAAGGAACTATCCACTTCTTATCTAAATTGACAGCCCGGAGAGACGGGATGACGCTGGAAAGACAGTTGACGCTGGAAAGACAGCTGGCAGCTGGGAAGACAGCAGACTGCTGGAAAGACAGCCGAGGGCGATGGCCTAGCAAGCCAAGCCCGGGAACGTCGATAAACGCTAAAAGTCCAAATAAGAAAAATACCCCTAGGACAGTCCGAGAGGGGGGGCGGAAGAACTGTCCACCGGTTGACAATTACGGCGAAAACGGCGCGATAACGGAACTGAAATGCCCTACGTGCGGGAAAAATTACAAAAGACGAGCCTGGTTTATTAAACATCTTAAAACACACAATGGTGCTGAAGTGCGGCAACCGTCGGTAAGATCTTCAGTTTTCACTGCGGATAGAGTTTACCCTCATATATCTCATGGTGAGCCATTGAATGAAAACTACCAGGAGTCCATGACCATCCGGACGCGTCTTAGCGTTCCAAATACTAAACAATCGACCTGGAAAGTACATGACCAAAATATAGCGGCCCTGTTAGAGCACCCGGGCTCAAATCAGGTACTCAATGCGCAAGTAGAGACTTTCCAAAATACTATTTACGACTACTTTAATGAGCACTATCCACCTACGAATCGTTATGCTCACAAAAATAAAGAAAACGGCTTTAAATTGAAAATGAGGAGGAAAAAAAGAGACCTTATAAAGAAACTTCGTATAGCCAAAGCCTTAGGCGATAATCAACATAGTCACCAACTGTCTAGGGCATTGCGATCAATTCTTAAACTTATCCAAGGTATAACAAATCAAATAACGAAAAATCGTGATAGCTTTGATCGGGCAAAACATGAAGTAAACTTTGATAAAAATCCTTTTAAATACTCAAAAAACATTTTCAAAGATCAAAAAGGTAAGCTTCTCTTGACCAACGAGCAAATTTTCGACCATTATAAAAGCACATACGAAGTGCCAGAAAACCAAAGACTATATGGGGATCCAAACAAACACAAACCTGAGACTCCTACTGAAGATTTTCAAGCCAACCCACCAACTTTGGAGGAAATCAATAAAATAATTAAAATGAAACCATCTAAGTCAGCACCAGGTCCGGATGGTATCCCTTATATAGTTTACAAAAAATGTCCGTCGCTCCATAAACATCTTTTAAATATATTCGGTAAAATCTGGTCAAGAAAGCAAATACCGGTATCGTTCGGAAAAGCCCTTTTTGTCCTCATTCCGAAAAACGACAATGTCAATAATCCCAAGGATACTAGACCGATAGCCCTAACAAATACAATTTCCAAAATATTTTTCTCTTTTTTACAAACTAAAATGACGCAATTCATGATTAACAATAGATATTTCAGGCCTAATCACCAGAAAGGGTTTTTGCCCGGAATTTCTGGATGCCTGGAACATAATACGTTAATATCGGAAAGCCTTAAAGATGCTAGAACTAGCGAGAGACAAATTACGGTTTGTTGGATAGACTTAGAAAACGCCTTTGGGTCGGTACGACATGAACTAATGATGTTCGCGCTTAAATGGTATAACTTTCCTATGGTAGTTCGCGACATTATTGCATCATATTATTCAAAATTAAAATTCTCAATAATTTTTAATGAAAACCATTCAAAACCACTTAATTATAACGTTGGTTTATTTCAGGGCTGTTGTATTTCTCCTATTATATTTAATATAGTTATTAATATTTTAATAGACAAATTAATTAGAAATGAAAAAAAGTGGGGCTATCGGTTTAAGTTCAACAACAAATACACAGAATCCATACTAGCTTTTGCAGATGATCTCGCGATACTGACACGTAATCCGAAACAATGTCAGGTACTTTTAAATGTAGTTGTGGATTTCTGTACGTGGACGGGCGGATTGAGGACAAAACCAAGTAAATGTTTTAGTCTGTGTCTGGGTAGACGGAATACCAAATATACCTCTTACGATCCGGGTCTTATAATAGGCGGTCAGTGCGTTAGTACGGTTACGGAAGCAGCTCCGTTTAAATTTTTAGGTAAAAAAATCGATTACCAAGGCCGTACTCCATCGTTGGATGTAATAGTCGATAGCTTTTTAAACGATCTCAAAAAGATAGACAACCAACCAATAAGTAACGTCAAAAAAGCTTGGATTTACGATAATTATTTAACATCACGTCTAAATTGGCCTTTCCTCGTGTATGATATAAATAAAACCCTTTTGTCAAAGTTAGATGCAAGCGTCATAAAGACATTGAAGTTATGGCTCGGGTTAGCGCACTCAGCGGACTCTTCAACCTTATTTAGAGACCGTAACAACTTTGGATTAAAATTAAAGAAACCATCGGAGCTCTACAAACATCTAAGAGTTACCAAAAGACATATCATCGGAAAATCTAAAGATGATACTGTAACTTCTCTCCCAAAAGACAAAGTTGCCTCAGAGCTCGAGTCACGACTTCAATTCCATAAAAAGTTTATGATAGGTGCTCAAACAAATAAAGTAGGGCTAGGATCAAGTAGGAAAGTTCAAGACATAGACATAACAAAATCTTTTATTCGACAAGACGAAAACGATAATTACCGACTCCACGCGATGAGCCTAGAAATTCAAAACGAATGGGTGACCATAGAAGATTTTTGTATTCCACTAGCTTTGAAGTGGCGCACCTTAATTTATGATTGGTCCCCAGCATTATTAAAATTCTATCTTAATGCATTCCAAATGACTCTCCCAGATCAAAGTAATTTAGTAAGATGGGGCAAAGCCACCGAAAAGTCTTGCAACATCTGTGGGGAGGCAATAGGAACCGCGAAACACCTATTAGTAGGGTGTAGGGTACTTCTAGATAAAGGTCAATACTCGCGTCGCCACGACAATGTATTAGAAATTATACGGGAAGCGGTTAGTCTTTCAGTAGCAAGAGCGCGGAAGGGTATAACAACCACCGAACGATCTATAGAATTCGTAAAAGAAGGCTCCTCCAAAAAATCAAAAGCGAAGCCTTATTCAATATTAGGCGCGGCTCCTGATTGGATTCTCATGATGGACACGTATGAAAAGCATTACAAAATCCCTGGGGATGTTGGTGTTTCGTCATCCAGACCGGACTTATTCCTATATTCGAAACATCTGAGGCGCGTGATACTTGTGGAGCTTACTGTTCCTTGGGAAACAAACATCCCAAGGGATCACACATTCAAGCTCAATAAGTATTACGAACTAACCAACGAACTGATCAGGAATAAATTTATAATTTGTTTGTTGCGAGGAAGACATTCAGTGATCTCTTCAAAGATTTCAACTGCGGTGGTATATTTTGAACTTTGACCTGTTTGTTTATTATAAATGTTTTCCTGGCTATTTCTTCGTAAGTTAAAAAGAATCCTTATGAGTAACTTATGTTAAATTAGTAGAATAATATTATTTTATAGAACTATTAGTAGAATAATATTATATTATAATATAAATGACAGTTTTAGTAATTTAGCAACAATTATGAGTAATATACTGAAATTCTTAGGGGCGCAGTGCGGTTGTTATTTTAAGTATTAGATAAGCTCTATAGTAAAACATCAAATATCGATAACATTATAAGTTTCAAAATTATAATATATAATATTGAAAATATTATATTTCATCTTAAATACAAAACGATTAATAAATCGTTTTGTATTTAAGATTAAATATATTTTATTTAAATATATTGAAATACATCTAAATATAATAATTTTTAATATTATTTAGGACAAAAGTAAATCATTAAATAAGCCCCTGATACATAACAGTTTGTTAATTTTTGGATCATTTAGCAACAGTAGGAAGTCAATAAAGTTTTTGTATGAATTTTCCAGTCAACTTTGATTTAAACTTCAATTTACACATTCGCCGATGGTTATTTTCATCATAGCACGTAGACCAAGAGTCAATAGGCTAAATGGGTAATTGTCATTTATAATTATTTTTTCACTAATTACCGTTTGTCGTCACCGGTAACAACGCGCAGTCAAAATTACTGAGTGTAAGAAACTCTAATTTGGGGTATAGGTCTACCCCAAATTAGACGGATTTTGTTAAAGCTATTATTCTCAGACGGAGGACACAGAACAGATAGAGAATCTATTCCCAGTGTGCATTATTTGTGATTCAGTCACTTCATAAAGCTTTTAGAGTATGTACATAACTGATACTTAATTAATATAATTACATTTATTTATATTAGGAGTTTGGATATTAATTCTTATAATTTTAATGAATATTACATATTTAGTATTTAATTAATTTCAGTGAATTTAGTATCAGTTCCCAGACTATCTTCGGGGGTCTATTTGAAGAGTGACAGTGTGCATCGCGCCGGCCCGTCCAGACAGACTAAATGCAGCCGCGAATGTAGTGACAGGGATCTGCACTTTACTAAATAGCATAATAAATATGTATAGCTTATGTTAAACTTATTTAAATTTATATAAATATAGAATGAAAAATAAACGGGCAGGGATTCGAACCCGCGAACTCTGGGTTCGTTATAAGGGACTTTGAAACGTAATGAAACAATATGTAACTGAATAACGAACTGTCGAGTCACAGTCTCAGGACACCACAGGCCTCTTCTATGATAATCCCTTATTTATCCTTCTATAGGACTCTTCTACGATAAGCTTTATTTATTTATTTATTTGTTAGACTCTTCCATGATAATCCTTATTTATTCACTGGAGGTCTCTTCTACGATAATCCCTTATCTTGCAGGTATCTTCAGTTAAGTTCTTCTTTGACGTTGTCGCTTAAATCAAAAGACAATAATAGCATTATATATTATCTTTGCGTCTATAATCAAACCGCGAATCCACGGCTGCAAACAAGCGAATTTTCTCAGAGCTGTCGCAAAGCTTTATGAAGAGCTTATGCGTAATGTTAGTAATGTTAGAAGTCGAATTCATCTTCAAGTCAAGACTTTAAGTAATGGTTGATTACCCCGAAGATGAATCCTTGACACCTAAAGACATCCTTACTAATATTTTTTTTAAACTGAGAACATACCACCTTCCATTATTAATTATAAATCGGAAGGCTGTATAAATATCCTTATTACACCATTATCATGAGAACCTTTAATATTAAATCTTGCATACTTTTCTAACGAGCGTCCGTTGAGCGTTTGAAATGAGCCCATGTCTACTCATAATATACGTTATTAATAAAAACATATTTCACTTATCACTAAGCTAGCATTTCATTATATTCTCCTGATAACTTTCCATAAAAGAAGTTCTAAGTTCCATACAAAATGGCATCATCACAACTGAATAGTGACAGAGGACGTTTCTAATTACACAAACTCATACACGCACACACATTATGAATAGTCCTTTCCAATTATAAGATTATGCATTTTATTCCACATTTATTATGACGAACGTTTATTATTATGCATTTTATACAGTATTTATTTATGATTATATTTTATAACAAATACTGTAAATCTCTTCTTGGTCAGCAGAAAAATATAAATTTTCATTAAGCGTTAGAGAATACCGTATAATTTCCATCAACCGAACATAATTAAGTATTGGATTGATTGGAGTCTGATTTTCCGTTATACCTTCGTATCAGACCTAGACCATACTTAATTAAAGTGTCAAACGTTAAGCTCCATGAATTTCAATGATATTTAAACCGAGTAAATTAATTCAGCTAACGACTGTGAAATGTTATAACAGTCCATGGTATAATAGAAAGGGAATGAAGTAATGTTGAATAAATAAGTTTAAATATTTTAGTTGGGCTATATTTAGAAACTTTTCTGTACTAGAAATAACTTCTCACTTATTTGTAAGAGACCTAATGTGAAAAGCTGTTGCTCAAGGTTATTTCAAAGCTGCTAGATAGAGTGAAAAGGAAGAGAAAAATACACAGTGTAAGCCTACCATTACAACCTGCAAAGCTTTCCCATTGTTCACAGTAACGTGTAAAGCTTTGAAAATAGCCCTCAATTTATCTGGACGAAGCAACATCTTTATTTGGGTGATCGTTCAAAAATTATACAAGATTACATATTAAAGGTTCTTATAATAATGGTATAACAAGGACATATACACAATCTACCTGTTTACATTAAATTATGGAAGATGGTATATTCGCAGTCTTAAAAAATATTTCTAAGAATATTGTATATCAGACAAACAACCAGTTTTTTATCATTTAAACTTGGTCAACTAATACAAAATACATTCTTTTGTAAATTAATAAATACACGTGCTCCGACATATTCAAGGATCTATGTGGAGACGATCGACGTACTTTCAACATACCTAATTTTAAGTTGTCCTTGAATATTATTTATTGTAAATAAGTTTTAAAGTTTGTAATATTTTCTTTAACAATGAAACCGCGATCTCTCATTAACTTATTTATAAACACAGATTAACTTTTAAAGACGTAATGACTGACGTAATTCGGGGAATTTAATATCTTTAATGGAGTCGGCGAATCTTGGGTTTTAAAACTTTTAATGTTATTTTTCGACGAAAATATAAAAACGAGCTTTAAAAACCGTAATAATAATTTTAATGAAAAATGCTGTTTATGAAATCGGTGCAAGTTTTTTAATTGATCTAGACCAAATGCACCTGTTAATCATTGGGCAATTTTCCAGAAGTTGCGAGTTCGAATTTCTACCCGTATCAGTTTTATTTTTATTATATATTTATTTCAAATTAAAAAAAAATGTTAAACTTATTTCTTGGATATCTTTAAATATATTATCAAATATTTAAAAGTTTTGTATATTTCTTTCTATTTTTTGGTTTCTTCCATTATTCAGAGGTAATGTTATGTTTTAGAATGATCCAAACAAGCGAGTAAAACATCTGTTCTAATTTTTAGAAGAGTAACTACTTTTGTCTGTCTCGAAAACTAATAACCAGTTTTTCACCGAATTAAAATGGGACCATTCTCTGGACATGTTACACTTTAAAAAAATATATTATGAAAAACGATTCGTAAACGAAGAATATGTTCTCAAACACACATATTTAAAAAAAAATATACGGTCGAATTAAGAAACCTACTCCTTTTTTGAGGTTAGTTAATAAAATAGAATGATTTTATCGTGTGATCTTATATCATAATATATATTTTTTGTTTTACCTAAATAAAACAAAATACACATGGAGTAAGTGTGTATATTATAAGATCATAGCCAGAGACTTATAATTTTAATATCATACTCACACTTAAGAATTATATAAAACAAATAATGTGGTTAATGTAAATATTTTGTCATTGTTATGTTTTATTATTTATTTATTTATTTATATCTTTTCCACTTAGAATCATAATCAGTGATCACTTGTGTACGTCAACATGGAAATGTCAGGAGGGCCTATTACGATACTAGATTTATCGTAATAAGCCCTTCTGAAAAAGCATTTTCCATCTTAATGTTAAAGCTATGAGGGTTCCAAACGCGTCCTGGTCTGAGAAGAACCACACAACAAACTCAGCCGGATATATTTTTTGTTATTGTGATCACTGTTTCACAAACGTCAAACTTAAATGCAATTTTGGAACAACTAGAACCGTCGCAATCAATCGGAAAAGAAGCCTAATGATTTCAGGCAACGAAAATTAAATAATAATAACAGAAAAAATAAATATATATAAATCTTCGGCCTGCCACACAACCAGTCACCGCAATCAGCACCCGTTCACGAGCATAACACAAGAGCCAGCCATCACCCCCTTCGCACATATTTGAGGGAGGGAGGCAACCCGACTCCCGATGCTACCGCAAGTAGTGACTTCTAAGGAATCGGTGTGATGCAGAAGGTCGATAAAGCAAAATTAATTTACAACAAAAAACGAATTGCGGAGATTACTAGCTATTCGCAATACAATACAGATTCATTCCCAGGCCATACCGTCGTCGATGTAATCCTTTACACTATAGTAGGATTTTTTTATTAAATTATTTTTAACATATAATTTAAATTTATTTAATGAGAGGCTTAAGGCTTCATTTGGGAGCTTATTATAAAAACGTATACAATTACCCTTAAAGGATTTACCTATTTTATGGAGCCTAGTGCCGCGCATAGCGAGTTTATTTTTATTTCTTGTATTAATTTTATGTAAATCACAATTTTTCTTGAACTTTGAAATATTTTTATGAACGTAAATTAAGTTTTCATAAATATATTGATTATAAACAGTCATAATTTTAAATTCTTTAAATTTGTTTCTTAAAGAGTCTCTTGGTCTCATATTATATATTGCGCGAACAGCTCTCTTCTGCAAATATGGTATCAATGTCAGCCGCATTGCCCCATAAGAGTATACCGTATGACATTAAGCTATGAAAGTAACTAAAGTAAACTAATCGAGCAGTTTCCATATTTGTTAATAGACGTATTTTTTTAACCGCGTATGCAGCAGAACTTAGTCTGCTTGACAAATCAAATATATGAGGACCCCATTGCAATTTTTCATCTAAAGTAATGTCCAAGAAAGTAGTAGATTTGACCATGTCCAAATCCTCATTATTTAATTGTACATTGGTTCTAACATTTTTAACATTTGGTAAACTAAATTTGACACATTTCGTCTTTTTTTTATTGAGCAACAAATTATTGGCGTTAAACCATTGTACAACATCTGAGAGAGCATTGTTTACATCGTCAATAACAGATTGCCGTCTATTAACTTTAAAAGTAAGAGAAGTATCATCAGCAAACAATACTATCCCATGTTTTTCCCTCACTAGGTGAGGTAAGTCATTTATGTAAATGAGGAACAAGAAAGGCCCTAAGATAGAGCCCTGTGGCACACCTATTTTTACCAAAGAACCAGGGGAACGTTTTCCATTTACATCAACTTTTTGGATTCTATCATTAAGATATGAACTAATTAAATCTAGGGACTTATTTTTAACTCCATAATGTTCTAACTTTTTTATAAGGATTTCATGTTGAACGCAGTCAAACGCCTTAGATAGATCACAGAAAATGCCAAGTGCATCCTGTGATCCTTCCCAGGCTTCAAATATGTTTAGTAATAGCTCTACACCAGCATCTGTTGTAGAGCGACCGGCAGTGAAACCAAACTGGTTGTTGTGTAAGAGATTGTTTTTACTGAAATATGCCACAAGTTGATTAAGAATTATTTTCTCAAAAATCTTACTAAAAGTGGGTAAGACTGAAATAGGTCTATAGTTACTAGGATCTAATGAACAGCCGGATTTGAATGATGGAGTTATTTTACATTGTTTCATTAGATCAGGAAATATACCATATTCTAAACAATTATTAAATATTAATGCTAAGTCTGGCGCTACAATGTCAATTATGGACTTAAGTATGTCAACAGAAAACCCCCAAAGATCACTAGTCTTTTTAACGCTAATTGATCTAAATACTTTGATTACTTCTTGAGCATTAACTTTTTCAAACTTAAAACTGCTAACACATTGATCTACATTCTCTTACAAGTATAGATAATAGTCTATCACACTGTTAATATTACGTAGAAATCAGATCAGCATCTTCTTAATCCGTTCCAAACATACATTCGCATAGCCGCCACAAGACCCGCCGATCACAACATTACCTCAAGACCTCTCCTGTAGGTATTTTCTCAACAGATAATAAGGCGAAAATAAGGCACTCCATATAACAGGAGCATCATATATAAGAACCTCAAATTTAGTAAAAATGGTACAACCGGGTAAACATAACAAGTACAATTACATATCTACATATTTATAAACAGTTTGAAAATTTTTGTTTTGTAAGATGTAGCCTTGCAAGGGACCTTTTCTAAAAGCTCATATTCTAATAAAATTATTGAAAAATAATATAGCTGAAAAGCTTGTAAATATCTAAAAGTAAGTGGATCTTGGACATTAAAATCAAAGCAGCGAGGTTGTAGAAAAATTATTATTTCGTTGAGAAACTTAAGCATTACAGAATGGCATTTCATAAATTACTCGTTAAAAAAATCTACTCTTCCAACGTTATCTAAGCAGCCATCAAAATTTAATTTTGTAGAAAGCTCACTTAGTGAGTAATATACACCGTAAATAATCAAACTTATTTCTTTTATTTTTATCTGGTATATTGTTCTAAAAGTTTATTTTACTCAAAGGAGGTGTAAGGTTTGTTTGGGAGGGTTATCAAAATGGTAAATTGTTGTTAAATATTTGCCACTCAATCTCATCAAGTCGCATCAAAAAATAATAATGTGGAAATATTTCTTTTTTTACTTCTGTGTTTACATGAAGAGAGCTTTAGGACCAACAATCTAAAAGGGAATTTTTAAACTTTTCAATGATGCATTTGAAATAATATTTTTTTCAGTATCTTGTCTTAATACTTATATACTCATCTTGAAGACAAAAGTTATATGTCAAAGCAGGTAACGGTTTAGTTTTTGAATATGATTTATTTCCATCTTTAAATGAATACGATTAATTTCATTCCATGCATTCTCATCCTAAATAATTAATTAATCACCTACAATAATTGCAAATTCTTTTTCTGAGGCATAGATACGTATATTAAGAAAAAAATAATTTAACTGAATAACTAAGATACTCAATAGATCATTTCGTTGTAATTTTAGGTAGTTTTCCAATTACAGCACTAGAGCGCATTATGCGGCATAATGCTTAACGTTGAATGTTTCAACTACAGCAAAGCTTCGCACAATCGAGGCACTCTTAAAAGTAATGTTTTCGCGTGATATATTACTTTTAAGAGTGCTCGATTGTGCGAAGCTCATTATGCCGCATAATGCGCTCTAGTGCTGTAATTGGAAAACTACCTTAGAGACGCTGTGACTTCACTTGTCACGTAATCGGAATCATTTGGAGGCAGTCTTTTTAATTTATGAAGATAATTGAACGATTGACAAAGATGATTCAACATATTATTCTATAATTCAATCCCAAGCGGGCCTGTTAACGAACTCTAACGGTATAGTCTATTTTTATTGTGATTAGTACAAATAAAATTAAAATTCTTACTGCTAATAGCCTGAGACTTATGCTATGGATACTATATAAGAATATTCCAGAAATTTTAATATAAACCATCCGTTAATATACGCCTTCGCAAAAATATATCTTATAAATTTTATTAGATTATTATATTTTTCACATGAATGTATTTTTGTTATTAAAAACCGAGTGTAAATCTATTTTTGTGTATTTACTAACATCCAGTAGACACCGATTAAAAAAAAATAATATATTATTATATAAGAACAACATGTTATATTAGTTTATAGTAGTAATTTAGTTGTTGTTAATAGTTTAGAAGTTATACAAATTACTGGAACATTCTAAAAACTTTTAAACGAATTCAGGTTGAACTAATTCAATTCGAATAGCACTCTCTCTTATGAATGAAACAGTTACTTGAATAATCCAAGATTATAATTGAGTAAGGTGACGAACAAACTGAAATTATGAAACTAAAAGTTTTAATGGAAATAAAATGTTACTATTACATAATTTTAAGCTATGTACGGAATTTTGAAAAATATTGCGACGGAATAAATAATTTCTTTTAGTAATGAGCTCTTTACTTCATTATTAAATTAACAGAATACTAACTCTGTAAGTACGAGAATTTTAATGTGTTGTTAATAATATTACTTTATAAGCTATACAATTCTAAATAATGAATCTCGTTATGCATACAGTGAGAGTTAATTACATCTGGTATGTATGTAGGTATGTGTGCAAATTATTCAAAAAGTCACCACTTGCTTGTTAGAACTGGTACCTGAATATTATATTTTTTATTAACTGCCCAAGTTTAGTAGCTTGCTGTTGTAAGCAGTACAATATTTAAAGCAGCAGTCACATGAACCATATTTGCCCAAAAAAAAGGTAAAGATGGCTCCTAAGTATTGTTTTTGTTTAAACATTTATTAATTATATAAAAAGAACTACTGACAATGCTAACAAAATGACAACATTCGACGTATTTTTTAGAACGATAGTTAAAAAATAATTTAAAGTGTAACACATATATTCAATTATATTTCTTTATAAAAAACTCGTTCTTAAGGAAATATATAGTTTGGTTAAAAAATAATTGCATCGAAAACCTAATTACACACTAGAATCGTTAAGTCATTTTGTGTGTTGTGTATGTGTGTGTGTTTCACAGATCCCCGATCAGATTCACAGTGAATGTAAGATTTCTAAGACTGACCTGTAAAAGTAATAGTTTACATTCTACAACTGTACTTAAGTAGGTACGTTGTAGTGAGGATTTCGAAAATGATTGATTTAATTGTGTTAGATATTACAAAAGTGAACCCTAAGGATTTTGAAATAAGAATGATTATACATTAAAAACGTACAGTACGCACGGACAGCATGCAAGTTAAGATTATGCTTATTCTTCTTCATTTGTAATAATTAATTCTGTATATAAAACACGTTATCACAAAAAAACACTTCCTCTAAAGAATTAATATCTTAGCATGATCAAATAATTAAACGCAACATAAATATACGCAATATAAACGCAATATAAATAGTTAAAATCATTGAATATATATTTTTTACAAGTTTCGAAAGCCATCAGTAAAGTATTGAACACAAATAGTAAACACGTCAGAGCGTTCCGACAGTGGGACTTTAATGTTCAGGTTATCGGTGCTTATCTATTTATGGTCTGCTATCTAATAGACCTAAAAATGATTTATAGCCATTTCATCTCTAATTCGAACCGTTAACATATAAAATCAAAATACTTTGAATCCTTTTTCATTACACATGACTCATTAGCTTTTGATTGCAAAATTAGATAATTGATTATAACATGAGTATTTTAATACTATTGCTTTATAATTTACCTCTTTATTAGCATAATCTAAATGCCCGGTGAATAAAATGTGTAGCTAATTTATTTCAAAGTTACAAACTTACGTGGCTTCATATAACAATCTATTAATAGGAGTGTGTTTCACTGTGAAAAGTCGTGTGCCAATAGAAGTAAACTTAAAAATATTCAAACATAGAAGCATGGAATTGCTTCTATGTTTGAATATTTTTATGTTTGTTTATATTTACGAACACATACGAAAGATAGACGAGTAAATAAATAAAGAAGTGCTAGAAATTGGTGCTAAAGGAATTATTACCTTTTATTCACCATCGAAAAGTTTAATTATTTACTTTTAAATTGTAATTCTAAATCAAATGATTATATTATATATTTTTTTTCATAAGTATGATGTTTTTAAAGTTAAGAATACAGAATACAGTTGCAATGTAAGTTCAGTTTGATAATTTGGTTGTTTTGGAACATAAAGTTTACCTTAAGTATAGTAAAAACAGTATCTTGAGGTCTTACAGTTCGGTCACAGACATGGGATTTTATATTTTTAAAGACTGGGCCCTGGGTGTTAAATAGTCCCCAACTATCTTTTCTATTAAAATAAGGGTGTTTTTTAAATCTCTATAGCCTCACGTAATTTTATAAGACAATTGTTTTATTTCCATGTCTAGTGCTAAAATCTTAGAAAATACTAAATATAAGTCCTTCAATTCACTGATCAGAATAATAGATCGTATTCTATTTTTATGTTATCTTGAGCTTTTAGTAGATAAAACAACTTCAGTCTAGATCCGACAAGGCTTTCTAGCTAATGGACTCAATTTTTTTCATTTCTAGAATTGTTTCGAGTCTGAATTCTTCAAATGACTTATAAATTGATGTGTTTCGCAATGAAACTGAGAGTACAATAACTAACTTATAATAAAACTAACAATGTTATTGTCACTATTGTAAGTGTATTATGCCAAAATAAATTTAAGACCTAATTTAAATTTAACACGAAGTGCTTTTCATCTCATGTAATTCGTATTTTCTGAAAATAAACTTTTTATATTTATATTATATAATTGATTCCTCTGAAATTATTTTCTGATAAATAGATATCTAGCTAGGTTTCATATTAAGAAAACGTCATTATTTATGTACTTTCTAGCCATAAAAAACTGTTACATTACCATTAGAATGAGAAGATAATTTCACTACCATCTTACAAGGTTATAATAGTTGAGACGGGAAAGTGGGTTGTCTGAAAAAAAACCAACGTGAAAAAAAATCAAGTCATCAAGCTTTTCTGGTTGATGAATCATGAAACGTGTTATCAGAAAGGATTAATAAAACACATGCATCTGCTCATAATTATGACAACTCAATAGTTGTTATAATTATTATCATTGAATCTTATAATATTATCATTATAAGATTCAACAATCAGAACCGCTCAATGGCTTGTCTTTGTTTTTTTTCGTTGTTTGTATTTCGTCAGCTTCAGCAGCATCAACAGACGTCAGTATTACCGTCGTAATGATAATCGTCGTGATAGTTGCTCATTATTGAGTCTATAAAAGAAATTTCACAACTAAATTAAGCTTCTCTTATTAAACGGGCCCCGTTATTTGTTTTTAAATTCAAAAAATCTATAAATTTCTATATACAAATAATAAAGGTTACTTTTATACCTGAGACCCATCTTGAAAGATATTTCGCAAATTGGGTTCATGCCGCAGCTGTTATAATTACTCTACAGCTTTTAACGACGCGCTATAAACTTGGGTCGTTAATAAAGTAGTATATTAAGCAGGTAACAAACATAACAGGCAAGCTGTGATGGTTCATTTAACTTGCGATCACAATAAATATAATTATATCTTATTTTATATAACCGCAACATATTACAAAAAGTCAAAACCTAAGGCACAATCTTTTTCGGAATTTTGTACGTAATACAAAAACGTAAGGACGTCAAAACTTTTATCATCAAAATTGCAAACTGTTCGACAACTTAATCAATTATAACAATAGATTGTTTTCTAACTTTTTATTAATGGTAGTGCTGCTCTAGTTGAATTAGTTCATCCTGCATTGGCTTAAAAGATATTTTTTGATATTATATATTATATGATATTGAATATTTGTGTGACGCTCAGAGCAGGCCTTTTGAATTTATGGCCAGACTAGTTACATCATTTATTAAAGAGAACCAATGTAACAGTGTCATAAAATGCTAGATAAGTTACTCACACATCAAACCGTCAATTACCACTATACACACGTGCAGAGTTACCGCTCTCATATGAGTATGACACAAACTAATATAATTATAAAGACGAATTAGAATTAGAATCCTATATTATCCTTGATGAACATGTGCTATATATATTTAATAAGAGAAAAAAGAGGAAAGTTTTGAAAGACATACGCAAAAAATTTTCGACAAAGTAATAAATTACAAATGTATTAAGTAACATGATTTAAGACTTTGTCATATGTATACAAATATTTAAAGAATTAAACATTTAGAGTTAAAATGATTTACAAGCAATGATAACACTATGATAAAGTTATGATAAAGTTATAGCTGTGACTCTTTATAGTTGTAATAAGCCATATAAATATATTTTTTACAGTCCACGTGGATGCAGTCACGGGCAACAGCTATCACTAATAAAGAACTCTACCTGAGTCAGTAAGTGTAAAAACCTATTGGCCTACATAACAAGTGTTTTTTTCCTATATAGCTCGGACGAAGCCGCTGGGAATAACTAGTAATTCCTAAACTTGACACTTGTGGGTACAAGTCAACTCGTAACTGTATCATAATAAAAACTGTATTTATATTTATTGAATGAACTGTTCTGTAATTATCATGAAAATTTAATAACAATGACCATTATGTAATATATTAAAACTTTTAAGACACAACATTTTTCTACCCCAATATACCATCTAATTAGGGATATTAAATTTCCCGAAAAGTCTCTTTAAAAGAAAAGTATCTTTAAAAGTTAATGTGTGTATTAAGCTAATAAGTGTATAACTTCACAATAAATGACATTGAAATACAATGTCATTTAGGTATGCTAAAAGTAAATCAATATCTGTGATATATGTATATATGAATTTACATCAAAATTTATTTAATATTTATTGCCTAAGTTTAAAGGATGGAAGCACGAGTCGTTGATCTCTGGAGCACAAACCAACTTCGATTATTGAATATAAACTGGTAGGCTGTAAACATCCTTATTATACCGCGATCATTATTTATTAACATTTAATATCCAATCTTGTATACTTTTCGAACGAGCGCTCCTGTACAGCTTTGTTACCTTCTAAACAAATTGAGGGCTTTCTTCGAAGCTTCACGTGTTACTGTGATCAATGGAAAGCTTTCCTCGTTGTAATGGGGGATTTACATTATCTCTGTTCCTCTTCTGAATCCATATATAACATTCCTTTTCACTCCGTCTAGAAGTTTTGAAGTAACTTTTAGATTAGGTTTTCAAATTTTTAAGGAATGTTTCGCCTCTTATGGATTCTTAATGAGCTTTATATTGATATGATATTATTACTGTTACAAATTAGAGAAAATTCATTTCTGGTATACTGAATTTGCTAAATGAGTTGAGTTGAGTCAACTGAAATATTTATAGATATTTTCTTAACATAACTCAATACGAGAGGTATGACACTATTTAGAATTAGTACATTTCGAGGTCGTTAGCTCAAATAATTAAGTGATAGATATTATCTAATATATAGATAGAGATATAGATATTATCTAATATTTCCATTATAATATTGTTTATAAATGAAATGTATAGCAATGTGATTTACATAACAATTATCTTTTACTATTCTTATTCTAAAAAATGACAGAAAAATTGTAATATAAATATATATCCTGATGGGCTTTAAAAATAGTCTAATCGTCTTGATGAACATTCCCATTGTGCATTGATTAAATATACACACTCACATAAGAGATGAATGAATATTGTTATAAGAAATATGAATCATATCCCGTACCTATAAATTGTTATATTTAAATATGTTTTAAGCAAAGAATGATAAGACATTGCTTAAAATATATTGAGCTCTTTTATTATTAGGATTTTTGGTCAAATAGTACAAAATTATAGGATCACTTGAACAAAGAAAAAAAATGGTTAATAATGTTATATTAGGTTACAGGTTTTGAAACGAATGATATAAAATAAAAATTCTGTAATAATTTCTAAAATATTAATACAGGATACTGAAGACTGACCCTCCTGTGACGTATTTACTGGAATTTATGATTTCATTTTGTGTCACATATTTCAACGATGGGCCAATTACATCAGGTAACTTATGAGGCTTATTTCTTATGAGACTTATTTCTTATGAGGCTTATTTCTTCTGAGACTTATTTCTTATGAGGCTTAATATTTTACTTGTGTCTATACCATTGAATTATTTATAATCATGCTTTCTAATTACTTGTAATAACTACACTGAGACGTAATGTAAGGCGTATACTTACAGTAAATTGTTAAACATCTGTGTGTGAAAAGTCTAATTACTTTGTCTCATAAAATATGTATGCAATGCTAATAACGATATTCGTATGTACTAGTTTTTATCGCCATCTCTCTGAATTGTTAACAGGATAAGCAAGATGTACGATGCCGTTACCGCGAAGCACCGTCAGAGCCGAAACTCGCTCGATCTAACACTCGAGTTCGGCGTACATTACTTACTGAGTGCGCTGTATAAAACATAAATTTTGATTGTTGTTGGAGACCAGAATATTTCATGAACACGAGTATTTTTGAACTGTCATTCCCAATGTTTATAAATTTTTCGAAAAATAATAAAAATAACAAGTTAACTTAGACCTTTGATTTTAATATCGAGAACCACTTAGATATTTGCGTGACAAGCCTTGCCTTGCAATTATTTATTACTTTAAAACCTTAAATATTTCAACAATAGCTCGTACAATAACTAACTTTTAAATGATAATTAAGTAGGTATACTAAACAATTAAAAATATATATTATACAATATACATATAACGAACTATGAGAAAATATGTAACGAAACATATATGTAACGATGTGAAAATAATTAAATATTAGGTACCTTTATATAAATATAAAATGAGAAATAAAACGATACGGGCAGGGACTCGAACGCGCGACCTCTGGGAAACCGACCCGTCGCTCTACCAAATGAGCTACCGTATCTCTGGCTGTCTGTCTCGGTAATTTAAGCATTTTCATTCTATATTTATAACTTTCATTCTATATTTATATAAATTTAAATAAGATTAACATGGCTATACATGTTTATAGATATTTTTAAACATAAGGTACCTTTATGAACAAATGCGATACTATGACAGTATTTGTACTTACCTAAAGGTAACTCCACAGGAACTTAAAACATGTAGATATTTTTTATTTTATCATAGAACTGGAAGATCCCTTGAACAATTACTGGCATCTGACATGTCACTTTAATATTCAAAGTCAAAGACGAGAATTTTTATTTAGCAGCTTATACAAAAGACCGAAGAGTATAACCACTTGAAATGTATGGCATTTATCGAATACAAGAAAGCCTTCGACTACATTGAGACCAGGTTGTCATATACCCGAAACTGATCACAAACACAATGGTTTCTTTAAGACCCTGGACTGGACTGAAAGAGGCGTCAACGTCAACAGAGAGTATATGTCTCATCTTTGTTTTGTGGACGATATTATCATTATGACTCTCCGGATGAGCTTGTTGGAATGCGGAACGGCTAAATGAGTTCTCCCGACGGGTTGAGCTTGGCATAAATCTGGAAAAGACCAAGGTGTTGTTCAACTACGTTATTAAGTTTATAAATTAACAATATCAAATTCTTAAAAAAAAACGTGTCTTACTTTGATTTTTATTTATTTAACAGTGTTTAATTGGAGAAAAATAAAATAGAAAGGTATAAGCATTTAGATCTTCATTATATTATTAATAAAAACCAAAATTAAGTATTTTTTAAAATTTGGTTGACACAAATATTGCGTTGGATTCCATGAGAAATATAACATTAATTTTTTTTACTAATATTATCTAAACACTTTTGATAACACTTATCTTACTTTTTCTATAAAATTCTCCCGAAAAATATCGACGTACATATTTAAGAAAGTAATTTATAAACATGTGGGCTGTTGACTCCCATGCCACTAGGTATATATATTAGACGAAACTGAACAAATTGAATTATTGGAATAAATTTACTCTAAAACTCAGTCTATTGCGTGGTTAAGAATATAAGATGTAATTATATTTAAAGTGATTCTTCAATGCTTATACATATATTAATATTATTTTAAAATTTAAAATTATATTTCGATAATATTTAGAATAATGAAATAAATAAGTCCGAATGCAATAAATGGTTCAACAAATATAAATAGTCAGAATCGTTAATTTTCCATTTATTGCATGTTTTAAAAGCCATCAATCCAGTGCTGAACATAAATAGTAAAGACGTCAGGTCGTAGGTTATTGTTATAGCGGCCACATTTCCGTTGGATGTCAAAAAAAATAATGGATTATAACTTTATTATTTATTTATATATCTAAGAAATTACTATAACCTAAAAACTAGGTATTACTTTATAATCTATATCCGCATATTCATCTGTATTATCTGACTGCCCAGTGATGTGGTTAATAATGCGTTAAATACTTACGAGGCTTGATATTCAAATCTTAATATGAATGTATATGGAGGTGTGGTTCCTTGAGAGATGTTATGTACAAATACAACTAGGGCCACTTATCACCTACATGGACTCGTAAATCGAGCAACCTTGACTGTTTAACATCACGAAGGCAACTTCGGAAACTATTTCAGAACTTGTATAAATAAATTCTGTATTTTGAGTATATTTTCTTTACAGCTATTACCGAACGTCGCAGTATGTTGTTGTTTGCTGAAACAATTTTCAAATGGTACCATGTCCTGTGTTACACCCATAACACTCATGACAAATAGCTAATACCGTCGCGATATCATATTTGATTCAAGCATGAAGCGCCAAGGAGATTTTTAAATCAGAGAATAAACCTACATGAATATTTAAATACCTTGGGGTTATTTTTCGCTTCTACATATACTCGCCAAGAAAATATAAAATAGGTATATGTGATTTTAAGCAACACCAAAATTTTTATGGTTAGGATTAGCGTGTCTTGGCTCGAAGCTTCCCAAAAGCTGTGTCTCATCTATATTCATTTATTATGAAAATGCATACCTGCAACTGGTAAAATATGTAAATTTATGTAAAGGTTTTTAAAAATCAATTACGTACATAGAAATAAATAAATATTTACGGCATCCACTTAACTCTCAGAGGCATAAGAATAACTTAATAAAGTATAGAACTGACCTTACTTCAGGTAGCTAGCGATATCAAAGAGCACACGGCGCTTCAGCAGTTAATTAAAAAAGCACAACAGGTTGCCTACCTCTTTGTTTACCTGACAGGAACATAAAGTACAACAATACTTACACGAAGCTCATTTGCAATTTATTTACTATTTTTACAACTTATTTATTATTATTTATTATTTTTTATGTACAAAATAAAAGTGGTTATAATATTCTCGGCTCTTTTTCGATTTGTATGTTGTTGTTGCTTAGTAAAATTATACATAATTATATAATATCTAATACACAAGTACCTATAGGTAATATAAAACTTTCAAAAGGAATTAGATCCCATCAAAAACGTAAAATGTTAAGCATCCAAGTCTCGCAAAGCAATGTATTAACCGCAAACCAGTTGTGAGATGCTATGTAAAACCAAGTCGCCAAATTATTTTAATTGAATTATATTAAAAACGACTTGTGCGATCAAAAGTCCTTATAATTTAATTATATTTATACAAGAATAGTAAATTATTCATTAAGAAAAAGAGTCACATAAATAACAAGTCAAGTGAATAATATACTACCAGTAGTCACTTTGACTTAAATAAATTGAATACTTATAATTAAGTAATTAAATACTTTTTCTCGTCTTCGGCCGGAAACTTTCGTCACGCTGCGCTAAACGAAGTTGTCGCTGTCCGCCGTCGTCGAAGAGAAAACTCGTATCCTATATATCACGGGAAATTAAAAAACCTCAGTCCGCATGTTAGTCAACCTCGGCCTCACCTCAACGATCTGAGACCTTTTTTAATTTTACTTCCCTAGAGGTCTAATATAGTATTACGAAATAATTTTCAGAAATTAAAGTTTAAGTAATCTGATTTTAGTAGACATAAATCTAGCATTGAAACCGTAAAAATGGGTCCCTGTACTCTTATAACCGGTAGCCGGGAGTCTCTTATAATCTATGCATATAAATGAAATTGGAGTGTCTGTTTGTAATATTGAAATAACTGCTTTTTCGTAACTGCATATTATGGAAGTATACACGGTACATACACCAAAATAACATTTAAAAATTTTTTTGTCTGTCTGTCTGTGTGTCTGTATCTCTGAAACGGTGAAACCGATTTTGACGGGACTTCGACTTGATATAATAAGGAGTAACTTAGGCTACTTTTATTCCATGATTTATTATTTATTACCTGTTCCCGTGACTACGTCTACCCACGTAGACTGTAAAAGTAATATTTATATGGCTGAGGACATAAGTCAAATATAAAATATATAAATATATAAATACCTAAATATTATTTTTACAGTCTACGTGGACGTAAAAACGTGGACGTAAATGGAATAAAAATAGCCTAAGTTACTCCTTATTATATCAGCTATCTGCAAATCGAAGTCCCGTCAAAATCGATAAGTAATAATCTTAAATATTGTGTCTAAAATATGAGATAGACTAGGGGTGTTACAGAGGTTTATCTAATAAATATAGGTAAAAGAAAGCACGTGTTTGATATCCTACTTCTTTATTTTAACGATCTGTGGTTCGTTCTTTCCATCTATTGGTCGTTATGTGACTTACTTAAGATTCATATTTCAGAGATTATACTGCGTCTATTTGTACTGAATACGAATATACATTTCGACAAAGAAAATTATGTAGAGCAAAACATCTTAGATTGAATTATATTAAAAAATAAACAGTTTAAATGTTACCAACTAACATGTGCTAATTAGCTAAGATTTATTATATGAATTAAAATTAGATTACCACTTATATTCAAAGGATTTTCTTATTATATTAAGGCAAATACAAAAAATAAATAAATGAAAACTATCCGAACAATGTTGTTACATAGTGCGAGGCACATCATAATAGCACTATTAGTTATGACGAAAACAATTTAATTGGTTATTTGCATGTGCTGGTAAACCTAGAAATGCGTTTGTCGTAAACAAGTGCTTATATATTATTAATACTTAAATAAATATTTAATATAATATAACCTTTGAGTTAGTATTATTTTAAAACTGTCTTAAAAATGAATAAAAATATAAAATCATAAGTTGACAAAACCAAGGGGTAGAATTGAAATAACATGAAACATTATTTATTATTAACTAATTCTGTGAGTTAAAATCAGTGCATATAATGATTATTTCCCCACACTTAATTCTCATCCTTAATACAACGAGTTATTACTACGAAATAAAAATGTATCCTTATACCATCATAATAAGATTAATATATAAATATATATATTTTTAATAACAGCAGAATAATTTATTTTATAATTAAATAAGTAACATTTAATATACTAGTTTTTTTCATTTCAACTAATAAATGATCTACACATGTACAGTTTTCACCTTGACTTGATTACAAGAATAATATTATTAATAGCTAACAACACCAAAACTGTCAATTAAATTAGTAATCGGTTTAATCTGGGTAAGACGGACACCATTATTGATGCACAGTATAAAGCCGGTTAATCCACCAACATTGACCGAATCGATGGACCTATCCCTACTTGAATGAGTAACCTTGTTTACATACAAATTGTATATAATATCGGTATCTAATGTGCAAAGTATAATAATAAATAAAAAACTACTGCTCATGACAGATACCACGTATTGTCATTGGTTAAAATACAATTAAACTACTTCATTTAACAACTATCACATACATACTCAAGAAACTATAAAGGGTTGGTCGTTTGTAGCAAACATTTATGAAATATAAGCCCTTCAATTCGCTGCCACCGATTATTCTATTTTTATGTTGTCTCGCCGCAAGCTTTTATTAGATAACTCTAGTCTAGCTCCGACAAGGCTTTCTAGTTAATGGCCTCGAAAATATTTTATTTTACAAAAGTTTTGAGTCTGAATTCTTCAAGTCACATTTAAACTGATATGTTCCGCAATGGAACTGAGAGTAGATTTATTAAATGTCTAAACTAAAAGATAAAAGTACATTTGATAACATGACTGACTACAAACCATTCTCCTCTATACAAAGATAAATGTATTTAATTCCAGCAAAAATGCTTCAACATTAAGTAATATTACCAGATATTTTATAATACATATCAATAATATAAAAATATCCTACTTATAACTTATAATTATCTTATCGTATTTTAACATAAAAAGCCATTAATCAAAGATGGAATATTATTAAACCAGTAAATTGTAATGATATAATAACAAAAATGCAATTATTATATTATATTAAAAAGACTCGAATAAACTAAACGCAGAATTATTAGAGGAACAGGTTGTAATGATATATGTACATATTATATTAGGCACATGTAAGTGACTAAAGTTGCAAGAAATTCTTGATTTGCATTTCCAATTTCGAGGATAGGCCCCGATCATCCCAAAATCAATTTAAGACCAAATTCAAATTTAACACGACACGATCTCAGGTAATTCGCATTTTCTGAAAACACACTTAATATTCCCTGTTTATCTTTAAAAAAATACATATATGTAAATTATGTATTATATATATGGTGTGCGATTATTTAGGTTAGATAACAAAGAATAGATCCCGTATATCATAATTTTCGAACTTTAAGAGTAAGAGATAATAAATAACGCATTCGAATTCTTTGATATTACAATAAAACTTTTTTATTATTGTTTGTTTTTATTAGATATAACGCTGATAAATTTTAAAAAACTTCAAAAGTAAAGCATAATGAATTAAGCAGTCGAAGTCTTTTGTAGTTTTTTTATATTATAGTTATAATTTTTATTAGATAGAACGTTGCTAAAGTAGTTTTATTGAAATCCTTTGTGTTGTCGGTTTACGAAGTTACTTATAATTAGTAAATCAAATATAAATATCTTGGAGTAAAAAGACAATTAATGTCCTGGTCTATTCTGATGGTTTGCTTGTCATACCCTTGCTCCAACAATTCTGATACATAACTAGAATAAGTGCTAACCGTGTGTAAGGATTCAGTATTAGTGGAATTACTCGATTTAGTACTCTCTTATATAATAAAACTTATTAAAATAAAAAAAAAAAATGTATATTTATTATTTACAGTCAGTCCTTATTTTGGGAAAAATACAAATATTAAGTGGTCTGCTTTAGGTATGGTTTCATAAATTTTTTGATGTGATCAAAGGATATTTGATTCATGGAGCTTAAGTATTTGTTTCAATATTCTTCACCGATTTACGGCCGGTAATTAACATGAAGAAAGTGCTCTTTTACACAGATTTAAATATTTTATTTTTAATACTTGACATTGATATGACATTGAATTGTATAATTAATTACTGTCTATGTTATTCATATTATGACATATATTATTCAAATACATATTGCTAAAAGGCGTTGGGGAATAAATAGAATAGTTAATTTAAATTATACTGATATACTAGAATACGTAATCTAGAATAATCCGTCACTGAAAATGTATGATACATCCACTATGTTCCATACTATTTTATTTCTCACATTTCTAATGTTGTTCCAGAGCCGGACACGAACTAGCTCGGATCCCTTCATTCTTCTCATTTAATATGCTTTACTTGTCATTATACTCTTTTTGTTTAATAACAACTTTTTTGCAACTTTTTATTCACTTCTTTAATTTTTAAGTTTAATTATGTCTTTTTTAAGTTTTCTTGTAAATATGATCTGAATAAATGCTAGTAACAATATACAGTAAGATTGAACTCTCACAACGACTGTAATATTACAAAAAAATAACTATTATTTTTACGGCCCTCCTAAACTATTCTTCAGTAAAAGATGACTAAATTTATTTAACCTGACTTACATATATTTGTAAAAAAATATGCTTAAATTAATTACATTATAAATTCAGTTAAGGATCTATTAAAATAATATTAAATATTAAATAATTATTACAAATGAAAAAGGATAAGCATAATCTTAACCTGCATGCTATCCGTGCGTACGTTTTTAATGTACAATCATTCTTATTTCAAAATGCTTAGGGTTCACTTTTGTAATATCTAATACAATATATATATTATTTTACTGAAATAATTTCAAATCAAGTATTTACAAACTCCTTACTACAACGTACTTACGTACAGTTGTAGAATGTAAAATATTATTTTTACATGTCGGTCTTAGAAGCCTTACATTCACTGTGAATCTGATCGGAGATCTGTAAATCACAAAAAGTGACTTAACGATTCTAGTGTGTAATTAGGTTTTCGATGCAATTAATTTTTAACCAAACTATATATTTCCATAAGAACAAGTTTTTTATGTGTTACACTTTAAATTATTTTTTAACTATCCTTCTAAAAAATATGTCGAATATTGTAATTTAGTTAACGTTGGCAGTAGTTCTTTTTATATTATAATTAATAAATGTTTAAACAAATCAATACTTAGGAGCCATCTTTACATATTTTTGGCAATTATGGTTCATGTGACTGCTGCTTTAAATATTGTACTGCTTTCAACAGCAAGCTACTAAACTTGGGCAGTTAATAAATAATATAATATTAAGGTAGCAGTTCTAACAGGCAAGTGGTGACTGTTTGAATAATTTACACACATACATACAAGATGTAATTAAAACTCACTGTATGCATAACGAGATTCATTATTTAGAAATGTATAGCTTATAAAGTAATATTATTAACAACAACACAATAAAACTCTCGTACTTACAGAGTTAGTATTCTGTTAGTTTAATAATGAAGTAAAGAGCTCATTACAAAAAGAAATTATTTATTCCGTCGCAATATTTTTCGAAATTCCGTGCATAGCTTAAGATTATGTAATAGTAACATTTTATTTCCATTAAAACTTTTAGTTCCATAATTTCAGTCACCTTACTCAATTATAATCTTGGATTATTCAAGTAACTGTTTTATTCATAAGAGAGAGTGCTATTCGAATTGAATTAGTTCAACCTGAATTCGTTAACAAGTTTTTAGAATGTTCCAGTAATTTGTATAACTTCTAAAGTATTACAAACTAATAACAACTAAACTACGATGTATTATTTATTTTTAATCGGTGTCTACTAGATGTTAGTAAATACGCACAAATAGATTTACATTCGGTTTTTAATAACAAAAATACATTCATGTGAAAAATATAATAATCTAATAACATTTATAAGATATATTTTTGCGAAGGCGTATATTAACGGATGGTTTATATTAAAAATTCTGGAATATTCTTATATATTATCCATAGCATAAGTCTCAGGCTATTAGAAGTAAGAATTTTATTTTATTTGTAGTAATCACAATAAAAATAGACTATACCGTTAGAGTACGTTAACAGTCCCGCTTGGGATTACATTGTAGAATTCATTCATTGAGTGTAGAAAATAAATCATATTTAAAAACTAAACCATTACCTCCTTTGACATTTAACTGTCTTCAAGACGAGTATACAAAAACCAAAAGTATTAAGACAAGACACTGAAAAAAATATTATTTCCAATGCATCATTGAAAAGTTTAAAAAATTCCCTTTTAAATTGTTAGTCCTAAAGCTCTCTTAATGTACTGACGTATTTCCACATTATTATTTTTTGATGCGACCTGATGAGATTAAGTCGCAAATATTTAACAACAATTTACCATTTTGATAACCCTCCCAAACAAACCTTACACCTCCTTTGAGTATAATGAACTTTTAGAACAAAATACCAGATAGAAATAAAAGATATAAGCCCTCTACGACTATTTACCTTGTTTGATTATTTACGGTGTATATTACTCACTAAGTGAGCTTTCTACAAAATTAAATTTTGAAGGCTGCTTGAATAACGTTGGGAGAGTAGATTTTTTTAACGAGTAATTTATGAAATGCCATTCTGTAATACTTAAGTTTCTCAACGAAATAATAATTTTCCTACAACCTCGCTGCTTTGATTTTAATGTCCAAGATCCACTTACTCTTAGATATTTACAAGCTTTTCTGCTATATTATTTTTCAATAATTTTATTAATAAATTGAGCTTTCAAGAAAGGTCCCTTGCAAGGTTACATCTTACAAAATAAAAAAAATCATATAAATATGTATATATGCTGTTCCATTTTTACTAATTTGAGATCCTTATTTATGGCGCTCCTGTTATATGGAGTGCTTTCTTATCTCCGGTGGCTGTTGAGAACATACCTACAGGAGAGGTCTTGATGGAATGTTGTGACCGGCGCGGCGGGTCTAGCGGCGGCTATGCGTATGTATGTTTGGAACGGATTAAGAAAATGCTGATCTGATTTCTACGTAATATTAACAGCGTGATAGACTATTATCTATACTTGTAATAATACATAACAATGACAAAATATTTACATTAACCACATTATTTGTTTTAAATAATTCTTAAGTGTGAATATGATATTAAAATTATTAGTCTCTGGCAATGATCTGATAACATACACACGAAACTTACTCCATGTGTAGGTATTTTGTTTTATTTAGGTAAAACAAAAAAATACATATTATGATATAAGATCACACGATAAAACCATTCTATTATATTTACTAACCTCAAAAAAGGAGTAGGTTTCTTAATTCGATCGTATATTTTGTTTAAATATGTGTGTTTGCGAACATATTCATCGCTTACGAATCGGTTTTCATTATATATTTTTTTAAAGTGTAACATGTCCAGGGAATGGTCCTATTTTAATTCGGTGAAGATCTGGTTATTAGTTTTCGAGGCAGACAAAAGTACCTACTAAAAATCTTCTAAAAATTAGAACAGATGTCTCACTCCCTTGTTTGGATCATTTTAAAACATAAAACTACCTCTGAATAATGGAAGAAACCAAAAAATAGAAAGAAATAAACAAAATTTTTAAATATTTGATAATATCTTTAAACATATCCAAGAAATAAGTTTAACATTTTTTTAAATTTGAAATAAATATATAATAAAAATTAAACAAATACGGGTAGGGATTTGAACTCGGAACTTCTGGAATGTTGCCCATGTTGCCTTTGGTCTGGATCAATTAAAAAACTTGCACCGATTTCATAAACAGCATTCTTCATTAAAATTATTATTACGGTTTTTAAAGCTCGTTTTTATTTTTTTTGTCTAAAAATAACATTAAAAGTTTTAAAACCCAAGATTCGCCGACTCCATTAAAGATATTAAATTCCCCGAATTACGACAGTCATTACGTCTTTAAAAGTTAATCTGTGTTTATAAAAGAGGTTAATGAGAGTTTGCGGCTTCATTGTTAAGAAAAATATTACAATCTTTAAAACTTATTTACAATAAATTATATTCAAGGACAAACTAAAATTAGGTATGTTGAAAGTACGTCGATCTTCTCCACATAGATCCTTGAATATGTCGGAGCACGTGTATTTATTAATTTACAAAAGAATGTATTTTATATTAGTTGACCAAGTTTCAATGATAAGAAATGGGTTGTTTGAAATATTTTTAAAGACTGCGAATATACCATCTTACATAATTGAATGTGAACACGTAGACTGTGTATATGTCCTTGTTATACCATTATTATAAGAAACTTTGTATAATTTTCGAACGATCACCCAAATAAAGATGTTGCTTCGTCCAGATAAATTGAGGTCTATTTTCAAAGCTTTACACGTTACTGTGAACAATGGGAAGGCTTTGCAGGTTGTAATGGGAGGCTTACACTGTCTATTTTTCTCTTCCTTTTCACTGTGTCTAGCACCTTTAAAGTAACCTTGAGCAGCAACATCGGTTTCCATATTAGGTCTCTTTCAAATAAGTGAAAAGTTATTTCTAGTACAGAAAAGTTTCTAAATATAGCCCAACTAAAATATTTAAACATATTAATTCAACATTACTTCATTCCCTTTCTATTATACTATGGACTGTTAGAACATTTCACAGTCGTTAGCTGAATTAATTTACTCGGTTTAAATATCATTGAAATTCATGGAGCTTAACGTTTGACACTTTAATTAAGTATGGTCTAGGTCTGATACGAAGGTATAACGTAAAATCAGACTCCAATCAATCCAATACTTAATTATGTTCGGTTGATTTAAATTATAGGGTATTCTCTAACGTTTAATGAAAAATTATATTTTTTTTCTGATCAAGAAGAGATTTACATTATTTGTTATAAAATATGAGTATATTTTATATCAAAGGAGCCCGTCTACTCATAATATACGTTATTAATAAAAACATATTTGAATTAGCGCTAAGCTAGCATTTTATAATATTCTCTTGATAACTTTCCATAAAAGAAGTTCCAAGTTCCATAGAAAACAACATCACCACAACTGAATAGTGACAGAGGACGTTTCTATACTAACACATATACTCATACACGTACACACATTATACAGTATTTATAAAATGCATAATAATAAATGTTCATCATAAAAAATATGTATGTGTGTATTAGTGTACACATGTAAGAAGTTAAACTTCTTTATGACATGTAAATATAATTCACATTTTCTTTTAAATGTGACTTAGAAATAAAGATGACGCGTAAAACGTCATAATTTTCATTAATATTAATTAATTAAAACGTAAGAAGTGAATCGAGTGTTTCTGACGTATAATATTCTCATAGAAGAAGTAAGTACCATAAAAAAACAGACAAATGTACACAATTCACTTTAACACTGTTACATAGAAATTTCATTTCTGTAGATAATTAAAATATTTATAATTTTTAATATTATCGATTTCTTATTATCTGTCAAATTCGTAGACAAGGTAAATTATTTATCTGTTGACAGCTAATTACAATTTCTTAATTAGTCTGTGACATCTCTTTTTGTTTAAGATATTGAATGTTGCCAGCTTAAGCTAACTTTATAGTCCCCAAAATGTTATTGAAAATATAAACATTTTATTAATAATTACTATTCTAAATGTCATTTATTAATCATTATTAAGGATAGCATATAGCTAGATATTTATTTAAAAGTAGCTGTCATATTGTTTCAGAAGTATAGTTGCAGCCAACGTTGTTTTATTGTTATATTTATTAGTACAACAATTTGTTATAAATTTATTAAACTCGTTTCTTTCTTGAGATAAGTAGTGCATTGTTCTTAAATTATTTAAATATTGGTCTTCTTCCGATTAATATCAATTTTACCCACATTTCGTGTAACGCAGCTGCGCATAGCCACATTGTTTGCTTATTATGCATATTTTGACTATAAAATTCAATGCCGTGACCTTTAGAGCTTTTCTTTCGGAAGCACTTCCGAATTGTATATCTTATTAGCCTTCGGGCTAATAATTTAATATGGAATAATTATAATTCCTATTGCCGGCACTTCCCGGGCAGTTTCAAAGTTTGTTGGAACAATATTTCTATTTGTCCTGATTCGACCCTGTGAGTCGACATAGGCTAATATTAGTGCTTGCGAGGCCTTTTTCCTCCATAAGGAGGTTTTTAGTTTGTACCCTAGAAGATACGGGTAAATTTATAATTGGTTCGCGGGGGTAGACGTGAATCTTCGGAGCGTCGTCCTGTTTGACCTGTATCCTGCTTCCTGACTAGCTGAGTTTAAGGAGCTCGTCTTTATTGTAATCCCGATATTATGGTGATGTACAAAATTTATTTATATCAATAATCAACACTTCCATTTTTGAAAGTTTTATAAAGAACAAGTGTTTGACTGTGGTTCTCCAGTACTGACAAGCAGGAGGATCATATATATGTCTTCGCTTGTTATTTGTCAGTGGCGCCTAGGATATTACTATTTTAGTAATTAATATATATATATATATATAATTTAAAATCAAGTATTATCTCAAGTAACCCACCGCTGAGTCTAGCTGGCATTATTTGTATTATGTATTGTAAAATTAATGTTAATGATTTTTTGGAATATAAACCTAATAAAATCCTATTAAACCAATCCACTTTTATTATTTTTTATAATATTTTTGTAACAGTGGCGCCCAACGTGGGGCATTACTTGAGATAGTTGTTATATCTTATTGCTATATCAATAATTACACTTTTTATATATATTCCTTTTTATAAATAAGGTAGTGTTGATATAATTTGAACTGTTTTTGTATGGTATTAATATTTGTTTTTTCACTAGGTTATTTAGTGTACTTAATATAACTTATATTGTTATATTATGGTGAACAATATGTTTGCTTATGTGTAATATTTTCATTTTTGTTTATGTTAATATTATGTTATATTTAAGTTAATTCTATTCTTACCTTACTGTGAAGCCAGCTCGACTTATTAGGTTTTATAAAGTTGAAATATTTAACTTTTGGTAGTGAAACTGAATATTTAAATATTTTTTTAAGGATCTCGAATATTTATTTTTCATAAATATTTTATACTACTATTGAACTAGTTTATTGTTTGTTTAATAGTTTGTTATTCAAGTTTCTTTAATTTTCAATTAACTTTGACTTTGATATTGAATAATAGTGACTTAAAGTTTACTTTTGTTTGACTTTTTTTTTAAAATCTTTTGCTTTGCCGGGAGATATTTTTGAATTCAAGTTAGAACTTAATTCTAATTAGAAATAGTTTAGTTCTGTTAATTTATTTTCTTTTATTAGTCAAAATGGAGCATCCAATTGCATATGGTTTTCTTTGTGAGGATGAATTCATATATGATGTTGTTATTAGGGATGCTAGGCCGAGGGGTGCTTTTGAGGAGTTGGGAGTCCGGATTGTGGACCCTGCTTCATCTGTTCCTTTAAATGAAATTTTGGAGGTAAGTTTTGTGTCGGCTTCTGAAATCAGGACTGTTGATTCCAGAGCTGAAGTTTTAAATACTTTATTGACTCCTCCACCTTTTAAAGGTTTTGACTGCTTTAGGGCAGTAGCTCATTTCTTTTAATCTCTCGAGTTTATAATTCGTCCGGACAGCTGAGTAGTATTGAATGTAACATCGGTCCTGACAGTTGGTTAAAGTATGGTTTGTATTGTCCGTAGGTTTTGCTTGTTTTTTTTTAATATCTTAATTTTCAGTATCACTTTAAATTTAAGGGATATCTGCCGTTAAGTATTATTTATTTTTTAGTATATTTTTTTTATTTTCTTTTAGTAAGGATTTTATTGCTGACCTTTGGTTACCTTATATTCCAGTATCAATACATGTTTTATTTGATATCTGTTATTAAGTGTTAACTTTGTTTAGTTAATGTTTAGTTCATAATTCGTCCGGACAGCTGAGTTGTATGGTATGTAACATCGGTCCTGACAGTTGGTTAAAACATGGTTTGTATTGTCATTAGGTCATTCTGTAACTAAAATTAAATACCTTAAATTCCAGTATCACTTTAATTATATTTGATATCTGTTATTAAGTGTTATTTGTTCTTAGTTTTCTTATATATTAGTTTAGTTTTGGGTTAAGATTTTTGTGTTAGAAACCTTAATCTCCAGCTATCTATTTAAGAATAATAGGTATCTGTTGTTAAGTGTTGTTGTATTTTTATTAGGATGTTTTTTTTTGTTAAATATTATGTTAGCAGCTATCTATTAGATAATTATAGATATCTGTAATTTTTTTTGTTGGGTCTTACTCTAAATAATAGGGTAAAGAAATTATTTGTTGCATCTTATGTATGGTCAGCAATGTGTTTTCAGTAGGGAGTTACTGTTGAACATTTATTATATGTACTTGGACATATTTGTTCTTGTATAATGTGGTTGCTTTGATAGCTATTATCCTTTTATGGAATCATTTTGTACCTGAGACAAGGTAGTACCTTGTTTCGGTTTATCAATTTCATATTATGTTATTGATGATTATGTTGTGTTATGGGTGTGTGATCTGCATTTGGTAGCAGCACACATATTTTGAGTTGTGGGTTCGGTGTTAGAGAGTCTTGAGAGTTTTTGGTTTTGCAAGACTTATTATTATTCATGATAAGTTTTTGTATTTTTATTATTTCTGCAAAACTGTTTGTGTTATCGAGTGTCTACTGTGTAGTAGTAGATACCTACTTAATTATTGTTATTAATTAAGTTTTTACCTTTCTTTTGTTTAGGTTACAATTAATTTGTTTTTCGCAATTAGGTATGAGAGCTTATGAGCTGGAGGGCCAGCTCGAATTTTCCTCTTATATCGCGTAAAATTCTTCCGGGAAGGGAGGTACTGTTACATAGAAATTTCATTTCTGTAGATAATTAAAATATTTATAATTTTTAATATTATCGATTTCTTATTATCTGTCAAATTCGTAGACAAGGTAAATTATTTATCTGTTGACAGCTAATTACAATTTCTTAATTAGTCTGTGACATCTCTTTTTGTTTAAGATATTGAATGTTGCCAGCTTAAGCTAACTTTATAGTCCCCAAAATGTTATTGAAAATATAAACATTTTATTAATAATTACTATTCTAAATGTCATTTATTAATCATTATTAAGGATAGCATATAGCTAGATATTTATTTAAAAGTAGCTGTCATATTGTTTCAGAAGTATAGTTGCAGCCAACGTTGTTTTATTGTTATATTTATTAGTACAACAATTTGTTATAAATTTATTAAACTCGTTTCTTTCTTGAGATATTAGTGCATTGTTCTTAAATTATTTAAATATTGGTCTTCTTCCGATTAATATCAATTTTACCCACATTTCGTGTAACGCAGCTGCGCATAGCCACATTGTTTGCTTATTATGCATATTTTGACTATAAAATTCAATGCCGTGACCTTTAGAGCTTTTCTTTCGGAAGCACTTCCGAATTGTATATCTTATTAGCCTTCGGGCTAATTATTTAATATGGAATAATTATAATTCCTATTGCCGGCACTTCCCGGGCAGTTTCAAAGTTTGTTGGAACAATATTTCTATTGGTCCTGATTCGACCCTGTGAGTCGACATAGGCTAATATTAGTGCTTGCGAGGCCTTTTTCCTCCATAAGGAGGTTTTTAGTTTGTACCCTAGAAGATACGGGTAAATTTATAATTGGTTCGCGGGGGTAGACGTGAATCTTCGGAGCGTCGTCCTGTTTGACCTGTATCCTGCTTCCTGACTAGCTGAGTTTAAGGAGCTCGTCTTTATTGTAATCCCGATATTATGGTGATGTACAAAATTTATTTATATCAATAATCAACACTTCCATTTTTGAAAGTTTTATAAAGAACAAGTGTTTGACTGTGGTTCTCCAGTACTGACAAGCAGGAGGATCATATATATGTCTTCGCTTGTTATTTGTCAGTGGCGCCTAGGATATTACTATTTTAGTAATTAATATATATATATATATAATTTAAAATCAAGTATTATCTCAAGTAACCCACCGCTGAGTCTAGCTGGCATTATTTGTATTATGTATTGTAAAATTAATGTTAATGATTTTTTGGAATATAAACCAATAAAATCCTATTAAACCAATCCACTTTTATTATTTTTTATAATATTTTTGTAACAACATAATAACTTTAGACTTCTTAACATGTTGGATCGTCACTATATCACAAATAAAATTATTCTTCATAATTTTTTCTGTTGTTTTGAGTTTTTGTTCGTCCTAGCAAAACAGACCTTGTAAAGATCAGGACCCTAATGCATGGAGCATTCTCAGCCAAAACTCGTATTTCTTTTCTTTCTTACTTCTTCTATTTCAGACAATGAATGCATTTTAAATATTATAAATGATATTAAATAATTTCTTCTTCATGTTAAAATCTTAATTTATTTATTGGCTTCAATAAAATCAAGCAAGCAAGTCCATAAAATCGTATTGTCCAGTATGTAATTACAATTCATTATTTAATTATAAAACTCTAATCCGATAATTTTATTTTTGGTTAATGTAAATTGTGTTTTGTAATCCACATACTTGTCATTTTGATTGTTTAGTGTTTCCATAGCAACATGGTGTAAAAGAGACGAAGCTATACGAAAAAAGCTGGCGCGTAACGGAAAATTGTCACGCGTAACGAAAAAATGTTACACTAAATTTTATTCCAACCCCGATAAAGAAGATTCACTTCAATAAATGTGGAATAAAATGCATATTTTTATAATTGGAAAGGACTAGTCATAATGTACATGTAATGAACCATTACTTAAGGTCTCGACTTGAAGATGAATTCGTCTTCTAACACTACTACGCACAAGCTCTTCATAAAGCTTTTCAACAAGCTCTGAGAAAATCCGCTTGGTTACAGCCGTGGATTCACGGCTTGATTATAGACGCATCGATCTAATAGTGGCCCATATAATGCTTTTATTGTTTTTTGATGTAAGCGACAACGTCAAAGAAGAACTTAACTGAAGATACCTAGAAATAAGGGATAAGATTATCATAGAAGAGCCCTGTAATGTCTTGGGACTATGACTCGACAGTTCGTTATTCGGTTACATATTGTTTCATCACGTTTCATAAGTATCTTATAACGAACCCAGAGGTCGCGGGTTCGAATCCCTGCCCGTTTTTTTTTCATTCTATATTTATATAAATTTAAATAAGTTTAATATAGGCTATACATGTTTACAGACATTTTCAAACATGCCTCTTAGTTAGTAGTTAATAAGTCTAATTAGCCTAATACCTCTAGCAAAACCTTTCCGAATCCGACAGCAGCTCTAGCAGACGATTTGCAAAAGCTAATTAGGTGCCAGGTGCAAAAGCTAATTAGGTGCTAATAACCTGCGATTTTAAAAATTCAGTTAGTAAAGTGCAGATCCCTGTCATTATAGTCACGGCTGCATTTAGTCTGTCTGGACGGACCGGCGCGATGCACACTGTCACTCTTTAAATAGACCCCCGAAGATAGTCTGGGAACTGATACTAAATTCACTGCAATTATTTAATACTAAATATGTAATATTCATTAAAATTATAAGAATTAATATCAAAACTACTAATATAAATAAATGTAATTATATTATTTAAGTATCAGTTATGTACCTACTGTAAAAGCTTTATGAAGTGACTGATCAAATAATGCACACTGGCAATAGATTCTCTATCTGTTCTGTGTCCTCCGTCTGAGATGAAAGGCTTTAACAAATTCCGTATAAATCTATACTCCAAATTAGAGTTTCTTACATACATACATTTTGACTGCGCGGTGTTACCGGTGACGACAAACGCTAATTAGTGAAAGAATAAGTAATAATAAATGATAATTACCCATTTAGCCTATTGATTCTTGGTTCATGGGCTAAGCTGAAAATAACCATCGGCGAATGTGTAAATTGAAATTTTAAAAAAGTTGACTGGAAAATTCATACAAAAATTTTATTCATTTTCCACTGTTGCTAAATAATCCGAAAATAAACAAACTGTTTTGTTGCAGAGGCTTATTAATCCTAAATATTAATCGTTTTATATTTCTGAAGGAAATAATATAATATTTTCAATATTGTATATTATAATTTTGAAACTTATCGTAATGTTTCCGATATTCGATGTTTTAGGTACTATAGAGTTTATCTAATACTTAAAATAACAACCACACTGCGCCACTGTGAGTTTCAGTTTATTACTCATAATTGTTGCTAAATTACTAAAACTGACAACTATATTCTACTAATTTAACATAAGTTACTTATTGTTAGCTTTTATACATGTAGTAGTTTGGTTTTGACTAAAAACAAAGATATAAGTTGTTGATTTGACTAAAACAATTGAATCTCTGTATAGAAGTTTAATTGATAAAATAAATGTAATATTAAATACTGATTTGACTAAGAATAAGAAGTATATAAATCGCAGCTCAGTTAAGAGAAGGCATTGTGAAATTGGGAGTACAAGTTGTGGGGTGGTAGTATTGTGATAAAAGTGTAACAGTTATAATTAACCGCTGAGTGTGAGATCGAGAGACTAAGTTGTGTAACAGTGATAGTTAAGAGTTTAAATGGTAAACAGTTTAGTGTATTTGTGAACAGTGTCATAAAGTGCTTTAAAGAATAGAAGAACTGTTGTTGGCGATTCTTTGCGGTAAGAGAGCTCTAATAGTTCAGAAGTGGGATTCACTCGGGCATTAAAACCACAAACTACCTACAAGATAAGTTTATTGAAGCTACAAAACCACATCAAGCAAAAAAATGAAGTGATATTATTATTTGAAACGCACACTACAAGATAATAACAATGAAGTTCCAGAATCAATACAATCAATCAATAGTTGATAATCAATGGTTGTAAATCAATCAATCAAGTTAAATTTGCTATCTCAAAACTTCAAAATTGAGATCTACCCACATATCAAGAAAATCGAGTGAAAATACCTATTTAATCGCTTATGCAAGTCGTTTATTAGATTATGACAAACTGACAGTGACAAACCATTGGAAGAATTCTACGAAAGAAGGAATCGTCGCTAATGAAGATAGAAGGAAATGAGAAATTATGGCGGTGACAACGCGGCGCGAATGGCTGATGGTGTCGATGTTGCTGATGGTGTTGATGGCGGTCGTGGCGATGGCAGCTATGGTAGCGGTGCTGGCATGGCACGCGGCGAGCAACACGTTGATGTCCGCGCAATTTATCCATCATCGATCACGTCACAGCATAAAGGTGATTCGTTTCGATTTACATCAAATTTTTGCCTTAAATACTCGCTAGTTAAAGAAAATTAAGCGATTAAATATAGTGGTAAGCACTTTATTATTATTGTTGAGATAACTAGTATTGAGATTAGCGATCAACCTTCACGATCTTGTTTAATTTTTACTGATAATTATTTCACTTTAACTTGACGTATTTTGTTACGTATTATGATAAGGCGCGAAATTATTTTATCCCGGGTTTTCGTAAACGTGAGTGTTTGTTTTAAACTTGGAAAACAATGTTTTAAACTTTTGTTTTAAATAACTTCGTTTTAAATTCGGTATTCTTAGCTATTATTTGTGCTTATTTATGTATTAGGTAATTCAATATATTTAATATGTAGAATACATTAAGATGATAATAGTAATTACTTTGGATAGTTTTCTAAAAAGTATTTTATGTGGATAAAGGTTTTGTTGTCTGATCACTAACATGAAGCCGATAAGCCAACTTCCGAGTAGTATTTGGTACATTGAGGATATTGAACTGACTATGACTAGTGACATCAAATGCTCACATGAGGCCGATAAGCCAAATGATGAGTGTAGCATTTGAGGTATAGGGACATCAAGCGCTCACATGAGGCCGATAAGCCAATTTTTGAGTAGCGTTTGAGAAGATCAAATACTCACATGAGGCCGATAAGCCAACTTCTGAGTAGTATTTGGTACATTGAGGATATTGAACTGACTATGACTAGTGACATCAAATGCTCACATGAGGCCGATAAGCCAAATGATGAGTGTAGCATTTGAGGTATAGGGACATCAAGCGCTCACATGAGGCCGATAAGCCAATTTTTGAGTAGCGTTTGAGAAGATCAAATACTCACATGAGGCCGATAAGCCAATTTTTGAGTAGCGTTTGAGAAGATCAAATACTCACATGAGGCCGATAAGCCAACTTCTGAGTAGTATTTGGTACATTGAGGATATTGAACTGACTATGACTATGACTATGACTATGATTATGAATTATGAGGCAACATTTTTTGTGTCTAGTAGATTTTTTTTTTAAAGAGGCTGCTGAGACAGATTGAACACGTAATCAGACAACTTATACCAATTGATCATTATAGTTGAAATCGTTAAGTCTATAAATTTCAAAAACATTGTCTAAATTGGAGGACCAATTATTTATATATGATGGCCGAAAAATGTATAAATATTAATGTATCATAATATATAGACTTTAGATTAGATTCTGTGACTTTACAATTATAATAATTAGATTTACAAATTACTTCAGAATTAAAATTGTAAGTAAATGGTTTTTGATAACGAGCGGACTCGTTATGTTTAGGATGGCCGAGCTGTTAGCTTTTATACATGTAGTAGTTTGGTTTTGACTAAAAACAAAGATATAAGTTGTTGATTTGACTAAAACAATTGAATCTCTGTATAGAAGTTTAATTGATAAAATAAATGTAATATTAAATACTGATTTGACTAAGAATAAGAAGTATATAAATCGCAGCTCAGTTAAGAGAAGGCATTGTGAAATTGGGAGTACAAGTTGTGGGGTGGTAGTATTGTGATAAAAGTGTAACAGTTATAATTAACCGCTGAGTGTGAGATCGAGAGACTAAGTTGTGTAACAGTGATAGTTAAGAGTTTAAATGGTAAACAGTTTAGTGTATTTGTGAACAGTGTCATAAAGTGCTTTAAAGAATAGAAGAACTGTTGTTGGCGATTCTTTGCGGTAAGAGAGCTCTAATATTATAAGGATTCTTTTTAACTTACGAAGAAATAGGCAGGAAAACATTTATAATAAACAAACAAGTCAAAGTTCAAAATGTACCACCGCAGTTGAGATCTTTGAAAAGAGATCACTAAATGTCTTCCCCGCAACTTCAACCGCCGCATAAAGAGGAAATACTTACAAGACTTGCTTTCATTGGTCCCTTGTCGAGTAGCTCACACAACATGCCTTCAGAAGATTTTTTAAATATTTTTTTGATAAGTTGCTTGTTAGCTTTGTCATTGTAGCAACGATGTTAAAAAATACCAAGTATTTTATTTATTCCGTTCTATTAGCAGATCTTATCAACAGATTATCTTAATATTCTGTTTTAACAATGAAAAACGAGTTTTAGTTGAAATGCGCATTGGTTCATTGTACAATGATGATTATATATTCATAAATTATTTGGATTATTTCAAATTCAAATAGAAAACCCAATGAAATTGCAGCTTTTGGTATAATTTATTTATGAGTTTTCCAAAATAATGGACAGAGCTTATTAATTTAATTTACGTCTAGTTTGATGGTTAACTTAATCTATTATAGGTCAGATTAAATAATACAATGTCTAATGTTTAAAGTTATTTTGGCAGTGATGGTAAAATATATAATTAATGTTTGAAAATATTTATAAGCCTGTATAGCTTTGTTAAGTCTATTTACATTTTAAATAAATATACGTATCATAATCTATTCTAATCGTCTTTATTAGATCCTCAAATCAAGAATGCTTAAGAATCTTTTATACAAGCACTCGTAGTTTGTGATATGCATCCCGTATTAATACAAATATAAAATGCCCGCAAACACGTACCTACTTGTCTTGTGTTTAGAAAATGTCTAAAGCATAGTTTCTCTCTACCCTAGAGCGTTTGTTCTAAGAGCATTGTAAAATAATACTCTACATCAGACTGCTTTTTATATCTCTATTAGATTTTAAATGTAATTGATGATTTTCAACTTTAGATTTTAGACGTTTGTGAAACAGTGATCACAATAAAAAAAAAATTCCGGCTGAGTTTGTTGTGTGGTTCTTCTCAGACCAGGACGCGTTTGGAACCCTCATAGCTTTAACATTAAGTTGGAAAGTGCTTTACAGAAGGGCTTATTACGATAAATCTGGTATCGAAATGGGCCTTCCTAACACTTCAATTTTCATGTACACAAGTGATTACTGATAATGATTCAAAGTGGAAAAAAAAAATATAAAATAAATAAATGACATCCTCAGTCTTTCACTTTTACAAAGTGGATAGTTTCTTCAACTTTATAGGGACATGTTAGACGTAAGTTATTGGCATATAATAAAACATCATGATTGAGGTATTTTTTGTTACTATTACTGTAATAATATCGCATTTTTTTTCTATAAAATAATAGGATTTTTAAAATTACTAAGTAATTTCTAAAGCTCTTTAAAAGTATCTATAGTTCAGGTTTTTACAGAGCTTGCAACAATGAATCATTTGATTATGGTTGCATGACAAACGACCTAACTTTTCTCCACGTTAATGTCGTTAAAATAATATATATTTTTAATAAATATAATAAATAATAGGTTCTTGTCCTTGTCATAATTTGTTTATTTGTAAGAGTTTAAACTGAATTATTATACATTAATAACTAATGATTAGTCATAAAAAATTTAAGTCATGATAAAGTAAAAAGTTATTTACAAACATTTAACGTTAAAATATTGACTGTCTCTAGGAACACATAAACTAACATTGAAAATGTAAAAAATGACAGGAACTCATTTATTTTATTGTCATTGGCAATAAATAATAAGAAAAGAAAAAAATATTTCTTATTGTAAAATAAAATAAATAAATTTAAAAATCCCCCACAAAAAATAACGTCAAGACACCAATACGTACATAATAATATATTTTTTCCTTTTTAGAGGTATTTCTGTGTCGGAGGTTTTTTTCTGCTTTTCAAAGTTTCTACATTGAACCAAATGAATCTACACACACACACTTGTTTATTCACTTTTGTTTAGGTTTTTACTGTCACTATTGCAAAAGAACTTTTCACCATCATTAATAAAAGCTAAATATCTTTGTAACGACTGCGTATGTTGCCAGCAAGCATAGGAAAGCCATTAATACACACGGAGAGCTTTCGAATAAAGAAAACCACAATCAAAACCGTTCATTCGATTGAGTAATAATATGCCAAATACAGACACACCGATACATACGTTAAAATCATAACACCCCACGTTTTGAGTCGGGAGTTAAAAACTAGAGCAGACATGGGTTGCTTCAACTTTATAGGCAACTATAAAAGAACGTGTATTTGATGTCTTTATCATTTATTTAAATGATTTAAGATTTATTTCATCACGTTCTAAGATGTCGAGTTGGAGATATATACGTCAAATTTCTTGTATAAGATCAATGGTTGCGAGATGGTACCTCTTTTATTTGTACTTTAACATTAATATATTTACTATTCTCGAAAAATAATTATTAGGTCGTGAAAGGAAACTTAGAATAATATATAAACTTACAAGACAAAGACTTTGAGATTTTTAAGATCAAGGATACAAATATTTCTACAGTATATTGAATTCGAACGTTATTTATTTAAGTGAGTTTCTCATTAATAAAAAAAATACTCGAGCTGAATTAGTTCAGGTACCCGACATTGGTTTATGAGTTACCATTTAACATCAACACAACAACAATTAATATAATATTGTTTATACAAGAAATATATATCCTCTTTCATCAGTGTCTATTGAGTGTTGGTAAACATGATGATCTGTGACATGCCTCAAGTGAACTCTTATATTTTTGACGTAATAGTACATAAAAAATTAGTGATAAAGAGATAAAAGCCATTGAAAAGTTAATCCAAACACAGATGTATGCGGGTTATTTTATTATATGAAACTTTTATTTCATCCTGGATGTATAACTCCTTTTCTAATAAATTCTGTAAATAAAACACGTTATCACAAAAAAACACTTCGTCTAAAGAAGAATTAATAAAGTAAAGAATTAATAAATAAATAAACGCAACATAAATCCGATGGTAATAAATTGTCGTTTACAAATATAAATACTTAGTTAAACTCGATGAATAATATATCTTTTACAAGTTTCGAAAGCCATCAGTAAAGTATTGAACACAAATAGTAAACACGTCAGATCGTTCCGACAGTGGGGACAGTTTAATGTTCAGGTTATCGGTGCTTATCTATTTATGATCTGCTATCTAATAGACCTAAAAATGATTTATAGCCATTTTACATGAACCGAACATGAACCGTGAACATACATAATCAAAACACTTTCAATCTTTTTTCATTACACATGACTCATTAGCTGTTGAAAGCAAAATTAGATGATTGATTATAACATGAGTATTTTAATACTATTGCTTCATAATTTACCTCTTTATTAGCATAATCTAAATGCCCTTAATAATCCGTGTAGCTAATTTATTTCAAAGTTACTAACTTACGTGGCTTCATATAAGAATCTATTAATAGGAGTGTGTTTCACTGTGAAAAGTCGTGTGCCAGTAGAAGTAAACTTAAAAATATTATAGAAGCAATTCCAACATTTACGAACACATACGAAAGATAGACGAGTAAATAAATAAAGAAGTGCTAGAAATTGGTGCTGCAGGAATTATTGCCTTTTATTCACCGTCTAAAAGTTTAAATATTTACTTTTAAATTGTAGATTCTAAATCAAATGATTATATTATATATTTTTTTTACATAAGTATGATTTTTTAAAGTAGAGAATACAGAACACAGATGCAATGTAAACTCAGTTTGATAATTTGGTTATTTTGGAACATAAAATTTACCTTAAGTATAATAAAAACAGTATCTTGAGGTCTTACAGTGCGGTCACAGACATGGGATTTTATATTTTTAAAGAGTGGGGCCTAGGTGTTAAATAGTCCCTAACTTTCTTTTCTATTACAATAAGGGTGTTTTTTAAATCTCCATAGCTTCACGTAATTTTATAAGACAATTGTTTTATTTCAATGTCTAGTACTAAAATGTTAGAAAATACTAAATATAAGTCCTTCAATGCACTGATCAGAATAATAGATCGTATTCTATTTTTATGTTATCTTGAGCTTTTAGTAGATAAAACAACTTCAGTCTAGATCCGACAAGGCTTTCTAGCTAATGGAATCAATTTTTTTCATTTCTAGAATTGTTTCGAGTCTGATTTCTCAAATGACTTATAAATTGATTTGTTTCGCAATGGAACTGAGAGTACAATAACTAACTTATAATAAAACTAACATCTTATTGTCATTATTGTAGGTGTATTATGCCAAAATAAATTTAAGACCTAATTTAAATTTAACACGAAGTGCTTTTTATCTCATGTAATTCGTATTTTCTGAAAATAAACTTTTTATATTTATATTATATAATTGATTCCTCTGAAATTATTTTCTGATAAATCGATATCTAGCTAGGTTTCATATTAAGAAAACGTCATTATTTATGTACTTTCTAGCCATAAAAAACTGCTACATTACCATTAGAATGAGAAGATAATTTCACTACCATCTTACAAGGTTATAATAGTTGAGACGAGAAATAAGGTAGTGTTAGTCATATTTATTTATAATAATTTAAATGGTAAATACATTGGCATTTACATGTTTTAGTTCATGAGTTTCAACAGTAGCGCCACCTACATAATTAATTATGGAATATTATTTAGTATTTACTGTTAAATGTTTTAAGAATTAGAAGCATAGAATATTTTAACATAATATTTAATCTTTTATTAATTATTAGAACTTATTATAAGGTATAAATAATATCATCTGTAAGTTGGTTATGAAATTGTAAATTACCCTCGCCTAATTATTATAGTGTTAAAATATTATAAAACGAGTTGTAAGGGCTGCTCTCGCCCATTCTATTACAAATGGTTGTATATTAAACATTGAAGTGCAAGTACTGTGTATTACTGAAACAAGTCTTAACAGTAGTCTGAAAAAAAACCAACGTGAAAAAAAATCAAGTCATCAAGCTTTTCTGGTTGATGAAACGTGTTATCAGAAAGGATTAATAAAACACATGCATCTGCTCATAATTATGACAACTCAATAGTTGTTATAATTATTATCATTGAATCTTATAATGTTATCATTATAAGATTCAACAATCAGAACCGCTCAATGGCTTGTCTTTGTTTTTTTTCGTTGTTTGTATTTCGTCAGCTTCAGCAGCATCAGCAGACGTCAGTATTACCTTCGTCATTGTAATCGTCGTGATAGTTGCTCATTATTCAGTCTATAAAAGAAATTTCATAACTAAATTAAGCTTCTCTTATTAAACGGGCCCCGTTATTTGTTTTTAAATTCAAAAAATCTATAAATTTCTATATACAAATAATAAAGGTTACTTTTATACCTGAGACCCATCTTGAAAGATATTTTGCAAATTGGGTTCATGCCGCAGCTGTTATAATTACTGTACAGCTTTTAACGACGCGCTATAAACTTGGGTCGTTAATAAAGTACTATATTAAGCAGGTAACAACCATAACAGACAAGCTGTGATGGTTTATTTAACTTGCAATCACATCAAATATAATTATATCTTATTTTATATAACAGCAACATATTACAAAAAGTCAAAACCCAAGGCACAATCTTTTTCGGAATTTTGTACGTAATACAAAAACGTAAGGACGTCAAAACTTTTATCATCAAAATTGCAAACTGTTCGACAACTTAATCAATTATAACAATATATTGTTTTCTAACTTATTATTAATGGGAGTGCTGCTCTAGTTGAACTGGTTTATCCTGCATTGGCTTAAAAGAGATTTTTTCAGCGACTCAATATTTGCGTGACGCTCAGCGCAGGCCTTTTGGATTTATGGCTAGACTAGTTACATTATTTATTAAAGAGAACCAATGTAACAGTGTCATAAAATGCTAGATAAGTTACTCACACATCAAACCGTCAATCACCACTATACACACGTGCAGAGTTACCGCTCTCATATGAGTATGACACAAACTAATATTATTATAAAGACGAATTAGAATTAGAATCCTATATTATCCTTGATGAACATAGGCTATATATATTTAATAAGAGAAAAAAAGGAAAAAGTTTCGAAAAAAATACATATTTTTTTTATGTAGTAAAGTACAAATGTATTAAGTACCATGATTGAAGACTTTGTCATATGTATACGAATATTAATAAATATTAACATTTAGAGTTACAATGATTTACAATCAATAATAACATTATGATAAAGTTATTTGTATTATCACTAGCTGTTGCCCGTGACTCTTATTGTAATCATAAGCTAAATAAATATATTTTTTACAGTCCACGTGGAGGCAGTCATGGGCAACAGCTATCACTATTAAAGTACTCCATCTGAGTCATTAAGTGTAAAAATCTTTTGGCCTACATAATAGGTCTTTTTTTCCCATACAGCGCGGGTGAAGCCGCTGGGAATAGCTAGTAATTCATAAACTTGACACTTGTGGATACAAGTCAACTCTTAACTGTACTATAATCAAAACTGTCTTTATATTATTGAATGAACTGTTTTTTAATTATCATGAATATTTATTAACAATGATGACTATGTAATATATTAAAACACATCATTCTTATACTCCCTTAGGGATATTAAATTTCCCGAGAAGTCAGTATATTTTTAAAAGTTAATGTGTGTATTTAATTTAAACTAATAAGTGTTTCCAGCTTCATTGTTAAGGAAAATATTTAAAACTTCACAATAAAAGACATTGAAATACAACATCATTTAGGTATGGTGACATTTAATCGAAACATAATATCTGTGATTTATGTATATATTAATTTACATCAAAATTTATCTAATATTTACTGACTAAGTTTTTTTTTAATATCGAGCATAAACCAACTTCGATTATTGAATATAAACTGGTAGACTGTAAACATCCTTATTATACCACGATCATTATTTATTAACATTTAATATCCAATCTTGTATACTTTTCGAACGAGCGCTCCTGTACAGCTGTTGTTACCTTCTAAACAAATTGCGGGCTTTCTTCGAAGCTTCACGCGTGATCAATGGAAAGCTTTCCTCGTTGTATTGGGGGATTTACATTATCTCTGTTCCTCTTCTGTATCCATATATAACATTCCTTTTCACTCTGTCTAGAAGCTTTGAAGTAACTTTTAGATTAGGTTTTCAATTTATTAAGGAATGTTTCGCCTCTTATGGATTCTTAATGAGCTTTATATTGATATGATATTATTACTGTTACAAATTAGAGAAAATTCATTTCTGGTATACTAAATTTGCTAAATGAGTTGAAAGTTGAAAACTGAAATATTTATAGATATTTTCTTAACATAACTCAATACGAGAGGTATGACACTATTTACAAATAGTACATTTCGAGGTCGTTAGCCCAAATAATTAAATGGTCTTAAATAATTTTGAATTCACGGTGTTCGACGGTTTGACCTTAATTAGGTATGTGCTAGGTCTGATACGAGGGTATAACGCAAAATCAGACTCTAATCTAAAATCTAAAATCTAAAACATAATTGCATTAAGTTGAAGGAAGGTAGACGATATTCTCTAATGTATAACCGACAAATTATATTTATTGCTAACAACACAAACAAACAACACAAATAATTGCGATAAAATCCATAACCTTATGATTGAAAAAGACTAATCATATTGAGTATGTGTGTGTGAGTTTATGGATTTAGGAACGTCCTTTGTAACTAGGTATTCAGTTGTCAGCGATCTCGATAGTTTTTGTTGATAAATTACTACGCGTACGAAAATATGTCAGGCAAATATTAATAAACTTCATCACGCTTGATCGCCTGGACCGATTTAGCGTATTTATTTTTTGTTGTATTTGTTATAAAAATTCTCGTCCGGACAGCTGATTAATACGTACGTCGGATTCTGAGAATGTCAGGAATTGTATACCTTTTATCTGGACTCAAGCAATACTATTGAGATTTCATATTTTAATATGGGCAGATGTACAATGTGTTACAAACAATCTCCGATTTACTTCCGTTGTGCTGCTCTGAAGGAGGCTGCCTGGAGGAGATTGTGTACGGGCCATAGAGGGGTCTGGAGATGTCCCTTCTGCAAAACATGAACATGAACTTATAAATAAAGAAACATATATAATTCCAAGAATGTACTGATAATAGTAACCATAAACAAGATTCAAATAATAATAAAATAAAACTGATGTGCTGTTTTATAATCAGTCAGTCTATTTGGCTTGATAATCCTAGCTAAACCCTTTCAAATCCAACAGCAGCTCTAGTAGACTATTTGGAAAGCTAATTAGGCGCTTTGCGTCTAAATAGCCTGCGATATTAAAAATTCAGTCTGTTAAGTGCGAATTGGATACTCCTCAAATAGATGCCCAGAGATAGGCTAGGAGCTGACACTAAATTCTGCATGTAATACTTTATATCATATTTTTATTATAATTTTAAAAATAAAAATCAAAGTTGTTACTGTAAATTTATAAAATTTTAATGAATAAGTAAATCATTTAAAGTACTCTGTAACCTTTTTGAAGTGGTTGAACCATAAATCTTGCACGATGCTTTTATTAGCTATTATTTATATTTCCTAGCTGTTTTTTAGTTCTCCAACTGATAAATAAGGTTTTAATAAAATGTTGCGAAGTCACCTCTCATATTTTCTGTATTAAGTTTAAGTGTACAAAAATATTTTTAGTTGATGTTTACCGATTATAGCCGATGTCATATAAAAGAATTAAATAAGAACTTTTTCCTAGTCATTTTGGCTAAACGTTAATAAGTTCAAACAATGAGATAGGGAGGTATACATTATGTAATATAATAATAAATAATATTTAGTTATTGTGATTTATCAAAATTAGTAAAACTGTGAACTACATGCTACTATTATGTTCGAATATGTTATGCATAAGGATTCTTTTTAACTTACAAAGAAATAGGAAGTAAAACATAAATAACAAACAAACAACTTAAAGTTCAAATTATACCACCGCAAGTTGAGATCTTTGAAAAGCGATCGTTGAATGTCTTACCCGCAACTTTAACCGCCGCATAAAGAAGTATTACTAACAAGACTTGCTTTCAGCCCATACCGACACAACGTGCCTTCAGAAACTTTTTTTTTTCGAATAAATTCTATGATATGTTAGATGTCGTTTGCAAATGTAACAAATAAAAACGATTTGAATTCAAACCCGCAGTGTCTCAGTGCACTATGGGTCATGAGGGCTGGATATTTATTTTTCTAATTAACGGATTTATTTAAATTTAAAAGCAAACTCAATGAAAGGGCAGATTTTGGTATAATTAATTGAATGAATAAAAGGGTTTTCCAAAATAGTGATTTACGCGTAGTTTGATTGTTAACCTATTTTATTATCGGTGAGATTTAATTGTATAAGATGGTGTTTTATATTTAAATCGGTGAGATTTGATTGTATAAGATGGTGTTTTATTTTTAAATCGATAAATGTTATTGCCAGTGTTGACAAATTTGTATAATTAATGTTTTAAAATATTTATAAACATGTCTAGTCATGATAAGCTTATTTAAATTTAAAACAATATAGAATGAAGAATTAACCAATTCGGGGATTGATTTAAAACTGCAAATACGATACAATATCAAGAAAAGAAACAATAAAATAACTGGTACAGAAATATTTTATCATAAATGAAATAGAAAGCTTTTTAAAGTCTTCTTTATTATTTCATCTCTTTCATTTTATTCTGCTTTATTTATAAGGCATTATGCCCTTAAAAAGAAAATGCATAAAAATCTTTAGACACGAATCATTCGTTTGTTTTTGATATATTTTTTTAATAAATAATATAATAATATAGTCAAGTTCAGTCCTCAGTGACATGTGACCGTTTGTTTGATCAGCTTAAGAATATAAGGCCTATATATACGTATATAATAAAGTATGTCACGCCACAAGACTCCGAAAGCATCCCAAAGCGGTTGTTCTAAGAACATTGTAAAATATCAGACTGCTTTCTTATACGTCTATTATATTTTAAGTAACAGCCTCCTTCGTTCTCTTTTACAAAGTAGAAATGTTTTCTTTAATTTTATAGGGACATGTCAGAAGTTACTGGAAAATTATCATCATTTGGTTATTACAAAATATATGAGAACTCTCTTACTGCAAAGAATCACCAATGACAGTCGTTCTATTCCTTAAAACACTTTATAGGCACTACTCACAGACACACTAAATTGTTCAATATTTAAACTCTTTACTATCACTGTTACACTTTATTACACTAGTTCTGTTACATAACTTAGTCTCTCGATCACACACTCTGCCTTTGCTTGACTTGGAGACGATTTATATATTCACTACTTTTAATCAAATCAGTATCCAATATTACAATTATTTATTTAGTTAATTAAACTTCTATACAAACATTACATGTTTTAGTCATACCATCAACTGATATCTTTATTTTTTTATCAAAATCTACCCTCCAATTATAGCAAAGATAACAAATAGTAAGATTATGTCAAACAAAATTATAAAGTTAGTTCTAAAGGTGTTTAAACGATATCAGGTGCTCAGGTTTATACAAAGCTTGCCAACAACGTATTTCTTAGAATGTTGTTTCGTGATAAACGACGTAACTTCTCTCCATCGGATCTCCTAATGTCGTTAAAGGAATAAAGAAACTTTTATAAACGCTATAAGTAATAGGTTCCTTTTCGAGTGACAATTTGGTTAGTTAAGTTTAGTTAAGTTAAGTTTAAACTGAATTATTCAATAATAATTAGGTAATGAAAAGTTTTAAAAATAACTATTGCAAAAAAAAATAAGTGTCATTCACAAAGAGATCTGTTTAAATTAGTTGATCTGTTTAGATCTTTTTAGGCTTACATTTAAAATTTAACTAATGTGTCCCTGAACGCTTTTTTCTCTCCATCTGTCAGATGTCACATGTCATATAAAGCTAAATATTTGCTAAATTATACCTCTTTTACCTGTTCTTTAACACGAAGTATAAACCATGCTTAAAAAAAATAAAATCCGTGAATTTAGAAAATTTTGAATAATTTATTTATTTTCACATTGAATAAATAACAATTATTTATCCATAATAACAAACAACAAACAAACAAATCAAATGAGCATTATCCAAGCATTCCATAGCATTATCCAAGCATTATCCAATATTTATGACACCAACAATTTAATTGGGTTCTTGCAAACGTCTTGGTAAACGTAGAAATTTATGTACATACAAAATAAATGTTCAACATGGTTTAGCATGTTGAAACTGTCTTTGAAATGATTTGTGGTACAATGCAATCACTGATGGAAAATAAGAATAGAGTATAAAAAGTCAAACTTCAATCATCCTCAGGTATCACCTTATGGCTTTGTTCATTTTTAATATTAAAACGGTTTATTTGACTATCAGTTGCCTGTATCAGTCTTATATAAACTTGAGTCATTGAGACATGAAAGCGTAACAAGCAAACAACCTCATATTCTTCATGATAATATTAGTTAGGAGTGTTATAAGAATATTATTAAAATAATGATTTGCGCTGCATTTCAATTACGTAAAATGCAGAATTTCTCTTTAAATTAAATGTAATAATAATATAAATACATATTTGTCACGTGGCGAGAACGTGACTAGATTTGCAATAAATTCCAATAGAGGAAGGCCCTCGATCATACTAAAATTAACTTCAGAACAAATTTAAATTTAACTAGAAATCTTTTCGATTCCATAAAATCACATATTTTCATAATATCTTGTCTTATGGTAATCTTCTATGGGGCGGTGTTGCCAAAATAAATGATATAATTATTTTACAAAAAGAGCTTTGATTCTTACTTCTCAACACATAATAACTATAATAACGCGAAAATTTAAATACTTTCTAAAAACCAGAAAAAAAGTAAATTCGTAACGCCTATATTCCGTCTTCAAAAGTTAATAAATACCTCATGGGCTTGAGTGTAAGCATGTATAATAAACTTCCACAAAATATCTTCCTTTTCCTAGCTTTAATCTAAAATTAAAAGAATATTATTAAATAAATCTTTTTATAGCAATCAGGAGTTTTTAGTTCATCAAAATGTGTAGAACTTGGGTTGTTGACTCTATTGCAGGGTTGATGTTATAGGGGAGCGAACGCCGGGAACCTCCTCGTGGTGCTCCCTGGGCAACAACGGTTACTGAGAACCTTCTCCCGTTGGCTAATACCCGGCGCGGTGGAGGTTGGTCATGGGGGTTTGTGCCCGGTCCATGGCTGGCCATGGCGGGTAACCTTTCGGGGTGGCCTACCCGCGGGGGAGGAGGGGGGCTCGGCCCTCTTTCAATTGTTTGATCGCGCTTGACCGGTGGTCTCCTCTCGGGGAGATAACCGGAGGCGGAGCTGGTCACGGTCAATGGTCGAGTCAGTCCGTCCAATCGGTTCGATTCTGAGACTAAGTTCAGCTAGAAGGGGGTCTCGGCCCCCTTCAGAGGCAGCAGGCTTGGGTGGGGGGAAGGGGATCCCTCCACAATCTAGCAAGTCTAGGAAAAAGGGATGGGTGCTCCTCGTTGCGGGGTGCCCTCTCCGTGGATCACATCGGGGCATCGCGGTGAGTGCGAAAGCGATCCCGTGGTGTCCCATTATGACGGCGCGGCGGCGGCAACTGTCAGGTTTAGTGAGTAGGAGTCTCACATAACCACCTTCATCATCCCCTTGATGGAGGTGTGTATCCATGAGGATTCCTGACGTTAAAAAAAAAAAGGGTTGATGTTATAATGTCGAACATTTCTGACAGAAAAATACATGTCCGTCCATTCGTGAGCACAATATCTGTAAAGCATTCGAAACGTCAGGTTAAATTTAAGTTTTTAACTTAATTATAGAAATTTTTATCTTAACTATACGCGAGTTTGATTAGAGATTTGAGAGAGATATTTGAGAAAAATAGTTTCATTTATTTAAACTAAGATTCCGGTTCTATGATTAAACAGAAAATATTTTATCCACTAAATTAATAATTATATCCGTATGTTATAAAATTATTTATATTTATATGCTAACGCTTTATACATTATCTCATTTGTCCATTTATTTTTAATTAGACTCCTAAGTTTACGCCTAAGAAATCAATTATTTAGGTTACACAAAGCTTGCCAACTACGTTTTATTTTGAGTATTGTTCTATACAGAACGACCTAATTTTTCTCCTTCGGATCCCAAATACTGTTAAAATAATATAAATATGTTTAACAAAAACGATAAATAATGGGTTCTTCTATGTTTTAAATTTGGTTGTTTATGGGTATAAGACTTAAAACTTAATATCTTGCCTATTTAATTAAATGATTTATGAATTGTCCTTTCTATCTATCAGTTGAAATGTGAATTATTTACAATCAATGTTTGTAAAAATATACTGCTTGCTTCCTTTCGTGTTGATTTTGAGAACATGTACCATGCTCTACAAAAATACTGAATCGTGTTGAAAAAAAAATATGTAGATTTTTAATTAGCATGTGCTTAGATTGTTAATTAAAATATATTTTATAAAATTTAACAATTACACCACTTTTATTTCAATATACATGTTTTATTTCATGAAGGCAATATAAACAAATTAAATGAGAATAACCCGAGGGACGTGGTTTAATCGTGCGAGACTTATATAATAGACATATCGATATATATTTCTACACAAAATTTGATTGGACATGTGCAAGCGTATTGGTAAACGTAAAAAATCTTTAATAAGGTTCTTATACATAACTAATGCTTTAATAAACGTTTTAAAAACCAAAAACGTTAACACCAATGCATCATTTACACCAACTTTAGATTTACCTTTTTCTATACTAGTTCTAAATGGATACATCGTAAGCGCGTGCTACGATGTTCTACGAGATATTGCTACGAATTTCATAGAATTTTCTAATACGTAATATCACAGCAAATTTAAAAATTAAAAACTAAATAATTTATCAAAAATTTAGTTTTAATAGCGTCTGCTATTACAGATATTAATATATAATTTAATAATTGACAAAAGAAACCTTTCCATTTAATATTATTTTGTTTGTATATTTACACATCTATAATTATTAAAGTAAAACTTTTATTACATCGTCTCAAACTTTTTCGTCTGTGTGTTGCATGTCGCGTGACGGTCGGCCGCGGAGTAGGGATAAAGTGAAAGGCGCTCGTATCGACGCGGTTTTTACTAGATACATTGAAAAAATCGAATGTAAGTCACTGTTCACGTATTTTAGTTACCATAAAATATTGGTTACATTTATAAACTGTGAAATTCATGATGAAGATGGAATTGATAATAGAATGATTGAAAATAATTGAAAAACGGATCAAAATGACTCAACGATTATACAATATTGTTTTCAGTGTTTTAATATGTGTATATCATCTAAATAATTGTTAAGTATTATGTATGTCGTACTCTAAGACACAGAGTTCAATAAAAATATTAGTTGGAGACCTAGTCTACTTTTATCATTTCCCATTATCATTCCCATTTTCTAAGTATAATATTAAGATTGATGAAGCAATTTTTATACCCTTAATGGAATATTATTCCGAATATTTTTAGTTAAATGTCTATAATGTGAAAAAAAAGTTTCACTTTTACGGTGGTTTCATAAAACCACACAAGTTTTTTTTTTTCATTATTTTTTTTTTAATAGTATTAACATAAATAATGTATAATAATTATATCACTTTTCAATTTAATTAGATGAAAGCGGTTCAATGTCGGTCACACGGACAGAATTATTGATTGAACTGTATAAAGCCGTTTAATCCAGCATATTGATCGGTGTGTTTCAACATCCCTATCCTTACTTGTGTGAGTACGTACAGGTTCAGTTTATATTTATATGAGTATATAATAAGCGAAGTATAATACACTAAAAAAACGATCGCTATTTCTGAGATACCATAAATGAATTCCTTGCTTAAATTCAATTTAACCACTTCAAGTAGTAACTATTACTTTCATTTACACAAACTAAAGAAACTAAGAACCATTGGCCAATTGTAGTTAAAAAATAATGAATAAATTTTACTGCTTTCGTTTATTCTATTTCAATAATGTATTTTTTCGCTAAGTTACGAAAGCTGAATCTCTCAAATACAAGTTGCCTGATTTCACAACGACTGATTGATCGATCTGAATATATTTTTTTATAAAACTAGTACGAAAATAGTTTAAGAGTAAAATGTATTTTTTTTTTACTAACGTTTACTTTTTTAATTTTATTTTCATAAGATAACTTTTCACCATTTTGACTGCCTCTAGTATTAACATCGATAAGCGATACGTTTTGGTTTGTCGAATTACTATATTTTTGTTATGATGAATTGTTTTATTTTTTCAGAAAAGATAAACCATGGTTTGTTGGGATTCCAGAAAATGTTTTAATAATTTATAAAATGATAATAAGTATATCCGTAAACGATAAGGTATTGTTAAATTGTAATTAATTATACTTACATCTTCGCCAACCCTGGCCAAGGTGGCCATCATAAATTTAAACTCGAAAATGTATTGTATTAATTTAAGCTGACCAATTACAGATTAGGGTAATGATCTCAAATTAGTAATAAAGTAATTAATTAGTAGTAAAGTAAATGAGATTAATATGTTTTTTATCCAACGTTTTTAAATACCGTTTTATATAATGATATATATTTTACAAAAGTTATATTAAAATTTGCCTTTTTATGGAATTTACTTTTTGAATTGTTCTTAATAACAGATTAGAAAACATTTAAGCTTTATTAAATGCCCTCTTTAATTAAAAACTCCTTTCCTTTGGTTCAAACGACGCATTAAAAAAATCTGTTGATCGGCGAATAGAACGGAATAATAAAAAACTTAGTAGTTCTTAAAAACATAATTTCAACGATATAATAAACAACACGCAAGTAGTTAAAGAATTCATCTGAAAAGATGATATTTCTGATCGCACCTTGTCTGCGGAAGTAGGTTACGAACTAATGAAAGTGAGTCTGTCTTGTCTAGTAATCCCTCTTCTTACTGCGCGGCGTCTTAAGTTTTGAAGCAGACCTTCAATGTAGGAATCATTTGACACCGCCAGTTGACACCGTAGTTACGGTTGTATATTTTATCGATGAACTTTGAGTACTTGTTATTTATGTTTTCTCGTCTCTATACATACTGAAAAGATGATTTGAATTATAATGTTAACTTTATACCACACTTATTATCAACATTTATAATAGTGTGATAGTTAATTTGTGTGTTGAATAATTAAATATAAAGTAAAATATCTAATTCATTACAATAAATTTGAATATTTCCCGTATTATGTTGCTTCCAAAATAATACGCGAATTCACTTTTAGGATAAAAGAAGGATCATTAAACTAAGCCCCTGAAAATGGAACTTGCTAAAAGTTTAATCTCCCTTTAATAAAGTCGAATGGAATATGTTTGCTTATTATGGGATAATTTACCGACAGCGCAAAGTTTAATATATTTTTATATTATTGTTTGAGTCAGCTTATTTTGAAACGTATTTAAGAAATATATTCAAATTGTGTGTACATTTAATATACATCTTCCATTACTTTTGTTACTTTCACATTAAGAATTATTAACATAAAAACCTAAATAAGTCAAAGTTTAGCAACTTGAAAAACTACAAAATTTTATTATTATAGATGCTAACTTAAAAATAGAAATTTCGTTCTAATTTATTTACTTTTTTACACAACGTTACCACAAAACTATATAGTAAAATAATGTAAAAACTATGTTAACTTGTAAATTGAATTAGGAAGTTCAGTTTTATTAAAAGTATTTATTTATTTGATTAAGATACATACCGGATAATACATTAGATAAGCAATGACAACTTTTACTTTACCTTTCTAGAGACTGGTCTAAAACACTCTTGGTATCTCACTCTTATAAAATCGTTTTATTGTGGCTGCGAAAGTCTAAAAAACAGTGTCATCTAACAATATCAAATATCATATTATTCAAATATCACATATTCAAATATCATTATTCAAATATCATATTATTTGGAGAAACGTGATTTGTTAAACATGGTAAAAGATTTTGCTTTAAACAAAAGTTTCTATCGGTTACATGCGCGAATAGAGTACGAGGTGTCAAAATCAATTCATATCTTATCTTTCGATAATCTGAATTTGGAGTTATTTATTTTCATTGTGGTCTTTAACTATTTTTATTTTGAATTTTATTAAATTCGGACGGATGGTTTAACCGCCAAAGCGTAACAGACAGACAGACAGCCTTTTGCATTCATAATAGTATGGATAATATAAGTAAAAAAGCATATTGACGTAGATCATCATTTTACAACGCAGCTAGAACAACCGCTCTGATGTTATTTGCAATAATAAATAAATAAAAAAATAAAAAATAATAACGTATAAGGGGTTCAACAATGTGCTATTAATTTTTTTTTTTAAGATCCTACAAATTGACTTCTAACCTCTGTTTTTGTTAAATTGTGTAAAATTGCAGAAAAATGAAATAAAAACATACACTACACACTAATCTTACTTATTATTTCAGTTTTATTGCGCAAAATCGACAGCTTTAAGAAAATAATCTATAAGCTTCTCAGCTGTTGGCTTACCTTACCACCTGTATATGTTAGACAAAACTTAACCTATTTCATTATTACACGATATATACTTTAGAACTCAGTTTATTGTTTTCATATTTCTTTACCTTTTATGATGTAAATATGATTCTGTGATTCTTTAATATTTCACATGTACAAATATTTATATGAAATGTAGGGTTTTTTTCGTCTTAAAGCATAACACAAGGTGATTCATCTAAAAACAGAGTTTTATTTATTAAATACAAATAAGTTTTGTAACAATAATTTTGTAATGAAATCCTAACCTATAAACAGAGAATTGAAAATTAGATGTTCATGCCTTACTATTCTTATTATCAAAATCCAAATTGTCTTTTTTACTGTTAAATTAAAGAAAATTCACAAATATTTAGAATTTCAATGAAGTAAAGAAATATGTTACTATTCAATTCAATAACTACACTAGTAGCACTAGTAGCTCCTTCTTATGGTTGAACTGATATTTGCTCAAAAGTCGATGTCGAATATAATATGAAGAAATACGAATGTACATATTTCAATAATATTACAAAAATAATCATTTAATAAGTAAAATTTACGAATTATCAAATAAATAAATCTATAAATCCAAACACAATAAATGGTTCTTTACAAATATAAATAGTTAAAATCGTTGAATATATCTCTTTTACAAGTTACAAAAGCCATCAGTCGAGTGTTGAACATAAATAGTAAACACGTCAGATCGTGAGTTACGGTTATAGTTCACTTCCACCGCTGGGCCTCTAATATCCGGGTATATATATATCCGGGCTATCGGTGCTTCTCTATTTATGGTCTGCTATCTAAAAGACCTAAAAATTATTTATGGCCATTTCATCTCGCATTCACGCTGTGAACATATAAAATGAAAATCCTTTGAACGGGTAGATTTTTCATTCGACATAAGCTGTTTCATTTAAATACTATTACTTTTTAGTCTACGTCTTAGAATTATTTGAATAATCTAAATAAAAGCTCTGAGAAAAATATGTTAAACTAATTTATTTAAAACTAGCTTACGTGGATTTATATACGAATCCAATAAATGTTAATGTTATTGTGATTCACTGTGAGGAGTCATATGCCAATAAAACTAGAAAACAAGCGACTTCTAGTTTAATTGGCTTATGATCACCCCTCATCAGCTACTCCAACAGCCATCACTTACTTTTGTATTTCATAGCGGAAATTTAGGAAACTATTTCAGAAACTAAATAATTAAATTCTGTTATTACCGAATGTCTCTGTATATTGTTGTTTGTTAAAACAATTTTCAAATGGCAACATATCCTGTATTAAACCCATACGAAGCATGAAATACAATAGTGTGCCGGTATCATATTTGATTCAAGCAGGAATACATTTATAAATCAGAGAATAAGCCCAAATGAATAATTTTCTACTCTTGCATTTTATTTAACTTCTACATATATCCGCGAATAAAATGTAAAATATAAGTGCTTTCAAGTAGTACCGAAAGTCTTGTGGATCGGTTCTAGTATAGCGTGTCCTGGCTTGAAGCCAAGGTTATTCGAGGTTGCGCAAAAGTCTACAGATGTAATTTTTAGTTTGTATATATATTTATTTACATTTTAATATATTTTTATTGTGACGTAATGAAACTGATATTCTTTTTGATTAGTGCCATTATTATGTGTTTCAATCCTATCATAATTCAAATATTTTAGAGTAACTTTACAGCAGACACATTGAATAATGCCCAAATTCAATATCTATTGTAACAATAAGTAAGTTGTTTTTATATAACAAAGATATATCTCGTTAAACTCTGCATCCCGAAAAGATGGCATAAACTCTGCTGATCTTTAACTATTCTTGATTTGAATTTATGTCGTAAGAATGAAGTTTAATTTACACATAGTTACAAATAATCTGTTTTATTTTTACTTATTTTCAGTACAGGAAGATAAGTTCATCATGGTAGATAGTGTGTTGACGGTGATAATAACATTTAGAAATAATGATTTAAGATATTGTAGAATTAACCAATACTCATGGTTTTAATTGTAAATAGAATGTGACCACACCGAGATACCATATATAACTATATTTTATATAACTAAATTTGAATTTAAAATTAAAAGATATGGTAATATAATACATTATATGTTAAATTTTGTTAAGTAAATATAATCATATTTTATCCATTTAAGTGAAGATTAAACATAAAGAATTTTTTACCGAATAATATTTTAAAAGATATAAATGGTGTAACCTTTTTTATTTTAAATATAGGTTTGTAGTTGTTAGTATCGTGCAGTTTTGGAGCAGTGGAGAGTCACGTTTGGGCAATATTTGTTAAGTAAATTTTTGCAACAGCAAAAAATCGTTCTTTTTTTGTAAATTTTAGTTCGTAATATTAGCTTACCTTGAAGAAATAACTTTAGTATTATAGAATACTAAACTCTCCACTGCTCCAAAACTGCACGATACTAACAACTACAAACCTATATTTAAAATAAAAAAGGTTACACCAGGCAGGCAGGCACAGCTAGTATAATACTATTATTATACTAGCTGTGCCTGCGACTTCGTAATCGACTTAGATTTTGATTAAACGAAACCTTTGTACTTACCATTGTATGTAAAAACTATAAACCTTTAAACTGGTAAGCAGCAATGGTACGACAATAAGAGATTAATAACTTCTTTATTTGTTAAGAGATTGTTAAAAAAAATATAAAGTGAATCCCATGACAACATATTCCCGAAAACTGCATCCAAATTAATCCGTTTCTGAGATTAGTGTGTACAAACATACAGACATACAGACGAACAAAAAAATAAAAAAAAAACATTATTATACTGAGATTAGCGTGCACAAACATACAAACATACAAACATACAGACAAACTGCAAAACCATTGTTTTGGGTTCTCTTGCTATAATAAGGAATCATGTTTTTTTTTATATTTTTCATGTACAAAAATCGATCAGTAACAATTTGATTATATGTATAGATGACAAATATGTTTCAAATGAAATCGAAATTGTAAAATATTCAAACTTATAATATTCTCAATTTATCATGAATTAAGAAACGTAGGATCGGTCTTGACCTAATTTAATTTATTTAAATGCACTCTAAGACAAACTCCCTGGTATACTTAGCAGGAAATGAAATGTCTTGTTGCCAGCTTTAGCGGGATCTGAATCGTTATTAATTGCGTTTTTTTTTGCTTGGTTAATAGGGAGATTTTTTTAATTAAAATAAAAAAAGTTTTTTATTGTAATAAGCATACTGAATTAAGAGGTATGACTCTCTTTACTTTTAAATTAAGTAGCAACAATTGTGATAGTCTTGGTGATAAACACGAGGTTTATTTTGGAATATTTTGTGTACCATTTTTATTCAATTAATTTTCTTACACGAATCGGATTTGACGTTATTCTTTTGAATTAGTTTAGGAACTTATGAATAGGAATAATACGTTTTTCATTTAGACAATTTATTTTTTATGCAGATAAAAATATGCCTTAACGTTGACATAGTTAAGTTGAAACAACGACTATGCATTAGATTAGAAGTAATCTAATGCATAGTAATAAGTTGATGAGATTTCTAAATCAATCTCATGTTTTGCAGATACGAGAACTTGCTATTGTATAATTTATTTTTCTACATACATTTAAGTCAATATATAATTTACAAGGGATAGAAATGATTTCACCTTAGAAATTATGATGATGACTTTGCGGTTATAAGATGTAAGCGCATTTCTGAGTTTACCAAGTGGTATGAAAGGACCCAAATAAATCGTTATTGTGATAGATAACAGTGCCCTTTATTTATAACACTTTATTGCACACAAATAGCTATGTATAAAACCAAAACAAATACTTTAAAAAATAATAAAATTAAATTTATTTCGAATATAAAAAATTAAACCTAATAAAAACAGAAAGGCCTTATAAGGTTGGTGCCATGTCGCTGCGGACTAAATTAATTATATTATTGTTCTTTAAATATTTTTCAATATATTTATTTATGTGAATAAAGTGGCAAAGATATGTAATTCAAATTGAGAAAAATATATACTTATGAAAGTTAGCAAGTGCGAGAAGAGTAAGAGAGTGAGAGCTTAGGAATTAATAAGTTGGAATGGGGACTTGTCTAAAAAAGGTCATGGATTCTTGCACTTGGGGACATAACATCTGATATTGTTATTACATTAAAAAGATGAAATGAAAGATGAAAAGCAGATTAAAAAAGTTGTTTATATATTTTACGATCATCTACTCATGTAACCATTATTTTATTATGTTTATTATGTGTCTTTTATTCTTCTTTTTTCTTAGTATTTTGATTGTAGAGGTCATTGGTTTGTTTCTAGTATATTTTTTTTCTATACGGGCAGAAATAAGAAACAAAGGGACAAATATGTAGAATGCTAAATTCACCAAAGCGGGTATCGATAAGCTCAAGTCGATGCCAGGCTCAAGCCAGCTTCACTCTACCAATTTAGATCTAGCTCAATTGATAGATTGACGTTAGCTTGAGCCAGACGGACAGACTTGACGGTTTCCCTGAGTTTGCAGACTTGAACCTCTCTACTGACAAACTTTTCATTGTATATTTATACATACATTTATGCATACCTTAAAGTATATATGTACATAGAGAATCTCAAGCACAATTTATGATAATAATAATATTAATAATAACACTGGACAAATTATACACATTGATCTAACCCCTAAGTAAGCAAATTATTTGCATGTGTTAAGGATGTTAGACAACGACACAAATACATAGAAATACACATTATAAATACTAATACAAATATATTTAACAAATGACCAAACCCAGGAATACAGACATCTATGCTCGTCACATACATGCCTGTCCCCGTCGGGAATCGAACCCGAGTTCCATTGCGTCGCTGTCGTTAGGCGTATGCGCTAAGCAACCCGCCCAACGGGGCGGTTACAATTTATACATCTTTGCCAGTGGATAGCTTTTTTATTAATATAATTAACTCGCGTATAATTAAATTTCAATGTGTAGTACTCGTGAAAGTCTTATAAAATACCACTATATATATCAGCCAATGTAGTTTATTAATTTAATCTGATTAATAACGTACTAACTAGGAGGACGATCATAAATCCGATTATTAGATTACAAAATATATAAACGTCATTAGTTATTATTATTACACCAAATCATAATACTGTGCGCTTTAACTAAATACTAGTTTCTTGTTGGTAAAACCGAATATTAAGATAAATAGTGACAAGATGTATAAATAGAACAGAATAAATAAAATACTCGTCAATTTTTAATTTCCGAAGTTGTCTTTGCTACTTGGTAGCAGAGCAATGGAAGCGAGCCTTGTTTAGTATTTCTCTATATGCAGCGGTTAAAGTTTTGGGGAAAAATTTGAATGAGAGCTAGTTTCACCGATAGTGATGACGGTGGCATATCTTGTCAATAAATACTTGAGAACTTTGACTTGTTTGTTTGTTGTTTATCTTTTCATTCTAATTTATTTGTTAGTTGAAAAAATCTTTATTATATTTTTGAATATAAAAGTAACCTTTAATTGCTAGTTGCAATAATTTTGGTTATATTTTGCAAACTTGTATTAGAATAGATTCAACTTCTCTATGGTACCTACAGTGTAATTGATAATTATTGGATAAGCTACTCAGTAAAACATCAAATACATTACCGTTAGTTCGAATATTCTTCATATTTTGTTACTTCTGGAATATTACTCGAACATATATTTAGGAGAAAAATTAATAATAAAATAAGTGTCTACAAAAACGAAACATCCTACTGCATTTTCCTTTTGTAGTCATGTTAAACAGTTTTTCATTTCAACATTTACATTATTAACCAAAGTCAATTACATGTTTATATTAATATTTAGTCGACCTACTTTTATAACTGAATTGTACACGTTTACAAGTCGCTATTTTCAGCATAAGCCATACTACAAGAGTCGATAGGCCTCAATAGGCGCCTAATTATAATTTATAATCGTTTTACGTGCTTGTAGCATTTTTTTTTACTGGCAATGTTCAGTGAAAGGTAACTCAATTTTCAGTCTTTTATATGGCATACACATCCGTTAAAAATATTTTTGGTAATTTCAACTCTATAGTGGAAATGGGAGAGGTGATTTTTTAAAATGTTAATAAAGCCTTCATTATCAGTCAGAGGACTAGAAAATAGCTAGGTAATATAAACGTATCGTGCAAGATTTATGTATCAACCACTTTATAAGGTTTATCGAGTATGCTAAATCATTTGCTTAGTCTTTAAAATTGCATTTATTTATGGTGACCTTGGTTTTATTCTTAAAACTATAATAAAAATAATTTAATTAAAGTATTTAATTAATTACCTGCAGAATTGAGTTTCAGCTCTTAGCCTACCCTATTTCTATTTGAGAAGTGGCAGTGTGCATCGCGCCGACCGGGCCAGTCCAGACAGACTAAATGCAGTCTTGACTACAATGACAGGGATTTGTACTTTACGGACTGAATTTTTAATATCGCAGGTTATTTTGGCGCGAAGTGCCTAATTAGCTTTCGCAAATCGTCTGCTCGAGCTGCTGTTGGACCCAAAAGGGTTATCTAGGATTATCAAGCCAATTTGGCTAATTAGCTACGAGCTGAGAGGTATTTTAAGAATCCTTATCTCACAATAAAACAGCGTATTAATTTTCCATCCTTGTGTAATGTAGTGTCAAATTATGGATAGATGAATGATATACATGGATAACTTCTATATACCCGGGTATAGTTTTATATCCAACTAGCTTTTGTCCGCGGCTTCGCGCGCCTTAAATTCGTAGTAAAACAATTCAAACTTCACTTTTTTGTATTGCCTTTTTTACGACTTATTTTAAGTGAAACAATCAAAATTACGACATCGGCAGGCATCGCTCACTGTCAAAAGTATATTTAAAGTTTTTAATAAGGATACAATATTTGCTACTGTAATTATTTTTATACCTCTCTTGTTTTTACTTAAGCTTCTATTTAAATACTTCTTAAACAGAGTACTTAATAACCATTCTAACCATCACACTTACAGATTTTCATTGAACGTAATCAAAATATTACCATGTAAACTTAATGAATTCTGGGCTACACAATCGACGTTATTTTCACCTTTCACTGGCAGGTCTAGTTTTATTAAAAAAAATCTAATTTAAATGAAAAACATTCAGTTAGCTATATGCATTAACAACATTTTCAATACTGAACATTCACAAAAGCCATTTTTGAGACGGTATGCACGATTCCATACCAGAGTGCGAAGGTAGACCTTACCGCCGCAAACGCGAAGACCCTATATTTTAAATCTGTAATATCTTCGAAAATATTCATTGAAATTACATGCTGTAAGGGGCTATATTAAAATACTATTATCCAAAATACTATTTACGACTACTTTAATGAGCACTATCCACCTACGAATCGTTATGCTCACAAAAATAAAGAAAACGGTTTTAAATTGAAAATGAGGAGGAAAAAAAGAGATCTTGTAAAGAAACTTCGTATAGCCAAAGCCTTAGGCGATAATCAACTTAGTCACCAACTGTCTAGGGCATTGCGATCAATTCTTAAACTTATCCAAGGTATAACAAATCAAATAACGAAAAATCGTGATAGCTTGGATCGGGCAAAACATGAAGTAGACTTTGATAAAAATCCTTTTAAATACTCAAAAAACATTTTCAAAGATCAAAAAGGTAAGCTTCTCTTGACCAACGAGCAAATTTTCGACCATTATAAAAGCACATACGAAGTGCCAGAAAACCAAAGACTATATGGGGATCCAAACGAACACAAACCTGAGACTCCTACTGAAGATTTTCAAGCCAACCCACCAACTTTGGAGGAAATCAATAAAATAATTAAAATGAAACCATCTAAGTCAGCACCAGGTCCGGATGGTATCCCTTATATAGTTTACAAAAAATGTCCGTCGCTCCATAAACATCTTTTAAATATATTCGGTAAAATCTGGTCAAGAAAGCATATACCGGTATCATTCGGAAAAGCCCTTTTTGTCCTCATTCCGAAAAACGACAATGTCAATAATCCCAAGGATACTAGACCGATAGCCCTAACAAATACAATTTCCAAAATATTTTTCTCTTTTTTACAAACTAAAATGACGCAATTCATGATTAACAATAGATATTTCAGGCCTAATCACCAGAAAGGGTTTTTGCCCGGAATTTCTGGATGCCTGGAACATAATACGTTAATATCGGAAAGCCTTAAAGATGCTAGAACTAGCGAGAGACAAATTACGGTTTGTTGGATAGACTTAGAAAACGCCTTTGGGTCGGTACGACATGAACTAATGATGTTCGCGCTTAAATGGTATAACTTTCCTACGGTAGTTCGTGACATTATTGCATCATACTATTCAAAATTAAAATTCTCTATAATTTTTAATGAAAACCATTCAAAACCACTTAATTATAACGTTGGTTTATTTCAGGGCTGTTGTATTTCTCCTATTATATTTAATATAGTTATTAATATTTTAATAGACAAATTAATTAGAAATGAAAAAAAGTGGGGCTATCGGTTTAAGTTCAACAACAAATACACAGAATCCGTACTAGCTTTTGCAGATGATCTCGCGATACTGACACGTAATCCGAAACAATGTCAGGTACTTTTAAATGTAGTTGAAGATTTCTGTACGTGGACGGGCGGATTGAGGACAAAACCAAGTAAATGTTTTAGTCTGTGTCTGGGTAGACGGAATACCAAATATACCTCTTACGATCCGTGTCTTATAATAGGCGGTCAGTGCGTTAGTAGGGTTACGGAAGCAGCTCCGTTTAAATTTTTAGGTAAAAAAATTGATTACCAAGGCCGTACTCCATCGTTGGATGTAATAGTCGATAGCTTTTTAAACGATCTCAAAAAGGTAGACAACCAACCAATAAGTAACGTCAAAAAAGCTTGGATTTACGATAATTATTTAACATCACGTCTAAATTGGCCTTTCCTCGTGTATGATATAAATAAAACCCTTTTGTCAAAGTTCAGTGTCAAAGCGTCATAAAGACATTGAAGTTATGGCTCGGGTTAGCGCACTCAGCGGACTCTTCAACCTTATTTAGAGACCGAAACAACTTTGGATTAAAATTAAAGAAACGATTTCACCTTAGAAATTATGATGATGACTTTGCGGTTATAAGATGTAAGCGCATTTCTGAGTTTACCAAGTGGTATGAAAGGACCCAAATAAATCGTTATTGTGATAGATAACAGTGCCCTTTATTTATAACACTTTATTGCACACAAATAGCTATGTATAAAACCAAAACAAATACTTTAAAAAATAATAAAATTAAATTTATTTCGAATATAAAAAATTAAACCTAATAAAAACAGAAAGGCCTTATAAGGTTGGTGCCATGTCGCTGCGGACTAAATTAATTATATTATTGTTCTTTAAATATTTTTCAATATATTTATTTATGTGAATAAAGTGGCAAAGATATGTAATTCAAATTGAGAAAAATATATACTTATGAAAGTTAGCAAGTGCGAGAAGAGTAAGAGAGTGAGAGCTTAGGAATTAATAAGTTGGAATGGGGACTTGTCTAAAAAAGGTCATGGATTCTTGCACTTGGGGACATAACATCTGATATTGTTATTACATTAAAAAGATGAAATGAAAGATGAAAAGCAGATTAAAAAAGTTGTTTATATATTTTACGATCATCTACTCATGTAACCATTATTTTATTATGTTTATTATGTGTCTTTTATTCTTCTTTTTTCTTAGTATTTTGATTGTAGAGGTCATTGGTTTGTTTCTAGTATATTTTTTTTCTATACGGGCAGAAATAAGAAACAAAGGGACAAATATGTAGAATGCTAAATTCACCAAAGCGGGTATCGATAAGCTCAAGTCGATGCCAGGCTCAAGCCAGCTTCACTCTACCAATTTAGATCTAGCTCAATTGATAGATTGACGTTAGCTTGAGCCAGACGGACAGACTTGACGGTTTCCCTGAGTTTGCAGACTTGAACCTCTCTACTGACAAACTTTTCATTGTATATTTATACATACATTTATGCATACCTTAAAGTATATATGTACATAGAGAATCTCAAGCACAATTTATGATAATAATAATATTAATAATAACACTGGACAAATTATACACATTGATCTAACCCCTAAGTAAGCAAATTATTTGCATGTGTTAAGGATGTTAGACAACGACACAAATACATAGAAATACACATTATAAATACTAATACAAATATATTTAACAAATGACCAAACCCAGGAATACAGACATCTATGCTCGTCACATACATGCCTGTCCCCGTCGGGAATCGAACCCGAGTTCCATTGCGTCGCTGTCGTTAGGCGTATGCGCTAAGCAACCCGCCCAACGGGGCGGTTACAATTTATACATCTTTGCCAGTGGATAGCTTTTTTATTAATATAATTAACTCGCGTATAATTAAATTTCAATGTGTAGTACTCGTGAAAGTCTTATAAAATACCACTATATATATCAGCCAATGTAGTTTATTAATTTAATCTGATTAATAACGTACTAACTAGGAGGACGATCATAAATCCGATTATTAGATTACAAAATATATAAACGTCATTAGTTATTATTATTACACCAAATCATAATACTGTGCGCTTTAACTAAATACTAGTTTCTTGTTGGTAAAACCGAATATTAAGATAAATAGTGACAAGATGTATAAATAGAACAGAATAAATAAAATACTCGTCAATTTTTAATTTCCGAAGTTGTCTTTGCTACTTGGTAGCAGAGCAATGGAAGCGAGCCTTGTTTAGTATTTCTCTATATGCAGCGGTTAAAGTTTTGGGGAAAAATTTGAATGAGAGCTAGTTTCACCGATAGTGATGACGGTGGCATATCTTGTCAATAAATACTTGAGAACTTTGACTTGTTTGTTTGTTGTTTATCTTTTCATTCTAATTTATTTGTTAGTTGAAAAAATCTTTATTATATTTTTGAATATAAAAGTAACCTTTAATTGCTAGTTGCAATAATTTTGGTTATATTTTGCAAACTTGTATTAGAATAGATTCAACTTCTCTATGGTACCTACAGTGTAATTGATAATTATTGGATAAGCTACTCAGTAAAACATCAAATACATTACCGTTAGTTCGAATATTCTTCATATTTTGTTACTTCTGGAATATTACTCGAACATATATTTAGGAGAAAAATTAATAATAAAATAAGTGTCTACAAAAACGAAACATCCTACTGCATTTTCCTTTTGTAGTCATGTTAAACAGTTTTTCATTTCAACATTTACATTATTAACCAAAGTCAATTACATGTTTATATTAATATTTAGTCGACCTACTTTTATAACTGAATTGTACACGTTTACAAGTCGCTATTTTCAGCATAAGCCATACTACAAGAGTCGATAGGCCTCAATAGGCGCCTAATTATAATTTATAATCGTTTTACGTGCTTGTAGCATTTTTTTTTACTGGCAATGTTCAGTGAAAGGTAACTCAATTTTCAGTCTTTTATATGGCATACACATCCGTTAAAAATATTTTTGGTAATTTCAACTCTATAGTGGAAATGGGAGAGGTGATTTTTTAAAATGTTAATAAAGCCTTCATTATCAGTCAGAGGACTAGAAAATAGCTAGGTAATATAAACGTATCGTGCAAGATTTATGTATCAACCACTTTATAAGGTTTATCGAGTATGCTAAATCATTTGCTTAGTCTTTAAAATTGCATTTATTTATGGTGACCTTGGTTTTATTCTTAAAACTATAATAAAAATAATTTAATTAAAGTATTTAATTAATTACCTGCAGAATTGAGTTTCAGCTCTTAGCCTACCCTATTTCTATTTGAGAAGTGGCAGTGTGCATCGCGCCGACCGGGCCAGTCCAGACAGACTAAATGCAGTCTTGACTACAATGACAGGGATTTGTACTTTACGGACTGAATTTTTAATATCGCAGGTTATTTTGGCGCGAAGTGCCTAATTAGCTTTCGCAAATCGTCTGCTCGAGCTGCTGTTGGACCCAAAAGGGTTATCTAGGATTATCAAGCCAATTTGGCTAATTAGCTACGAGCTGAGAGGTATTTTAAGAATCCTTATCTCACAATAAAACAGCGTATTAATTTTCCATCCTTGTGTAATGTAGTGTCAAATTATGGATAGATGAATGATATACATGGATAACTTCTATATACCCGGGTATAGTTTTATATCCAACTAGCTTTTGTCCGCGGCTTCGCGCGCCTTAAATTCGTAGTAAAACAATTCAAACTTCACTTTTTTGTATTGCCTTTTTTACGACTTATTTTAAGTGAAACAATCAAAATTACGACATCGGCAGGCATCGCTCACTGTCAAAAGTATATTTAAAGTTTTTAATAAGGATACAATATTTGCTACTGTAATTATTTTTATACCTCTCTTGTTTTTACTTAAGCTTCTATTTAAATACTTCTTAAACAGAGTACTTAATAACCATTCTAACCATCACACTTACAGATTTTCATTGAACGTAATCAAAATATTACCATGTAAACTTAATGAATTCTGGGCTACACAATCGACGTTATTTTCACCTTTCACTGGCAGGTCTAGTTTTATTAAAAAAAATCTAATTTAAATGAAAAACATTCAGTTAGCTATATGCATTAACAACATTTTCAATACTGAACATTCACAAAAGCCATTTTTGAGACGGTATGCACGATTCCATACCAGAGTGCGAAGGTAGACCTTACCGCCGCAAACGCGAAGACCCTATATTTTAAATCTGTAATATCTTCGAAAATATTCATTGAAATTACATGCTGTAAGGGGCTATATTAAAATACTATTATCCAAAATACTATTTACGACTACTTTAATGAGCACTATCCACCTACGAATCGTTATGCTCACAAAAATAAAGAAAACGGTTTTAAATTGAAAATGAGGAGGAAAAAAAGAGATCTTGTAAAGAAACTTCGTATAGCCAAAGCCTTAGGCGATAATCAACTTAGTCACCAACTGTCTAGGGCATTGCGATCAATTCTTAAACTTATCCAAGGTATAACAAATCAAATAACGAAAAATCGTGATAGCTTGGATCGGGCAAAACATGAAGTAGACTTTGATAAAAATCCTTTTAAATACTCAAAAAACATTTTCAAAGATCAAAAAGGTAAGCTTCTCTTGACCAACGAGCAAATTTTCGACCATTATAAAAGCACATACGAAGTGCCAGAAAACCAAAGACTATATGGGGATCCAAACGAACACAAACCTGAGACTCCTACTGAAGATTTTCAAGCCAACCCACCAACTTTGGAGGAAATCAATAAAATAATTAAAATGAAACCATCTAAGTCAGCACCAGGTCCGGATGGTATCCCTTATATAGTTTACAAAAAATGTCCGTCGCTCCATAAACATCTTTTAAATATATTCGGTAAAATCTGGTCAAGAAAGCATATACCGGTATCATTCGGAAAAGCCCTTTTTGTCCTCATTCCGAAAAACGACAATGTCAATAATCCCAAGGATACTAGACCGATAGCCCTAACAAATACAATTTCCAAAATATTTTTCTCTTTTTTACAAACTAAAATGACGCAATTCATGATTAACAATAGATATTTCAGGCCTAATCACCAGAAAGGGTTTTTGCCCGGAATTTCTGGATGCCTGGAACATAATACGTTAATATCGGAAAGCCTTAAAGATGCTAGAACTAGCGAGAGACAAATTACGGTTTGTTGGATAGACTTAGAAAACGCCTTTGGGTCGGTACGACATGAACTAATGATGTTCGCGCTTAAATGGTATAACTTTCCTACGGTAGTTCGTGACATTATTGCATCATACTATTCAAAATTAAAATTCTCTATAATTTTTAATGAAAACCATTCAAAACCACTTAATTATAACGTTGGTTTATTTCAGGGCTGTTGTATTTCTCCTATTATATTTAATATAGTTATTAATATTTTAATAGACAAATTAATTAGAAATGAAAAAAAGTGGGGCTATCGGTTTAAGTTCAACAACAAATACACAGAATCCGTACTAGCTTTTGCAGATGATCTCGCGATACTGACACGTAATCCGAAACAATGTCAGGTACTTTTAAATGTAGTTGAAGATTTCTGTACGTGGACGGGCGGATTGAGGACAAAACCAAGTAAATGTTTTAGTCTGTGTCTGGGTAGACGGAATACCAAATATACCTCTTACGATCCGGGTCTTATAATAGGCGGTCAGTGCGTTAGTACGGTTACGGAAGCAGCTCCGTTTAAATTTTTAGGTAAAAAAATCGATTACCAAGGCCGTACTCCATCGTTGGATGTAATAGTCGATAGCTTTTTAAACGATCTCAAAAAGGTAGACAACCAACCAATAAGTAACGTCAAAAAAGCTTGGATTTACGATAATTATTTAACATCACGTCTAAATTGGCCTTTCCTCGTGTATGATATAAATAAAACCCTTTTGTCAAAGTTAGATGCAAGCGTCATAAGGACATTGAAGTTATGGCTCGGGTTAGCGCACTCAGCGGACTCTTCAACCTTATTTAGAGACCGAAACAACTTTGGATTAAAATTAAAGAAACCATCGGAGCTCTACAAACATCTAAGAGTTACCAAAAGACATATCATCGGAAAATCTAAAGATGATACTGTAACTTCTCTCCCAAAAGACAAAGTTGCCTCAGAGCTCGAGTCACGACTTCAATTCCACAAAAAATTTATGATAGGTGCTCAAACAAATAATGTAGGGCTAGGATCAAGTAGGAAAGTTCAAGACATAGACATAACAAAATCTTTTATTCGACAAGACGAAAACGATAATTACCGACTCCACGCGTTGAGCCTAGAAATTCAAAACGAATGGGTGACCATAGGAGATTATTGTATTCCACTAGCTTTGAAGTGGCGCACCTTAATTTATGATTGGTCCCCAGCATTATTAAAATTCTATCTTAATGCATTCCAAATGACTCTCCCAGATCAAAGTAATTTAGTAAGATGGGGCAAAGCCACCGAAAAGTCTTGCAACATCTGTGGGGAGGCAATAGGAACCGCGAAACACCTATTAGTAGGGTGTAGGGTATAGATAAAGGTCAATACTCGCGTCGCCACGACAAGGTATTAGAAATTATACGGGAAGCGGTTAGTCTTTCAGTAGCAAGAGCGCGGAAGGGTATAACAACCACCGAACGATCTATAGAATTCGTAAAAGAAGGCTCCTCCAAAAAATCAAAAGCGAAGCCCCATTCAATATTAGGCGCGGCTCCTGATTGGATTCTCATGATGGACACGTATGAAAAGCATTACAAAATCCCTGGGGATGTTGGTGTCTCGTCATCCAGACCGGACTTATTCCTGTATTCGAAACATCTGAGGCGCGTGATACTTGTGGAGCTTACTGTTCCTTGGGAAACAAACATCCCAAGGGATCACACATTCAAGCTCAATAAGTATTACGAACTAACCAACGAACTGATCAGGAATAAATTTATAGTTAGTTTGTACGCGGTAGAAGTGGGAGCGAGAGGTATAACAGCAAAATCTCTCTATAGCCTACTTAAAGATCTTGGCCTTTCTAGAACAAGCATCGGTTCATTTCTAGAACGTACTTCAAAGGCGGCATTAGTAGGTTCTTTCCAAATTTGGTTAGGTAGGGAGAGGAGTGTGGAGGGTGAAGGTGAGCGTTCTTGCGCAAAATAAAGGGGCCCCTTAAACCTACTCCTGGGTCGCAAGTCCCAGGCACTGCTTGCACTCCTCTCCTTGCAACGCGATGGGCCCGGCACCCGCACGGTGAATCCATGGATTGCTAAGAAGCTTCGTCTGTTCGTCGTCTCTGTCATATTAAATGTAAAATGTTTTTAAGTTACTTAATTACATAAGGATTAAAGATGTATTTCTTAAAAACGCTTCGTAAACAACCTATTATTTTTCGTAAAAAGTAATTGTTAAAAATTTGATATTTTGGGTTATCCCTAAAAGATAAACATATACCATCGCGGATTTTCTGTTGTTTATATAAAGGTTATATGCTCTACTAATTAAAACATTTTTTTTTTCTTTTTTTTGTGTCCAACTCAAAGACAAACCGATAAACAGACAAAGATTTTTAAAATGCTGAAATGGATTCTGTTAGTTATTACTTCACATACTGTATATTTTTTAAATATTTTCAATGTACAAAGACTACTCCTCTACAGATTTATTACATGTATTGAATAAGATTATCATGGTACCTATTACGTCATTGACATAAATTATCATAACTTTTTTATTTCTTAACCGATTTAGATGAAATAATCATTAAATGTTAAGTGAAGACTGTGATAATATATTCCTGAAAACAACATTCAAATTGGTTAAGCCGTTTCTGAGATTAGCGTGCACAAACATACAGACATACAGACAAACAGACAAACTGAAAAACCATTGTTTTGGGTTCTTTTGCTCTTATAAAGCCCCCCTATGATGATTTTTTTTTTAAACCATGTACAGGAATGGATCAGTGACAATTTTATTATATGTATAGATTATTTGATCCAACAGACGTTTTCTTGTCTTAAATAACTATTAAATCTGTATTAGTAAAATAAAAAAATGTAGTATATATTTTATTTTTATGATATATTAAATATGGTTCTGACTGATTTATCTATTTAAGATAAAAATTTGCAGTACTTATTCGGTATAATCGTGCCAACTGTCAGACACAGTGATACATGGCGTTAGCGGTAAAGTCACATAAGAAAAGTTAACGTGGTCATTAAGTTTTCTTAAACTGAGACGTTTCTGCGCAACTTTCTCTATTTTTCCTTCTTCTATTCCTCAAAGCCTTCCTACTAGCACACAAAAATAACACGCTATATATGTCAATGCAATGGAAATGATATTCATATTTATGCACATATGGCAGCATTTCTCCAGAAAAAAGTTTTTCATGAACAGTAACCTAATACTGTTCAAGAAAAACTTTTAACTGTTAATATAAATTTAATTAAAAAAAATACATCTCACTTTAGCACTAAGCTAGCATTTAATAATATTCCCCTCACATGTTTCCATAAGCGGAGTAATTTATCAACGAAAATCTATTGACATCACCACATGTGAATAGTGACAGAGGACGTCCTAAATACACACACTCACACGCGCACAATCATTGTGATCAGTCCTTTCCAAATATACGATTATGGATCTTATTACACTTCCAAAAACATTAATTTCTTTTTTGTCAATATTATTAATTTATAGTAAATACTGTATACCTCTTCTTTGTCAGCAATAAATATAATTTGTTATTTGTACAATAGAAAATACAGTCTATTTTACTTTAACTCACTATATATAAGCATTGGATTGATTGGAGTCTGATTTTGCTTTAGACCCTTGTATCATACCTAGTACCTACATACTTAATTAAACTGTCAAACATCTGACCGCCGTAAATTTGAATAATATTTAAGCAGAGTTAATTTTTTAATAGAGTTAATGACTGTCATTTTACTAGTTATGCATAGCACGGTATTTAAGTGATGTAGAATAAAAAAATATAAATGTTTTAGTTGAGTCAAATTAAGAAATGTTAAACTTTTCCCTGAAGAGAACTAATATCGTATCAATCGAAATTTACAAGCATTTAAAAATCCATAAGAGGAAAAACATTCCTAAATAAATTGAAAACCTGATTCTGAAAGTTACTTCAAAGTTTCTAGACGGAGTGAAAAGGAATGTTATATATGGATACAGAAGAGAAACAGAGATAACGTAAATCCCCCATTACAACGAGGAAAGCTTTCCATTGATCACAGTAACGCGTGAAGCTTCGAAGAAAGCCCGCAATTTGTTAAGAAGGTAACAACAGCTGTACATACAAAAAATATACAGCTAGTATATTTAAAATTAACAAATAACAATAATGTTATAAAAATCACGTCATTATAAGGAAGGATACAATCCACATTTTTATATTCAATAATTAAGGTCGATATATCCTCCATTTCGATAATTTGTACGAATATCGTATGTCAGACCAACGAATCATTCTATATTATTAAAGTTTGGTCTGTGAATATTAAATGCATTGTTATGTAAATTCACACGTGTGTTTAATAACTTTACTTTATACTTAAAAAATCATATCAAAGAGGATTAACATAATTTCAACATACCTAAATTACACTTTCCTTCAAAGTTCTTTATTGTAAATAAGTTGCAAAGTTTGCAATATTCTCCTTTACAATGAAGCTGCGAACTCTCATTAGTCTGATTTATAAACACAGATTAACTTTTAAAGACGTAATGACTGCTCGGGGAATTTAATATCCTTAATGAGGTCAAATCTTGGGTTTTAAAAGTTTTAATGTAATAAATAATCGTCATAATTGTTTCATGGTAACGTGCAAATACGTAAAAAAAATAAATACGGATATTTGTGTTTTTAAAAAATTAATGGAATTATGTATAAATAAACAACATACATACGTTTTATATATTCACACTATAATATATCTAAATAGATGATAAAAAAATATTTATAACATTTTTAAAATGCCAAATGATTTAAGTATTCTTCTTAAGAAAAATGTGATTAATCTAACAAAATAAAATTATTCTTCATGTGATGTTACATCACTATAATAATGTAATGTTATGTGAGTCACACACGTTTCATGAATATAACGTTCCTAAGACTGAAACAAACATTTTACAAATAGCAACTTAGTACATTTTGATCGCAGGTCGAGGTTGTTGAAGTCTGATTTGAAATTAAATCTGTAATAGATGTATTAGATGTTACAAAAGTACCGTAAGCTTGTTAAGTCCTATAACGCACTAAGAAAGTGGCACCTCAACTCAATTAATCGATTTTGCTGTTATTTAACATGACTATTGACATGACTATAGGCTATTTGTGAACATCAGAACATTTAGGCCCTGATTATGTGTTAGAATAAGCTAATTTAAACAAAGATTTGTAAATGTGTGTATATGCGACTGCAAATATGTGCTTCGCTAAAGTTCAATATAAATCGCCTCCTTTAAAATAAAAAAAAATACAAATTGAACAAAATAAGAATTCGCTTTTTATAAGGTTATAATCGATGTAAGTATTCAATCATATCCCATATTATTACTAACATTTTTTTGCAGATCATATTTACAAGAAAACAAAAGAAGATAAATGAAACTTCTTAGAATTTAGACAAGTGAGTAAAAAGATGTCAATAATGTATGGGCTTCGAGTCAGCTTCGTCATTGTTGTTGGATATTGAATACAAAGAGTATGAAGAGTATGAGAGAATGTCAAGAAGAAAATATTTAATGAAAAGAACGAAGTGACCCGAAGCTAGTTCGTGTTAAGGTCTGGAACGACCTTAGAATTGTATGAAAAAAATACTTTACACTATACTTTAGAATATAGTGGATGTAGCATTTATATTGTAGTATCTGTTAGATGTATTTTACCTATTTTAGGATATTGGAATAATTTCGATACATTATTTTATTCGAAGACCATTTATTCACTGGCTGTGAATAAACTAAGTGTTTTGTGTTTAAGGGCTGAAGTCTAGATTGAATAATATAGAGTTTAAAAATATAAGCAACATTACTTATATCAAAAGTTTTATTAATTTACATAACCGAATGACAAGCAAAAATATTGAAAACTGAGCAAATACAGTATTTTCTTTAAGATATCGGCTTCTACTTTTAGTTGAATTGTTTAAGTGCAGTTCATAAATAGTTGAAAAATATTGAGTGTAACACTAAGTTTAATGAATGAAACAGATACTCCTATTATTATATCAAGGACTGAATGAAACCTTCTGAAGATTAAACAGACCATTCAATGAATGTATGATTAATAAATAAACGATTGTGAAAGGTAGTTATAAAATGTAATGTAAAAAAAAGAATAGAAAAATTGCTGTTACTTAATTTATTAAAAAAAAACTTTTTTTTCATTTTGTTAAATAAAAGGTTATAAAATGGAAAATCGTTTAGTCCAAATTTTTGTCATGATTTTATGTGACAGAGAAAACATTATTAGAATTGTTGAAAATCTTAGGATATTAACAACAAAAGTCTGATTATATATGCAGTGTTATTTGTAATTAATTGTTCATCTCTAGCAGACAGCCTCTCTTCATCAATCCCAACAACATTTTTCCTGCGACTTTTTACAAATCTTGATAAACAACACAAAAAAATAACAAAAAAAAATTTGGTTCCTCTTTTACTTATTACTCTGTATTTTGTAAGAAGTACTTAAAAGGTCAACGCCCCGGCGCCATACATACGTTCAGAGTTAATGCCAGTTCAGAGGCAACAAATAAATTTTGTATGGGAAAACTTAAAATTTAAAAACTATTAATTTAAAAAAAATCGTAGAACAAATGTTGAGGGGATTGATATAATTAAGCTGCTTGCAAGAGATGGACAATTAATTACAAGTAATCCTGTATAAGACTAACTTAATAACAGAAAAAAGTATGAATTTCATTAAAATAAATGGACTACTTTAGCACCTTACTTTCTAAAAAAAAACATTTTCTTAGCTTTATGTTTCTAAAAAATATAGTATATAAGAATCGGCTCTTTTTGGATAGGCTGCTTTAAATTTCATGTTTAAGTTATAGTTTAGTTTTTTCTTTCAGATAACCATTAAAACCATTACATATTAAAAGTATGTTTTTAGAAAATTTTATGGTTGATGGACAATATCGTGTTCAAGTTGGGTTTGGTCTTAAATTGGTTTTGGGATAATCGGGGCCTATCCTAGAAAGCAATTGAATTTTTTGCAATTATAGTCACGTTGAGCTGCGTGAACAGTATAATATATAAGTTATATGTTATATGTTTATATGTTCGTGTATTAGTATAATTATTCCTTTTAACTTTAAAAATATTAAGTTATTTAAATAATTTTGAACATAACTAATACGTGCAAATTTGTTGTCATATCATTAGAGTTACCTAGTTTCATAATGTTCTATCTTTGAATAATTCCTTGTATGATACGATAGTCATGTATTATTTTATTTTTTTATGTAAGACAATTGTTTGAAATAAGTCAGTGTAATGAAATGCACTTTTATATTTGACTTAATACGGTTAATAAATATACTCCAGTTCCATTGCGGAACACATCAGTTTAAATGTCACTTGAAGAATTCAGATTTAAAACAATTCTAGAAATGAAATATTTTTGTGGCCATTAACTAGAAAGCCTTGTTGGATCTAGACTGAATTTACCTTATATCTATCTACAAAAAGGTCGAGGCAGGGCAATATAAAAATAAAATAAAAGATCGTAGCGAATTGAAGGACCTTTATTTCATAAATGTTTACTACAAACGGCCAATGGTTTATAATTTCTTGAGTCTGTATGTAGCTAGGCTAGCTAGGGCTGAAAAACTATACTAACCTACATACTGTGGTACATACTTTACTTGGTGCTACATACTTTAATATATGATATGTGGTGCTAGTAATATGTGGTGCGTCTTAGAAGCTGTTTTTTATACGTTTATTATACTTCTGAATGTAAGCGTTTTAAGTCACATATGTAGGGATAGGGCGAGTGATTCAAACCGGATATTGATGGATTAACCGGTTTTATAATGTTGATGAATAATTGTGTCCATTTGACCCGGATTAAACCGTGTACTTATTATATATTTTTTATATAATTATTTTAATTAAACTGTAAATTTTGTTTGTTAGCTACTTTTTATGTAAATAGTATGTATTCTATTAATCAAGTCAAAACGATTTTAGTAGATGAGTAGATACTTATTTAATTATATGTTGATATTCGTTATTCTACTTGAATAAAATGTGTTTGTTTGTATTATATATAGGTATTTTTAAATGTACTGTTATTATCAGGATATAATTAAAAATCGTAGTTACTACTTGTAGAAGCATTTAGGATAATAACTAGTAAAGAAAGAAATTAGGTAGACGTTAAAATTGGCAAGTTTTATTTCAATTCACCCTCTTCCTTTTCAATTAATGATTGTATATTATTGCTAATCATTTTTAAAATAGTTACAAACGTAAAAGTTATATTATATTAAACGTATAATTTATTGAAGTATTTATAATATGTAGGAAACACAAATTATGTTAAAGACCCAATTAAAATGTTAGTGTGATAGATAACAAATTAACTGAGTTATTATGCGAATCTCGCTCCATGTAACCGCATTTGTAAAGATAATGTTTATATATATATATAATATCATTATTAACAATCGAAGTACAGTCCAATTAAATTTGTTTTTTTAGTCATACTGTATTTTCCAATATTATTCAAACTAAAATGTCTTGGTCCAAGTTATTTTTGTTGTCGAGAATGCTGAATGGTACTCGTATTTACCATAAATGAAGCAAGTACAATCTCTCAAAACAAGGACTTTAAATAAGTAACGACGAGAGAAAGGACAAATCATAAATAATTTTTTATAACTGATTATATATACGCCAAAATTTAAAGGCTTATTTTAAAAACAGCGAAAACATACGCACAGTACAAAAAATAACGCCTAAATTTCGACTTCAAAAAGTTAAAAAATCCTTCATGGGCTTGAGTATACGCATATATAATAAAGTTCCACAAGATATCTTAGATCTTCCTTTTCTTAGTTTTAAATTTAACATTAAAAGTATATTATTAAATAAATCTTATTATAACATTCAAGAATTTTTGGTTGATTGAAATGTGTGGAACTTGGATCATTGACTCATCTACAGGGCCGATGTTATAATGTATAAGCCAAACATTGTTAAATTTCAATTAAAAAGAGAAACTGTTGAGTTTCTGGCCAGGTCTTTTCAGCAGAACAGCATTTCGAGCTGGTGGTAGCTTACTCACAAACTGACTATACTGACCAATTTTATGTAAGTGACTATTCAAAAGTCCGTTTAAATGCCTACTTAAATAAATATATTTTGAATTTCAATTTCAATTGTTAAATTTTAATTTGTTGTTGATATTTCTATTTTAATATTTTTGTGATTCGATTAATTATTCGAATCCCACGCCCCAAAGAGGAGATCGTTTATCGAAGACCAATACTTGAAATAAAATGTACTTTTCAAGTCTAAAAAATTGATGTCTTTTGAACATCTTTTTAATTATGTTATTTTATATATTTCTTGATTGAAACTTATTTTTTAGCAGTCAAATTAAAAATTAAATAAAAGGTATAAAAACTATTGAGAAAATACACAGCGTTAGTAATTAAAAGTGTTTCAACCAAAAAAAAATATAGTTTTCTGTTTAGTCACAGAAAATGGATAAATAAATATTATTGGATAAATTACTGCCATGTGACAAGTTGCTAAAAAAATGCACTTTTTAAGTAAAATACAAAGTAACGAACGAACAACAATTACTCGTAGAATTTAAATAATTCTTTTTATTATCAGAAAAGGAAATAAGATTTTTCCTAAGCGTTTGATTGTATCCAACATGAAATATTAATCATGGAAATTACAGCTAAAGCTGATTATTTCGTACCTAGACAACAGGATACAGGTAGTGGATGTAAATAGTAAATGAAAAATTGGGTCAAGCTTAAAAATCACTGTCAAACAGAAATTAAATTTCTGTGATTTTGTGATTTTGTGATTAAAGTGATTTTAAGTAATTTTTATATAAATTGACTCTAATAACGTTGGTGTTTTTCAATTCAAATTATAAAAAATGAATTTAATAACGCCTTTGAACCAAAGTAATTTTTTACTTTCACTTTAACTTAAATTACTTAAATTTCTGAGAGAGGTTATAAGGATAAAACTTCTGTAATGATATATTTGACAGAAAATTGTACAACGGCATGGCATGCCGTGCATTAAGGACAACAGTGAAAAGAGATCGGCTGAGGATCTGATTGATATGGGGGTTTCTCAAGATGCTATCTTAGGCCGATTTTTCTTATTTGTTTATAAAAATGAACTGCCAAAATTTGCAGACAAACAAAATGTTTTTTTTTGTGTTTTTTTTTCGCATATTTTTTTGATAATTCTTCTTTGATATTTAAATTAAAATGGCACAAGGTAATCTATAAGTGTGTAAATACAGCTCTCTGCCACATACTGTATAGGTTTAGTGTACAATTTTTTACTTAGTAATAAAAAAATATGTCCAATGAAAAACCTAGGCGTACAAAGGATTTTAATTTTATGTTTATGGCGATATGCAGGATGAAGTGGCTATAAATCATTTTTGTCTTTTAAATAGCAAGACCATAAATAGACAAGCACCAATAATCTGGATATTAGACGTCCAGTGTGTCAAGTTTAGCCTCTTCAACAGTTATTCACGATCTGTCGTGTTAATTATGTATGTTCAGCACTTTATTGATCGGTTTCAATACCTGTTAAATGTTCGAAACAAGGTAATTAAAAAGTTAACATTTTTATTAAATACTTGTTCATATAAAAATATTTAAGGACCAATTAGGAATCATTTGGTTCAAACTGTCGATACTTTGAAGAGAAATCATAAAGAATTAGTGAGATTCTACTGTTGAACCAACGGTTGTGGATTCGATTCCCACATGGTACAATTATTTATGTGATCCAAAAATTGTTGTACTGAGTCTGGGTGAACTTTGTATTCGTATTCTTAAAATCCTCGATACAAGGATAATATAATCTCTATTAAGGGAATTGTTTTTTTTAATTTGCTAACCCTGACTACCTCTTAACAAATTTAAACATAAGACGCCGATAACAGATTAGATTAACGATAGTTAATAAATATACTTTGTCCGTAATTTTGGAAAAGTGCAGGCGACATCCCAGAGCGGTTGTTTTAAGAGCATTGAAAAATGATACTCTTTGTTAGAGTGCTTTTTGAAACATTTTTTATATTCTAAATAACAGTCTTCACCTTTCACTTTTATAAAGTAAAAATTTTCTTTTACATTAAGGTGACATGTCAGATGCTAGTAATATTTCAGTTTTATGATTCAACAGAAAGCCATGAAATATGTTCATGAAAAAAGTTTCGTTAGTGTTATTTTTAGTTACTATTACTGTGATATTATCACATTATTTATTTTTAAATTTAACTACAAATCAATTAAATTATATAAACAAAAACACAAAGTTAATTCAAAAGGATATAAAAAATATCAATTACTCAGGCTTATACAAAGCTTGCCAACTACGTATTCTTTTGAGCATTGTTCCGTGATAAACGACCTAACTTTTCTCCTTCAGGTTCCAAATATCTTTAAAATATTAAAGACATTTTAATAAATACATGACTGGTTCTACATTTGACAGTTTGTTTATTTATAAGAATTTAAGTAAAGCATCTAATGTATATATAAAAAAATCTACATGTTTGTTAGTACAAAGTTCGTTAACTATTGTTGTATATTGTATATGCCTATATTTTTGAATTACTTTATTTATGATGAAAGAGTTCATTACTCATTGTAAGAATTAATATTGTAATGTTCAAGAAGTTCCTAAAGCCAACATTAATTAGTCAATAATTAAAGAGCAACATAGCAGCGAGGTTTGTAAATATCTACGTGAATCTCGGACATTCCAATCTAAGCAACGAGGTCTGAGTCCATATCTTAGAGACGAAGCTTCTTAGCAATCCATGGATTCACCGTGCGGGTGCCGGGCCCATCGCGTTGCAAGGAGAGGAGTGCAAGCAGTGCCTGGGACTTGCGACCCAGGAGTAGGTTTAAGGGGCCCCTTTATTATGCGCAAAAACGCTCACCTTCACATATAAAAAATATATAAACTCGTATAAAAAATCTGGACTCCCGAAGTTATTCAAGCAGCTATTAAAATTTAATTTTGTAGAAAGCTGTCTCAGTGAGTAATGTACACCGAATGCGAGTGTTAGCTCGAGCGACCCGGAGTAGTAATGGCAGGAACGAAGTATCGAAGTACTTCTTGCTTCTTCTCTTTACAATTCAGAGAGATGACGACTAAATTATTGTACTATACTTACCGTAAATTGTTATAGAATGTCTTATTTATTTGCCTCACATAATATACATGTAATGCTAATAATATTATTAGCATTACATATCACTCGCTAACAAGTGCAACAATTTCCGTTAAGTATACGCCCAACATTAAGTCTTAGTATAGCTGTTAATTATTTATTTATTATCATTAAAAACATCATTGTAAATAAAGTATTATTATAGATACAATGAGAATACTTAACCTCATAAGTAACAAACAGAGAATCCGATTCGATATTGAGAACCATTTCTATGCAAATGGCACATCGTTGAAATATGCGACACCAAATGAAATCATAAATTCCAGTAAATACGGCACTGGAGGTACGCGCTTTGGCGACCGCTCAGTCTTCAGTGGCTTGTATTAAATTTTTAAAATATTATAGCAATTTTATATCGTACATCCTGCATTCTTGAATAACATTAATAGGAAAATAGTTTCGTGGTACGTTCTAAGAGAAAAATGTTATATTCAACATTACATTTAAAGCAAACCCTCCTAATAAATAAATCAGTATAATTATTTCATATATATTCAGAAATAAGATATATTTTTTTTTCTTATATAATATCATAAAATGTATGCCAGAATTGATGAACACTTATAACCCTTTTAAAATGGAGAGATAAGGGATTTCGGGAGATTCCTTGAACCAGTTCAGGACTTTCTCGCAAACTTATTCCACAAATATAAGGGATCAGATTAATAAAAAAAAAGGTTATGATCATCAGAAATTCTCGAACGCGTCAGATTAAGAAAAGGAGGGTCAATTACTAATCTGAAAATTTAAGACGTAACGTAAAAAAGGGGGAGGGCTACAAACTTGTAAAAAAAACGTTATTTTGACATTCTCGAGCGTTTTATTTATTTTAAAGAAAAAATAATACCTGACGATTTCCATAAGCCAAAATGATAAATATTCGTCGATAAAGTTTAATATATAAAGTTCAATAACTTTTTAAAATTTAAGTTTTCCCATACAAAATTTATTTCTTGTCTCTTAACTGGCATTAACTCTGACGTATGGCGCCCGGGCGTTGACTTTTTAAGTATTTCTTACAAAACACAGAATTATAAGTAAAAGAGAAAGCAAAATTTTGTTTGTTTCGTTTTTTTTTGTGGACAAATATTTTTGGGATAGATGTAGAGAGGCCATCTGCAAGTGGTGGCCAACTAATTATAAATAACCCTGTAAAGTTCATAAGAATTAGACATGAAACAATTTTTTAAATTTCTTATTTTATCACTTTTTTTTTGCATATATTACATGACCTTTTCAATTAAGTTGAAATGGTGGTTATGGTTATGGTCATGGTTTTAAGAAATCCAGAACTTTTTCTTCAGATAATAGTCTGTATAAGAGAAAGTACGTCTAGGTCGTCAGGATGTAGAATATATATTTTTTCTTTCTTTTGCAACCCTTACATAGGTACAGCCACCACCACTCCGCAACCGATCATATTACCATACTTCATTAAAAATAAACATGGCATGAATGCAATCATTATCTGACGCGAGAGTATGTCCATGCAATAGTTTATTTTTTACATTTTTGAATATCTATAGACACTCCCCATACCACATATAACATTTTTTTATTTTTATCATCTAAGCCAAGCCATCGGAACCCAAGAGGTCTCTATGAGGCTCGCTTTCCTGGTATATTTATTAAACACTTGTAGCAGTTTATATATCAAATATATATCCATATTAAATCACCCTGCAATATTTATTCTTATTACGAGTAATGTATTTTAACTTTAAACAATTATTTTGTAGATACAGTATTACAAATATCAAACAATTTTTAAAGATTCGGATTTTGCTCAATGGCAGTATTGTATCTCTTATCTTATAACGAAAAAGGTGAAAAATAATGTTACGTAAATCACTGTATCACACCAATTGTAAACAATATGATAATGACGTTTAGATCACCAATTTATTTAACTTAAAAAAACATTAAGCACCAACTTCATACACATCAATCGATGTGTATGTATCATATAAATTAGGTAAATATCTCCTGGTAGGTCCAACGAGTAGGTACATAAACGGCGGTTGAAGCGTGCTCTGGGCCGCTAATAATGTGATTCTAATGAATAAAATAAATCTCTTACGATTCACCAGCCCCAATTACGTAAAGCGAGTTAACATCGATTAGCAGAAAAAAAATATTCTACCATTTACAGATTATTATTGTTTTTAACTGCGTGACTTCGTGAATTGACGTTGAAAATACTAGAAGTATCCAAGAGCATTGAGTTTTTAATATTTTCCTCTTTTTGCATGTTACCTAAGTGTACCTTATTGTATTTTACAATTAAACAAAGTACCTAAATACGGAAAATTTGTGAATGGTATGATTATTTCAGAACATGTGTAATGAAACGTGTAGGGTAAGAACACGAATTTGATATAGGATTGATGATGATTTTGATGATGTACAAATGGTCTGACCCACAACAACAAGTCTTTACAGTTAAGAGCTCGTAACTATTCAGACCAGGCACTATTTTCGAATGAGGTCTCCGAAAATCACCCGATACTGATGCCCGATACGCTCTTCGAAGCTTGCTATTGGTCAGAGCAATGATGCGCGCGGGATTTGAATTAGGAATAAGTTAAGCGAATAGCGAAAAACATGTTTAATACCGTTGCTTCAGTAAGAAGTCGTTTCGCTTTTGCAATAAATTTTGAAACCTTACTTTTTACATCTTACATTTAATGTAATAAAGTAAAGATTAAAATGGTATCCAAAAAGTATAATAAATCTTTTTATACTCCGATATTTTGTTATGTAAGTAGGTATAATGGTTTAAAAATTATTATCAAAATAAATATTCTTCTAATTTTTAACAGATCCATATTTTCCAAAAAAATAATACATGACAATTGATAAATGTAGTATTATTATATTTTAATAAGAATTCAATTTAACTTAAGAAAAGGTATTATTATATTGACGATAACTAAAAACATATTCGAATAATTTGAACCTTCTTCGGAATCTCAATTAAGCATATTTGTTATATAATGCTTGGCCATAAATACAGCCAAAAGATTTTTTTGTATTGCTTAAAACATTTATTACTGTAGTTAATAAATAGTTCGTAAATATACGAAGCTAAATTCAAAATTAATATTTTAGAATAATTCAAAATAATGTCTATTGGCTTTACCATTATCCTTTTAATGTCAGTCAGGCCCGTTATCAATATAGACATGTAACATAACTATGCTAATAGTTTAGTTAAGTTTTGCAATAGAAACTATTAATATTTATTGATTTATTTATTTATACTCTTTATTGCACACCACAACACATGTAAAAAAAGTAATAGGTACATATAAAATAAATACATTGTAAAGTACAAAAGCCGGTCATATCGCCTAACGGCGATTTCTTCCAGACGACCTTAAGGTTAGGAAAATTTAAAAAAACAATAGGAAATACTGGTAGGTAGTGTGGTTATAATGAATATACTAATAACTACATACAAATACTTACTAATAATACATATATATCATTATATAAAATATATAACAAAAATACACTAATAAATACAACCATACATAAAAAGGAACTACAATAGTAATATTTGTACCAGCACTGTGAAAGGACCCAGACAATGATAGCCAGGTTATAAGCCTTACGATGGAAGCTTGCCTTGAAGGCTGTTGAGGAGAACTCTTAGTTATAATGATTAAAAAATAATGATATATAATGAAACGCGACAGTTTAATAGTTAGAACTCTTACTGGTTCCTGGGTGCTCTTCTTAGATACAGATTGCAAATTTTAATTGCAGATTGCAAAAATGTTAGAATATTTTTTACTAGCCCAGTCGTCATCAAGATGCGAAAGTCGCTTTAAGAACCTCTGGCTGACAGTTAGATACACTTGACGTTTGAATCGTAGGTAGATATGGACACCTTCAAAATATCAATGTGAAATTCAGGCCTATTCAGTAGGTAGGTATGTAGGTATGAAGGTATACATAAGCCATGCGTTCCGGGGCCACCAGTAATGTGATTTTAATGCTGCTATAAATCGCGTCCTGCGACGTCCCTCACCAGCCAAATATACGTATTGCAGGTTTAAGGCGATTGTTGTATTATCCCGCATAAAACTTACTGCATAATAATATATGGTAGAATATATCATATTATATATTATACAACAACGTCGTATCATTGAGTACCAACATTCAGGAGCTTGTCTGTCATTATTTACCTTTTTCTGTATTTAATGAGTACTGTCGTTATATTTTATAATAACCCAAAACGAATCTTTAGGAGCCATCTTTTATTTAATAATACCTGAAATCAATGATATGATACTATGGTTCTATGATACCATCGGCCTTTGATTTGTGTACAAAGTTTGAACAAAATCGGTTCGTGGGAAATAAGACAAAAACGCGTTCGAAAAAGTCGGTTACAAGCTAACAAACAAGAAATACGTACACGTGAAACTAATAAAAGCGTATTTATGAAGATAAGCTGGAAAAAATAAATCGAGTGCTTTATTTAAAAATATATTTTGTACATAAACTAAACGAGTTTTCTGGAAGAGTAGTTGTAGTTTCATGTTCCACACCGATAAAAGCAGCTGTAAGCAACCAGTTGTGTTTTTTTATATATTTAAGTGCAGAAACGCCGCGTGCTCTTTGATATCGCTGGCACCTTGGTGTAACGTCAGTTCTATATTTTATAACGTTATTTTTGCCTTTGACTGTTAAATAAAGTCGTGTGATACCGCCTCAGTAGGGTGGACCCTTCCTTTTTGTTTTTTTTGTTGAACTTTAAATTTATAATGTTAAACAAATTAAGTATTAGACTCGTTAGTAGCCATCTTCATTTTCCATTTACTCATTGTTTTGAAAGTTCGTTCAAACCAAGGGAGGCATAAAGCTAAAATGTTGGAAGGGTTTTCAAGATGGCGGCGAGTGTTGTTAAATATTTAAGGAGAGATTCACGCAGATAAAACTTGTAAGATTGTCTTCAAACTTGCATGCATCTTATGTTTTAGTGATGAAACTTATTTTACATTCCGCATTTCACCTGTGTGTGTAAAATATATACCTTTACTAATGAATACTATCTTGTTAAAAGAAATTATTTAAACTTTTCTATGATGTATACAAAATAATATTTGCTTTAGAATATTTTTTTTTCATTCAATTTAATATTATTTTTTATTTTGCACATCCTTCCTTATTTTTTTTAATTAATATTAAATAACAAAAATTAATTTCAATTAAATTTTTAATTTAAAGTGAACAGTAGTTATTGTTGCTAATTTTTAAAAAGCTTTATTTCCATTTTTACGGGTATGTATACATTTTTTATCAAAAAAATGTATAAATGAGGCGCAACTTCTGCAAATACTCTGCAACTGATCCATAAGAGTTTTGGTGCTTCTAGAAAGCACTTATATGATTTGTGAAAATATGTAGCAACTTAAACTTAATCTTAAAGTTGAAAATATATTTTATTCACAACATGAAGGTGGAATTTATTCTTAATATATTTATTTATTTGTTGTCTGTCCTACTCGAATTAAGATTCGATGTTGGGAAAAAACTGCTCTAGTAATTGGCACACAACTTTTTGCAGAGGGCCACATCTCCAAAAGCATGTCAGATAAGAATGTTATATCGAAATTAATAAAAAATATATAGAAAGCACAATGAACATCCAACAAACCTGTTGGCTGTGCGTTTGTCTTGTGAAAAATATATTTATTTAATGGATTTCTAATTTACTGGTTAACGGTGTCAATGCGACATGAAATTTTAATAAATAATTTTTAGGTATTATCGATTTCTAGATCTGACGTGTTTACTATTTATACTCAGCATCCGATTGATGGCTTTCAAAACCTTTAAAGAGAAGTAATCAACGATTCTAATTATTTATATTTGTGAACAACAATTTATTGCTTTAATATTTAGTTTTGCAAAAACTAAACTATAATATAATTAGGACTTCTCTGACGTCATTTTGTTGAACGTTTTGTTGTTGTGTTATTATTGGTGAAAAATCAATAAGTTTTTCGAACACTAAATAAATAATTTAAAAAAAACACGCATCTGTTCGGATTTTAAATAGTATTAAAAGAAAGGAGAGACCAACCTTTTAGAAAATAGTCTCAATTTTCTAACCAAAAATCTAACGACACTGTAGTAAAGCCAACCTTATTAATGTGTGAACTCTGAGATATCTATATTACCTTTCGATGTTTATTATTATTATAATTAAAATATATGGCGGTGTACACTTGAACATCAATTTCATCAGCAATTAGCTGCTGGTCAAACGTCAATGTCATAACGAACATTTAGAAGAAGGCGGCCATATTGTAATAACGTACATATGACTTATAATCGTATTGACGTACGCACGCGACCACGTGCTCGGAGAATAGTAAATAAATACAAGAAAATCATCTTAGCAATGGGGATATTTTATATTTGTTTTTTTGTATATTTTTATTGTTAATTGTGATACAATTAAGCTTATGGATTTTTAAAATGATGAGTCATTAATTAAGTATGTAAAAACAAAAATATATTAACTCTAATAATATTGGATATCATATGTGATCTACTCTTAAAATGTTATTGTTTTTTATTTTCACTTTTAAAATATAACAAAAGTCAAACTAAAAACTCAATTAGTTTGATAAATATGAATAGGTGTTAAAAATCACATAATTTTAAATTTAGGTATCAAACGGCTCGCTTCCGTCATGAAAATTGTACGAAATGCTATCCACCACGTATGGCGTAACTAATCTTGTTATAGTGAAATACTTTGTTATAAAGACCGCTTTTTGGTTTCCAAACATATCACTATATACATGGTAACAGTTATTTTTTAATACTTATGGGAGATACTCTAATCAGCACTGATTTAGGTAATATATATCTAATTATATACTTACTTAATTATATAGTTATATACATACGTAAATACAAAAAAGAGAATTTTAAACAGAAAATGAAGTTAGGATACCTAGAGAATTATAAAAAAGTAAAAAAAAACCCTAAATATTTTAAAAGTACTCTATTAAGATTTAAATATATTTTGTTCATAAAACAAACATATAAAAATATATTTTTTTATAACACATAAAGTTTTTGATATTATGTTCATTTATTTTGTGTATTCATTATCTATCTTGTGAACTGACTGTTTGCAATCTGCATTTATTTCAAATTATAGTCCTCGAGCAAGCGCTGTTACATTTTAATTACAAAAATATTAGTTAAAGTATCAACTTATATTATTGGTACAAATATAAATATTGAAAAAGTACGAAACATCTAATTATATTTTACTTCTTACAACATTCAAGCAGCAAACCGACTTCTAGCTGAGATTTCTTCCAATAATTCAATTTGTTAAGTTTTCTCTGACGTAGACAGTGGCGAGGGAGGGCCAACAGCGAGCACGCTTATAGATTACTTTCTTAAAGCTGTCGATACTTTGCGGGAAAATCACAAAGGTCGAGTAAGATAAATGAGAACATATAAATAAAGAGTGGTTAAATACATTATTGATATAAAAAATACTGTGAATATATAAAGAAATAAAAAGGTATTATCTTTTTCTCAAAATTTATGAAAATGTTAGTACTAATGAAATTAAGATACCTTTTTTTATTTAAACGGCATTATTAAGTTTATGAGGTTTAATATACTTACATATTTATTTTTCAGCAAATATAATTTCTTGTTTTTTTATAGGAAAATGTGTTTCATGTAAGTTACGTGAAATAAACAAAATATATATTTATATACTTGACAAAATGCAAGAGTATGTGTTAATTGTTTATTTATGCTAACTCTGTGTAGTAAAAATACAATGGAGGGAATACCTAAAAGAAATTGGAGATTTCTTTATATCATTTGTTTTTGTAGCTACACCGCCTTCAAACAAATTTACATTAAATAAATACAATGTGTGTCTGTTAGAAATATAAAAAAAATACATTTTTAAATAACTTTCACTAATATTTTTTGTAGCATTCTAATACAACATGTTCTGATGTAAGGTCTAAGAACATAAAAATATTATTTATTTTCAACCATTATGTAATAATACCATTGCCATCATTAGCGGGTGGATTATTAAAAATATGTTAATATTAGCATTGTCTGATGTGCTCGAGTATGCCCACGCAACAGTTTTTACTATGTTTTATTGTACAGTAATAAAAGTTGTATAGGTAATAGAACTACACACTAGAATTATCCGAAAAATCACTTTGTGTGGATCTGACCTTATGAAAAACATTTTACAAGCAACATGACAACAATAGTACATACAATGTACAAATAAGTATGTTTCATAGTGACTTTGAGAACAAAAAAAATATTATATTAACTAAAAAGATAAAGAGTTGATACATACAGAGAAACTAAGTTTAAAACAGAGTCACGAGTTGGATGTTTGTTTTCTAGATTTCAGAGCAAGTAAATGGAGCGTGGGACGGATATTAGCCTACATGAAGTGACTTGTAGAGAGCTTTATGTAAATAAAGCTTTTTCAATTAAATAGTTACAATGGTCCTGTTTTTAATTATTTATTACTTTTGTAAATAAACTTTTGTTAACCAAAAAGACTAATATATATTTACCGGCATATGTTCACGTAAATGAAATCGGTTTGTTTCGACTAGTTTCGAACCAATTCAAGGTTCTTTCATCTCTCCATACTCAATTTACAAAAATATGGCCGGTATTGCATATTTAATAAATTAATTATATTACATACGTATACTCATACAATTATTCAAATTATCTTTTTAGATCTGGGTTTATGTGGCAAACGAGCAAACTGTCGAAATGATAACGAAGTAGTGCGTCGAAACGGTACTTTAATATTATAATCAAATGTACTAAATCTATAAATAAAAAATGTAATCTCAACGGTTTAATAAATAAATGATAAGGGAGAATCTTGAATTGAAAAAGTTCACTGCAAATAAATGACCTAGTGAATAGAAAGGATTCGTAAAGTTTTTGCGCCAGATGAGAACAACGGCTTACCAACCTAAGCTAATGAAAACTATTAAGCTTATTAAGTCTTCGTTGTATAGAATGAAAAGTGTCATGTTGATTGAAGATGTTAGTATTGAACAAAAAATAATAGTGTTTTAATAACTGGTTAAACACTGACAAATCTAAGAAATAAAATAAAGTAATACTGACGTTGAAAATATAATGATGAAAAATGATGTTTATAATTTTGAGCGAATTAGGTCATTTTTAATTACATATAATAAGCGATGTCTGATATGTTTGCCATATTGTTTAAATTCTATTCTTTGTGAAATAAATATGTTTGAAAAATAATGATACATATATGATAATGAAATAATGATAAATAGTAACATATATATAACCGTTATATTGCTTTAAGAATATCGAAAAAGAGGCAATAGATGAACTGAAATTAATATATCACAACTCATTGTTATTATATGTACATAAAATATATAAGCCAGATGGGAGATACTAAAAATTAAAACAATTGTTTTAAAAATAGGTTGGTCTTTATAGTCATTTATTTCTGATTGAAAGAAGCAAACTGCGCACAAAAGCTGGAGATAAAATAAATTCCTTTTATATTCGTTTCTGTAGAATCAGCGGTTTTTGAAGAGGAAAATACTGAACGCATATGTACATGAAAGTTAGCTCTGTCTTTCCTATTTTTGAATTACTTACCATATGTAAATGTGTAATTTTTTTTCACCAGCCTGTTACACTACAATATTGCGTTGCATGCAATTCAAATCGACAATATAATCGTTGCGATAAGACTCGTACGAGAAACAGCTTTTATGTATTTTTTATACAAAAAAGCTCTATTCCTGTCGTATGACGGAGTCGCAAGTAATTTTACCTGCGATTACCTGACATTTACTAGTATTGTTACCGTTCAATTGCGATTTATAACCAGGAGACTAAAACTCAAACCATCCTATAAGTGTATATATGATCACTTAATTTGTATTGTCATGTATTGAGTTAGCATCCGTGTTAATATTAATTTACATTATATTGAGATGTTTGATTAGATTAGCTACCATAGAGGTTACGTGTATTTAGAATACATTATTATACTATACTTCTTGCTCCAGCAGGGAACTGGTATTTTTTTTCGAATATAAACAATGGCATATTTTACAGTTTTTATAACTGGGACATCCAATAGGTTTTCTGTATTTTCTAACTTATTTAAATTAAATAAATTAAAAAAAAACTATCTTCTTAAATATTCTTTTTCTTATACTGTAGATCAACTGATTCATCAGTTGATTAATGAAAACTAAAAGCGTTTACATTTAGAAGGTTAACCTTCTAATGATTTATTATTACGTATAATATATTTATCTTTTTCTAATACTGTAAATGTTTAACTAAACTTTTAGCACACTATATGGAGCTTCAATAGTTATTTCTTAATTTCATTTACAGAGATAGTTGTGACCGTCAAGCGTGAAGCCAGCGCTGCAGAAAACCAATTGTAAAACTAAATAAATAATGCGCTGTTTTCAAAGCTTTACGCGTTACTGTGATCTATGGGGTAACTTTTTATTTTTCAATAGGAGATTTACAATATTTCTATTCCTCTTTTACATTTATATTTTACTTTCCTTTTTACTGTATCAAGAAGCTTTAACTAATATATAATAATAATATAGTATATAATATAATATAATAATATAGTATACAATATAGAATAAATAAATCTATACATATAATAAAAATGTCTATGCTTAATTTCTGTACATGGAAAATATTTATAAAATAACATCATTTATAAAATAACTTTATATGAACAAGAGAATCCAAAACAATGGTTTTACAGTTTGTCTGTTTGTCTGTATGTCTGAATGTCTGTACGTCTGTATGTTTGTGCACGCTAATCTCAGAAACGGCTTAACCAATTTGAATGTAGTTTTCAGGAATATATTATTACCGTCTTCAGTTAACATTTAGTGTTTATTTCATATAAATCGGTTAAGAAATAAAAAAAAGTTATGTCAATTTATGTCAAACACGTAATAGGTACCATGCAAATCTTATGCTATACATGTATAAATCTGTAGAGGAGTAGTCTTTGTACATTGAAAATATTTTATAAAATATACCGGGATGAGAAATGACAAGTAACAGAATCCATTTTCAGTATTTTTAAAATCTTTGTCTGTTTATCTGTTTGCCTTTTGTTGTGTACACAACACGAAAAAAATTATTTTCAAAAATTCATACACGGGGACCTTTATATAAGCAGGAGAACCCAAAATAATGTTTTTTCATTTTGTCTGATACAGACATACGTTTGTACACGTCAGAACTTACGTTTTGCAGTCTAATCACAGAAACGGATTAATCGGTTTGGATGCAGTTTTCGGGAATATATTGTCATGGGATTCACTTTACATTTATTTTTACGTTTATTTTTTAACAATCGGTTAACAAATAAAGAAGATAATAATCTATTATTGTCGTACCATTGCTGATTACCAGTTTGAAGTTTTATAGTTTTTACATACATTGGTAAGTAAAAAGGGTACGTTTATTATCAAATCGAAATCTATGCGTACGAAGTCGCAGGCACAGCTAGTATATAATATAATCATTTAATGTGCAAACTTCAGTTGTATTTTCGGTTGATTTTTCAATTGTAATAACTAAAACATAGAATTTTTATTACTACATTTGTTAATTAATTTATTTTTTAAATTGTAAATCATAAATTTATATAGAAATAAATTAATGAATATATCGTTATATTATATAATACTGTATTCATACATTAAATCAAACTGGAGGGCTTTTTCATTCAGAAAAAGGCTACTTATCAGTTCGCTGCTAATTAGGCTAATTGGCTTGATAAACCAAGACATACCTTCATAGACAGCTCCTCAAGCTTCAGAATGGCGAAAACTAATTAATTAATCACTTGGGCCCAAAATAACCTGCGATATTAAAAATTCAGTTGGCAAAGTGCAGATCCCTGTAGTTAAAGTCACGGCTTCATTCATCCTGTCTGAACGGGTGCGTTGCACGCCGCCACTCCTCGAATAGACCACAGGACATAGGCTTGGAGCTATCATTAAATTCTCGGCAATTATAAAAACACAATATATTGTACTATAACTACAATATTAAGAATCTAAATTAATATTGTCTGTTTAAAGTTATGATTACATTAAATAATGTTTATTTTTTAATTACATTTTTAAATTAAATTAAAGGAAGTTGCTTTTCATATGACAATCGGACGATTTCTTTTTATTTTTATACATACGATTTTGAGTGAATAGACTGCTTAGTAGATGTTGCTATTCATACGACAACCAGACAATTATTTTTTGCATTTTTTTATTTCAATTTGTAGTACTCGCGAAAACCTTAGAAAACATTATATAACTATTGTTGTAAGACCGTAATAAAAGAATATTATTTTGCTTTATGTTGATTTATTTTTAATTCGTTACTGCTATATTTTCAGATATGTATCAATTTTCCTACCTATTTTTAAACTTCAAATCTTACTTAAATTAAAATTAGAATAAAAGATAAATAAAATTCATTCAAAAGGTGTTTAATAGATATCAATTAGTTAGGCTTATACAAAACTCTCCAACCACGTATTCTTTCGCGTATTGTTCCGTGATAAACGACCTAACTTTTCTCCATTGGGTCCAAAATTGTCGCTAACACAATAAAGAAACTTTAGTAAATACGATAAATATTGGATTTCTCCGTGATATAATTTGGTTGTTTACTAGGGTTTAAACTGAATTATTCAGTAGAAACTAAGAAAAATTTTTAAGATTTTTTTTTTAAATTGGAAAGGAGAAAGAGATTAAAAGAAAATATATTATCGATTTACGTTTAATTAGTTGATTTGACATTCGAGTGACATTCGAACTCTACACTGTTTTTTAATCTGCCACGACAAGCTACCATAAAAAGTATCGATTAATTGATAAGATATATTGTTATAAATTTTTAAGCCTTAATTAATTTTTTTTTATTAAAGGCACTTCTTCTTTTATTTCAACTAATTAATTATCTTAACATTTAATTTGTTGTCAAACAAACAAACAAATATCTTAACATGTAATTTTCAATGGATTACCAGAATAGTTTTTATACTAATAAATAATACCCCCCCATTATAGCAGAATGACCAATTTAATCACTAGAAAACGATTTTATCCGGGTTAGATGGACACAATTATTCATCAACAAATCCCTTAATCTGGATTTATATTGCTGCCACTATTGACCACTTTAGTTAAATCGACCTATCTCTACTTGTATCTTGATTAAAATGAAATAATACATATGGATCTTTGTTTGTTTATTTGTTAAAGCAAAAAATTTATACAAAAATGTATCACAATTATCCTACTGACTAATAACATAATTTAACTACTTCAATTGTGTCACATATACGAGCCTACATATATACTAACAGCGATGACAAACTCAAGAAATTATAAGCCACATATATGACAACTCCAGATTATCTTCAACAAGGCCTTCTACCTAATTCTTTTATATGTCCTTTCCTTTAAATACGAGAAGTATTTATATATTTTACAAAATTCTTGATAAGAAAATATACTCACCTAAAAAGTGTCACGAAAAAAAAATAAATACCAACCAACCAATACGTAATATCTCAGAAAACAAATTAAATGTATTTTTTTTCACGTTTAACATTACTAAATATACATGAAACTTAATGTATTTCAATAAGGTTTCCATTATTTGCTTCGCTAGTTGATTCTTTGTTAACTAATATGTGCCAACTATATTACAACTATATTTTTTTTTCTATAATCTAGGTCAATGCTTGACTACATTCCACGATGGTAAGTGGAATGTATAGCGCATTACCTTAGCAACCTATTCACTCTTCTAGAAGACTTAAGACCAGACTAGAGTCTGGTCTTAATTATAATATAAATTTTTGTAAATGTCTATAAACATGTATAGCCATGTTAAGCTTATTTTAAATTTACATAAATATAGAATGAAAAATAAACCGATACGGGCAAGGACTCGAACCCGCGACTACTGGGAAACCTTCCCGTCCCTCTGCCAACTAAGCTACCATATCACTGTCCGCATTGGTGAATTAAGTATTTTATATGTGATCGTCTTTATCGGTAAGTTATTATCTTGTTATGAAGTAACTATCTAATAATAATATAATAAAATATTTTGTTTTCTTTAAGTCGTTGTCGAATAAATTAAATGGTAGTTTAAGTGACTTTGTGGTAATTTTTAGTATGTGTACTAAAACTAGAGAGTTTCATGAAGTATTGTATTATGATGTATTCGTATCGGCCTTAAACTTCCAGAGTTTAAAAAAAAATGCTACGAATATATTGGCTTTCTGGATTAATCCAGTATCCCTTCTTTTGCAAACTAAGTATATTAAATTTTACATCAGAATCTTTTTGTTGAAATAAATATATTTTGTTTTAATTATGCATTGTGCTATGTATTATACGATAACATTTTGCATCTCTTTTAAATCGGTTAATTAGAAAGCATTTGGTTATTTATTACTAGATGAAACACTTATCGGTAAAAACGAATAAAAAACAATGAGCTTAATCGAAAAAAAATAAAAATGTTGTATTTTAATTCTTTTTTGCTTCAAAGTTAGTACAAAATTAAATATTAGATTTTGGTAATCTTATTAAAAATGTACACTATTAGCAACAACTTAAACATCAGTTAAATTGACTTAAGAGCGAATTACTAATTTAATATAAAAAATTAAGAATAATTTTATAAACAATTCTTTAAATCCCTCAGAAGAATTGATTTAATTTCGTATCGAAGAATAAACAAAACGCATCCAGCAAAGCTCTTGTTTAAAAAGTTAAAAAAGTTTGTAAGGCAATAAAACCTTAATCTTTAATCAAAGTGCTGTTCGAGTTAAATTAATTTCAACCTGAAATCATTTAAGAATTGTTTACTTAATAGTAATATTATATAAATTCATGATATAAGTAATATGTCATCAACCAGCGTCTACTGATTGTTAGTAAACACGCTGTCAGATGACCTGTACCTTGTTGTAAGTGACCTCTAATATTCTCGCCGCAGTTCATTCATCGAAAACCAGTGAAGCGTAAAAAAGGGCTGAATGCTCCGTTCTGGTTGAATACCCGACTGAAATGAAAAACCATTGAAATGTTCATTCAAACACAATAGTGTATGCGGATTAATTTCTCTTTACTAATATGTTATTCTGGAGGTTGAAATTTGTGCCTTTTTATTCTCAACAAATTAAAACAATATAAAATATATTTTTAAATGTGCCTCCTAGAAGTCTTACCATATTGAAAAAGTGAGTGTATATAGAATCGAGTGACTAGGACGGAATGAATCGAAACAAAAAATATCGCGTAAACCCCAAAATAAGATATAATTGTTGGTCAGATAGCAAGCATGATGATGATGATAAAGCTTACCATGAAGTATTTAGATTGTTATTAATTTTAATTGTTATGTAAATCCTGTCATTATCGCTTAGTTTAAAGTAAAATCATGTTTTGATGAAATGTAAATAGCGGCCATGTTCTTAGTTTCCGGTCAAAAAGTGAAAACTCCGACTGGACTTACTTGAACACCTTATTTTTATTCGTAAGATATTTTTTTATAAGGACACTACTGTGTTATATCCCCATAGACCGTGGGATCGCTAAATAGACATTTGTTATATTCCCATGCATCGCGGGAACCGCTTAGCAAGCGATGGTGCAATATGTACATTCCATTGTATCAGAATCCAGGAATTATAACAATCAAAAAGCTAAATCTGCACTTCATACAAATGTATTATTTAATTATAATTTTATAACAATCCTTTAGCTGAATCTGCACTTCACATAAATGTATTTCATTATAATTAATTTTAAATATAATTGTCACTCTTGTTTTCTAATATCGGGCAAGCAGTCGTCATTTTAGTTATAATGTAGTTTGTAATTTCAAATAAAGTATTTTTATAATTTTGGGTTTTTTTGGATCCTCGGCTGCCACCGTACATAATTACTGTACTTGGTTTTTAGTTTTTTTTATTAAATAAAAAAATCAAATATTTAATTAATATTCATAATATTATAATATATTTAAAATTTATTATATTTTGTTATAATTACGCGATTTGTTTCCAATTTGTGCATAACGTAATTATAATGTTTACAGAAATCGGTCTAAAATAATTTATTTGGATTGGTGCTTTTATATATATATTTACTAATATATTTTAATGATATTTTAAGTAACTAACTAACTGTATGTCGTTCAACGCTTTCAAGCGCTTTGCAAAAAAATATAAGATTTTTTTAATAACTCAACAGTTATTATATAATAATTAAGCAGTTGTTTTCTAGTTCTTTATAATTAAATATTTAAAATTGAATATCGTAGGTTTATGGCTTACAATATTACAAATGTCGCAGCTGATATAAATATAGTAGATATTAAAAGCAATTATAACTTCGCCAGCAAGTTTAGAATGAAAATTACATTACACTGAATTAACTTCAAACAAACTAACTTATTAATGGCATTTCCAGGTGAGATGATTTTAAACTGTCTATTAGATTATATTGTATAAGACTATCAAAATAACATATTGAAGGGAATATAAAATATGATATATTTATATTACAAGTAGGTATGTTTTGTTTTTATTTACTGACTGTTTCAAAGTGGCATAGCAACATGAAAATCATTAAGAGAACAATGGTTGAGAACAATAAGAAAAAAAAGTAAATAAAATTTTTAGTCTTCCATGTTTATAAAAAAACATTACGAATTTTTTAATTTTATTCTTTTAAGCACATTCATATTTAAAAAAAAATCTGGCATCTTATTTATTTATATTAGTAGAAATTATTTATATTAGTAGAAATAATAACGTTTCATAAATCACTCCTGAGTTAGTGTAATTCGAATAATTATTTATATCGAATTAATTGATATACTAAGGAGCTACATTAACTTTTACCACATATTAACGAAGTTTTTTCCTACAACAATATAAGTAACGCCAGTTGTGTTTGATGGTATTTGGTACAAGTGTCGTAAAGGAAGCGACTTCAAACAGTTCAATACCAAAAATATCAAATATACAATTTTAAAGGACATGAAAACGTTATATCCCGTATTCAAAAAACAAAATATGTTTTCGTTTAAATAACATTATTAATTATATACAACTGAAAAAAATAAAATAAACTATTCAATTTAAAAAGCATCTTGCCATAAATCACAATTAAAATTAACAAATAACTCTCTTAAAATTTCAAGTGAAAGATAATTGATTTTTCTTTACAGAATAACAATGAATATATAACAACTTTCTCTTTAACCTTTTTTTATTTATATCAATGGTGTCACTAATCTTCCTCGATCTTTGAGATTTCTGCCGCAAAATATCGACAGTTTTGAGAAAGTAATCTGAGAGCATGTCGGCTCTCAGTCCTTTCTTTCCACTCCCTCTTAATCAGGCAAGAGGAAACTCAACAAATTGAATTACATATAAGAAGAAATCTACTCAGGAACTCAAGTTGCTTGGTAAAAAATATAAGATGTTATGATTTTTGGTGCTTAATATAAAAAAAAGCGTTTACATTAATCAGTCAGAATTAAAAATAAATAAATGAAATATAAAAACCAAAAGAGAAGGTTTGTTGCGAAAACTAATAGTTGGAATCGTGGAATATTTAGTTTTTACAAGTTTTGAAAGTCATCAGCCATAAACATCATGAGGTCATAAATAGTAAATACGTCAGATCGTGAGTTAGGGTTATAGCGGCCACACTTCCGGCGGTGGGCCTCCAATATCCGTCTTATCGGGGCTTGACTATTTTTGGCCTGCTATGTATAAAAGATAAAAAATATTTACTGAAATTTCATTACGCTTTCACACTATGAACAAATGTAATGTTATTCCCATTATACGAATAGGTATTTTTAATACACAAGCAGTTAACTGTTGGATGATCATAATGTATTTATAAAAGATAGTTTAGTAACTTGATATAACAATACTGTAAATGTTTACTAAATGGTTTGGCACCGACTTCCAACCTATTAGTAAGACATATAAATAATACAATAAGTATACAATAAGTAATATCTATCTCCTTTATTATTATTTTTTTTTAGTTTTAAAGTCGGTTTTTTTTAATGTAGTTATTTTTATTTAATACTTTTTAGTTTATTGCTACATTGTGAATTAGCCTTGGGTAGACCTACAAAAGATGCTGGGCACCTTTAAAAATATAGATCTTAAGAAACGGGAACGGATAACAGTAGTTGTATCCGTAAAAATGCTCTTCGATACACAATTTCACGTTCTTGTGAGACTATTTAAGATTTTGAAAAACGTTGTTTGACCATGAAGGCATGTAAGAAATCACGATTATGTCAAAAATCTCTTGATCAGCATAATTCTAGACTCGGTAAGATCCAAGAGCGTCCTGCGAATGAGTATTTTGTGCAGAGCGCTAATAGACTTGGCCTCATTAATGAGCATCTGGCCAACGAGTCATCTGAGCAGAGGACTTATAGACCTGGTCATATAAATGAGCGTTTAGAGTACGATTCGACTGAGTAGAAGGCTCATAAATTAGAAGTGATACGAAACCGTACAGCAAACTAGCTCAGCAACGTGAGAACCGGCTAGCAGCAGCGCATCAGACTTCATAAAGACTTCGTTCAATGAATGAGCGTAATTTTATTATGGCTATAAATCAATATGCTGAAAGAAATTATTATTAGTCACAGCACGTTTTGATATCCTTCCGGACGAGCTAGTACAAAACTTGGACAAAAATGCTCATAAAATAAAAATTAATGGGCCTACCTGAATCAATTTTTTATAGGACCAATTAAAAATTATTCCACATCAAACAAAAAAAATATTACGTAAATCGGTTCAGAAACCTCGGAGAAGTCGGTGTGCAACCATAAAAAAAAAATACCGGCCGAATTGAGAACCTCCTCCTTTTTGAAGTCGGTTAATGAATAAATTGAATATCTACTTAGGCACGTGGAAATAAAATATATTTTATTACTGAAGCAATTGACATATTGGGAAGACCAACGAAGTAAATACTAAAACGCTAAAATTCTGTAGGTACTGTTGTAAATATTATTTAAGTGTTGTTGAATGTAAAATTGGTAAAGTGTATGTAATGGGTGTGTACAAAATGGTATTTTCCCTTATAAATGGAGTTATTATAGATGTTGTTGTTATAAATTGTTAGTAATATTTATTTATAGTAATTTAAATGGTAAACACATAGGAATTTACATGTTTTAGTTCATAAGTTTCGAAATAGTATACAATAGTAGCGCCACCTACGTAATGTTATTTAGTATTTACTGTTAAATTTTTTAAGAATTAAAAGCATAGGATATTTTAATCTTTTATTAATTATTAGAACTTCTTATAAGGTATAAATAATAGCATCTGTAAGTTGGTTATGAAATTGTAAATTACCCTCACCTAAATATTATAGTGTTAAAATATTATAAAACGAGTTGTAAAGGGCTCTCGCCCATTCTATTACAAGTTGTTGGATATTAAACATTGAAGTACAAGTCCTAACAAAATGTTGCAACAGTTCAGTGCAAAAATAAACGGTACATCATTTGAATGAGATTTTTGTATGTACTTTTCTAGATTTTGTATAAAGAAAGATTAAAGTTTTTTATTAATTTGAGAAAAAAAAAATGTCTTTTAACACTAACTCGTGTTTTAATCTAATAATATTAGAGGTGTTTAAAAAATGCCATGAAATTAAAGATGTTTAACCTAATTCGAAATTATTCGCCACGACATTGAGATCCAGAACCGAATATCTTGGCGGCGATAGTTCTACTTGCACCAATCACGGGTAAGATTTTTTTTAACTGACAAGGGTTCCGATTGAAAAAACCCACATAAATCGGTTCATTCGTTACTTTCTCATTATCATTTGTATTCTCATTACACCATCCTACATGAAATATTATATACTTTACGACGTAAAGTTGTTGTTACCATCTAGATAATTTGCAGGCGCTTTTCAAAGCTTGACCCATTGCTGTGATCAATTGTTATGGAGCATTTGAACTATCTCTGTTCTTGCGAACGAGAAATAAGAGAAATTCTTAAATACGAAAAGAACTTTCTATTTAACTATCTATAAAAGCATTAATGAAACTGTAACATGTGAGTTGTCCATTGTTATGAAGGATTTATTTGCCTCTTGTGGATTTTTAATCGTCTTTCTATTTAGTGCACTCCGGCGGTTATTGTGGCACACAACCGCTGTGTCAGGCCAACAACGTCTGTTGGCCGGATCATAATTGTATTTAAATTCATGATTTGTAGAGTAGAGCTGAAGTTAATCACTGTAAGTTCATAATTAGATTATTTTGCTTGTGAGCTCAGAGATATTGATTATAACTCATAACTAACTACATATTTAGACTGTCACTTTTAGTGTATTGGCTCAATCGAAAACGGAATTTGACACCTCGTACTTTACTCGCGACCGTAGCCGGTAAAAGTCTTTGTTTAATATAATATAGAATCTTTCCATATCTAATTATTCACACCACTCCAAATATGAAGATATTTTAATTATGTATATATTGCATTGCACAAAAGTAAAGAAAGATATATTATAAACGTTCACTCTCCTATATACTTCTCTATATGCATTTTAATGTATTTCCTAAATACAATTCAAAATAAGTTGACTGAAACAAAAATATAAAACTACAAATCACTTTACTTGCTACTTTGTTAAATGGATACTGACTTTTAGCAATTTCCATTTTCAGGATTATTTATCCTTTTTTTGTCCTAAAAGACAAGTATTTAATTTTATTGTAATACATTACTTAATACTTTATTTCGTAATTGGTAATAGAATACTTAAAATAACTATCACCTTAAAAGTTATGATTATAAGAAAAAATGTGTTGTATATCGTTTATTGTACCTATGAAGGTACGATGTTAAGAACTATTTTTTTTTATTCCTTTCTATTCACAATATACAGACTATTTAAATACGCCATTTTAGCAAAGAGGAAAGAGTTATTAATTGAAGAGGGCACTGATTCAATGTACAAAGACCAATGAAGGTTCAATCTTCTCTAATCTGGTATTCAGATCAATACAAGTTAAAAAAGTAAATTCAATGAAAGAGCTGGTTTTAGTATATTTAAAAAAAGTGTATTTTTATAAGGGTATTTAAAACTGTTCTACAAAAGATATTAATCTCATTTACACCTAATTTGAGATCATTACGGGTGAAATAATACAGATACAAATATTAACATTTAAAAAATATTAAGACATATTCTGGATTATTTAATAATTATTATAAATAAATTTGAACATGTCATCTTCAGATCATTGTATTCATACATAAGCAAATCAAACTAAAGTTCTGTTTCATTGAGATAAAAGGCTTCTTAAGATAATTCTTACCTCACCGCTAGTTAGACTAATTGGCTTGATAATCCTAGCTATATCTTTTTTATTCCGACTTCAGCTGGAGGGCATGATTGGTGAAAGCTAACTAATTAGTCAATTCGCTCCGAAATAACCTGCCAAATTAAAAATTCAGTTCGCAAAGTGCAGATCCCTGTTGCTACAATCACAGTTGCATTTAGTCTGTCTGGACGGGGTTCCCGATGTGTGTTGTCACTCCTCAAATAGACCACCTGAGATAGGCTGGGAGCTTTTGTTAAATTTTCGGAAATTATTTAAATACAATATACCTATCATATTATTATTACTGTTTTAAGAATCTAAATAATCAGGATATATATCATTTTATAAAGTTTGATAAACGTTTATTTTTGGCTTAAATTTAAAAGTGCCAAACTTAAGTTTATTTCTAACTTAAATACGTAAAATCAACTAACGTACGCTAGTCATTTTGTGATGTAATGTACTGTAGATATAGCACAATACATTAATATTCACTAGTTCCGTCCCCGTCTTCAACCTGATGTTATAAAGTTACTCCACGCGTTCCCCTATAGAGTTAATGTTAATTTTCCAATAATCTTTTCATAAGGAATGCTTATGATTTTTATAGATTAATCATTATAGAACTTTTATCTAAATCTGAGCATCCCAGACTCAGTAATTATGTATCTGTGCATAAGCGAATCTTGTACAAAAAGGACCGTACAGTTTCTTAAGTAAGTAAATATAATAATCATAAATAAACTCGGCGTCACAAAAATCGCACCTGTATGTTTTTTTCAGTGAATCGCTCCTAGAATCTAGCACATAAGTACTACGTATGAAAAAATTATATCATTCTAAAGTGCACTTCAATACCTTTATATTAATTACCTGTATCATTAAAAAAACAATTACCATTTCTAACCAGGGACCAATCAAAAAAATTTTTAAAAAAATGCTCACTTAAGGAGCACTACTTGTGCTACCTTATAAGGGTAAACTTCAGGGTGAACACACCGAAACAACATACGCAAGAGAACAGTACCTGAAGATGGATACAACCCCTGATAAAGCCGCTCAAATCATTGCGCTATTGCAATCAGGACTGCGACAGGTTGACGTTGCTCGACAGTTGAACCTTAGCCGATTCTCAGTTCGACGAATATACCAACGGTTCCTTGAGACTGGTGGCTATACTCGAAGACGTGGATCCGGAAGAAAACACTGCACGTCAGAAAGAGACGACCGCTTCGTTGTTTCCACATCCTTGCGGCACCGCTTCAGCAATGCTGTTGAGTTGCAACAAGAGCTCCGATCAGCTTGCAGAACGTCTGTGAGTTTTTTGTACGATTAGAAGAAGACTGAAAGAAAAGGAATTGAGAGCTCACAGACCTGCTTGGGGCCCAAAATTGAGCGTGCAGCATCGAAGAGAGCGGTAACGATTTGCCCAGGAGCATGTCAACTGGACGAGTGAACAGTGGAAAGCCGTTCTCTTCACCGATGAGACACGAGTATGTCTTTTCTGCAACGACAGACGCAGAAGAGTATACCGAAGACGAGGAGAGCGATTTGCCCAGGCTTGCATAGAGGAATCCGTCGAATACCGAGGTGGTTCCTGTATGTTCTGGGGTGGCATATCCGTCGAAGGGAAAACGGAGCTTGTGTGCGTCTCTCGGACTGGTGGTGGTCGCGGGCAAGGGTCGCTGAATGCTCGGCGGTACATAACGGAGATCTTACAAGACCATGTGGTTCCGTATGCTGGTTTTGTTGGCGATGGGTTCATGTTAATGCATGATAACGCCCGTTGCCACACTGCGTTTGCTGTGCGGGACTATTTGGAAGAGGTTGAGATCCCTGTTATGCAGTGGCCAGCACGAAGTCCAGACCTGAACCCGATCGAGCATCTCTGGGACGATGTAAAGAGGCACGTACGAGCACGAGATCCTGCTCCCACCACTCTACAAGAGCTCCAGGATGCCGTGAAAGACGAATGGGACAACATACCCCAAGCAAGAGTGGTGACCCTCGTGAGCTCCATGAAGGATCGGCTGGAAGCTACCATCACAGCAAGGGGTGGAAACACTAGATTTTAAGGCCTTATTTGTAATTTTTTATGATGTTATTAATTTTATTTTTTGTCACTTTGTCATGTTTTAAGTTTTTTGTTATTAAAGAATTAAAATGCATACACATGTTTTTTATTTTCTAATAGGCAATTGAATTACCTTTCCAATGATATCCTACAATAATATCCTTACAATTCACAATACAAGTTTGAGTAAAATTATTTTGAAGTTGCTTTTTTAAAAGGTGCGATTTTTGTGACGCCGAGTGTACATACCACCTATTTCGCCTATGAACTAGACAAAGTTTTTAATAAGTATATACTTCTCATTAACGTTTAAATGCAGTCACTAATCAAATAATTTTAGGCAAAAATAACAAAGCTAAACTATGTATATTCCTTAGAAAAAAAAACATAACGATTTAGTCTATCTAATTATTTTTATTTATTTTTTAAGATGCCAATAACACCAAGAAATGTGGGTGTATTTTTAAAAACATAATTGTGTTCTCATTTTCCGCAAAAAAATATGACTTTATTAAAAAAAATGAACCGTTAGGGAGTTGCATCCGCAGAGTCTTATTTAATGATCCTACTTTTTTCCAAAATATGTTCAACATAATACTGCATACTTTTAATACTTTCATATTTTACTTTAATGTTCAAATGTATAATAAATTTCAATTTACAAAGTAATGAGAAGAAAAACATAAATAACATGCAAACAAGTCAAGTTCACAAATGTTATAAATGCCACAGCACTCGGGATCGTTAAATGTCTTTTCCGCAACTTTAATTGCCGCAAAAAGAAAGATTCCCAAACCAGACTCACTTTAGTTGGTCCGTTACCGAGTACCGCAGACAACACACCTTTAAAATTTTTATCTTAATATTTTTGGAGTTTACTCCTTAAGAATCGATTTTTGTATATAAGGCGCCCGGTATGAGAAAAATATGAGGAGTAAAATCCACTGAACGATGACCTCGTTACGTTTTTGGTGCGCAACCTATCGTGCGCAACTAGTTTTGCCATCTATCGATGAATAGCAGAACTTTTAATGATTTGAAATATCACGCTTGTCTCTTTAGTTCACCAACTCGCCTCTAGGGGGCATAGGTTGTATCAGCGTTACTGCGCATGCGTAATCCTGCATAATACTTGTACAAATATACTTTTTGGAGTTTACTCCTTAAGAATCGATTTTTGTATATAAGGCGCCCGGTATGAGAAAAATATGAGGAGTAAAATCCCCTGAACGATGACCTCGTTACGTTTTTGGTGCGCAAGCTATCGTGCGCAACTAGTTTTGCCATCTATCGATGAATAGCAGAACTTTTAATGATTTGAAATATCACGCTTGTCTCTTTAGTTCACCAACTCGCCTCTAGGGGGCATAGATTGTATCAGCGTTACTGCGCATGCGTAATCCTGCATAATACTTGTACAAATATACTTTTTTCATCAAGGCCTTTAATTTTAATAACTTGCTGTTATTGTGTTACAAAAGACCCTAAGTACAAGTACTTAACAATCGTAATTGTTCTTTATTCACAGAAATAAGATTGAAAGTAGTTTTAGCCGATATTATGAACCTTTTTATAATATTACAAAGCAGTTAAACTTCTCATTTTAAATAGGACTGTTGATAAAATATGTATGGAAATATCGATATTATTACTAAGAAATATCGATATTCATTACTAATACATTTTTGTACGATATATCGATACTTTGATATTGAAATTCAGGTATCGTGGTCGATATTTATTTCAAATATTTTTAAGTTATTGCATAGCTTATATCGTGGGATTGGAGTGCAGCGACCGAATCAAGAAATTTCGTAACAAAAAAACCTAAAACCCCCACTCCGCCTACTATGTAGCTCGGCCGAGTATTGCGTACATATCATTTAAAAATAGCTTAAGCGCCTTGTTGATACTTGTATTATATACTTTATTGCTTAATAGTTTAACAAACGTAATTAAACTTATTCGTGAGATTTAAGGTTGAAAATATTTTTAGCTAATGATAATCTTAACCTTTTTATGACAGTACATAGGAATGACAACTTCAAATAGTATTTTTTTTAATAACAGAAAAAATTGTTTTCTTATCGGTCACAACATCCAACTTCAATTAATATAAACGCAAAAAAAATAAGTGTGGCACTCGGAGATTGCCGCAGTAAAGCTTGATATATCGACATTTTCAAATACATCAATATTGGGGTTTGGAATTTCAAAATATTATCGTTATTTCGACATATTGGCTTTATTTTAAATAATTATTGCAAGTCATGTTAGACATGCAAGATGGTATTTATTTTTTAAGTGAGTTGCTAAATTAGTTGTATTACCGCTGCTTTTATATTTTTCCCGCATAAATTCGATGAAACACTTCTTGTATCAACTTTTTTAAAATACATACCATAAAATGGTAAAAATGATTAAAGAATATATATTTTGGCAATGTACTATTTCTATAAAACTAGATATTGAATGATTTAGTGTGAATGAATTAGCTTTTACCGCTACGATAAGAGAAATGATGATGATAATGAATTTGTAATAAATATCGATATTTCTAAGTAATAATATTGATATATCGATACATCGATATTTTATAGACCTATTCCTATTATGACATGATTATATATTATGAAATTATTCTATTCCTATTTAAAATATAATCAGTTAAATAAGTTAAATAAAGTTCAATTACGATTGTTAAATTCTTGTACTCTGGACTTTTGTAAAACCATAACAGAAAGTCATTAAAATGAAAAGGCTTTTTGAAAGAAATTCATTTGTACCAGTAAAACATTTATTTTAAAATAAACATTAATTATTATTCAATAAAGATCATACATATTATCAACTTGGCGCTTATGCTATTTTTAAATTATAAGTACACAATACTGGTGTGTTAGGTTATTTTCGTTATGGAATTTCTGGATTCGGTCTCCATACTCAAGGCCCGCGATAGAAGCTATGCAATAGCTTAAAAACTTGAATTAACATCAATAAAAAAAAATACTACATAAATAATTATAATTGCAATAGTTGATAAAAATGCTATGCAATAGCTTTACCGCGGCAGACAACAAGTGTCGCACGTTTTTTTTCATTTAAACTGTCTTATTTGTAAATTGATTCTAAGGGAACAAACTCCAATATGAAATAAATAATAAAGAACTACTAAGCAATTTAACATAATACAAAAAATAATAATGAAAATAATTAATTAAAACCTAAAATATTTATTATTTGTAATGTAAGTAAAGACTTATATTTCCATGTAAGGAACGATACATTTTTAATTTTTATGTTATTAAATTTTTAATATAAGCTAATATGCTAATGATTACTGATAAAAAATATCAATATTAAAAGATGCCTTAACAACATAGTCAGAACCTTACATATTCATCGTATTAATAAAAGCGAATATGCTCATGAATGTTGATAAAATCAATGAAAACATTAAATGTGTGTATAGAGTAATGTATATGCTGCAAAGCGACTATATCTATATGTTATTGAGCTTGTTTATTTCTATCAGTATCAATTTACTTATGTTGCTGTTTTTGTTATATTTATCAATAATTAACATTGTTATTGTGAAGTTATAATCTTTATCATTATATTTGGCTAAAGTGAAATGCAAGTATTTCGAAATAAACTATGGCAGAAAGGGGTGTAGATAATATTTTATAAGGTATCAATCTTTTTTTATTTTTTTTTCCGTCTGTTTAGACAATTATACTTAAGGAGTAAACTCCAGTCGTGCGTCGGAGCTGACACACACAATTTTTTTTTATGTTGTGTCGTTTTAATACTACAAAGTAAATTTATTTATTGTTTTCTATTTGCAAATTATGTCCACAGATTATCTCAGTGATCTGTTTAAACAATAGTGATTCAGTGTACAAAGGCTAACGACGATTATATCATTTCTTGTCTGATATTCGGATTTATACAAATTATACAAAGAGTAAAATCAATATTAGTTCATATTTTAGTATAATTTAAATGTATTTCTACTATAATTCAATTGTGGAAATTACCATAATTATATGTATATTTCTTAATCAAAAACCTGGCATATCTTATCTGTGTTAGCAAAAATAACCCTTACTAAATCACTTTTTAATTAGAATGATCCGAAAAATTGTTAATGTCAATGTAATTAATATATTAAGGAGCAAAACTAACTGTTTCCAAATATATAGTGATATGTTTGAAAAGTAAACCAGCGTTCTTATTAACAAAGTTTCTTCCTATAACAATATAACTAACGCCAGTTGTGTTAGATGACATTTGGTACAAGTGTCGTAAGGGAAGCGACCTCGAACAGTTTAATACCAAAAATAATGTAACATTTTAATTTACACCTAAAATATATTTACCAATACTAAATTAGTTTTCCTAATCGTTTGAAAGTTTAAAATATATAAATAACACTCACTGTAAGGGCAAAAAGGACATGACATCCCGTATTAATAAATTAAAATAAATTTTAGTTTAAAATTAAAATAAAATAAAAAGTTTTTTACATTAATTACAAGCTCCTCCAAAAAATCAAAAGCGAAGCCTTATTCAATATTAGGCGCGGCTCCTGATTGGATTCTCATGATGGACACGTATGAAAAGCATTACAAAATCCCTGGGGATGTTGGTGTTTCGTCATCCAGACCGGACTTATTCCTGTATTCGAAACATCTGAGGCGCGTGATACTTGTGGAGCTTACTGTTCCTTGGGAAACAAACATCCCAAGGGATCACACATTCAAGCTCAATAAGTATTACGAACTAACCAACGAACTGATCAGGAATGAATTTATAGTTAGTTTGTACGCGGTAGAAGTGGGAGCGAGAGGTATAACAGCAAAATCTCTCTATAGCCTACTTAAAGATCTTGGCCTTTCTAGAACAAGCATCGGTTCATTTCTAGAACGTACTTCAAAGGCGGCATTAGTAGGTTCTTTCCAAATTTGGTTAGGTAGGGAGAGGAGTGTGGAGGGTGAAGGTGAGCGTTTTGCGCATAATAAAGGGGCCCCTTAAACCTACTCCTGGGTCGCAAGTCCCAGGCACTGCTTGCACTCCTCTCCTTGCAACGCGATGGGCCCGGCACCCGCACGGTGAATCCATGGATTGCTAAGAAGCTTCGTCTTATCTAAATTGACAGCCCGGAGAGACGGGATGACGCTGGAAAGACAGTTGACGTTGGAAAGACAGCTGGCAGCTGGGAAGACAGCAGACTGCTGGAAAGACAGCCGAGGGCGATGGCCTAGCAAGCCAAGCTCGGGAACGTCGATAAACGCTAAAAGTCCAAATAAGAAAAATACCCCTAGGACAGTCCGAGAGGGGGGGCGGAAGAACTGTCCACCGGTTGACAATTACGGCGAAAACGGCGCGATAACGGAATTGAAATCCCCTACGTGCGGGAAAAATTACAAAAGACGAGCCTGGTTTATTAAACATCTTAAAACACACAATGGTGCTGAAGTGCGGCAACCGTCGGTAAGATCTTCAGTTTTCACTGCGGATAGAGTTTACCCTCATATATCTCATGGTGAGCCATTGAATGAAAACTACCAGGAGTCCATGACCATCCGGACGCGTCTTAGCATTCCAAATACTAAACAATCGACCTGGAAAGTACATGACCAAAATATAGCGGCCCTGTTAGAGCACCCGGGCTCAAATCAGGTACTCGATGCGCAAGTAGAGACTTTCCAAAATACTATTTACGACTACTTTAATGAGCACTATCCACCTACGAATCGTTATGCTCACAAAAATAAAGAAAACGGTTTTAAATTGAAAATGAGGAGGAAAAAAAGAGATCTTATAAAGAAACTTCGTATAGCCAAAGCCTTAGGCGATAATCAACTTAGTCACCAACTGTCTAGGGCATTGCGATCAATTCTTAAACTTATCCAAGGTATAACAAATCAAATAACGAAAAATCGTGATAGCTTTGATCGGGCAAAACATGAAGTAGACTTTGATAAAAATCCTTTTAAATACTCAAAAAACATTTTCAAAGATCAAAAAGGTAAGCTTCACTTGACCAACGAGCAAATTTTCGACCATTATAAAAGCACATACGAAGTGCCAGAAAACCAAAGACTATATGGGGATCCAAACGAACACAAACCTGAGACTCCTACTGAAGATTTTCAAGCCAACCCACCAACTTTGGAGGAAATCAATAAAATAATTAAAATGAAACCATCTAAGTCAGCACCAGGTCCGGATGGTATCCCTTATATAGTTTACAAAAAATGTCCGTCGCTCCATAAACATCTTTTAAATATATTCGGTAAAATCTGGTCAAGAAAGCAAATACCGGTATCGTTCGGAAAAGCCCTTTTTGTCCTCATTCCGAAAAACGACAATGTCAATAATCCCAAGGATACTAGACCGATAGCCCTAACAAATACAATTTCCAAAATATTTTTCTCTTTTTTACAAACTAAAATGACGCAATTCATGATTAACAATAGATATTTCAGGCCTAATCACCAGAAAGGGTTTTTGCCCGGAATTTCTGGATGCCTGGAACATAATACGTTAATATCGGAAAGCCTTAAAGATGCTAGAACTAGCGAGAGACAAATTACGGTTTGTTGGATAGACTTAGAAAACGCCTTTGGGTCGGTACGACATGAACTAATGATGTTCGCGCTTAAATGGTATAACTTTCCTATGGTAGTTCGCGACATTATTGCATCATATTATTCAAAATTAAAATTCTCAATAATTTTTAATGAAAACCATTCAAAATCACTTAATTATAACGTTGGTTTATTTCAGGGCTGTTGTATTTCTCCTATTATATTTAATATAGTTATTAATATTTTAATAGACAAATTAATTAGAAATGAAAAAAAGTGGGGCTGTCGGTTTAAGTTCAACAACAAATACACAGAATCCATACTAGCTTTTGCAGATGATCTCGCGATACTGACACGTAATCCGAAACAATGTCAGGTACTTTTAAATGTAGTTGAGGATTTCTGTACGTGGACGGGCGGATTGAGGACAAAACCAAGTAAATGTTTTAGTCTGTGTCTGGGTAGACGGAATACCAAATATACCTCTTACGATCCGGGTCTTATAATAGGCGGTCAGTGCGTTAGTACGGTTACGGAAGCAGCTCCGTTTAAATTTTTAGGTAAAAAAATCGATTACCAAGGCCGTACTCCATCGTTGGATGTAATAGTCGATAGCTTTTTAAACGATCTCAAAAAGGTAGACAACCAACCAATAAGTAACGTCAAAAAAGCTTGGATTTACGATAATTATTTAACATCACGTCTAAATTGGCCTTTCCTCGTGTATGATATAAATAAAACCCTTTTGTCAAAGTTAGATGCAAGCGTCATAAAGACATTGAAGTTATGGCTCGGGTTAGCGCACTCAGCGGACTCTTCAACCTTATTTAGAGACCGTAACAACTTTGGATTAAAATTAAAGAAACCATCGGAGCTCTACAAACATCTAAGAGTTACCAAAAGACATATCATCGGAAAATCTAAAGATGATACTGTAACTTCTCTCCCAAAAGACAAAGTTGCCTCAGAGCTCGAGTCTCGACTTCAATTCCATAAAAAGTTTATGATAGGTGCTCAAACAAATAAAGTAGGGCTAGGATCAAGTAGGAAAGTTCAAGACATAACAAAATCTTTTATTCGACAAGACGAAAACGATAATTACCGACTCCACGCGATGAGCCTAGAAATTCAAAACGAATGGGTGACCATAGGAGATTTTTGTATTCCACTAGCTTTGAAGTGGCGCATCTTAATTTATGATTGGTCCCCAGCATTATTAAAATTCTATCTTAATGCATTCCAAATGACTCTCCCAGATCAAAGTAATTTAGTAAGATGGGGCAAAGCCACCGAAAAGTCTTGCAACATCTGTGGGGAGGCAATAGGAACCGCGAAACACCTATTAGTAGGGTGTAGGGTACTTCTAGATAAAGGTCAATACTCGCGTCGCCACGACAAGGTATTAGAAATTATACGGGAAGCGGTTAGTCTTTCAGTAGCAAGAGCGCGGAAGGGTATAACAACCACCGAACGATCTATAGAATTCGTAAAAGAAGGCTCCTCCAAAAAATCAAAAGCGAAGCCTTATTCAATATTAGACGCGGCTCCTGATTGGATTCTCATGATGGACACGTATGAAAAGCATTACAAAATCCCTGGGGATGTTGGTGTTTCGTCATCCAGACCGGACTTATTCCTGTATTCGAAACATCTGAGGCGCGTGATACTTGTGGAGCTTACTGTTCCTTGGGAAACAAACATCCCAAGGGATCACACATTCAAGCTCAATAAGTATTACGAACTAACCAACGAACTGATCAGGAATGAATTTATAGTTAGTTTGTACGCGGTAGAAGTGGGAGCGAGAGGTATAACAGCAAAATCTCTCTATAGCCTACTTAAAGATCTTGGCCTTTCTAGAACAAGCATCGGTTCATTTCTAGAACGTACTTCAAAGGCGGCATTAGTAGGTTCTTTCCAAATTTGGTTAGGTAGGGAGAGGAGTGTGGAGGGTGAAGGTGAGCGTTTTGCGCATAATAAAGGGGCCCCTTAAACCTACTCCTGGGTCGCAAGTCCCAGGCACTGCTTGCACTCCTCTCCTTGCAACGCGATGGGCCCGGCACCCGCACGGTGAATCCATGGATTGCTAAGAAGCTTCGTCTTATCTAAATTGACAGCCCGGAGAGACGGGATGACGCTGGAAAGACAGTTGACGTTGGAAAGACAGCTGGCAGCTGGGAAGACAGCAGACTGCTGGAAAGACAGCCGAGGGCGATGGCCTAGCAAGCCAAGCTCGGGAACGTCGATAAACGCTAAAAGTCCAAATAAGAAAAATACCCCTAGGACAGTCCGAGAGGGGGGGCGGAAGAACTGTCCACCGGTTGACAATTACGGCGAAAACGGCGCGATAACGGAATTGAAATCCCCTACGTGCGGGAAAAATTACAAAAGACGAGCCTGGTTTATTAAACATCTTAAAACACACAATGGTGCTGAAGTGCGGCAACCGTCGGTAAGATCTTCAGTTTTCACTGCGGATAGAGTTTACCCTCATATATCTCATGGTGAGCCATTGAATGAAAACTACCAGGAGTCCATGACCATCCGGACGCGTCTTAGCATTCCAAATACTAAACAATCGACCTGGAAAGTACATGACCAAAATATAGCGGCCCTGTTAGAGCACCCGGGCTCAAATCAGGTACTCGATGCGCAAGTAGAGACTTTCCAAAATACTATTTACGACTACTTTAATGAGCACTATCCACCTACGAATCGTTATGCTCACAAAAATAAAGAAAACGGTTTTAAATTGAAAATGAGGAGGAAAAAAAGAGATCTTATAAAGAAACTTCGTATAGCCAAAGCCTTAGGCGATAATCAACTTAGTCACCAACTGTCTAGGGCATTGCGATCAATTCTTAAACTTATCCAAGGTATAACAAATCAAATAACGAAAAATCGTGATAGCTTTGATCGGGCAAAACATGAAGTAGACTTTGATAAAAATCCTTTTAAATACTCAAAAAACATTTTCAAAGATCAAAAAGGTAAGCTTCACTTGACCAACGAGCAAATTTTCGACCATTATAAAAGCACATACGAAGTGCCAGAAAACCAAAGACTATATGGGGATCCAAACGAACACAAACCTGAGACTCCTACTGAAGATTTTCAAGCCAACCCACCAACTTTGGAGGAAATCAATAAAATAATTAAAATGAAACCATCTAAGTCAGCACCAGGTCCGGATGGTATCCCTTATATAGTTTACAAAAAATGTCCGTCGCTCCATAAACATCTTTTAAATATATTCGGTAAAATCTGGTCAAGAAAGCAAATACCGGTATCGTTCGGAAAAGCCCTTTTTGTCCTCATTCCGAAAAACGACAATGTCAATAATCCCAAGGATACTAGACCGATAGCCCTAACAAATACAATTTCCAAAATATTTTTCTCTTTTTTACAAACTAAAATGACGCAATTCATGATTAACAATAGATATTTCAGGCCTAATCACCAGAAAGGGTTTTTGCCCGGAATTTCTGGATGCCTGGAACATAATACGTTAATATCGGAAAGCCTTAAAGATGCTAGAACTAGCGAGAGACAAATTACGGTTTGTTGGATAGACTTAGAAAACGCCTTTGGGTCGGTACGACATGAACTAATGATGTTCGCGCTTAAATGGTATAACTTTCCTATGGTAGTTCGCGACATTATTGCATCATATTATTCAAAATTAAAATTCTCAATAATTTTTAATGAAAACCATTCAAAATCACTTAATTATAACGTTGGTTTATTTCAGGGCTGTTGTATTTCTCCTATTATATTTAATATAGTTATTAATATTTTAATAGACAAATTAATTAGAAATGAAAAAAAGTGGGGCTATCGGTTTAAGTTCAACAACAAATACACAGAATCCATACTAGCTTTTGCAGATGATCTCGCGATACTGACACGTAATCCGAAACAATGTCAGGTACTTTTAAATGTAGTTGAGGATTTCTGTACGTGGACGGGCGGATTGAGGACAAAACCAAGTAAATGTTTTAGTCTGTGTCTGGGTAGACGGAATACCAAATATACCTCTTACGATCCGGGTCTTATAATAGGCGGTCAGTGCGTTAGTACGGTTACGGAAGCAGCTCCGTTTAAATTTTTAGGTAAAAAAATCGATTACCAAGGCCGTACTCCATCGTTGGATGTAATAGTCGATAGCTTTTTAAACGATCTCAAAAAGGTAGACAACCAACCAATAAGTAACGTCAAAAAAGCTTGGATTTACGATAATTATTTAACATCACGTCTAAATTGGCCTTTCCTCGTGTATGATATAAATAAAACCCTTTTGTCAAAGTTAGATGCAAGCGTCATAAAGACATTGAAGTTATGGCTCGGGTTAGCGCACTCAGCGGACTCTTCAACCTTATTTAGAGACCGTAACAACTTTGGATTAAAATTAAAGAAACCATCGGAGCTCTACAAACATCTAAGAGTTACCAAAAGACATATCATCGGAAAATCTAAAGATGATACTGTAACTTCTCTCCCAAAAGACAAAGTTGCCTCAGAGCTCGAGTCTCGACTTCAATTCCATAAAAAGTTTATGATAGGTGCTCAAACAAATAAAGTAGGGCTAGGATCAAGTAGGAAAGTTCAAGACATAACAAAATCTTTTATTCGACAAGACGAAAACGATAATTACCGACTCCACGCGATGAGCCTAGAAATTCAAAACGAATGGGTGACCATAGGAGATTTTTGTATTCCACTAGCTTTGAAGTGGCGCATCTTAATTTATGATTGGTCCCCAGCATTATTAAAATTCTATCTTAATGCATTCCAAATGACTCTCCCAGATCAAAGTAATTTAGTAAGATGGGGCAAAGCCACCGAAAAGTCTTGCAACATCTGTGGGGAGGCAATAGGAACCGCGAAACACCTATTAGTAGGGTGTAGGGTACTTCTAGATAAAGGTCAATACTCGCGTCGCCACGACAAGGTATTAGAAATTATACGGGAAGCGGTTAGTCTTTCAGTAGCAAGAGCGCGGAAGGGTATAACAACCACCGAACGATCTATAGAATTCGTAAAAGAAGGCTCCTCCAAAAAATCAAAAGCGAAGCCTTATTCAATATTAGACGCGGCTCCTGATTGGATTCTCATGATGGACACGTATGAAAAGCATTACAAAATCCCTGGGGATGTTGGTGTTTCGTCATCCAGACCGGACTTATTCCTGTATTCGAAACATCTGAGGCGCGTGATACTTGTGGAGCTTACTGTTCCTTGGGAAACAAACATCCCAAGGGATCACACATTCAAGCTCAATAAGTATTACGAACTAACCAACGAACTGATCAGGAATGAATTTATAGTTAGTTTGTACGCGGTAGAAGTGGGAGCGAGAGGTATAACAGCAAAATCTCTCTATAGCCTACTTAAAGATCTTGGCCTTTCTAGAACAAGCATCGGTTCATTTCTAGAACGTACTTCAAAGGCGGCATTAGTAGGTTCTTTCCAAATTTGGTTAGGTAGGGAGAGGAGTGTGGAGGGTGAAGGTGAGCGTTTTGCGCATAATAAAGGGGCCCCTTAAACCTACTCCTGGGTCGCAAGTCCCAGGCACTGCTTGCACTCCTCTCCTTGCAACGCGATGGGCCCGGCACCCGCACGGTGAATCCATGGATTGCTAAGAAGCTTCGTCTTATCTAAATTGACAGCCCGGAGAGACGGGATGACGCTGGAAAGACAGTTGACGTTGGAAAGACAGCTGGCAGCTGGGAAGACAGCAGACTGCTGGAAAGACAGCCGAGGGCGATGGCCTAGCAAGCCAAGCTCGGGAACGTCGATAAACGCTAAAAGTCCAAATAAGAAAAATACCCCTAGGACAGTCCGAGAGGGGGGGCGGAAGAACTGTCCACCGGTTGACAATTACGGCGAAAACGGCGCGATAACGGAATTGAAATCCCCTACGTGCGGGAAAAATTACAAAAGACGAGCCTGGTTTATTAAACATCTTAAAACACACAATGGTGCTGAAGTGCGGCAACCGTCGGTAAGATCTTCAGTTTTCACTGCGGATAGAGTTTACCCTCATATATCTCATGGTGAGCCATTGAATGAAAACTACCAGGAGTCCATGACCATCCGGACGCGTCTTAGCATTCCAAATACTAAACAATCGACCTGGAAAGTACATGACCAAAATATAGCGGCCCTGTTAGAGCACCCGGGCTCAAATCAGGTACTCGATGCGCAAGTAGAGACTTTCCAAAATACTATTTACGACTACTTTAATGAGCACTATCCACCTACGAATCGTTATGCTCACAAAAATAAAGAAAACGGTTTTAAATTGAAAATGAGGAGGAAAAAAAGAGATCTTATAAAGAAACTTCGTATAGCCAAAGCCTTAGGCGATAATCAACTTAGTCACCAACTGTCTAGGGCATTGCGATCAATTCTTAAACTTATCCAAGGTATAACAAATCAAATAACGAAAAATCGTGATAGCTTTGATCGGGCAAAACATGAAGTAGACTTTGATAAAAATCCTTTTAAATACTCAAAAAACATTTTCAAAGATCAAAAAGGTAAGCTTCACTTGACCAACGAGCAAATTTTCGACCATTATAAAAGCACATACGAAGTGCCAGAAAACCAAAGACTATATGGGGATCCAAACGAACACAAACCTGAGACTCCTACTGAAGATTTTCAAGCCAACCCACCAACTTTGGAGGAAATCAATAAAATAATTAAAATGAAACCATCTAAGTCAGCACCAGGTCCGGATGGTATCCCTTATATAGTTTACAAAAAATGTCCGTCGCTCCATAAACATCTTTTAAATATATTCGGTAAAATCTGGTCAAGAAAGCAAATACCGGTATCGTTCGGAAAAGCCCTTTTTGTCCTCATTCCGAAAAACGACAATGTCAATAATCCCAAGGATACTAGACCGATAGCCCTAACAAATACAATTTCCAAAATATTTTTCTCTTTTTTACAAACTAAAATGACGCAATTCATGATTAACAATAGATATTTCAGGCCTAATCACCAGAAAGGGTTTTTGCCCGGAATTTCTGGATGCCTGGAACATAATACGTTAATATCGGAAAGCCTTAAAGATGCTAGAACTAGCGAGAGACAAATTACGGTTTGTTGGATAGACTTAGAAAACGCCTTTGGGTCGGTACGACATGAACTAATGATGTTCGCGCTTAAATGGTATAACTTTCCTATGGTAGTTCGCGACATTATTGCATCATATTATTCAAAATTAAAATTCTCAATAATTTTTAATGAAAACCATTCAAAATCACTTAATTATAACGTTGGTTTATTTCAGGGCTGTTGTATTTCTCCTATTATATTTAATATAGTTATTAATATTTTAATAGACAAATTAATTAGAAATGAAAAAAAGTGGGGCTATCGGTTTAAGTTCAACAACAAATACACAGAATCCATACTAGCTTTTGCAGATGATCTCGCGATACTGACACGTAATCCGAAACAATGTCAGGTACTTTTAAATGTAGTTGAGGATTTCTGTACGTGGACGGGCGGATTGAGGACAAAACCAAGTAAATGTTTTAGTCTGTGTCTGGGTAGACGGAATACCAAATATACCTCTTACGATCCGGGTCTTATAATAGGCGGTCAGTGCGTTAGTACGGTTACGGAAGCAGCTCCGTTTAAATTTTTAGGTAAAAAAATCGATTACCAAGGCCGTACTCCATCGTTGGATGTAATAGTCGATAGCTTTTTAAACGATCTCAAAAAGGTAGACAACCAACCAATAAGTAACGTCAAAAAAGCTTGGATTTACGATAATTATTTAACATCACGTCTAAATTGGCCTTTCCTCGTGTATGATATAAATAAAACCCTTTTGTCAAAGTTAGATGCAAGCGTCATAAAGACATTGAAGTTATGGCTCGGGTTAGCGCACTCAGCGGACTCTTCAACCTTATTTAGAGACCGTAACAACTTTGGATTAAAATTAAAGAAACCATCGGAGCTCTACAAACATCTAAGAGTTACCAAAAGACATATCATCGGAAAATCTAAAGATGATACTGTAACTTCTCTCCCAAAAGACAAAGTTGCCTCAGAGCTCGAGTCTCGACTTCAATTCCATAAAAAGTTTATGATAGGTGCTCAAACAAATAAAGTAGGGCTAGGATCAAGTAGGAAAGTTCAAGACATAACAAAATCTTTTATTCGACAAGACGAAAACGATAATTACCGACTCCACGCGATGAGCCTAGAAATTCAAAACGAATGGGTGACCATAGGAGATTTTTGTATTCCACTAGCTTTGAAGTGGCGCATCTTAATTTATGATTGGTCCCCAGCATTATTAAAATTCTATCTTAATGCATTCCAAATGACTCTCCCAGATCAAAGTAATTTAGTAAGATGGGGCAAAGCCACCGAAAAGTCTTGCAACATCTGTGGGGAGGCAATAGGAACCGCGAAACACCTATTAGTAGGGTGTAGGGTACTTCTAGATAAAGGTCAATACTCGCGTCGCCACGACAAGGTATTAGAAATTATACGGGAAGCGGTTAGTCTTTCAGTAGCAAGAGCGCGGAAGGGTATAACAACCACCGAACGATCTATAGAATTCGTAAAAGAAGGCTCCTCCAAAAAATCAAAAGCGAAGCCTTATTCAATATTAGGCGCGGCTCCTGATTGGATTCTCATGATGGACACGTATGAAAAGCATTACAAAATCCCTGGGGATGTTGGTGTTTCGTCATCCAGACCGGACTTATTCCTGTATTCGAAACATCTGAGGCGCGTGATACTTGTGGAGCTTACTGTTCCTTGGGAAACAAACATCCCAAGGGATCACACATTCAAGCTCAATAAGTATTACGAACTAACCAACGAACTGATCAGGAATGAATTTATAGTTAGTTTGTACGCGGTAGAAGTGGGAGCGAGAGGTATAACAGCAAAATCTCTCTATAGCCTACTTAAAGATCTTGGCCTTTCTAGAACAAGCATCGGTTCATTTCTAGAACGTACTTCAAAGGCGGCATTAGTAGGTTCTTTCCAAATTTGGTTAGGTAGGGAGAGGAGTGTGGAGGGTGAAGGTGAGCGTTTTTGCGCATAATAAAGGGGCCCCTTAAACCTACTCCTGGGTCGCAAGTCCCAGGCACTGCTTGCACTCCTCTCCTTGCAACGCGATGGGCCCGGCACCCGCACGGTGAATCCATGGATTGCTAAGAAGCTTCGTCTATGTTCAATCTCTCTTTTAATTTCTAGCGAACGATAATATATTATTTCTTTGCTTAAACTTTTTTTGAATACTTTCTATACAAACAATTTGTTTAACCTTTTATTCTTTATATCAATAATGTTACTAATCTTACTCGATCTCTGAGATTTGCCACAAAGTATCGAAAGTTTGGAGAAAGTAATCTATGAGCATGTCGGCGGTGGGTCTTACATTGTCAATATGTAAGAAGAAACTCAACAAATTGAATTGTCTGAAAAAATCTACTTTGGAACTTGGTTTGTTGCTTGGTAAATAAATAGAAGATGTAATGATGTTTCTGTTTAATCATATTTATATTTTAATTGTAATAAAAAGTATACATCTAAAGGAAGCGTTTTCATTAATAAGTTAGAACCAAAAAATAAATAAATGAAATATAAACCTAGAAATAATAAATGACTTTTTACAAATACACATAGAATAGTTGAAAATCTCTTTTATTTTTATTAAAGACATCAGTCAAACCCTAAACATAAATAATAAACACGTCAGATCGTGAGTAAAGGTTCTAGCGATCACACTTCCGGCGCTGGACCTCCTATGTCCGTCTTATTGGAGCCTGTGTATTTAAGGTATACTACTTAAAAATATCTATACACTATATATTAAAATTTCATTTTTACCTTAGCGTTAAATACAAATAAAATGGTAATACCATTAAACGAATAGATATCTATAAGACACAAGCCGTTAGCTGTTAGATGATCATAAAGCCTAATGCAAAATATTTAAATTAACGTATTTGACTTGATAAAGCAGTGTTTGAAAATATCTATAAACATGTAGTTTATTTAAATTTATATAAATATAGAATGAAAAAATATATACCATAATAATATATAGGGGCAGGGATTCGAACCCGCGATTACTGGGAATCCGTCCCGTCGCTCTACCAACTGAGCTACCGTATATATGATCGGTTTATTTTTTCGGTTTATTTTTTTGTTCATTCTATATTTATATAAATTCGATAAAGCAAGCCTATAAAATCTTATAATATCTGTTTACGTAGGTGAAGTTCTCTACGAGGACGCATACGTCAATTGAACTAAGGCTACTTATCACCGTCAACGACTCGTAAATCGAGCTGTTTGACTTTTCCACACCTAGAAGTACAGGCAATTTAGGAGCTTATTTCAGAAACTGTATAAATAAATTCATTTTAAAGCTACTCGCCATCTTGAAAACCCTTTCAAATTTTAAAACTTTAAGCCTCCCTTGAGTAGAACGAACTTTCCAAACAATAAGTGAAGTGAAAATAAACATTATTATAAACTCTAGGAACAATATAGGCCACTTAGAGCTTGATTAGAAAAGAGACTATTGAAAATGTATATTGAAAATGTAATAACATGCAGGGGTTATTTTTATGCCCTTGATTTTGACACTTTGTTCATTTCAGTCACGAATTAGAATTATTTGCATATGAAATAAAGAAATCCAAATCGATTGATCTTCATATAAAGTAATAAAATATTTTATTAGTTATTTATTTCATTATTTAACATTATCACATCTATAAAAATTTCTTAAAATTGTAAAGTTACGAATAGGATAATTTTTAATCAGTATATCTAAATAAATTAAATAATTTACATACTTATCCTTCCTGTCAAAGGAAGAATAATAACATAACAAAGTGTAGAAATAGCTTAATATGAATCTAGCGATATTAAAGTGAACAAGACAATTCTTCACATTAAATAGACAAACACAACAGGTTGCCTACCGCTGCTTTTATTTATCGGGAATATAAATAGACTTATAATAAAGTATTCTAACTATACATATTTTTCGAACTGCATAGTGTTTCCTTTTTTTGGTTAATTTTTAATGACTTTTTTAATGATGATATGATTACGCTTATTTGATGGCTTGGACCTTTGGCTTTAGGACCGGATATCTCAAGTTTATTCATCTTCTACCAATGGTTTATTTACTAAACACTATTTCACTGCGTACCAGGTCCTAAAATTGCTTCCCAACCACCTGGCTGTATGGGTAAAAAAAAAGGCGGAACTGTTTTATATTTGCCTACATATGTATATAATTATACTATTTGTGTCTGGCTGATTTTAATGACATAAGAACGGTTACATTTAAAAAAAGGAACTATTAAGTAAAATGTTGTTTCCATTTTTAATTTTTCATTTGTTTTTTTTTCTATCAAAATGAGTAAATCTAATAAATAAAATCGAAACATTTTAAATGTTTATGCAACTCGCAAAAAAGAAATATAACGTTTATGGACCTCATGCAGAGTCAATAAAACTAGCACAAAGTTTAAGTTTAAGCGTTTTCAATCCAGGAATTTTGATGTCAAAGATGCAGCTAGCTTTTGTCGCCACAAATAAAATGGACGCATTTTTTTTAAAAGTGGACTGAGATCGGCATGTCAGTAGTTACGACGCAACTACTGACCCGCCGATCGCTTGGCCCATTTAAAATAAGCTAGACACACGAAAAAGCTCGATGTTTGGGTGCCGAGCTCTTTAAAAGAAACCTACTACACCGTGTATTCATTTGCGATTCTTTAGTGAGACGTAATGAAACCGACCTGTTTTTGAAGAGATTGATTTTTGAACTGTTGACGAAAATTAGATCATTTACCATAAGAACATGTGAAAAAGGTTGTGATCAAAAGTCGCTCAGGTTTCACAGACTGTAGCGAAAACCGAGCAAACTCGCAATAAATTGATGCATGTATGGTGGGACAGGAACATTATGAGCTTTTACTAGTGCAGAACCATCGGTTCGGGTCGTAACTGCCATCAGCTGATGAGATTAAAGCAAGAACTTGAAAAAAAGCGGTTGGAATTGATCAATTTAAAAGTTGTGGTTTTTCATCACGATATCGCTAGATTACACACATTTTTAGCCATTCAGCAAAAATCAAGTGAGTTTTAATTTATATCAATATAGAATGAAAAATAAACCGATACGGGCAGGGATTCGAACCCGCGACTACTGGAAAACCGTTCCGTCGCTCTACCAACTGAGCCATCGTATCGCTGTCCGCCTCGGTGAATTTATTAGAATTTTTATATAAAATGCGAAGAAACTCTTTTCCCCACGCTTTACTTATTAATGTCTATCCCTGTACATAAACAAGCGATTTAGATTTAAGCAATACAGAGAGATTACACAAATAAACTACTGGGTATCCGTTACCATGAGTTTAGTTTTAGCTGTAAATACCAGTTGCTGAAGTTATTTTTTAAAGCCATTTCTTGTTTTTATTATAATTTTTAATTATTAAATTACGTTTTATTAAAGATGAAACGGTAGTTAAGGAATATATTATTTTAAGAAAGCTTTAAACATAAATATAGAATACTCTATTGCATTAAATGTTATACTAACACAAATCTATCAGTCTCGTGGTAAGAACGTGACTAGAGTTGAAATAAATTCAATTGCTTGAGGGGATAGGCTTCCGATCATCCCAAATCAATAAAAGATCAATTTCAAATTTAACATGCTATCCATCTCATGAAAATTTCATTTTGCGAAAACTATTAATCATGAATAGTTTTTCGTACAAATATTAACTTTTTTTTTAATACGATCTAGGGCAATGCTTGAAAAGAAAAACTATGATCTTTTCTTTTTACTCTTAAATATTATATATTAAACCTTAGTTTTTTAGAATCCAAGGTTAATTGTTAGCATAGGATTTAACTTTATCTACGTCATAAAAAGAGTACTTTTACAGAATTTATAAATTGTCTGAAAAAAAATCTTATTTATTACGTTTCTTTAGTCATTTAACGGCATTTACAACAATTTAAAAGATAAACGTCAAATGGAGTAACTTTTTAAATATTAATTGACACTTCACTTTTTAAAACCTAAAAAATCACTTGTTTTTTGTCGTAGTTAATTATTCTCCCCTCAGTCTCACGGCGTCAATGCAAATCCTATTCGAGTAATGAAATGAGACTAATTAAAAACTCAGAAGAAAAATTGTGAGGAAATTATACCTTCGTTTCCTTCGAAGACAATTGTGCTCAATAAACTGACATAATAATACGAATACATATTTGTCACGTGGCGAGAACGTGACTAGATTTGCAATAAATTCCAATAGAGGAAGGCCCTCGATCATACTAAAATTAACTTAAGATCAAATTTAAATTTTAACTAGAAATCTTTGCAATCCTATAAAATCACATATTTTCATAATATCTTGTCTTACGGTATGTGTTCTATGGGGCGGTGTTGCCTAAATAAATTATATAATTATTTTACAAAAAAGAGCTTTGAGGACTATTTATAACTTACAAGTGTTAAGACTTGTTTCAGTAATACACAGTACTTGCACTTCAATGTTTAATATACAACCATTTGTAATAGAATGGGCGAGAGCAGCCCTTACAACTCGTTTTATAATATTTTTAACACTATAATATTTAGGCGAGGGTAATTTACAATTTCATAACCAACTTACAGATGATATTATTTATACCTTATAATAAGTTCTAATAATTAATAAAAGATTAAACATTATGTTAAAATATTCTATGGTTCTAATTCTTAAAACATTTAACAGTAAATACTAAATAATATTCCATAATTAATTATGTTGGCGGCGCTACTGTTGAAACTTATGAACTAAAACATGTAAATTCAAATGTATTTACCATTTAAATTATTATAAATAAATATGACTAACACTCGGCCTTTCCTGATTTGTAATCTTACGACCTCGTAATTGTATCATTAATTTCTTTAATTACCAACCATCATATATTAAATGACTAATTTCTAATTTAATAAACATTCTGGAAACCAGTAGACCAAATGGTCATCTGAATTCAGGATCTTACAATGTTATAGAGAAAAACAAATTATTAAAAATACAATGCATCAAGAAAAAAAACATCCAATTATACTTTTAATGTGCGAAATTACATAACATTTATACAACATATAACTTTACTATCGGCCGTTTTGACATCTTATTACGTCCTCGTAATATAATTATACTAGCGAGAGACAAATTACGTTTTGTTGGATAGACTTAGAAAACGCCTTTGGGTCGGTACGACATGAACTAATGATGTTCGCGCTTAAATGGTATAACTTTCCTACGGTAGTTCGCGACATTATTGCATCATATTATTCAAAATTAAAATTCTCTATAATCTTTAATGAAAACCGTTCAAAACCACTTAATTATAACGTTGGTTTATTTCAGGGCTGTTGTATTTCTCCTATTATATTTAATATAGTTATTAATATTTTAATAGACAAATTATTTAGAAATGAAAAAAAGTGGGGCTATAAGTTTAAGTTCAACAACAAATACACTGAATCCATACTAGCTTTTGCAGATGATCTCGCGATACTGACACGTAATCCGAAACAATGTCAGGTACTTTTAAATGTAGTTGAGGATTTCTGTACGTGGACCGGCGGATTGAGGACAAAACCAAGTAAATGTTTTAGTCTGTGTAGACGGAATACCAAATATACCTCTTACGATCCGGGTCTTATAATTGGCGGTCAGTGCGTTAGTACGGTTACGGAAGCAGCTCCGTTTAAATTTTTAGGTAAAAAAATCGATTACCAAGGCCGTACTCCATCGTTGGATGTAATAGTCGATAGTTTTTTAAACGATCTCACAAAGGTAGACAACCAACCAATAAGTAACGTCAAAAAAGCTTGGATTTACGATAACTATTTAACATCACGTCTAAATTGGCCTTTCCTCGTGTATGATATAAATAAAACGCTTTTGTCAAAGTTAGATACAAGCGTCATAAAGACATTGAAGTTATGGCTCGGGTTAGCGCACTCAGCGGACTCTTCAACCTTATTTAGAGACCGAAACAACTTTGGATTAAAATTAAAGAAACCATCGGAGCTCTACAAACATCTAAGAGTTACCAAAAGACATATCATCGGAAAATCTAAAGATGATACTGTAACTTCTCTCCCAAAAGACAAAGTTGCCTCAGAGCTCGAGTCACGACTTCAATTCCATAAAAAATTTATGATAGGTGCTCAAACAAATAAAGTAGGGCTAGGATCAAGTAGGAAAGTTCAAGACATAGACATAACAAAATCTTTTATTCGACAAGACGAAAACGATAATTACCGACTCCACGCGATGAACCTAGAAATTCAAAACGAATGGGTGACCATAGCAGATTTTTGTATCCCACTAGCTTTGAAGTGGCGCACCTTAATTTATGATTGGTCCCCAGCATTATTAAAATTCTATCTTAATGCATTCCAAATGACTCTCCCAGATCAAAGTAATTTAGTAAGATGGGGCAAAGCCACCGAAAAGTCTTGCAACATCTGTGGGGAGGCAATAGGAACCGCGAAACACCTATTAGTAGGGTGTAGGGTACTTCTAGATAAAGGTCAATACTCGCGTCGCCACGACAAGGTATTAGAAATCATACGGGAAGCGGTTAGTCTTTCAGTAGCAAGAGCGCGGAAGGGTATAACAACCACCAAACGATCTATAGAATTCGTAAAAGAAGGCTCCTCCAAAAAATCAAAAGCGAAGCCTTATTCAATATTAGGCGCGGCTCCTGATTGGATTCTCATGATGGACACTTATGAAAAGCATTACAAAATCCCTGGGGATGTTGGTGTTTCGTCATCCAGACCGGACTTATTCCTGTATTCGAAACATCTGAGGCGCGTGATACTTGTGGAGCTTACTGTTCCTTGGGAAACAAACATCCCAAGGGATCACACATTCAAGCTCAATAAGTATTACGAACTAACCAACGAACTGATCGGGAATAAATTTATAGTTAGTTTGTACGCGGTAGAAGTGGGAGCGAGAGGTATAACAGCAAAATCTCTCTATAGCCTATTTAAAGATCTTGGCCTTTCTAGAACAAGCATCGGTTCATTTCTAGAACGTACTTCAAAGGCGGCATTAGTAGGTTCTTTCCAAATTTGGTTAGGTAGGGAGAGGAGTGTGGAGGGTGAAGGTGAGCGTTTTTGCGCATAATAAAGGGGCCCCTTAAACCTACTCCTGGGTCGCAAGTCCCAGGCACTGCTTGCACTCCTCTCCATGTAACGCGATGGGCCCGGCACCCGCACGGTGAATCCATGGATTGCTAAGAAGCTTCGTCGTCGTCGTCGTCTTATCATAAATACTTGTTAATTCATCACAAACTTTAAAATACATTACTATATAATATGTTTATACAAGCTTGTTCTATTTGCACCGGACAAACCAGGCTGCTCACAAAAAGCCAGATCAACGGACATGCCGTTATGATCTGGTGCCCATGGACACACATCATCAACATGGGATATATCTCAATTTTACTACTACCACCGGAACACACCAAGGTGGTAGTTTATTCTTATTTATTTTTTTATACCACGGGACACACCCATTGATGGCATTTCTTATACTTTCACTACTACCACTGGAACACACCAATGTGGTAGTTTATTCTTATTTATTTAGTTTTTTATACCACGGGACACACTCATTGATGGTATTTCTTATACTTTCACTACTACCATCGGAACACACCAGTATGGTAGTTTATTCTTATTATTTTTATACCACGGGACGCACCCATTGATGGTATTTCTTATACTTTCACTACTACCATCGGAACACACCAGTATAATAATAATAATAATAATAATATCAGGACAAATTACACACACTGATCTAACCCCTAAGTAAGCAAATTATTTGCTTGTGTTAAGGGTGTTAGACAACGATACAAATACATAGAAATACACATATAAATACTGAGAATATATTTATAGAATATTGTATATATCTATTTATAGAATAGAGAATACATGGTAGTTTATTCTTATTTTTTTTTTTTTACCACGGGACGCACCAACTTGGTACACAACAGATTATTCAATAATTTACTTATTAATATCATTGTTATGAACATATATTTAATTTTAACTTTTTAAAACTCCTTCTAAGCAAATAAATCTTTAACTAATAATAGCAAAAACCAAGCTCATTTTGTTCGGCTATATTAATGATCAGACTACAGAAATATATGACTTTGATATGCATGGGTATATATATATAATATATGCATATATATATAATATATGCATGGGTTTGGTTGGAAGTAGCAGGTTGTTTTTACTTTGTATTACGTTTGTATTGTTATATTTGTTTAGTTTCTTTGTATATATTTTTTTAATTAAATATGAATTTTAGATGATGTGGTATCTTATCGAAACAGTTTTAAATTTTATATCTTAAGAAAATGTCCATTCACACGAATTTAGAAAATTTAAATACTTTAACGGTAGTTAATGAAGAAGCTACATTTAGTTATTATCCATAACACGATTCAAAATTCACGACAATTGTAATATTTATGTATATTTCTCTATATTACTCTGGAATGATCTACCGTTGGAAATTCAAACTTCTAAATTTTCAAAAATCGTTTGAAGCAATATTATTTATCTACGCAATATATATTTTTATCATAAGTATGTATACCATATATTATATAGGTTATCTATTTTATTCCATTTATTTATATATACGGATATATGTATGTATATGTATGTGTATATTTATATATAATCATTATTATTTAATAACTTATATAATTAAAAACGATAGTTTCTATTTTATTGTGTCCTTGTGTATAAATTCTTATTCTCGTTGTAGTATGCTTGCACTATCTTATGACTTTGCAAATATTCCTTACTCATCAAGGGTTGTTTGTAAGAGATCGCTTTTAAGCGATAAGACCGCCTTTGCACAAAAATTTCTTACTGTATCAACATCCTACTACTGTAATTTCTTGTAATAATTGTATGTGCAATAAGTTTTAAAAATAAAATAAATATTTCTTTTTATTTAAGAAATTCCCAATATATTGTTAGGGGTACTTCTAGATAATTAGTAGGCATCAAGTGCTATAGCATTAAGTCCGTCAATTGTATAAATTTCTTTGTATAATAAAGATTTTATAAATAAATAAAAATAAATAAAATTTTTACATTTTTACATTCTTTATTTACTCTGTCCGTAACAATATTGAAAATATTCTTAACTAAAAAAATAATCATTAGTGGGAATAGAAAATTTTTGTAGTCCTCTTTTTTATTTTGAAGATGTAACGATACTTTTCATACAATTGGACAACATTATAAAACCAAGCAAATTTCTTTAGAAGTTTACTATTTATATTATTATTTCCAATTGTTCTAATTTGCACTAAATCTAATGATTAACTAATTTATTTATAAAGCATTAAAACGTAAATCAATTAAATTTTCAATCATATGTTTTAAAAGTGTTATTAATTTTATTCCGAGTTTGAAATCGTAATTTTGTACATTGTATACCTGCACCTAGTTTACTATATAATCGAAACAATGAATGATACAATTATTCAAAACGTATTTTATTTTTTTGTTTTATTATTATCTACAGTATAAATTATTTAATAGAATTCAACTGCATTAAATTTTACAAACGTTATACTGAAAATAATACGATTCTTGGAAATTTAGGGGGTTGAGGCTTGGGGTTTTATAAGGCCGTGCCATATATAATATTACTTCTTATACCCTAAGATACGACAATATATATTCGTTGCTAATTTTCTTATGTTTTTCTTGTCTAGAGTTCAAGTTACCAAAATCTTTAAGTCTAACGTGTTTATGTTTCATATTGCTAATAAGAATATTTAGGAGGCATGTTTTATAATAATTCTATTTTTAAGTAATAAACAGTCATAATCTAGAAAATTATATATTTTTTTTTAAAGTTCATCAATTTTAAAATACCTAATTTGAACTATCTGAACTGTCAATTATGGTATATTGTTTAGGCATGCAATTATTTCTTGTTTAGTAAAACTTTTACTGTGGATTTATATAATTCCTCGATTTGACAGTTCAAAAACGCGTGTAAGATAATTCATTGTAGTTATTTCTTTTCTTCTTTAACATACTATCGGAAATTAAATAATCGAGTGCCACGCATATGATTTAAAGTATTTTTTTTAATAGGGATTTAGAAGACCTAATTGCTTGCTTGCTTATTTTTTTTTTTACAATTTAATACGAAATGTACGCGTTTACTGGTTTAGTTTAATTATTATTATTAAAATTTTCCGGGCTGATATGCCGTGGTCTAACGGATCTTGTAGGTCCTAACGTTTCGACGGACACTGTGGTCGTCATCTTCAGAGGTTTGTAGTATCTTGGCTGGTGGCGTGTTGCTGACTGTTTTTGTAGGGCTTCTGTCGCTGTATTTATACTAATGGCTTAGCTGTACGGTGGTGGGGGTAGTGGCGGTAGTAGTAGAAGGCGTGACCAGCACCGTCGTCCACACCCTGTTAATTTTAGTGATTTCTTCCTTCCTGTTTATGTTGTCCGGGTGTTTGTGTATTTCAATGGCTTCCCTCTGCATTCTGGGATAATAATGCTTGATAGTAGATAGCACCTTCGTCTCTCCAAATAACGGCTTATGGCCCGTTTCCAGAGTATGTTTAGCTATAGCTGAGCCCTGCGGTTGTCTTAATCTGCAGTGCCTTTCATGCTCTTTCACCCTCGTTTTCACGCTTCTCATAGTGGTCCCAATGTATACACTCCCACAGCTACAGGGTATTCTGTACACGCCCGTGGAGTCCAGTGGGTCCCTTTTGTCTTTAGCGGATCTCAGCGCCTCCTGGATTTTCAACGTGGGTGTAAAAACAGTGCGGATGTTTTGTCTCTGCAGTATTTTGCCAATCCGGTCAGTCACATTCTTGATGTACGGAAGGAAGGCTTTACCCACTGGTGCTGGCCTGTCTTTTGGTTGGATTACGGGCTGTCTCCTCGGTCTGATCGCTCTTCTTACTTCCTGCGCAGTGTACCCATTTCCCTGCAGTGCTCTCTGTAAGTGATTCAGCTCGTTATCCAGGTGCTGTGGCTCACAGATTCGTTTGGCTCTGTCAACCAAAGTTTTTATGACCCCTCTCTTTTGCTTCGGGTGATGGTTGGAATCCTTGTGTAAGTACCGATCCGTATGAGTTGGCTTTCTATATACCTTGTGGCCCAAACTGCCGTCTTCTTTTCTGTTCACCATCACGTCAAGGAAGGCTAGTGACCCATCTTTTTCTTTCTCCATGGTGAATTGAATGGACGGGTGTTGCGAGTTGAGATGTGCGAGGAAATCATCCAGCGCTTCCTGTCCATCTTCCCAGATTATAAACGTGTCATCCACATACCGGTACCACACTTTGGGCTTGGTTGGTGCTGATTCCAGGGTTTCTGTCTCGTTTTTAATAATAATTATAACTCCGGCCGTGAAAGCCTCAGCATTTATTTACGACGCCTCTACGGGGAGGAATTGTTCACCCTGACCAAGAAATTTGAGGGATGGCGACTGAAGAAGGTGGATCTGCTGTGTTCGTTGTCCTTTCTACTACGCTGCAGAGACGCAAAAATCACTCCAAACTGTGTCAGGAGTAAGAGGAACTTCAGGTCAGCCCAGGCACACCGGATATACGATCGTATGGAAGCCGCCCTGCTCAGAGAGAGAATCCACTCTGCTCGCAAGGACTTGGCCATTCTTGACGAGAACTTGCGCGCAGCTCACCTCCGCATCCGCAGTGGTACCGGTATGTGGATGACACGTTTATAATCTGGGAAGATGGACAGGAAGCGCTGGATGATTTCCTCGCACATCTCAACTCGCAACACCCGTCCATTCAATTCACCATGGAGAAAGAAAAAGATGGGTCACTAGCCTTCCTTGACGTGATGGTGAACAGAAAAGAAGACGGCAGTTTGGGCCACAAGGTATATAGAAAGCCAACTCATACGGATCGGTACTTACACAAGGATTCCAACCATCACCCGAAGCAAAAGAGAGGGGTCATAAAAACTTTGGTTGACAGAGCCAAACGAATCTGTGAGCCACAGCACCTGGATAACGAGCTGAATCACTTACAGAGAGCACTGCAGGGAAATGGGTACACTGCGCAGGAAGTAAGAAGAGCGATCAGACCGAGGAGACAGCCCGTAATCCAACCAAAAGACAGGCCAGCACCAGTGGGTAAAGCCTTCCTTCCGTACATCAAGAATGTGACTGACCGGATTGGCAAAATACTGCAGAGACAAAACATCCGCACTGTTTTTACACCCACGTTGAAAATCCAGGAGGCGCTGAGATCCGCTAAAGACAAAAGGGACCCACTGGACTCCACGGGCGTGTACAGAATACCCTGTAGCTGTGGGAGTGTATACATTGGGACCACTATGAGAAGCGTGAAAACGAGGGTGAAAGAGCATGAAAGGCACTGCAGATTAAGACAACCGCAGGGCTCAGCTATAGCTAAACATACTCTGGAAACGGGCCATAAGCCGTTATTTGGAGAGACGAAGGTGCTATCTACTATCAAGCATTATTATCCCAGAATGCAGAGGGAAGCCATTGAAATACACAAACACCCGGACAACATAAACAGGAAGGAAGAAATCACTAAAATTAACAGGGTGTGGACGACGGTGCTGGTCACGCCTTCTACTACTACCGCCACTACCCCCACCACCGTACAGCTAAGCCATTAGTATAAATACAGCGACAGAAGCCCTACAAAAACAGTCAGCAACACGCCACCAGCCAAGATACTACAAACCTCTGAAGATGACGACCACAGTGTCCGTCGAAACGTTAGGACCTACAAGATCCGTTAGACCACGGCATATCAGCCCGGAAAATTTTAATAATAATTATAACTCCGGCCGTGAAAGCCTCAGCATTTGGTTTAGTTTAAAATCGATCTAAATGTTAAACCTATATTATCATCATTCTGAAATAATTTATCGATTCTAACGAATTTATTTCGGAATACCTATTGCGTTTTACCTTTTCAATAATCGATTGAAATTTAAGATCATAAATTCGTACAGATACCTACTACTGAGAAATTAACACTCAGTAAATAATTTAAACGGTCAAATAAAAGATAATAGAAATATGTTTTAGTAATAAATACCAGTATCATTGCTTCATATTCATACGCGCGATATATTGTTTTATGGAATTAGTCTGTTTAGTTCGGGATTATATTTAGACAGTACCTACCGGTTCAGATTTAAACGTTTTTAAACTTTATTTTTACCCACCTAAAAATGGTCTTTTCAAAGCAAATTTGATTTATGAAAGTAACCAATGAAACTTCTCAAAACAGATATTATTGGGTTCCATAAAATTTAATTTCTCCACATGATATGGCATAACCCTATCCTCGTGGATAACCAAGTATCCAACTTGGTTTTAAAAACGAACGTCTATCGCAACCCGATGCTAAACTTACAAATTCAAAATTAAATATAAATATTTTAAGATCTATGGAGTAGTTTTAGCAAAACAAAATAAAATATAGTTGCAGAAGTAATAAAATAATATCGTGAATTCAAATCTTTACATATTTAATAAATGTAAACATATCTAAATCTACCCCCTATAGCGTCAAAGCATTGACTTATTATTTCCATACGGTCCTCAAGGCCATTTAGATCTGATCCTACCAAATTTATAGAGTTTAATATTTACCGAGTCATATTCATTTAAGTCTATCTATAAGATATTCTAGAATTTTAATTTCTCTGAAAGGAGATAAGTGTACATTTTAATTTGTTTAAATTAAAATTATACTTCATCTATTCATATTGTGTATACTATAAGGAACTACTTACTATCTTAAACAAAGGATCATTACGATTTGAAAATGGTTTTATGATGTTAAGTGCTTTTACTTTAAAATATATAACGTTATTCCTTTTCTTTTTGTTTTATATTTTAATCATTTACGACCGATATATACTCTTTTTTTTTAAAAATCGTTCTTTAAATAACCTACATACATTTTGTAAACCGAATATTACCCCTTCATTGAGAGTGTTCACTTCTATGTCATATATAAAGACATTAAAGCCTAAATCGTAATCTAAAATACTAACATTACTTTTATATTGCAAGTCCCAACTACCGCGTCAGTTAAATAACTTAATAAAAGCAAAGAAAATAAAAATCGCGTATCTAACCTACAACTGGGTCTTAAAAGCTTTGAAAGTTGGTATACGTAGTAACAATAATATTATAAATCACATGGTCACTTAATTATGCAAAACTTTTCTAGGGCTAGTTTCTTATAATAAAGTTTATCTGTCACCTTGTCGTTGTATTCAGGTCCATCGTTGTATAGTGCTGCTTGTTTGCACTGCCATCCCGCGATCAGGAAGAAAGTACTTGGTCGACCTCTTCTTCCAGTAGCTGTAGGTGATGTTGATATGTTGTTGATTTTCATAATACAGCAACGAATTCCCTTCCAGATTAGCATTCAAGTAGTAGTTTAGAGTTTTCCATCTCCGACGTATGTCTTCACCAAAGGCTCCAAGCGATGTAAACATGTATGGAGAGATATTGTATTAGAACCACTGTAAAGTTTTGGTAAATATTCAGGCTCTTATTGTATTTCGCATATGATTGAACTTTAACAGGATGTGGTTAATAGTGAATATGATATATATGATGAATAGAATTCAATAGTAGTGCTATTAACTTCGAGCTACAAAGTTATTAATATTCTATATTGAGCATGCAGCCAAATAACCAGCAAGATAATTAGCCTGCTAAGCAGATGGCAAAACGTGGGTATTAAGAGAAAAAAAATAAAATTAAAACTTACGCACTTGCAATTTTTTAAATCTACGACTCCTTGTCGCTTGAGGTTACTACAGCAGCACTCGGAGAAGGCCCAAATAGTAACTTTAACGTCGTCTCTTATTTTCGTGGCTTTTCAACGGCAGTGGCAGCACTCCATCTTCATCAGCATTCTTAGACAGGATATCTTGCGAACGGTGTATATCGACACGTGGCGCGTAATACTACAGCGGTCGAACACTTCTGACTTGTTAAGACTTGTTTCAGTAATACACAGTACTTGCACTTCAATGTTTAATATACAACCATTTGTAATAGAATGGGCGAGAGCAGCCCTTACAACTCGTTTTATAATATTTTAACACTATAATATTTAGGTGAGGGTAATTTACAATTTCATAACCAACTTACAGATGATATTATTTATACCTTATAATAAGATCTAATAATTAATAAAAGATTAAACATTATGTTAGAATATTCTATGCTTCTAATTCTTAAAACATTTAACAGTAAATACTAAATAATATTCCATAATTAATTATGTAGGTGGCGCTACTGTTGAAACTTATGAACTAAAACATGTAAATTAAAATGTATTTACCATTATTATTATTATAAATAAATATGAATTATTATAAATAAATATGAATTATTATAAATAAATATGACTAACACAAGCTAAGATTCCCTAAGAGAATTTTTTAAAGAAAGTGGTATTCTTACTTCTCAACGCATAATAACTATAATAACGCGAAAATTTAAATACTTATCTAAAAACAAGAAATAAAAGTAAATTTGTAACGCCTATATTCCGTCTTCAAAAGTTAATAAATACCTCATGGGCTTGAGTGTAAGCATGTATAATAAACTTCCACAAAATATCTTCATTTTCCTAGCTTTAATCTAAAATTAAAAGAATATTATTAAATAAATCTTTTTATAGCAATCAGGAGTTTTTAGTTCATCAAAATGTGTAGAACTTGGGTTGTTGGCTCTATTGCAGGGTTGATGTTATAATGTCAAACATTTCTGACAGAAAAACACAAGTTCCATTCGTGAGCACAAATTCTGTAAAGCATTCGAAACGTCAGGTTAAATTTAGGTTTTTAACTTAATTATAGAAATTTTTATCTTAACTATACGCGAGTTTGATTAGAGATTTGAGAGAGATATTTGAGAAAAATAGTTTCATTTATTTAAACTAAGATTCCGGTTCTATGATTAAACAGAAAATATTTTATACATTAAATTAATAATTATATCCGTATGTTATAATTTTATATATTTATATGCTAACGATATATACATTATCTCATTTGTCCATTTATTTTTAATTAGACTCCGAAGTTTACGCCTAAGAAATCAATTATTCAGGTTACACAAAGCTTGCCAACTACGTTTTATTTCGAGTATTGTTCTATACAGAACGACCTAATTTCTCTTCTTCGGATCCCAAATACTGTTAAAATAATATAAATATGTTTAACAAAAACGATAAATAATGGGTTCTTCTATGTTTTAAATTTGGTTGTTTATGGGTATAAGACTTAAAACTTAATATCTTGCCTATTTAATTAAATGATTTATGAATTGTCCTTTCTATCTATAAGTTGAAATGTGAATTATTTAAAATCAATGTTTGTAAAATTATACTGCTTGCTTCCTTTCGTGTTGATTTTGAGAACATGTACCATGCTCTACAAAAATACCGAATCGTGTTGAAAAAAAAAAATGTATATTTTTAATTAGCATGTGCTTAGATTGTTAATTAAAATATATCATATATTATAAAAATTACACCACTTTTTTTTTAATGTACATGTTTTATTTCATGAAGGCAATATAAACAAATTAAATGAGAATAACCCGAGGGACGTGGTTTAATCGTGCGAGAATTATATAATAGACATATCGATATATATTTCTGACACAAAATTTGATTGGACATCTGCAAGCGTATTGGTAAACGTAAAAAATCTTTAATAAAGTTCTTATACATAACTAATGCTTCAATACACGTTTAAAAACCAAAAACGCTAACACCAATACACCAAATACACCAATTTTAAATTTACCTTTTTCTATAATAATTCTAAGTGTGTACATCCTAAGCGCGTGCTACGATCATCTACGAGATATTGCTACGAATTTTAAAGAATTTCCTTATACGTAATATCATGGTAAATTAAAAAATAATGAACTAAATATTTTATCAAAAATTTTGTTTTAATAGCAGACTAACAGATACTAATAATTGACAAAAATAAACCTTTCCATTTAATTATAACTAGGTTTATTTTGTTTGTATATTTACACGTCTATAATTTTTATTTTCATTATTTCTTTCTAAATAGTATTATCATAAATAATAAATAACAGTTATATCAGTTTTCAATTTAATTAGATGAAAGCGGTTCAATGCCGGTCACACGGACAGAATTATTGATAAACTGTATAAAGCCGTTTAATCCAGCATATTGATCGGTGTGGTTCAATATCCCTATCCTTACTTGTATGAGTATCCTCGTAGAGGTTCAGTTTATATTTATATGAGTATATAATAAGCGAAGTATAATACACAAAAAAACTATCGTTCATTCTCAGATACCATAAATGATCTCCTTGTCAAATTCAGTTTAACCACTTCAAGTAGTAACTATTACATGAATTTACACAAACTAAAGAAACTAAGAACCATTGGCTAATTGTAGTTAAAAAATAATGGATAAATTTTACTGCTTTCGTTTATTCTATTTCAATAATGTATTTTTTCGCTAAGTTACGAAAGCTGAATCTCTCAAATACAAGTTGACTGATTTCACAACGACCGATTGATCGATCTGAATATATTTTTTTATAAAACTACTACGAAAATAGTTTAAGAGTAAAATGTATTTTTTGTACTAACGTTTACTTTTTTAATTTTATTTTCATAAGATAACTTTTCACCATTTTGACTGCCTCTAGTATTAACAACGATAAGCGATACGTTTTGGTTTGTCGAATTACTATATTTTTGTTATGATGAATTGTTTTATTTTTTCAGAGAAGATAAACCATGGTTTGTTGGTATTCCAGAAAATGCCTTAATAATTTATATAATTATAATAAGAAAATCCGTAAACAATAAGGTATTGTTAAATTGTAATTAATTATACTTAGATCTTTGCTAACCCTGGCCAAGGTGGCTATCATAAATTTAAACTAGAAAATGTATTGTAATAATTTAAGCTGACCGATAACAGATTAGGGTAATGATCTCAAATTAGGTGTAAACGAGATTAATATGTTTTTTTTCCAACGTTTTTAAATACCGGTTTATATAATCATTATACAAAAGTTATATTAAAACCTTTTATGGAATTTACTTTTTGAATTTGTATTGTTCTGAATAACAGATTAGAAAACATTTAAGCTTTATTAAATGCTCTCTTTAATTAAAAACTCCTTTCTTTTTGCTAAAACGACGCATTAAAAAAATCTGTTGATCGGCGAATAGAACGGAATAATAAAAAACTTAGTAGTTCTTAAAAACATAATTTTAACGATATAATGAACAACACGCAAGTAATTAAAGAATTTATCTGAAAAGATGATGTTTCTGATCGCACCTTGTCTGCGGAAGTAGGTTACGAACTAATGAAAGTGAGTCTGTCTTGTCTAGTAATCCCTCTTCCTACTGCGCGGCGTCTTAAGTTTTGAAGAAGACCTTCAATGATCCCTAGTGCCAGTTGACATCGTAGTTACGGTTGTATATTTTATCGATGAACATTGAGTGTTTGTTATTTATGTTTTCTTGTCTCTATATATACTGAACAGATGATTTGAATTATAATGTTAACTTTTTACCACACTTATTATTAACATTAATAATAGTGTGATAGTTAATTTATGTGTTGAATACCAAGATACAAAGTAAAATATCAGATTAATTACAATAAATTTGAATATTTCCCGTATTATGTTGTTTCCAAAATAATACGCGAATTCACTTTTAGGATAAAAGAAGGATCATTAAACTAAGCCCCTGAAAATGGAACTTGCTAAAAGTTTAATCTCCCTTTAATAAAGTCGAATGGAATATGTTTGCTTATTATGGGATAATTTACCGACAGCGCAAAGTTTAATATATTTTTATATTAATGTTTGAGTCAGCTTATTTTGAAACGTATTTAAGAAATACATTCAAATTCTTACATTTATTGATATAGGAGAGTGTACATTTAATATACATCTTCGATTACTTTTGTTACTTTTACATTAAGTATTATTAACATAAAAACCTAAATAAGTCAAAGTTTAGCAACTTGAAAAACTACAAAATTTTATTATTATAGATGCTTACTTAAAAATAGGAATTTCGTTCTAATCTATTTACTTTTTTACACAACGTTACCACAAAACTATATAGTAAAATAATGTAAAAATTATGTTAACTGGTAAATTCAGTTAGGAAGTCCAGTTTTATTAAAAGTATTTATTTATTTGATTAAGATACATACCGGATAATACATTAGATAAGCAATGACAGCTTTTACTTTAACTTTCTAGAGACTGGTCTAAAACACTCTTGGTATCTCACTCTTATATAATCGTTTTATTGTGGCTGCGAAAGTCTAAAAAACAGTGTCATCTAACAATATCAATAGGTACATTATTCAAATATCATATTATTTGGAGAAATGTGATTTGTTAAACATGGTAAAAAAAATTGCTTTAAACAAAAGTTTCTATCGGTTACGATTGCGAATAGAGTACGAGGTGTCAAAATCAATTCATATGTAGCTAGCTATCTTTCAATAGTCTGAATTTGTAGTTGTTTTAATTCTGGTCTTTAACTATTTTTATTTCGAATTTTATTTGAAAATTCACAAATATTTAGATTTCAATGATGTAAAGAAATATGTTACTATTCAATTCAAAAACTACATGTTTATATCATAATCCACACTAGTAGCTCCCTCTTATGGTCGAACTGATATTTGCTCAAAAGTCGATATCAACGTTACAATAGGTTATGTAACCTATGAATACAATATAATGAAATATGAATGTTCATATTTCATTATAATTATGAAATAAATAAATTTATAAATCCAAACACAATAAATGTTTCTTTACAAATATAAATAGTTAAAATCGTTGAATATATCTCTTTTACAAGTTACAAAAGCCATCAGTCGAGTGTTGAACATAAATAGTAAACACGTCAGATCGTGAGTTACGGTTATAGTTGCCACACTTCCACCGCTGGGCCTCTAATATCCGGGTATATATATATATCCGGGTTATCGGTGCTTCTCTATTTATGGTCTGCTATCTAAAAGACCTAAAAATTATTTATAGCCATTTCATCTCGCATTCACGCTGTGAACATATAAAATGAAAATCCTTTGAACTGGTAGATTTTTCATTCGACACAGGCTGTTTCATTTAAATACTATTTAATACAATTACAATTATCTGAATAATCTAAATAAAAGCTCTGTGAAAAATATGTTAAACTAATTTATTTAAAAGTTGCTTACGTGGCTTCAAATACGAATCAAATAAATGTTAATAGTGGTGTGATTCACTGTGAGGAGTCATATGCCAATAAAACTAGAAAACAAGTGACTACTAGTTTAATTGGCTTATGATCACTCTCATCAGCTACTCCAACAGCCATCACTTACTTTTTTATTTCATAGAGGAAATTTAGGAAACTATTTCAGAAACTATAATTAATTTCACTTTTCACATTTTGATTAGAATTTATTTACATATAACTGTTATTACCGAATGTCTCTGTATATTGTTGTTTGTTAAAACAATTTTCAAATGGCAACATATCCTGTATTAAACCCATACGAAGCATGAAATACAATAATGTGCCGGTATCATATTTGATTCAAGCAGGAATACATTTATAAATCAGAGAATAAGCCCAAATGAATAATTTTCTACTCTTGCATTTTATTTAACTTCTACATATATCCGCGAAGAAAATGTAAAATATAAGTGCTTTCAAGTAGTACCGAAAGTCTTGTGGATCGGTTCTAGTATAGCGTGTCCTGCCTTGAAGCCAAGGTTAGTCGAGGTTGCGCAAAGGTTAGAGTTGTCGCATTTTTTATGATTTTATGAAAACAATTAAGAAATACCGATATAAACTAAGTACGTGTTTTATATAAACATTATTTTTTATCGCCTGCACGACCGATCAAATAGTCTACAGATGTATTCTTTAGTTTTGTATATATATTTATTTACATTTTAATATATTTTTATTGTGACGTAATGAAACTGATATTCTTTTTGATTAGTGCCATTATTATGTGTGTCAATCCTATAATAATTCAAATATTTTAGAGTAACTTTACAACAGATACATTGAATAATGCCCAAATTCAATATCTATTGTAACAATAGGTAGGTTGTCTTTATATAACAAAGATATATCTCGTTAAACTCTGTATCCCAAAACGATGGCATAAACTCTGCTGATTTTTAAAGATTCTTGTTTTGAATTTATGTCGTAACAATGAAGTTTAATTTACACATAATTACAAATAATCTGTTTTATTTTTACCTATTTTCAGTACAGGAAGATAAGTTCATCATGTTAGATAGTGTGTTGACGGTGATAATAACATTTAGAAATAATGATTTAAGATATTGTAGAATTAACCAATACTCATGTTTTTAATTGTAAATAGAATGTGACCACGCCGAGATATCATATATAACTTAATAATAATATTTTATATAACAAAATTTGAAATTAAAATGAAAAGATTTGGTAATATAATACATTATATGTTAAATTTTGTTATATTAAATAATTAAACATAAAGAATTTTTTATCGAATAACATTTTGAAAGATATAAATGGTGTCACCTTTTTTATTTTAAATATAGGTTTGTAGTTGTTAGTATCGTGCAGTTTTGGAGCAGTAGAGAGTCACGTTTGGGCAATATTTGTTGTGTAAATTTTTGCAACAGCAAAAAATCGTTCTTTTTTTGTTTATTTTACTTCGTAATATTAGCTTGCCTTGAAGAAATAACTTTAGTATTATAGTTTTATACTAGCTGTGCCTGCGACTTCGTAATCGACTTAGATTTTGATTAAACGTACCCTTTGTACTTACCATTGTATGTAAAAACTATAAACCTTTAAACTGGTAAGCAGCAATGGTACGACAATAAGAGATTAATAACTTCTTTATTTGTTAAGAGATTGTTAAAAAAAATATAAAGTGAATCCCATGACAACATATTCCCGAAAACTGTATCCGAATCAATCCGTTTCTGAGATTAGCGTGCACAAACATACAGACATACAGACGAACAGAAAAAATGAAAAAACATTATTTTTTGTTCTCTTGCTTATATAAAGTTTCCCCTGTATGAAATTTGAAAATATTTTTTTTCGTGTTGCGTGCACAACTAAAGTAGGAACAAATAATTAATATAATTTTGTTTGTGACAAAATTAAAAAAAATTATAGAAATGAATTCTGTTAGTTATCCCTACACATCACGGCCATATATTTTTTTTTATATTTTCAATGTACAGATACTACTCCACTACAGATTTATTACATGTAAGATTTGCACCTATTACGTGATTGACATAAATTGACATAACTTTTTTATTTCTTAACCGATTTAGATGAAATAAACACTAAATGTTAAATAAAACTGTGATAGTATATTCCTGAAAACTGAGATTAGAGTACACAAACATACAAACATACAGACAAACTGAAAAAAACATTGTTTTGGGTTCTGTTGCTTTTATAAAGGCATCATGTTTTTTTTTTTATATTTTTCATGTACAGAAATCGATCAGTGACCATTTGATTATATGTATAGATGACAAATATGTTTCAAATGAAATTGTAACATATTCAAACTTATAATAATTTTTCCTTACTTAATTTGTCATGAATTAAGAAAAGTAGGATCGGTCTTGACCTAATTTAATTTATTTAAATGCACTCTAAGATGAATTCCTTGGTATACTTAGCAGGAAATGAAATGTCTTGTCGCCAGCTTTAGCAAGATCTAGAATCGTTATTTTTTGCGTTTTTTTTGCTTGGTTAATAGAGAGAATTTTTAATTAAAATAAAAAAAGATTTTTATTGTAATAAGCATACTGAATTAAGAGGTATGACTTTCTTTACATTTAAATTAAGTATCAACAATAGGGAACATTCACGTATTTTTTTTGACGTAAATTAATCATTTACCTCTCTATATCGTAGAAAAAAATATAAATAGGCTTGAAAAGATTCTAGTTTTTTTTCAAAGTGAAAATTAAAACATTGAGTAAATTTGTCCCGTTTAAACACCGCCATTTTGCGCGCGTTTTGCGTTACGTCAAATAATACGTCCAGTGAATGTTTACTATGAACTTTTTAGTTATTTCATAGATATTTTAAGTTTTAATTGCTTTACAAGTCATGGAAGAAGATAAAAATCATCTTACAAATATTGTATAGTACCGGAGTGCAAAAATAGTATTATAAAAACAAACACAAACAATAGACAAAGTGTTTTTTGTATTCCAAGAGATGCGAAAATACAAGAACAATGGTGTATGGTAATTAAAAGGGATAATATATGTCCTAAATCGTGTTTATATGGTTGTGAAGATCAATTTAACGTAAGTATACTTTATTTATAATAAGTTTAATCTAATAGTTTAAATTTATAATAAGTATTAAACATTAGAAAATTTGAGTTTAAAATTAACCTAACCTATCTTACAAATTTCAGTATAACTTTCTATAAAAACCGTAATCTTTTTTTGTTTTACGCAATTTTTATGGTCTGTCGATTTATTTCAGGTTAAGGAAGATACAGCAAATTGTATTGAATATAATATGTGTAACGAAACAACAAGGAGAAAGATGTAATCTAAGTTTGAAGAAAGGAGTTGTTCCTTATATATTTTTGTAGCAAAAACACCAGCTGATAGAATGAGAATGTGCATAGTCAAAAGGCAAAGATTGACATTGGTTAATGAAGCCTTTTCAGAGTTAGATATCAAAAGTAGTGTTTAAAAAAATTGGTGACCTTTACAAAGAAGTGATATAGGTAGTAAGTCCTAGTACTGCCCATACAAATGTCTGTGATATTTATCAGCTAAGACTCAGTACTTCTCCTATTGAATGTGGTGATCATAAGGCAGAGCCTTGCTTTTCGCATATTCAAGATAAATTACCAAGTGACTAAGCTGTGCAAGTTAATAATAAACCGAAGTATGGAAGTAAAGGTGTCAATGTAAATATATCTGCTGAAAAACAAAATGTAGCATTATCACCATTTCCTCATTTAACACACAACATTGTTACACAACAGTTTTAAAAGTAAAACTATCTGTTTTAAAAAGAAAATTGTTTACTGAAAACACAGCTGATAATACTTCTATAGCATCTTATATCTTCTATATCTGCTGATTATCAACCAAGTTATTTATCTGAGTCAAGTGAAGTGAAAAATGATTCAGAGGAAGAAACATTTTAAAAATGTATTGTGTAGTAGCATGCTAACTGCTATTCAAAAAGAGTTTGTAGGTATTTGTTTTGTTAGAGTTGTTTGAGTATTTAGAAAATGTTTTTAAGATTACCTAAACAATTGTATCATTTAATAAAATCTTTAAGCACGAAAATATAGGTTTAAATTATTTATTTTTCTCAGTCACACTGATACCACAGTATGAACTTAAACGCCGATATATTGAATGGCGTGTCAAATGACGTCACATTTCCTTTCGACCAATGGTGGCGCGTTTTGGAATTTTGAATTTCGCTCCCTAAATTTACACTTTTCATAAATTATTTTATGGCCTTAAATGATTAGTAAATTAAAAAAAAAATGATTTTATTATAATAAGATGATAAAAAGTAATCGAAAAAAAAAATTGAGACCATTTAAATTTGTATGCATGTTCCCTATTGTGATAGTCTTGGTGATAAACACGAGGTTTAAACGAAAAAAAAAAAATCGATACGGGCAGGGATTCGAAACCGCGTGCTTTGGGAAATCGTCCCGTCGCTCTACCAATTGAGCTACCATATCGTATTAGTAGTTACGGAGTTCGTATGCTCCATTGTGGGTGCAATTTAAGAGTATTATAATTATGACAATTGTTTTTAAAGAATGGGAAGGAATATTTTGTGTACCATTTTTATTCAACTAATTTTCTGACACGAATCGGATTTGACGTTATTCTTTTGAATTAGTTTAAGAACTTATGAATCGGAATAATACGGTTACCATTTAGATAATTTATTTATTATGCAGATAAAAATACGCCTTAACGTTGACATAGTTAAGTTGAAACAACGACTATGCATTAGATTAGAAGTAATCTAATGCATAGTAATAAATTGATGAGATTTCTAAATCAATCTCATGTTTTGCAGATACGAGAACTTGCTATTGTAAAATTTATTTTCCTACATACAATTATTTTAGTATTGACTATTTTTCTTTTATTTCTATTTTAAGAAATAATAGAAAAATAGTCAATATATAATTTACAAGGGATAGAAATGATTTCACTTTAGAAATTATGATGATGATTTTGCGGTTATAAGATGTAAGCGCGTTTCTGCGTTTACCAAGTGGTATGAAAGGACCCAAATAAATCGTTATTGTGATGGATAACAATGCCCTTTATTTATAACACTTTATTGCACACAAATAGCTATGTATAAAACAAAAACAAATACGTTAAAAAATAATAAAATTAAATTTATTTCGAATATACAAAAATTAAACCTAATAAAAACAGAAAGGCCTTATAAGGTTCGTGCCATGTCGCTGCGGACTAAATTTACTGTATTATTGTTCTTTAAATATTTTTCAATATATTTATTTATGTGAATAAAGTAGCAAAGACATGTAATTCAAATTGAGAAAAATATATACTTATGAAAGTTAGCAAGTGCGAGAAGAGTAAGACAGTGACAGCTTAGGAATTAATAAGTTGGAATGGGGACTTGTCTAAAAAAGGTCATGCATTCTTGCACTTGGGGACATAACATCTGATATTGTTATTACATTAAAAAGATGAAATATAAATAATAGAGCAGATTAAAAAAGTTGTTTATATATTTTACGATCACGTAACCATTGTTTTATTATGTTTATTATGTATCTTTTATTCTTCTTTTTTCTTAGTATTTCGATATTTGTTTGTCGAGGTCATTGGTTCGCTCTAGTATATTTTTTTTCTATACGGGCAGAAATAAGAAACAAAGGGACAAATATGTAGAATGCTAAATTCACCAAAGCGGGTATCGATAAGCTCAAGTCGATGCCAGGCTCAAGCCAGCTTCACTCTACCAATTTAGATCTAGCTCAATTGATAGATTGACGTTAACTTGAGCCAGACGGACAGACTTAACGGTTTCCCTGAGTTTGCAGACTTGAACCTCTCTACTGACAAACTTTTCATTGTATATTTATACATACATTTATGCATACCTTAAAGTATATATGTGCATAGAGAATCTCAAGCACAATTTATGATAATAATAATATTAATAATAACACTGGACTAATTATACACATTGATCTAACCCCTAAGTAAGCAAATTATTTGCATGTGTTAAGGATGTTAGACAACGACACAAATACATAGAAATACACATTATAAATACTAATACAAATATATTTAACAAATGACCAAACCCAGGAATACAGACATCTATGCTCGTCACATACATGCCTGTCCCCGTCGGGAATCGAACCCGAGTTCCATTGCGTCGCTGTCGTTAGGCGTATGCGCTAAGCAACCCGCCCAACGGGGCGGTTTCAATTTATACATCTTTGCCAGTGGATAGCTTTTTTATTAATATAATTAACTCGCGTATAATTATATTTCAATGTGTAGTACTCGTGAAAGTCTTATAAAATACCACTATATATATCAGCCAATGTAGTTTATTAATTTAATCTGATTAATAACGTACTAACTAGGAGGACGATCATAAATCCAATTATTAGATTACAAAATATATAAACGTCATTAGTTATTATTATTACACCAAATCATAATACTGTGCGCTTTAACTAAATACTAGTTTCTCTTTTTTAAAACTGAATATTAAGACAAATAGTAACAAGATGAACAAATAGAACAGAGCAAATAAAATACTCGGCAATTTTTCATTTCCGAAGTTGTCTTTGCTACTTGGTAGCAGAGCAATGGAAGCGAGCCTTGTTTAGTATTTCTCTATATGCAGCGGTTAAAGTTTTGGGGAAAAATTTGAATGAGAGCTAGTTTCACCGATAGTGATGACGGTGGCATATTTTGTAAATAAATACTTGAGAACTTCGACTTGTTTGTTTGTTGTTTATCTTTTCATTCTTATTTATTTGTAAGTTTAAAAAGATCTTTATATTATTTTTGAACATAAAAGTAACCTGTAGTTGCGAGTTGCAATAATTTTGGTTATATTTTGCAAACTTGGATTAGAATAGTTTGAACTTCTCTATGGTACAGTGTGTTTGATAATTATTAAATAAGCTAGAAGATAACACACTAAAACATCAAATACATTACCGTAAGTTCGAATATTCTTCATATTATGTTATTTCTATAATATTACTCGAATATATATTTAGGAGAAAAATTAATAATAAAATAAGTCTCTACAAAACGAAACATCCTACTGCATTTTTCTTTTGTAGTCATGTTAAACAGTTTTTCATTTCAACATTTACATTATTTACCAAAGTCAATTACATGTTTATATTAATGTTTTAGTCGACCTACTTTTAAAAGTAAAATGTACACGTTTACAAGTCGCTATTTTCAGCATAAGCCATACTACAAGAGTCGATAGGCCACAATAAGCACCTAATTATAATTTATAATTGTTTTACATGCTTGTAGCATTTTTTTTACTGGCAATGCTCAGTGAAAGGTAACTCAATTTTCAGTCTTTTATCTGGCATACACATCTGTTAAAAATATTTTTGGTAATTTCAACTCTATAGTGGAAATGAAAGAGGTGAGTTTTTAAAATGTTATTAGAGCCTTAATTATCAGTCAGAGGACTAGAAAACAGCTAGGCAATATAAACGTATCGTGCGAGATTTATGTTTCAACCTCTATATTAAAATTTATCGAGTACGTTTTATTATTAAAAACTATAATAAAAATAATTTAATTAAAGTATATAATTAATTACCTGCAGAATTGAGTTTCGGCTCTTAGCCTACCCTATTTCTATTTGAGATGTGGCAGTGTGCATCGCGCCGGCCGTGCCAGTCCAGACAGACTAAATGCAGTCTTGACTACAATGACAGGGATTTGCACTTTACGAACTGAATTTTTAATATCGCAGGTTATTTTGGCGCGAAGTGCCTAATTAGCTTTCGTAAATCGTCTGCTAGAGCTGCTGTTGGACCCGGAAAGGGTTATCTAGGATTATCAAGCCAATTTGGCTAGTTAGCTACGAGCTGAGAGGTATCTTTAGAGTCCCTATCTCTAAATAAAACAGCGTATATTATTATATCGTTCCTTGTGTAATGTAGTGTCAAAATCATGTATAGCTGAATGACATACATGCATAACTTTTATATACCCGGATATAGTTTTATATCCAATTATTTGATCCAAACGACTTCTTAAATATGAATATTAAATTTGTATTAGTAAAATTAATAAATCATGTGTCTATTTTATCTTTATCATATATTGAATATGGTCCCGACTGATTTATCTATTTAAGATAAAAAAATCCACAACTTATTCGGTATAATCGTGCCAACTGTCAGACACAGTGATTCATGACAAAAGCGGTTAAGTCACATAAGAAAAGTCATGGTCATTAAGTTTTCTTAAATTGAGACGTTTCTGTGTAACTTTCTGTATTTTTCCCTACTTTTCTATTCTTCAGAATCTTCTTACTATAAGCAAGCACACAAAAATCACATGCTATATCGGTCAATGCAATGGAAATGATTTTCATATTTATACACATATGGCAGCACTTCTCCAAAAAACAGTTCCTCCTGAACAGTATCAGGTACTGTTAATATCAATTTAATTAAAAATACATCTCACTTTAGCACTAAGTTAGCATTTAATAATATTCCCCTCACACGTTTCCATAAGCGGAGTAATTTATCAACGAAAATCTATTGACATCACCACATGTGAATAGTGACAGAGGACGTCCTAAATACACACACTCACACGCGCACAATCATTGTGATCAGTCCTTTCCAAATATACGATTATGGATCTTATTACACTTCCAAAAATATTAATTTCTTTTTTGTCAATATTATTAATTTATAGTAAATACTGTATACCTCTTCTTTGTCAGCAATAAATATAATTTGTTATTTGTACAATAGAAAATACAGTCTATTTTACTTTAACTCACTATATATAAGCATTGGATTGATTGGAGTCTGATTTTGCTTTAGACCCTCGTATCATACCTAGTACCTACATACTTAATTAAACTGTCAAACATCTGACCGCCGTAAATTTGAATAATATTTAAGCAGAGTGATTTTTTAATAGAGTTAATGACTGTCATCTTACTAGTTATACATAGCACGGTATTTAAGTAAAGTAGAATTAAAACATATAAAAATTTTAGTTGAGTAAAATTAAGAAATGTTAAACTTTTCCCTGATTTAGAAAAGAACTAATATCGTATCAATCGAAATTTACAAGCAATTAAAAATCTATAAGAGGCGAAACATTCCTTAATAAATTGAAAACCTGATTCTGAAAGTTACTTCAAAGTTTCTAGACGGAGTGAAAAGGAATGTTATATATGGATACAGAAGAGAAACAGAGATAACGTAAATCCCCCATTACAACGAGGAAAGCTTTCCATTGATCACAGTAACGCGTGAAGCTTCGAAGAAAGCCCGCAATTTGTTAAGAAGGTAACAACAGCTGTACATACAAAAAATATACAGCTAGTATATTTAAAATTAACAAATAACAATAATGTTATAAAAATCACGTCATTATAAGGAAGGATACAATCCACATTTTTATATTCAATAATTAAGGTCGATATATCCTCGATTTCGATAATTTGTACGAATATCGTATGTCAGACCAACGAATCATTCTATATTATTAAAGTTTGGTCTGTGAATATTAAATGCATTGTTATGTGAATTCACACGTGTGTTTAATAACTTTACCATATACTTAAGAAATAATATCAAAGAGGATTAACATAATTTCAACATACCTAAATTACCCTTTCCTTCAAAGTTCTTTATTGTAAATAAGTTGCAAAGTTTGCAATATTCTCCTTTACAATGAAGCTGCGAACTCTCATTAGTCTGATTTATAAACACAGATTAACTTTTAAAGACGTAATGACTGCTCGGGGAATTTAATATCTTTAATGAGGTCAAATCTTGGGTTTTAAAAGTTTTAATGTAATAAATAATCGTCATAATGGTTTCATGGTAACGTGCAAATACGTTAAAAAAATAAATACGCGTATTTGTGTGTTTAAAAGAATTATGTATAAATTAACAACATACACACGTTTTATATATACACACTATAATATATCTAAATAGATGATACAAAATATTTATAACATTTTTAAAATTCCAAATGTTTTAAGTATTCTTCTTAAGAAAAATGTGATTAATCTAACAAAATAAAATTATTCTTCATGTGATGTTACATCACTATAATAATGTAATGTTATGTGAGTCACACACGTCTCATGAATATAACGTTCCTAAGACTGAAACAAACATTTTAAAAATGTCAACTTAATACATTATGATCGCAGGTCGAGGTTGTTGATGTCCAATTTGAAATTATATTTGTAATAGATGTAGGTACTAGATGTTACAAAAGTATCGTAAGCTTGTTAAGTCCTACAACGCAATAAGAAAGTGGGACCTCAACTTAATTTATCGATTTTTCTGTTATTTAACATGACTTAACATGACTATTTGTGAACATCAGTATATTAATAAGCTAATTTAAACAAAGATTTATAAATGTGTGTATATGCCACTGCAAATATGTGCTTCGCTAAAGTTCAATATAAATCGCGTCCATTAAAATTAAAAAAAATACAAATTGAACAAAATAAGAATTTACTTTTTATAAGGTTATAGTAAATATGTATACTGTTACTAACATTTTGTTGCAGATCATATTTACAAGAAAATAAAAGAAGATAAATGAAACTTCTTAGAATTTAGATAAGTGAGTAAAAAGATGTCAATAATGTATGGGCTTCGAGTCAGCTTAGTCATTGTTGTTGGATATTGAATACAAAGAGTATGAAGAGTATGAGAGAATGTCAAGAAGAAAATATTTAATGAAAAGAACGAAGTGACCCGAAGCTAGCTCGTGTTAAGGTCTGGAACGACCTTAGAATTCTATGGAAAAAAATACTTTACACTATACTTTAGAATATAGTGGGTGTAGCATTTATATTGTAGTGTCTGGTAGATGTACATTACCTATTTTAGGATATTGGAATAATTTCGATACATTATTTTATTCGCCGACCATTTATTCACTGAATATCTTAGGATATTAGCAACAAACGTCTGATTATATATGCAGTGTTATTTGTAATTAATTGGTCATCTCTAGCAGACAGCCTCTCTTCATCAATCCCAACAACATTTTTTCTACGACTTTTTACAAATCTTGATTAACAACACAAAAACGTAACAAAAAAAATATTGGTTCCTCTTTTACTTATTACTCTGTATTTTGTAAGAAGTACTTAAAAGGTCAACGAGCCGGCGTTAATGCCAGTTCAGAGGCAACAAATACATTTTGTATGGGCAAACTTAAAATTTAAAAACTATTAATTTAAAAAAAACCGTAGAACAAATGTTGTTGGGATTGATATAAATAGGCTGCTTGCAAGAGATGGACAATTAATTACAAGTAACCCTTTATAAGACTAACTTTATAACAGAAAAAAGTATGAATTTCATTAAAATAAATCGACTACTTTAGCACCTTACTATCTTTATTTTATTTATTTATTTATATCTTTTCCACGTAGAATCATAATCAGTGATCACTTGTGTACGTCAATATGGAAGTAACAGGAGGGCCTATTACGATACTAGATTTATCGTAATAAGCCCTTCTGAAAAAGCACTTTCCATATTAATATTAAAGCTATGAGGGTTCCAAACGCGTCCTGGTCTGAGAAGAACCACACAACAAACTCAGCCGGATATATTTTTTGTTATTGTGATCACTGTTTCACAAACGTCAATCTTAAATGCAATTTTGGAACAACTAGTCGCAATCAATCGAAAAAGAAGCCTAATGATTTCAGGCAACGAAAATGAAATAATAATAACAGAAAAAAAAAAATATATATATATATATATATATATATAAATCTTCGGCCTGCCACACAACCAGTCACCGCAAGCAGCACCCGTTCACGAGCATAACACAAGAGCCAGCCATCACCCCCTTCGCCATATTTGTGGGAGGAAGGCAACCCGACTCCCGATGCTACCTCAAGTAGTGACTTCTAAGGAATCGGTGTGATGCAGAAGGTCGATAAAGCAAAATTAATTTACAACAAAAAACAAATTGCGCAGATTACTAGCTATTCGCAATACAATACAGTTCATTCCCAGGCCATACCGTCGTCGATGTAATCCTTTACACTATAATAGGATTTTTTCATTAAATTATTTTTAACATATAATTTAAATTTATTTAATGATAGGCTTAAGGCTTCATTTGGGAGCTTATTATAAAAACGTATACAATTACCCTTAAAGGATTTACCTATTTTATGGAGCCTAGTGCCGGGCATAGCGAGTTGATTTTTATGTCTTGTATTAATTTTATGTAAATCACAATTTTTCTTGAATTTTGAAATATTTTTATGAACGTAAATTAAATTTTCATAAATATATTGATCATAATTTTAAATTCTTTAAATTTGTTTCTTAAGGAGTCTCTTGGTCTCATATATTATATATTGCGCGAACCGCTCTCTTCTGCAATGTAAATATGGTATCAATGTCAGCCGCATTGCTCCATAAGAGTATACCGTATGACATTAAGCTATGAAAGTAACTAAAGTAAACTAATCGAGCAGTTTCCATATTTGTTAATAGACGTATTTTTTTAACCGCGTATGCAGCAGAACTAAGTCTGCTTGACAAATTAAATATATATATCTATATATCTGCTTTATATGTCTAAAATATAGTATATAAGAATCTGCTCGTTTTGGACAGACTGCTTTAAATTTCATGTTTAAGTTATAGTTTAGTTTTTTCTTTCAGATAACCATTACAACCATTACATATTAAAAGTATGTTTTTAGAAAATTTTATGTTTGATGGACAATATTTTGTTCAAGTTGAATTTATTGCGATTCTAGTCACGTATTAGGCTTCTTTCGAAAATCCTAACAAATGTTTCTAACTTTTCAGTATAGATAGACATTGAAAAGATGCCACTACCGAAATTTATGTTTGAAAATATTTATAAACATGTATTTTCGAATACGTATGTATGTATGTTAAATGCAAAGCTATTATTAATAAAACTTTAATATTACCGAAGAAACTTATAGAAGTTGACATTAATCATAATACTCAGACGACAAGACGATCACATATAGAATGCTTAATTCATCGAGACGGACAGCGATACGGTAGCTCAGTTGGTAGAGCGACGGGACGGTTTCCCAGTAGTCGCGGGTTCGAATCCCTGCCCGTATCGGTTTATTTTTCATTCTTTATTTATATAAATTTAAATAAGCTTAACATGGCTATACATGTTTAAAGATATTTTCAAACATTAATTTCTGTAGTGGCATCTTTTCAATGTTTATCTATTGTTAGTCATATTTATTTATAATAATTTAAATGGTAAATACATTGGAATTTACATGTTTTAGTTCATAAGTTTCAACAGTAGCGCCACCTACATAATTAATTATGGAATATTATTTAATATTTACTGTTAAATGTTTTAAGAATTAGAAACATAGAAAAATTTTAACATAATGTTTAATCTTTTATTAATTATAAGAACTTATTATAAGGTATAAATAATATCATCTGTAAGTTGGTTATGAAATTGTAAATTACCCTCGCCTAAATATTATAGTGTTAAAAATATTATAAAACGAGTTGTAAGGGCTGCTCTCGCCCATTCTATTACAAATGGTTGGATATTAAACATTGAAGTGCAAGTACTGTGTATTACTAAAACAAGTCTTAACAAGTCAGAAGTGTTCGACCGCTGTAGTATTACGCGCCACGTGTCGATATACACCGTTCGCAAGATATCCTGTCCAAGAATGCTGATGAAGATGGAGTGCTGCCACTGCCGTTGAAAAGCCACGAAAATAAGAGACGACGTTAAAGTTACGTCTAAGAATGCTGATGAAGATGGAGTGCTGCCACTGCCGTTGAAAAGCCACGAAAATAAGAGACGACGTTAAAGTTACTATTTGGGCCTTGTCCGAGTGCTGCTGTAGTAACCTCAAGCGACAACGAGTCGTAGATTTAAAATGATATTGCAAGTGCGTGAGTTTTTTTTTTTTTTCTTAATACCCACGTTTTGCCATCTGCTTAGCAGGCTAATTATCTAGCTGGTTATTCGGCAGCATGCTCAATATAGAATATTAATAACTTTGTAGCTTGAAGTTAATAGCACTACTATTAAATTCTATTCATCATATATATCATATTCACTATTAACCATATCCTGTTAAAGTTCAATCGTATGCGAAATACAATAAGAGCCTGAATATTTACCAATACTTTACAGTGTTATTAATACAATATATCTCCATACATGTTTACATCGCTTGGAGTCTTTGGTGAAGACGTACGTCGGAGATGGAAAACTCTATACTACTACTTGACTGCTAATCTGGAAGGGAATTCGTTGCTATGTTATGAAAATCAACAACATATCAACATCTACTGGAAGAAGCGGTCAACCAAGTACTTTCTTCCTGATCGCGGGATGGCAGTGCAAGCAAGCAGCACTATACAACGACAAGGTGACAGACAAAACTTTATTATAAGAAACTAGCCCTAGAAAAGTTTTGCATAATTAAGTGACCATGTGATTTATAATATTATTGTTACTACGTATACCAACTTTCAAAGCTTTTAAGACCCAGTTGTAGGTTAGAGACGCGATTTTTTTTTTCTTTGCTTTTATTAAGTTACTAGCTGTAGGCCGCGGCTCCGCCTGCGTGTAGGTCGCTTTTCGCGTAATCTGTGGAAACTACAATTATCCAGACCTATAAGACTTATAGTTAATTCTATAGTATCCTATTCAAGTGGAAATTTTATCTATATAGGCATTACATTGCTACGATATCAAACTGAAAATAATAACATACATCTACATCACACACACACGACCAGGAGATTATTCAGATATACGTATTAAAGCATATGGATTCGAAATATTATGTTTTTGACAATATAAGTATAGATATAGATATAGAAAATCAAATGCTGTTTAGAGCATGGTTGTTCATAATTGAATGTCTGTGACATTTAAATAATTTATTTGGATAAGGAATAATATCGTAATTATTAAAACACCTTCGAAAGTGTATATTATTTTAGAACTAATTTCATAACCATAGAAAACGTTATAGTGAGTCAACCTTAAAAGCTAGATATATCTTGTCGCGGACTTCTTTTTAAAACATTTAAAGAGTAACAATTTCATAGAACATCATTTTTGCGTAACTTTCACCGTTTTCGCAGCGCACGCAGTTTTTTGTTTATTTTTTTACACCTTGCGTTAGAATTTTCAAGTTTTAGTAATCATCCCTAATTTTTTGAAAATGAAACATAGCCTATGTCACTCGGGAATAGTGTAGTTGCCAACGGTGAAAGAATTATTAAAATCGGTTCAGTAGTTTCGGAGCCTATTCATTTCAAACATACAAAAAAATAAACAAACCTTTCCTCTTTTTAATATTAGTATAGATATAACTGACGCGGTAGTTGAGACTTTGAGACTTGCAATATAAAAGTAATGTTAGTATTTTAGATTACGATTTAGGCTTTAATGTCTTTATATATGACATAGAAGTGAACACTCTCAATGAAGGAGTAATATTCGGTTTACAAAATGTATGTAGGTTATTTAAAGAACGATTTCTTAAAAAAAAAGAGTATATTCAGTTGTAAATGATTAAAATATAAAACCCAATATTAAACAAAAAGAAAAGGAATAACGTTAGATATTTATATATATATTTTTTTAAAGTAGCACTTAACATCATAAAACTATTTTCAAATCGTAATGATCCTTTTGTTTAAGATAGTAAATAGTAAGTAGTTCCTTATAGTATATGGATATATATTTACACAATATGAATAGATGAAGTATAATTTTAGTTTATACAGATTAAAATGTAGACTTGTCTCCTTTCAGAGAAATTAAAATTCTAGAATATCTTATAGATAGACTTAAATAAATATGACTCGGTAAATATTACACTCCATAAATTTGGTAGAGTCAGATCTAAATGGCCTTGAGGACCGTATGGAAATATTTTGCCAATGCTTTGACGCTATAAGGGGTAGATTTAGATATGTTTACATTTATTAAATAGGTAAAGATTTGAATTCACGATATTATTTTATTACTTCTGCAACTATATTTTATTTTGTTTTGCTAAAACTACTCCATAGATCTTAAAATATTTATATTTAATTTTGAATTTGTAAGTTTAGCATCAGGTTTCGATAGACGTTCGTTTTTAAAACCAAGTTGGATACTTGGTTATCCACGAGGATAGGGTTATGCCATATCAAGTGGAGAAATTAAATTTTATGGAACCCAATAATATCTGTTTTGAGAAGTTTCATTGGTTACTTTCATAAATCAAATTTGCTTTAAAAAACCATTTTTTTAGGTGGGTAAAAATAAAGTTTAAAAACGTTTAAAATCTGAACCGGTACTGTCTAAATATAATCCCGAACTAAACAGACTAATTCAATAATAACGCGTATGAATATGAAGCAATGATACTGGTATTTATTACTAAAACATATTTCTATTATCTTTTATTTGACCGTTCAAATTATTTACTGAGTGTTAAGTTCTCAGTAGTAGGTATCTGTACGAATTTATGATCTTAAATTTTGAATCGATTATTGAAAAGGTAAAACGCAATAGGTATTCCGAAATAATTTCGTTAGAATCGATAAATTATTTCAGAATGATGATAATATAGGTTTAACATTTAGATCGATTTTAAACTACACCAATAAACGCCTACATTTCGTATTAAATTGTAAAAAAAATAAAGCAAGCAATTAGGTCTTCTAAATCCCTATTAAAAAAAAAACTTTAAACGATATGCGTGGCACTCGATTATTTAATTTCCGATAGTATGTTAAAGAAGAAAAGAAATAACTACGATGAATTATCTTACACGCGTTTTTGAACTGTCAAATCGAGGAATTATATAAATCCACAGTAAAAGTTTTACTAAACAAGAAATAATTGCATACCTAAACAATATACCATAATTGACAGTTCAGACAGTTCAAATTAGGTATTTCAAATTGATGAACTTTAAAAAAATATATAATTTTCTAGGTTATGACTGTTTATTACTTAAAAATAGAATTATTATAAAACATGCCTCCTAAATATTCTTATTAGCAATATGAAACATAAACACGTTAGACTTAAAGATTTTGGTAACTTGAACTCTAGACAAGAAAAACATAAGAAAATTAGCAACGAATATATATTGTCGTATCTTAGGGTATAAGAAGTAATATTATATATGGCACGGCCTTATAAAACCCCAAGCCTCAACCCCCTAAATTTCCAAGAATCGTATTATTTTCAGTATAACGTTTGTAAAATTTAATGCAGTTGAATTCTATTAAATAATTTATACTGTAGATAATAATAAAACAAAAAAAAATACGTTTTGAATAATTGTATCATTCATTGTTTCGATTATATAGTAAACTAGATGTAGGTATACAATGTACAAAATTACGATTTCAAACTCGGAATAAAATTAATAACACTTTTATAACAAGTGATTGAAAATTTAATGGACTTACGTTTTAATGCTTTATAAATAAATTAGTTAATCATTAGTTATTGATTTAGTGCAAATTAGAACAATTGTAAATAATAATATAAATAGTAAACTTCTAAGGAAATATGCTTGGTTTTATAATGTTCTCCAATTGTATGAAAAGTATCGTTACATCTTCAAAATAAAAAAGAGGACTATAAAAATTTTCTATTCCCACTAATGATTATTTTTTTTTTAGTTAAGAATATTTTCAATATTGATACGGACAGAGTAAATAAAGAATGTAAAAATGTAAAAAAAAAAAATATATTTATTTATAAAATCTTTATTATACAAAGAAATTTATACAATTGGCGGACTTAATGCTATATACTTGACACCTACTAATTATCTAGAAGTACCCTCGACCCCTAACAATATATTACAATTTCTTAAATAAAAAGAAATATTTATTTTATTTTAAAAACTTATTGCACATACAATTATTACAAAAAATTACAGTAGTAGGATGTTGATACAGTAAGAAATTTTTGTGCAAAGGCGGTCTTATCGCTTAAAAGCGATCTCTTACAGACAACCCTTGATGAGTAATGAATATTTGCAAGGTCATAGGATAGTGCACGCATACTACGAGAATAAGAATTTATACATAAGGACACAATAAAAATAAAAACTATCGTTTTTAATTATATAAGTAATTAAATAATGATTATATATAAATATACACATACGCACATACATATACATACATATATCCATATATATAAATAAATAGAATAAAATAGATAACCTATATAATATATGGTATACATACTTATGATAAAAATATATATTGCGTAGATAAATAATATTGCTTCAAACGATTTTTCAAAATTGACAGTGATTTAGAAGTTTGAATTTCTAACGGTAGGTCATTCCAGAGTAATATAGAGAAATATATATAAATATTACAATTGTCGTGAATCTTGAATCGTGTTATGTGGTTAGTAACTAAATGTAGCTTCCTTATTAACTCCTTCCTTATTACCTTTAAAGTATTTAAATTTTCTAAATTCGGGTGAATGAACATTTTCTTAAGATGTAAAATTTAAAACTGTTTCGATAAAATACGAAATCATTTAAAATTCATTTTTCTTTAAAAAAATATAAAGAAACTAACCAAATATAACAATACAAACGTAATACAAAGTAAAAACAACCTGCTACTTCCAACAAAACCCATGCATAGTATGAATTTCAAAGTCATATATCTCTGTAGTCTGATCATTAATATAGCCTAACAAAATGAGCTTGGTTTGCTTTTGTTAGTTAAAGATTTATTTGCTTAGAATGGGTTTTAAAAAGTTAAAATTAAATATATGTTCATAACAATGATATAAGTAAATTATTGAATAATGTGTTGAGTACCAAGTTGGTGTGTTACGTGGTAAAAATAAATGTAAAGTACCATGTTGGTGTAAAAATGATAACGTAATAACATGTTTGTGTGTCCCGTAGTAAAAATAAGAAATTGATGCCATGTTGGTGTGTCCAATAGTAAAGGTAAGTATGAAATACCATCAATGGGTGCGTCTCGTGGTATAAAAAAATAAGAATAAACTACCATCTGTGTGTGTTCCGTTGGTAGTAGTAAAAGTATAAGAAATACCATCTGTGTGTGTTCCGTTGGTATATAAAAAAAAATAATAAGAATAAACTACCATCTGTGTGTGTTCCGTTGGTAGTAGTAAAAGTATAAGAAATACCATCTGTGTGTGTTCCGTTGGTATATAAAAAAAAATTAATAAGAATAAACTACCATCTGTGTGTGTTCCGTTGGTAGTAGTAAAAGTATAAGAAATACCATCTGTGTGTGTTCCGTTGGTATATAAAAAAAAATAATAAGAATAAACTACCATCTGTGTGTGTTCCGTTGGTAGTAGTAAAAGTATAAGAAATACCATCTGTGTGTGTTCCGTTGGTATACATAAAAAAAAATAATAAGAATAAACTACCATCTGTGTGTGTTCCGTTGGTAGTAGTAAAAGTATAAGAAATACCATCTGTGTGTGTTCCGGTGGTAATAGTAAAATTGAGATATATCCCATGTTGATGATGTGTGTCCATGGGCACCAGATCATAACGGCATGTCCGTTGATCTGGCTTTTTGTAAGCAGCCTGGTTTGTCCGGTGCAAAGAGAACAAGTATTTATGATAAAAACGATTATTATTATATATTATTATTATATTAACGAGTATTTATGATAAAAATTATAATTATATTACGAGGACGTAATAAGATGTCAAAACGGCCGATAGTAAAGTTATATGTTGTATAAATGTTATGTAATTTCGCACATTAAAAGTATAATTGGATGTTTTTTTTCTTGATGCATTGTATTTTTAATAATTTGTTTTTCTCTATAACATTGTAAGATCCTGAATTCAGATGACCATTTGGTCTACTGGTTTCCAGAATGTTTATTAAATTAAAAATTAGTCATTTAATATATGATGGTTGGTAATTAAAGAAATTAATGATACAATTACGAGGTCGTAAGATTACAAATCAGGAAAGGCCGAGTGTTAGTCATATTTATTTATAATAATTTAAATGGTAAATACATTGGAATTTACATGTTTTAGTTCATAAGTTTCAACAGTAGCGCCACCTACATAATTAATTATGGAATATTATTTAATATTTACTGTTAAATGTTTTAAGAATTAGAAACATAGAAATATTTTAACATAATGTTTAATCTTTTATTAATTATAAGAACTTATTATAAGGTATAAATAATATCATCTGTAAGTTGGTTATGAAATTGTAAATTACCCTCGCCTAAATATTATAGTGTTAAAAATATTATAAAACGAGTTGTAAGGGCTGCTCTCGCCCATTCTATTACAAATGGTTGGATATTAAACATTGAAGTGCAAGTACTGTGTATTACTAAAACAAGTCTTAACACTATACTGCAAAGTTAGAAACATTGGTTAGGATTTTCGAAAGAAACCTAATAGATATGTCACCACCGTCCCGATAAAGACGATCACATATAGAATGCTTAATTCACCGAGACGGACAGCGATACGGTAGCTCAGTTGGTAGAGCGACGGGACGGTTTCCCAGTAGTCGCGGGTTCGAATCCCTGCCCGTATCGGTTTATTTTTCATTCTTTATTTATATAAATTTAAATAAGCTTAACATGGCTATACATGTTTAAAGATATTTTCAAACATTAATTTCGGTAGTGGCATCTTTTCAATGTTTATCTATACTGCAAAGTTAGAAACATTGGTTAGGATTTTCGAAAGAAACCTAATAGATGTCACCACCGTCCCGATAAAGACGATCACATATAGAATGCTTAATTCACCGAGACGGACAGCGATACGGTAGCTCAGTTGGTAGAGCGACGGGACGGTTTCCCAGTAGTCGCGGGTTCGAATCCCTGCCCGTATCGGTTTATTTTTCATTCTTTATTTATATAAATTTTAGAGATATGTAATTCAAATTGAGAAAAATATATACTTATGAAAGTTAGCAAGTGCGAGAAGAGTAAGAGAGTGTTAGGAATTAATAAGTTGGAATGGGGACTTGTCTAAAAAAGGTCATGCATTCTTGCACTTGGGGACATAACATCTGATATTGTTATAACATTAAAAAGATGAAATATAAATAATAGAGAGGATTAAAAAAGTTGTTTATATATTTTACGATCATCTACTCATGTAACCTTGTTTTATTATGTTTATTATGTATCTTTTATTCTTCTTTTTTCTTAGTATTTTGATATTGGATTGTCGAGGTCATTGGTTTGATTCTAGTATATTTTTTTTCTATACGGGCAGAAATAAGAAACAAAGGGACAAATATGTAGAATGATAAATTCACCAAAGCGGGTATCGATAAGCTCAAGTCGATGCCAGACTCAAGCCAGCTTCACTCTACCAATTTAGATCTAGCTCAATTGATAGATTGACGTTAACTTGAGCCAGACGGACAGACTTGACGGTTTCCCTGAGTTTGCAGACTTGAACCTCTCTACTGACAAACTGTTCATTGTATATTTATACATACATTTATGCATACCTTAAAGTATATATGTGCATAGAGAATCTCAAGCACAATTTATGATAATAATAATATTAATAATAACACTGGACAAATTATACACATTGATCTAACCCCTAAGTTATTTGCTTGTGTTAAGGATGTTAGATAACGACACAAATACATAGAAATACACATTATAAATACTGAAAATATATTTAACAAATGACCAAACCCAGAAATACAGACATCTATGCTCGTCACATACATGCCTGTCCCCATCGGGAATCGAACCAGAGTTCCATTGCGTCGCTGTCGTTAGGCGTATGCGCTAAGCAATCCGCCCCACGGGGCGGTTACAATTTATACTTCTTTGCCAGTGGATAGCTTTTTTATTAATATAATTAACTCGCGTATAATTATATTTCAATGTGTAGTACTCGTGAAAGTCTTAGAAAATACCAATATAAGTATCAGACAATGTATTTTATTAATTAAATCTGATTGATAATGTACTAGGAGGACGATCACAAACCCGATTATTAGATTACAATATATATAAACGTCATTAGTTATTATTATTACACCAAATCATAATACTGTGTGCTTTAACTAAATACTCGTTTAGTTAAAGCGCACTCTCTTTGTTAAAACGGAATATTAAGACAAATAGTGACAAGATGTACAAATAGAACAGAGTAAATAAAATGATCGGCAATTTTTCATTTCCGAAGTTGTCTTTGCTACTCGGGTTAGCAGAGCAATGGAAGCGAGCCTTGTTTAGTTTTTCTCTATATGCGGCGGTTAAAGTTTCGGGGAAAAATTTGAATGAGAGCTAGTTTCGCCGACAGTGATGACGGTGGCATATTTTGTCAATAAATACTTGAGAACTTTGACTTGTTTGTTTGTTGTTTATCTTTTCATTCTTATTTATTTGTTAGTTGAAAAAATCTTTATTATATTTTTGAATATAAAAGTAACCTTTAATTGCGAGTTGCAATAATTTTGGTTATATTTTGCAAACTTGTATTAGAATAGATTCAACTTCTCTATGGTACCTACAGTGTAATTGATAATTATTGGATAAGCTACTCAGTAAAACATCAAATACATTACCGTTAGTTCGAATATTCTTTTATTATGTTACTTCTGGAATATTACTCGAACATATATTTAGGAGAAAAATTAATAATAAAATAAGTCTCTACAAAACGAAACATCCTACTGCATTTTTCTTTTGTAGTCATGTTAAACAGTTTTTCATTTCAACATTTACATTATTTACCAAAGTCAATTACATGTTTATATTAATGTTTTAGTCGACCTACTTTTAAAACTAAATTGTACACGTTTACAAGTCGCTATTTTCAGCATAAGCCATACTACAAGAGTCGATAGGCCACAATAGGCGCCTAATTATAATTTATAATTGTTTTACGTGCTTGTAGCATTTTTATTACTGGCAATGCTCAGTGAAAGGTAACTCAATTTTCAGTCTTTTATATGGCATACACATCTGTTAAAAATATTTTTGGTAATTTCAACTCTATAGTGGAAATGGGAGAGGTGAGTTTTTAAAATGTTATTAAAGCCTTAATTATCAGTCAGAGGACTAGAAAACAGCTAGGTAATATAAACGTATCGTGCAAGATTTATGTTTCAACCTCTATATTAAAATTTATCGAGTACGTTTTATTATTAAAAACTATAATAAAAATAATTTAATTAAAGTATTTAATTAATTACCTGCAGAAGTGAGTTTCAGCTCTTAGCCTACCCTATCTCTATTTGAGAAGTGGCAGTGTGCATCGCGCCGGCCGGGCCAGTCCAGACAGACTAAATGCAGTCTTGACTACAGTGACAGGGATTTGCACTTTACGAACTGAATTTTTAATATCGCAGGTTATTTTGGCGCGAAGTGCCTAATTAGCTTTCGTAAATCGTCTGCTAGAGCTGCTGTTGGACCCGGAAAGTGTTATCTAGGATTATCAAGCCAATTTGATTAATTAGCTACGAGCTGAGAGGTATCTTTAGAGTCCCTATCTCGAAATAAAACAGCGTATATTATTACATCATTCCTTGTGTAATGTAGTGTCAAAATCATGTATAGCTGAATGACATACATGCATAACTTTTATATACCCGGGTATAGTTTTATATCCAATTATTTGATCGAACAGACGTCTTAAATATGAATATTAAATTTGTATTAGTAAAATTAATAAAAAAAATATATATTTTATTTTTATCATATATTGAATGTGGTTCCGACTGATTTATCTATTTAAGACAAAAATTTGCACTACTTATTCGGTATAATCGTGCCAACTGTCAGACACAGTGATACATGACAAAAGCGGTAAAGTCACAAGAAAAGTCAACGTGGTCATTAAGTTTTTTTAAATTGAGACGTTTCTGTGTTTTTCCCTACTTTTCTATTCTTCAGAATCTTCTTACTATAAGCAAGCACACAAAAACACATGATATATCGGTCAATGCAATGAAAATGATTTTCATATTTATATACTGAACAGTATCAGGTACTGTTAATATGAATTTAATTAAAAATACATCTCACTTTAGCACTAAGTTAGCATTTAATAATATTCCCCTCACACATTTCCATAAGCGGAGTAATTTATCAACGAAAATCTATTGACATCACCACATGTGAATAGTGACAGAGGACGTCCTAAATACACACACACGCGCACAATCATTGTGATCAGTCCTTTCCAAATATACGATTATGGAACTTATTACACTTCCAAAAATATTAATTTCTTTTTTGTCAATATTATTAATTTAAAGTAAATACTATATACCTCTTCTTTGTCAGCAATAAATATAATTTGTTATTTGTACAATAGAAAATACAGTCTATTTTACTTTAACTCACTATATATAAGCATTGGATTGATTGGAGTCTGATTTTGCTTTAGACCCTCGTATCATACCTAGTACCTACATACTTAATTAAACTGTCAAACATCTGACCGCCGTAAATTTGAATAATATTTAAGCAGAGTGATTTTTTAATAGAGTTAATGACTGTCATTTTACTAGTTATGCATAGCATGGTATTTAAGTAAAGTAGAATTAAAACATATAAATATTTTAGTTGAGTAAAATTAAGAAATGTTAAACTTTTCCCTGATTTAGAAAAGAACTAATATCGTATCAATCGAAATTTACAAGCAATTAAAAATCTATAAAAGGCGAAACATTCCTTAATAAATTGAAAACCTGATTCTGAAAGTTACTTCAAAGTTTCTAGACGGAGTGAAAAGGAATGTTATATATGGATACAGAAGAGAAACAGAGATAACGTAAATCCCCCATTACAACGAGGAAAGCTTTCCATTGATCACAGTAACGCGTGAAGCTTCGAAGAAAGCCCGCAATTTGTTAAGAAGGTAACAACAGCTGTACAGAGGCGCTCATACAAAAAATATACAGCTAGTATATTTAAAATTAACAAATAATAATAATGTTATAAAAATCACGTCATTATAAGGAAGGATACAATCCACATTTTTATATTCAATAATTAAGGTCGATATATCCTCGATTTCGATAATTTGTACGAATATCGTATGTCAGACCAACGATCATTCTATATTATTAAAGTTTGGTTTGTGAATATTAAATGCATTGTTATGTGAATTCACACGTGTGTTTAATAACTTTACCATCTACTTTAGAAATCATATCAAAGAGGATTAACATAATTTCAACATACCTAAATTACGCTTTCCTTCAAAGTTCTTTATTGTAAATAAGTTGCAAAGTTTGCAATATTCTCCTTTACAATGAAGCTGCGAACTCTCATTAGTCTGATTTATAAACACAGATTAACTTTTAAAGACGTAATGACTGCTCGGGGAATTTAATATCTTTAATGAGGTCAAATCTTGGGTTTTAAAAGTTTTAATGTAATAAATAATCGTCATAATTGTTTCATGGTAACGTGCAAATACGTAAAAAAAATAAATACGCGTATTTGTGTGTTTAAAAAATTAATAGAATTATGTATAAATAAACAACATACACACGTTTTATATATGCACACTATAATATATCTAAATAGATGATAAAAAAATATTTATAACATTTTTAAAATGCCTAATGATTTAAGTATTCTTCTTAAGAAAAATGTGATTAATCTAACAAAATAAAATTATTCTTCATGTGATGTTACATCACTTTAATAATGTAATGTTATGTGAGTCACACACGTTTCATGAATATAAAGTTCCTAAGACTGAAACAAACATTTTTAAAATTTCAACTTAGTACATTTTGATCGCAGGTCGAGGTTGTTGAGGTCTGATTTGAAATTAAATCTGTAATAGATGTACTAGATGTTACAAAAGTATCGTAAGCTTGTTAAGTCCTACAACGCACTAAGAAAGTGGGACCTCAACTTAATTAATCGATTTTGCTGTTATTTAACATGACTTAACATGACTATTTGTGAACATCAGTATATTTACGCCCTGATTATGTGTTAGAATAAGCTAATTTAAACAACGATTCGTAAATGTGTGTATAAACGACTACAAATATATGCTTCACTAAAGTTCAATATATGTCCTCACCTCCTTTAAAATAAAAAAAATTACAAAGTTAACAAAATAAGAATTCACTTTTTCTAAGGTTATAATCGATGTGAGTATTCAATCATATCCCATATTGTTACTAACATTTTGTTGCAGATCATATTTACAAGAAAACAAAAGAAGATAAATGAAACTTCTTAGAATTTAGACAAGTGAGTAAAAAGATGTCAATAATGTATGGGCTTCGAGTCAGCTTAGTCATTGTTGTTGGATATTGAATACAAAGAGTATGAAGAGTATGAGAGAATGTCAAGAAGAAAATATTTAATGAAAATAACGAAGTGACCCGAAGCTAGTTCGTGTTAAGGTCTGGAACGACCTTAGAATTGTATAAAAAAAAAACTTTACACTATACTTTAGAATATAGTGGGTGTAGCATTTATATTGTAGTGTCTGGTAGATGTACATTACCTATTTAAGGATATTGGAATAATTTCGATTCATTATTTTATTCGCCGACCATTTATTCATTGGCTGTGAATAAACTAAGTGAAGTCTAGATTTAACAATATAGAGTTTAAAAATATAAGCAACATTACCTATATCATATGTTTTATTAATTTACATAACCGAATGACAAGCATAAATATTCAAAACTGAGCAAATACAGTATTTTCTTTAAGTTATTGGCTTCTATTTGTAGTTGAATGGTTTAAGTGCAGTTCATAAATAGTTGAAAAATATTGAGTGTAATACTAAGTTCAATGAATGAAACAGATACTCCTATGGTTATATCAAGGACTGAATGAAACCTTCTGAAGATTAAACAGACCATTCAATGAATGTATGATTAATAAATAACTGACTGTGAAATGTAGTTATATAATGTAATGTAAAAAAAAAATAGAAAAATTGCTGTTACTTAATTTTTTAAAAAAAAACTTTTTTTCATTTTGTTAAATAAAAGGTTATAAAATGAAAAATCGTTTTAGTCCAAACTTTTGTCATGATTTTATGTGACAGAGAGAACCGTATTAGAATTTTTGAATATCTTATGATATTAACAACAAAAGTCTGATTATATATGCAGTGTTATTTGTAATTAATTGGTCATCTCTAGCAGACAGCCTCTCTTCATCAATCCCAACAACATTTTTTATGCGACTTTTTACAAATCTTGATAAACAACACAAAAACGTATCAAAAAAAATTTTGGTTCCTCTTTTACTTATTACTCTGTATTTTGTAAGAAGTACTTAAAAGGTCAACGCCCCGGTGCTATACATACGTTCAGAGTTAATGCCAGTTCAGAGGCATCCAATAAATTTTGTATGGGAAAACTTAAAATTTAAAAACTATTAATTTAAAAAAAAAACCGAAGAACAAATGTTGTTGGGATTGATATAAATAGGCTGCTTGCAAGAGATGGACAATTAATTACAAGTAACCCTTTATAAGACTAACTTTATAACAGAAAAAAGTATGAATTTCATTAAAATAAATGGACTACTTTAGCACTTTACTATCTAAAAAAACATTTTCTTTGCTTTATTTGTCTAAAAAATATGGTATATAAGAATCTGCTCGTTTTGCTTTAAATTTCATGTTTAAGTTATAGTTCAGTTTTTTCTTTCAGATAACCATTACAACCATTACATATTAAACGAATGTTTTTAGAAATTTTTATGGTTGATAGACAATATCTTGTTCAAATTGGGTTTGGTCTTAAATTGGTTTTGGGATAATCGGGGCCTATCCTAGAAAGCAATTGAATTTATTGCAATTCTAGTCACGTTGAGCTGGGTGAGCAGTATAATATATAAGTATATGTTTATATGTTCGTGTATTAGTATAATTATTACATTTTACGGTAAAAATATTCTGCAATTAAGTTATTTAAATAATGTTGAACATAGCTAATACATGCAAATTTGCTGTCATATCATTACAGTCACCTAGTTTAATAATGTTCTATATTTGAATAACTCTTTGTATGTTACGATACTCATGTATTACTTTTTTACGTAAGACAACTGTTTGATATTAGTCAGTGTAATGAAATGCACTTTTATATTTGAGGTCTTACGTTTAATAAATGTACTCCAGTTCCATTGCGGAACACATTAGTTTAAATGTCACTTGAAGAATTCAAATTCGAAACAATTCTAGAAATTAAATATTTTTGTGGCCATTAATTAGAAAGCCTTGTTGGATCTAGACTGGATTTATCTTATATCTATCTACAAAAAGGTCGAGGCAGGGCAACATAAAAATAGAATATTGATCGTAGCGCATTGAAGGGCTTTTATTTCATAAATGTTTACTACAAACGGCCAATGGTTTAAAATTTCTTGAGTCTGTATGTAGCTAGGCTAGCTAGGGCTGAAAAACTATACTAACCTACATACTGTGGTATACTTTACTTGGTGCTACATACTTTAATATATGATATTTTGTGCTAGTAATATGTGGTGCGTCTTATAAGCTGTTTTTTTATACGTTTATTATATTTCTGAATGTAAGCGTTTTAAGTCACATATGTAGGGATAGGGCGAGTGATTCAAACCGGATATTGGTGGATTAACCGGTTTTATAATGTTGATGAATAATTGTGTCCATCTGACCCGGATTAAAATGTATACTTATTATATATTTTTTATATAATTATTTTTATTAAACCTTAAAATTTGTTTGTTAGGTGTTTATATCTTTTAATAGTATGTATTCTATTGTTCAAGTCAAAACGATTTTAGTAGATGAGTAGATAAATATTTAATTATATGTTAATATTCGTTATTCTACTTGAATAAAATGTGTTTGTTTATATTATATATAGGTATTTTAAAATGTACAATGTTATTATCAGGATATAATTAAAAATCGTAGTTACATCTTGTAGAAGCATTTGGGATAATAACTAGTGAAGAAATAAATTAGGTAGACGTTAAAATTGGCAAGTTCAATTTCAATGCTCCCTCGTCCTTTTTCCAATTAATGATTGTATATTATTGCTACATATTACAAACATAAAAGTTATATTATATTAAACGTTTATTGAAGTATTTATAATATATAGGAAACACAAATTATGCTAAAGACCCAATTAAAATGTTGGTGTGATAAATAACAGAGTTATTATGCGAATCTCGCGCGATGTAACCGCATTCCTCGGGTTATTCTCATTTGATTTGTTTGTTACTATTGCTATAATGTAATGAAACATATCCCTTGTAAAGATAATATTTTTATATATATAATATCATTATTAACAATCGAAGTACAGGCTTATTAAATTTGTTTTTTTAGTCATACTGTTTTTTCCAATATTATTCAAACTAAAATGCCTTGGTCCAAGTTATTTTTGTTGTCGAGAATGGTACTCGTATTTAGCATAAATGAAGCAAGTACAATCTCTTAAAACAAGGACTTTAAATAAGTAACGACGATAGAAAGGACAAATCATAAATAATTTTTAATAACGTATTATATACGCCAAAATTTAAATGTTTCTTTTAAAAACAGCGAAACATACGCACAATACAAAAAATAAAAATAGGCTCGTAACGCCTTAATTTCGACTTCAAAAAGTTAAGAAAGCCTTCATGGGCTTAAGTATATGCATATATAATTGTTAGCTTTTATACATGTAGTAGTTTGGTTTTGACTAAAAATAAAGATATAAGTTGTTGATTTGACTAAAACAATTGAATCTCTGTAAAGAAGTTTAATTGATAAAGTAAATGTAATATTGGTTACTGATTTGAATAAGAATAAGAAGTATATAAATCGCAGCTCGGTTAAGAGAAGACATTGTGAAATTGGGAGTACAAGTTGTGTGGTGGTGCTATTGTGATAAAAGTGTAACAATTATAATAAACCGCTGAGTGTGTGATCGAGAGACTAAGTTGTGTAACAGTGATAGTAAAGAGTTTAAATAGTAAACAGTATAGTGTATTTATGAACAATGTCATAAAGTGCTTTAAAGAATAGAACGACTGTAGTTGGCGATTCTTTGCGGTAAGAGAGTTCTAATATAATAAAGTTCCAAAAGATATCTTAGATCTTCCTTTTCTTAGTTTTAAATTTAACATTAAAAGTGTATTATTATATCAATCTTATTATAATATTCAAGAATTTTTGGAAACTTGGGTCATTGACTCATCTGCAGGGTTGATGTTATAATGTATAAGTCAAACATTGATAAATTTCATTTAAAAAGAGCAACTGTTGATTTTCTGGCCAGCTCTTCTTAGCAGAACAGCATTTCGAGCTGGTGGTAGCTTACTCACAGACTGACTATACTGACCAATTTTATGTAAATGACGATTCAAAAGTCCGTGTAAATGCCTACTCAAATAAATATATTTAAAATTTAAATTTTTGAATTTTATTTTTTTGTTGACATTTCTATTTTAATATTTTTGTGATTCGATTAATTATTCGAATCCCACGTCCCAAAGAGGAGATCGTTTATCAAAGACCAATACTTGAAAAAAAATGTACTTTTCAAGTTTTGTTTAAACCTAAAAAACTGATGTCTTTTGAACATCTTTTTAATTATGTTATTTTATATATCTTGATGGATACTTATTTTTTAGCAGACAAATTAAAAAATAAATAAAAGGTATATAAACTATTTAGAAAATACACAGCGTAAGTAATTAAAAGTGTTTAAACCAAAAAAAAAACCATGTAGATAGCTTATAGTTTTCTGTTTAGTCACAGAACATGAATCTTATTGGATAAATTACTGCCATGTGACAAGTTGCTAAAAAAATGCACTTTTTAAGTAAAATACCAAGAAACGAACGAACAACAATTACTCGAAGAATTTAAATAATTCTTTTTATTAACAGAAAAGGAAATAAGATTTTTCCAAAGCGTTTGATTGTATCCAACATAACAACATTAATCATGGAAATTACAGCTAAAGCTGATTATTTCGTACCTAGACAACAGGATACAGGTAGTGGATGTAAATAGTAAACGAAATATTGGGTCAAGCTTTAAAATCACTGTCAAACAGAAATTAAATTTTAGGTCTATATACTTTTCTGATAAACATAAATGATCTATCATATCAAATTAAAAACAATAGCAAAGTTCCATTATTTGCAAATGACCTGATGGGAAGACTTTTTTATATTTGCAATATTTATCTCATTTTGACGTGTGCAAACAAATATAAAACATTTTCATGTTGTAAGTAATTTATAACTTTCACTTTGACTTAAATTACTGAGAGAGGTTATAAGGATAAAACTTCTATAATGATATATTTGACAGAAAATTGTACAACGGCATGGCATGCCGTGCATTAAGGACAGCAGTGAAAAGAGATCGGTTGAGTATCTGATCTAGGGGGGTGGGATCTCAAGATGCTATCTTAGACCGTTATTTGTTTATAAAAATGAACTGCCAAAATTTGCAGACAAACAAAATGTTTTTTTTTGTGTGTTTTTTGCATTTTTTTTTGATAATTCTTGTTTGATATTTAAATTAAAATGGCACAAGGTAATCTATAAGGGTGTAAATACAGCTCTCTGCCATATACTGTATAGGCTTAGTGTACAATTTTTTACTTAGTAATAAAAAAATATGTCTAATGAAAAATCTAGGCCTTCAAAGGATTTTAATTTTATGTTTATAGCGCATATGCAGGATGAAGTGGCTATAAATCATTTTTGTCTTTTAAATAGCAAGACCATAAATAGACAAGCACCAATAATCTGGATATTAGACGCCCAGAGTGTCAAGTTTGGCCTCTTTAACAATTATTCACGATCTGACGTTTTAATTATGTATGTTCAGCACTTTATTGATCGGTTTCAATACCTGTTAAATGTTCGAAACAAGGTAATTAAAAAGTTAACATTTTTATTAAATACTTGTTCATATAAAAATATTGAAGGACCAATTAGGAATCATTCGGTTCAAACTGCCGATACTTTGAAGAGAAATCATAAAGAATTAGTGAGACTCTACTGTTGAACCAACGGTTGTGGATTCGATTCCCACATGGTACAATGATTTATGTGATCCAAAAATTGTTGTACTGAGTTTGGGTGAACTTTGTATTCGTATTCGTAAAATACTCGATACAGGGATAATATAGATTATATTATTAAGGGAATTGTTTTTTTTTAATTTGCTAACCCAGACTACCTCTTAACAAATTTAAACATAAGACGCCAATAACAGATTAGGTTAACGATAATAAATGAATATACTTTGTCCGTAATTTTAGAAAAGTGCATCCGACATCCCAGAGCGGTTGTTTTAAGAGCATTGAAAAATGATACTCTTTGTTAGAGTGCTTTTTGAAACATTTTTTATATTCTAAATAACAGTCTTCACCTTTCACTTTTATAAAGTAAATATTTTCTTTTACATTAAGGTGACATGTCAGATGCTAGTAATATTTCAGTTTTATGATTCAACAGAAAGCCATGAAATATGTTCATGAAAAAAGTTTCGTTAGTGTTATTTTTAGTTACTATTACTGTGATATTATCACATTATTTATTTTTAAATATGACTACAAATAAATTAAATTATATAAACAAAAACACAGAGTTAATTCAAAAGGATATAAAAAATATCAATTACTCAGGCTTATACAAAGCTTGCCAACTACGTATTCTTTTGAGCATTGTTCCGTGATAAACGATCTAACTTTTCTCCTTCAGGTCCCAAATATCGTTAAAATATTAAAGACATTTTAATAAATACATGATTGGTCCTACATTTGTTTATAAGAATTTAAGTAAAGCATCTAATGTATATATAAAAAAATCTACATGTTTGTTAGTACAAAGTTTGTTAACTATTGTTGTATATTGTATATGCCTATATTTTTGGATTACTTTATTTATGATGTAAGAGTTCATTACTCATAAGAATTAATATTATAATGTTCAAGAAGTTCCTAAAGCCAACATTAATTAGTCAATAATTAAAGAGCAACATAGCAGCGAGGTTTGTAAATATCTACGTGAATCTCGGACATTCCAATCTAAGCAACGAGGTCTGAGTCCATATCTTATATCACTAATAAATATATAAACTCGTATAAAAAATCTGGACTCCCGACGTTATCCAAGCAACTATTAAAATTTAATTTTGTAGAAAGCTATCTCAGTGAGTAATGTACGCCGAATGCGAGAGTTAGCTCGAGCGACCCGGAGGAGTAACGGCATGAACGAAGTATCGAAGTAGTTCTTGCTTCTTCTCTTTACAATTCAGAGAGATGACGACTAAATTATTGTACTATACTTACTGTAAATTGTTATAGAATGTCTTATTTATTTGCCTCACATAATATACATGTAATGCTAATAATATTGTTAGCATTACATATCACTCGCTAACAAGCGCAACAATTTCCGTTAAGTATACGCCCAACATTAAGTCTTAGTATAGCTGTTAATTGTCATTAAAAATATTATTGTAAATAAAGTATCGTTATATATAGGAGAATACTTAACCTCATAAGTAACACACAGAGAATCCGATTCGATATTGAGAACCATTTCTATGCAAATGGCACATCGTTGAAATATGCGACACCAAATGAAATCATAAATTCCAGTAAATACGGCACTGGAGGTACGCGCTTTGGCGACCGCTCAGTCTTCAGTGGCTTGTATTAAATTTTTAAAATATTATAGCAATTTTATCTCGTACATCCTGCATTCTTGAATAACATTAATAGGAAAATAGTTTCGTAGTACGTTCTAAGAGAAAAATGTTATATTCAACATTACATTTAAAGCAAACCCTCCTAATAAATAAATCAGTATAATTATTTTATATATATTCAGAAATAACATATATTTTTTTTCTTATATAATATCATAAAACGTATGCCAGAATTGATGAACATGATACACTTATAACCCTTTTAAAATGGAGAGATCAGGGATTTCGGGTGTTACTCGAGCGCGGCAGATTAACATACAGGAGATTCCTTCAACCAGTTCAGGACTTTCTCGCAAACTTATTCCACAAATATAAGGGATCAGATTAATAAAAAAAAAGGTTATGATCATCAGAAATTCTCGAACGCGTCAGATTAAGAAAAGGGGGGTCAATTACTAATCTGAAAATTTAACACGTAACGTAAAAAAGGGGGAGGGCTACAAACTTGTAAAAAAAAACGTCATTTTGACATTCTCGAGCGTTTTATTTATTTCAAAGAATAAAGGGAAAAAATAATACCTGACGATTTCCATAAGCCAAAATAATAAATATTCGTCGATAAAGTTTAATATATAAAGTTCAATAACTTTTTAAAATTTATTTGTATTTCCATACAAAATTTATTTCTTGTCTCTGAACTGCCATTAACTCTGAGGTATGGCGCCCGGGCGTTGACTTTTTAAGTATTTCTTACGAAATACAGAGTTATATGTAAAAGAGAAAGCAAAATTTTGTTTGTTTCGTTTTTTTTTGTGGACAAATATTTTTGGGATAGGCGTAGAGAGGCTATCTGCAAGAGGTGGCCAACTAATTAAAAATAACCCTGTAAAGTTCATAAGAATTAGACATGAAACAATTTTTTAAATTTCTTATTTTATCACTTTTTTTTGAAAAGGTCAGTTTTTAATAAAGTTGTATGGTTTTGAGAAATCAAGAACTTTTTCTCCAGATAATAGTCAGTATAAGAGAAAGTACGTCTAGGATGTCAGGATGTAGAACATATATTTTTTCTTCATTTTCAACCCTTACGTAGATACGGCCACCACCACTCCGCAACCGATCATATTAAAATACGTCATTAAAAATTAACATGGCATGAATGCAATCATTATCTGACGCGAGAGTATGTCCATGCAATAGTTTCTTTTTTACATTTTTTAATATCTATAGACACTCCCCCCCACCACATACAACATTTTTTTATTTTTATCATCTAAGCCAAGCCATCGGAACCCAAGAGGTCTCTATGAGGCTCGCTTTCCTGGTATATTTATTAAACACTTGTAGCAGTTTATATATCAAATATATATCCATATTAAATCACACTGCAATATTTATTCTTATTACGAGTAATGTATTTTAACTTTAAACAATTATTTTGTAGATACAGTATTACAAATATCAAACCATTTTTAAAGATTCGGATTTTGCTCAATGGCAGTATTGTATCTCTTATCTTATAACGAAAAAGGTGAAAAATAATGGAACGTAAATCACTGTATCACATTACTATTGACTCCAATTGTAAACAATATGATAATGACGTTTAGATCACCAGTTTATTTTACTTAAAAAAACATATAGAACTAACTTCATACACATCAGTCAATGTATATGTATCATATAAATTAGTTCTCCTGGTAGGTCCAACGAGTAGGTACTTCAACGGCGATTGAAGCGTGCTCTGGGCCGCTAATAATGTGATTCTAATGAATAAAATAAATCTCTTACGATTCACCAGCCCCAATTACGTAAAGCGAGTTAATATCGATTAGCAGAAAATTTTTATACTACCATTTACAGATTATTATTGTTTTTAACTGCGTGACTTCGTGAATTGTCGTTGAAAATATTAGAAGTATCCAAGAGCATTGAGTTTTTAATACTTTCCTCTTTTTGCATATTATAAAGTAGATAAGTGTACCTAATTATATTTTACAATTAGACAAAGTACCTAAATACGGAAAATTTGAGAATGGTATGATTATTTCAGAACATGTGTAATGAAACGAACTAGCCGAGGTGGCTGGCTAGGGTCAGAACACGAATTTGATATAGGATTCTGCCGGTAAATCGAAAGGTTCTCAATATATTATGTATGAATGGTCTGACCAACAACAACGAGTCTTTACAGTTAAGAGCTCGTAACTATTCAGACCAGGCACTATTTTCGAATGAGGTCCCCGAAAATCACCCGATACTGATGGCCGATACGCTCTTCGAAGCTTGCAGCTTGCTTGGTCAGAGCAATGATGCGCGCGGGATTTGAATTAGGAATAAGTTAAGCGAATAGCGAAAAACATGTTTAATACCGTTGCTTCAGTAAGAAGTCGTTTCGCTTTTGCAATAAATTTTGAAACCTTACTTTTTACATCTTACATTTAATGTAATAAAGTAAAGATTAAAATGGTATCCAAAATATATATTAAATCTTTTTATACTCCGATATTTTGTTATGTAAGTAGGTATAATGGTTTAAAAATTATTATCAAAATAAATATTCTTCTAATTTTTAACAGATCCATATTTTCCAAAAAAATAATACATGACAATTGATAAATGTAGTATTATTATATTTTAATAAGAATTCAATTTAACTTAAGAAAAGGTATTATTATATTGACGATAACTAAAAACATATTCGAATAATTTGAACCTTCTTCGGAATCTCAATTAACCATATTTGTTATATAATGCTTGGCCATAAATACAGCCTAAAGGATTTTTTTGTATTGCTTAAAACATTTATTACTGTAGTTAATAAATAGTTCGTAAATATACGAAGCTAAATTCAAAATTAATATTTTAGAATAATTTAAAATAATGTCTATTGGCTTTATCATTATCCTTTTATTTTCAGTCACGCCCGTAATCAATATAGACATGTAACATAACTATGCTAATAGTTCAGTTAATTTTTGCAATAGAAACTATTAATATTTATTGATTTATTTATTTATACTCTTTATTGCACACCACAACACATGTAAAAAAAGTAATAGGTACATATAAAATAAATACATTGTAAAGTACAAAAGCCGGTCATATCGCCTAACGGCGATTTCTTCCAGAGGACCTTAAGGTTAGGAAAATTTAAAAAAACAATAGGAAATACTGGTAGGTAGTGTGGTTATAATGAATATACTAATAACTACATACAAATACTTAATAGTAATACATATATATCATTGTATAAAATATATAACAAACATACACTAATAAATACAACAATACATAAAAAGGAACTGCAATAGTAATATTTGTACCAGCACTGTGAAAGGACCTAGGCAATGATAGCCAGGTTATAAGCCTTACGATGGAAGCTTGCCTTGAAGGCTGTTGTGGAGAACTCTTAGTTAAAATGATTAAAAAATAATGATATATAAATTAATAATGATATATAAAGTAATTTCCAAGATTTATGTTTCATGTTGGATACAATGAAACGCTTTGGAAAAATTTTATTTCCTTTTCTGATAATAAAAAGAATTATTAAGATTCTACCAGTAATTGTTGTTCGTTCGTTTCTTTGTATTTTACTTAAAAAGTGCATTTTTCTTAGCAACTTGACACATGGCACTAATTTATCCAATAAGATTCATATTCTACATGGTTTTTTTTTGGTTGAAACACCTTTAATTACTAAAGCTGTGTATTTTCGCAATAGTTTATACACCTTTTATTAACGTTTTAATTTGACTGCTAAAAAATAAGTTTCAATCAAGAAATATATAAAATAACATAATTAAAAAGATGTTCAAAAGACATCAATTATTTAGGTTTAAACAAAACTTGAAAAGTACATTTTATTTCAAGTATTGGTCTATGATAAACGATCTCCTCTTTGGGGCGTGGGATTCGAATAATTAATCGAATCACAAAAATATTAAAATAGAAATGTCAACAAAAAATTAAATTCAAAATATATTTATTTAAGTAGGCATTTACACCTTTGAATCGTCATTTACATAAAATTGGTCAGTATAGTCAGTCTGTGAGTAAGCTACCACCAGCTCGAAATGCTGTTCTGATGAGAAGAGCTGGCCAGAAACTCAACAGTTGCTCTTTTTATTTGAAATTTAAAAATGTTTGACTTGTTATGACATCGGCCCTGCAGATGAGTCAATGATCCAAGTTCAATCAACCAAAAATTCTTGAATGTTATAATAAGATTTATTTAATAATATACTTTTAATGTTAAATTTAAAACTAAGAAAAGGAAGATCTAAGATATCTTGTGGAACATTATTATATATGCGTATACTCAAGCCCATGAAGGATTTTTTAACTTTTTGAAGTCGAAATTTAGGCGTTATTTTTTGTACTGTGCGTATGTTTTCGCTGATTATATATATATAATCAGTTATAAAAAAATATTTATGATTTGTCCTTTCTCCCGTCGTTACTTATTTAAAATCCTTGTTTTGAGAGATTGTACTTCCTTAATTTATGCTAAATACGAGTACCATTCTCGAGACCCAAGAAAAATAACTTGGACCAAGACATTTTAGTTTGAATAATATTGGAAAAAACAGTATGACTAAAAAAACAAATTTAATTAGCCTGTACTTCGATTGTTAATAAGGATATTATATATGTAAAAATATTATCTTTACAAAGGGTATGTGTTATTACATTATGGCAATAGTAACAAACAAATCAAACGAGAATGACCCGAGAAATGCGGTTACATGGAGCGAGATTCGCCTCTGTTATTTTGTTATTTATCACACCAACATTTTAATTGGGTCTTTAGCATAATTTGTGTTTCCTACATATTATAAATACTTCAATAAATTATACGTTTAATATAATATGACTTTTACGTTTGTAACTGTTTTAAAAATGATTAGCAATAATATACAATCATTAATTGAAAAGGAAGAGGGTGAATTGAAATAAAACTTGCCAATTTTAACGTCTACCTAATTTCTTTCTTTACTAGTTATTATCCTAAATGCTTCTACAAGATGTAACTACGATTTTTAATTATCTCCTGATAGTACATTTTAAAATTCCTATATATAATATAAACAAAAACATTTTATTCAAGTAGAATAACAAATATTAACATATAATTAAATAGGTAGCTACTCATCTACTAAAATCGTTTTGTCTTGATTAATAGAATACATACTATTTACATAAAAAACAGCTAACAAACAAAATTTACAGTTTAATTAAAATAATTATATAAAAAATATATAAAAAGTATACGGTTTAATCCGGGTCAAATGGACACAATTATTCATCAACATTATTAAACCGGTTAATCCATCAATATCCGGTTTGAATCACTCGCCCTATCCCTACATATGTGACTTAAAACGCTTACATTCAGAAGTATAATAAACGTATAAAAAACAGCTTACAAGACGCACCACATATTATTAGCACCACATATCAAATATTAAAGTATGTAGCACCAAGTAAAGTATGTACCACAGTATGTAGGTTAGTATAGTTTTTCAGCCCTAGCTAGCCTACCTACATACAGACTCAAGAAATTATAAACCATTGGCTGTTTGTAGTAAACATTTATGAAATAAAGGCCCTTCAATTCGCTACGATCTTTTATTCTATTTTTATATTGCCCTGCCTCGACCTTTTTGTAGATAGATATAAGATAAATCCAACAAGGCTTTCTAGTTAATGGCCACAAAAAAAATCATTTCTAGAATTGTTTCAAATCTGAATTCTTCAAGCGACATTTAAACTGATGTGTTCCGCAATGGAACTGGAGTATATTTATTAAACGTATTGACTCAAATATAAAAGTGCATTTCATTACACTGACTAATTTCAAACAATTGTCTTACGTAAAAAAGTAATACATGACTATCGTATCATACAAGGAATTATTCAAAGATAGAACATTATTAAACTAGGTAACTGTAATGATATGACAACAAATTTGCACGTATTAGCTATGTTCAAAATTATTTAAATAACTTAATATTTTTAACGTAAAATGTAATAATTATACTAATACACGAACATATAAACATATACTTATACATTATACTGCTCACGCAGCTCAACGTGACTAGAATTGCAATAAATTCAATTGCTTTCTAGGATAGGCCCTGATTATCCCAAAACCAATTTAAGACCAAACCCAACTTGAACAAGATATTGTCTATCAACCATAAAAAATTCTAAAAACATTCGTTTAATATGTAATGGTTTTAATGGTTATCTGAAAGAAAAAACTGAACTATAACTTAAACATGAAATTTAAAGCAAAACGAGCAGATTCTTATATACCATATTTTTTAGACAAATAAAGCAAAGAAAATGTTTTTTTAGATAGTAAAGTGCTAAAGTAGTCCATTTATTTTAATGAAATTCATACTTTTTTCTGTTATAAAGTTAATCTTATAAAGGGTTACTTGTAATTAATTGTCCATCTCTTGCAAGCAGCCTATTTATATCAATCCACACAACACGGTTTTTTTTAAATTAATAGTTTTTAAATTTTAAGTTTTCCCATACAAAATTTATTGGTTGCCTCTGAACTGGCATTAATTCTGAGCGTATGTATGGCGCCGGGGCGTTGACCTTTTAAGTAATTCTGACAAAATATAGAGTAATAAGTAAAAGAGGAACCAAAATTTTTTTTGATACGTTTTTGTGTTGTTATCAATATTTGTAAAAAGTCGCATAAAAAATGTTGTTGGGATTGATGAAGAGAGGCTGTCTGCTAGAGATGACCAAATAATTACAAATAACACTGCATATATAAACAGACTTTTGTTGTTAAGATCCTAAGATATTTAACAATTCTAATACTGTTTTCTCTGTCACATAAAATCATGACAAAAGTTTGGACTAAAACGATTTTTCATTTTATAACCTTTTATTTAACAAAATGTAAAAAAAAAAAAAAAAATAATTAAGTAACAGCAATTTTTCTATTCTTTTTTTTACATTACATTATATAACTACCTTTCACAGTCAGTTATTCATTAATCATACATTTCGACTGCCGCAACGAACAGTATCGAATCCACAAATCACTAACTTACAGCTACAACGGTTTAAAGTTGTATTTTGATCTCTAATCATAAATTATAATAATGTTATAGAAGTTATACCCAAATAAGATATATAATTTTATGTGTTTTCTTTTGCTTACACTCGAATTTAGAATTTAATTTGTATTTTATATATTTTTTATTTTCGACGATGTACCTTGTCGATAGAAATTGCAATTTAATCGAAAGTGGCAGATTCGATCGTATTGCGGCTTGAGAAAAAAATATAAAATATTGAATCTACCAGTTCCGATACTATTCTATGACAATCTATGTAAGAAATACCAACCTGTTAACAATTCGATACTTAGTTATTTAGTAGTAGTTATTAGTAATTTATTCATTTATTTACCTTGTTGTTGTTTGTTGAAGAGGAAAGGGGTACCAAAATCAAAACCTGAGTTATTGCTTGAATTAATAATAATATTTACTAAAATGAAATAAAAAATAATCATTATTAGCATGAGATCCATTACAAGTACCTAACATTAAAGGACATACTTATACACCTACTGAACCAAATTATTCATCACAGAATGAAATCACACATATCTAAATTATCGATATTTTGTACTTTATCCTGAGATCATTAAGTATTATTAAATAAATTAAACAATCTTCTAATGTAACCTACAGTAACTTAGTATTACGATTATTATTAGTCAGTCTCGTTTACTAAACTTTTCATAAAAAAAATCTGAGTAAGTATAACAAAATTATAAAAATAAAAATTATAATCCCTAATTCTTCTCAAACAAACTTCTCACAAAAACTTATATACTAATAAAACTCAACATTATTTAAACCACATAATAAAACAGAATCAGATTCATCATCATTTTTAATCATCTTCATCACTCTCCGAAACATTTAGAATTTGACTCCTTTTAAGGTTTTTAAAAAAGTCACGGTATCGCCTGGGTATATGTCCTGCTTCACAAAGACTCATTAAATCTTTATATTTGGCTTCCGGAACTGGCAAACTATCGGAATACAGTAGCTTCAATGCGTCGTAACCGGTTGGTTTCCGGTTGCGACGTGTTTTAACTAAGGTATTTAACCTTAAGTGTTCAAAATCCAAATCATACTTGTATAAAATAATGTCAGGTTCGGATCTCTTCACACAGATTTCCTTAATATTATTGCATTTGACGTCTTGATTTAAAGTGTTTTTCTTGAAATTTCTGTTTTGCAACAGTTCTTTTAAATCATATAACATATCTCGAGAAACTTCAATGACGTTATATGGCTCACCATTCGTTTTTGCCCAACGAACCAAAGCATACCATTGATCAGGAGTGTATATTATTTTGCCCTTTGCAGATCTTTCTATTAAGGCATGTACACTGTCAGCTTCTTGTTGAGTATGACCGGACTCCAGAAATCTGTGAGTGATATCTATACTATATTTCTTACTTGCGTATATGTAAAGACTGTATACTACTCTATTGCGATTTTGTCCATTATAATTGTCCGACCATAACCTTATATCTTGTGCACCTCTAAACACCTTTTTTTCAATAAAATCTTACAAACAACTTCCCACCTCGTTTGCTCCTCGTTTACCAACATTTTGTGGTCATAAATAGCAAAAAGCCTCTTTAATTCTAGCGTCGAAAACAGTAAAATGCATCAATGATAATTTTTTTTTACAATAATGACACTTCACCTGAAGGGCAGTTTAGCAATTTCTGAAAATCAAAGGTCGCGCATACTATTTTAGACGAACTTTGAATGGCGTCTTCTTTATCCCTTGTCTTATATTTTCTTGCAATTTTCTTATTTAAAATATGTGTGTTATATTGTGCTAGGATCTATTCTTCAGAGGGGTTGATTTTGTTGGAAAAAGCGTGACACTTCTCGCACAAATCTTTTTTCGGGATAAAAAATGCAATTTTCATGTGATCATTTACAATGTTTCGATATTGTCTTTCGGTCTCAGCTTTATTATTATATTTAGATATTTCTGACCAATCCTTGTACATTAAAAACATCTTACTAAAAATCAGCTGATTCGTCGTGTTTTCTTCATTTGGAGTGTCTACGGGGTCTTCAGTCAGTGGTGATCCGAAATTAAGAGATGATGGCATTGGTGTTTCTTCTTCACAGTCCAATATAACATTGCTGGAATCAGTTGGGCTCTCATTAGTCATAACTTCGGCTTGTGGACTAGGTAATACCATAATATTATCGTCATAAATGCCGTATAATATCCTCCATTCTTCTTCGGTGTAGTCGATGTCACGTACAGGTGATTCTTAAATAAAAAAAACCTAATTTAACATCTTTCTTTAATAATAAGATCAAAAAAAGAGCTAATAATAAACTGTGAACAAACGAATCTGCTAATGAATTAGGTATCCAGCGTAGAACAATATAGTATCTGGTAGATTCGACAAAAATGTTTCCAAGTATACTATCGAAAGTACCATATTCGATAATTTGTCTTACTTACAATGTACACGTATACCATTGAAAGTGGCACTTTCGATGTTTGCCAAACGCACATGAACTTATAACACTATCGATTCTACCACATTCGATAGTATAACTTGTTAATCTTCATATTAAGGAAAATAAAAAGGAAATAGAAGGAAAATTATTGATGATAGTTAAAAGATCAAACTACTAGCCATACAACAGCATTTATTTTCGATGTTTGTTCAGTTACCGGGATGATAAACATCTTTTTCTTTGGGTGAGGCTTCACAACTCTCACGTTGTTCTCCTTTTCTCACTAAATTAACCATATATTTACCTCGACTATTAATTTTCGAACTTAGAATAAGAAATAACAAAATACTAGAAACGTAGGTATGAAATAAAACAACTTAAAATTATATAAAACTAATACGTACTACTTCGCTTACATCGCGGCGAAGACTAACGAGTCTGGCAGTTACGGAGTGCGCGCGCGTATCGACACGTATGAAAACTATCGAACGTGTAACATTCGATGATGTTGGCCTCTCAAACGGTAAAGTTTCGATTGTATTCGACTCAAAACTTGTTTATATTTTTTCCTTTTTCCTTTTTTTTTTTTGTTTCTGATACTATGATTTAAATAGTATCGATTAGTATAATAAAAGAAAAAAGTTTTTTTTTTAGAATCGATACTGTTCGTTGCGGCAGTCGATTTATTGAATGGTCTGTTTAATCTTCAAAAAGTTTCATTCAGTCCTTGATATAACCATAGGAGTATCTGTTTCATTCATTGAACTTAGTATTACACTCAATATTTTTCGACTATTTATGAACTGCATTAAAACCATTCGACTACAAATAGAAGCCAATAACTTAAAGAAAATACTATATTTGCTCAGTTTTGAATATTTTTGCTTGTCATTCGGTTATGTAAATTAATAAAACTTATGATATAGGTAATGTTGCTTATATTTTTAAATTCTATATTGTTAAATCTAGACTTCACTTAGTTTATTCACAGCCAGTGAATAAATGGTCGGCGAATAAAATAATGTATCGAAATTATTCCAATATACTAAAATAGGTAATGTACATCTACAAGACACTAGAATATAAATGCTACACCCACTATATTCTAAAGTATAGTGTAAAGTTTTTTTTTTATACAATTCTAAGGTCGTTCCAGACCTTAACACGAACTAGCTTCGGGTCACTTCGTACTTTTCATTAAATATTTTCTTCTTGACATTCTCTCATACTCTTCATACTCTTTGTATTCAATATCCAACAACAATGACGAAGCTGACTCGAAGCCCATACATTAATTATTGACATCTTTTTACTCACTTGTCTAAATTCTAAGAAGTTTCATTTATCTTCTTTTGTTTTCTTGTAAATATGATCTGCAACAAAATGTTAGTAACAATATGGGATATGATTGAATACTCACATCGATTATAACCTTATGAAAAGTGAATTCTTATTTTGTTAACTTTGTATTTTTTTTTATTTTAAAGGAGGTGAGGACATAGTGCGTTGTAGGACTTAACAAGCTTACGGTACTTTTGTAACATCTAATACATCTATTACAGGTATAATTTCAAATAAGACTTCAACAACCTCGACCTGCGATCACAATGTACTAAGTTGAAATTTTAAAAATGTTTGTTTCAGTCTTACTAACTTTATATTCATGAAACGTATGTGACTCACATAACATTACATTATTATAGTGATGTAACATCACATGAAGAATAATATTATTTTGTTAGATTAATCACATTTTTCTTAAGAAGAATACTTAAATAATTTGGCATTTTAAAAATGTTATAAATATTTTCTTATCATCTATTTAGATATATTATAGTGTGAATATATAAAACGTGTGTATGTTGTTTATTTATACATAATTCTATTAAGTTTTTAAACACACAAATACGCGTATTTATTTTTTTTACGTATTTGCACGTTACCATGAAACAATTATGACGATTATTTATTACATTAAAACTTTTAAAACCCAAGATTTGACCTCATTAAGGATATTAAATTCCCCGAGCAGTCATTACGTCTTTAAAAGTTAATCTGTGTTTATAAATCAGACTAATGAGAGTTCGCAGCTTCATTGTAAAGGAGAATATTGCAAACTTTGCAACTTATTTACAATAAAGAACTTTGAAGGAAAGTGTAATTTAGGTATGTTGAAATTATGTTAATCCTCTTTGATATGATTTTTTAAGTATAAAGTAAAGTTATTAAACACACGTGTGAATTTACATAACAATGCATTTAATATTCACAGACCAAACTTTAATAATATAGAATGATTCGTTGGTCTGACATACGATATTCGTACAAATTATCGAAATGGAGGATATATCGACCTTAATTATTGAATATAAAAATGTGGATTGTCTCCTTCCTTATAATGACGTCATTTTTATAACATTATTATTATTTGTTAATTTTAAATATACTAGCTGTATATTTTTTGTATGAGCGCCTCTGTACAGCTGTTGTTACCTTCTTAACAAATTGCGGGCTTTCTTCGAAGCTTCACGCGTTACTGTGATCAATGGAAAGCTTTCCTCGTTGTAATGGGGATTTACATTATCTCTGTTCCTCTTCTGTATCCATATATAACATTCCTTTTCACTCCGTCTAGAAACTTTGAAGTAACTTTCAGAATCAGGTTTTCAATTTATTAAGGAATGTTTTGCCTCTTATGGATTTTTAAATGCTTGTAAATTTCGATTGATACGATATTAGTTCTCTTCTAAATCAGGGAAAAGTTTAACATTTCTTAATTTTATTCAACTAAAATATTTATATGTTTTAATTCTACTTTACTTAAATACCATGCTATGCATAACTAGTACAATGACAGTCATTAACTCTATTAAAAAATCACTCTGCTTAAATATTATTCAAATTTACAGCGGTCAGATGTTTGACAGTTTAATTAAGTATGTAGGTACTAGGTATGATACGAAGGTCTAAAGCAAAATCAGATTCCAATCAATCCAATGCTTATATCCAGTGAGTTAAAGTAAAATAGACTGTATTTTCTATTGTACAAATAACAAATTATATTTATTGCTGACAAAGAAGAGGTATACAGTATTTACTATAAATTAATAATATTGACAAAAAAGAAATTAATATTTTTGGAAGTGTAATAAGATCCATAATCGTATATTTGGAAAGGACTGATCACAATGATTGTGCGCGTGTGAGTGTGTGTATTTAGGACGTCCTCTGTCACTATTCACATGTGGTGATGTCAATAGATTTTCGTGGATAAATTACTCCGCTTATGGAAACGTGTGAGGGGAATATTATTAAATGCTAACTTAGTGCTAAAGTGAGATGTATTTTTAATTAAATTGATATTAACAGTACCTGATACCGTTCAGGAGGAACTGTTTTTTGGAGAAGTGCTGCCATATGTGTATAAATATGAAAATCATTTCCATTGCATTGACCGATATAGCATGAGATTTTTGTGTGCTTGCTTATAGTAAGAAGATTCTGAAGAATAGAAAAGTAGGGAAAAATACAGAAAGTTACACAGAAACGTCTCAATTTAAGAAAACTTAATGGCCACGTTGACTTTTCTTATGTGACTTTACCGCTTTTGTCATGTATCACTGTGTCTGACAGTTGGCACGATTATACCGAATAAGTTGTGGAATTTTTTATCTTAAATTGATAAATCAGTCGGGACCATATTCAATATACGATAAAAATAAAATATATACATTTTTTTTTAATTTTAGTAATACAAATTCAATATTCATATTTCAGAAGTCGTTTGGATCAAATAATTGGATATAAAACTATATCCGGGTATATAAAAGTTATGCATGTATGTCATTCAGCTATACACGATTTTGACACTACATTACACAAGGAACGAGATTATATACGCTGTTTTATTTAGAGATAGGGACTCTAAAGATACCTCTCAGCTCGTAGGTAAATAGCTCGTAGGCTAAGAGCCGAAACTCAATTCTGCAGGTAATTAATTAAATACTTTAATTAAATTTATTACAGTTTTTAATAATAAAACGTACTCGATAAATTTTAATAAAGAGTTTGATACATAAATCTTGCATGATACGTTTATATTATCTAGCTGTTTTCTAATCCTCTGACTGATAATTAAGGCTTTAATAACATTTTAAAAACTCACCTCTCCCATTTCCTATAGTGGAAATGGGAGAGGTGGAAATGGGAGAGTTGAAATTACCAAAAATATTTTTAACGGATGTGTATGCCATATAAAAGACTGAAAATTGAGTTACCTTTCACTGAGCGTTGCCAGTAAAAAAAAATGCTACAAGCATGTAAAATAATTATAAATTATAATTAGGTTCTTATTGTGGCCTATCGACTCTTGTAGTATGGCTTATGCTGAAAATAGCGACTTGTAAACGTGTACATTTTAGTTTTAAAAGTAGGTCGACTAAAACATTAATATAAACATGTAATTGACTTTGGTAAATAATGTAAATGTTGAAATGAAAAACTGTTTAACATGACTATAAAAGAAAAATGCAGTAAATATATGTTCGAGTAATATTCCAGAAGTAATATAATATAAAGAATATTCGAACTTAAGGTAATGTATTTGATGTTTTACTGTGTAGCTTATCCAATAATTATCAATCACACTGTACCATAGAGATGTTCAATCTATTCTAATCCAAGTTTGCAAAATATATTAATTTATTAATTAATTATTGCAACTCGCAACTAAAGGTTACTTTTATATTCAAAAATATTATAAAGATTTTTTCAACTAACAAATAAATAAGAATGAAAAGATAAACAACAAACAAACAAGTCGAAGTTCTCAAGTATTTATTTACAAAATATGCCACCGTCATCACTATCGGTGAAACTAGCTCTCATTCAAATTTTTCCCCAAAACTTTAACCGCCGCATATAGAGAAATACTAAACAAGGCTCGCTTCCATTGCTCTGCTACCGAGTAGCAAAGACAACTTCGGAAATGAAAAATTGCCGAGTATTTTATTTACTCTGTTCTATTTGTACATCTTGTCAACACTATTTGCCATAATATATATTCGGTTTTTGCAAAGATAAATTAGTATTTAGTTAAGGCGCACAGTGATTTGATGTAAAATAACTAATGACGTATATATATTTTGTAATCTAATAATCGGATTTGTGATCGTCCTCCTAGTACATTATCAATCAGATTTAATTAATAAAATACATTTTCTGATACTTATATTGGTATTTTCTAAGACTTTCACGAGTACTACACATTAAAATAAAAAGATTTTTACGGATTTAACTTGCGTATTTACATCGTAGACTTTAAATCCTCCATGGAGGCAAGACACCCCCATCTCGTCTTACCGTCAACACTATTGCTGCAAAGCATTCGAAACGTCGGGTTAAATTTAAAATGTAAATTAAAAAAATTATTATTATACGCGAGTGAAATCCGTCAAAATAGTTTTATTTCAATAATATTTATATTGACCAAAAAGCTAGTCAGTATTGGCAGAGATGTATAAATTGTGCTTAAAATTGTTAAGGTTATTTAAATTTTAAATAAATATACAATGAAAAGTTTGTCAGTACTAGGTACAGTAGAGGTTTAAGTCTGCACACTCAGGGAAACCGTCAAGTCTGTCCGTCTGGCTCAAGTTAACGTCACTCTATCAATTGAGCTAGATCTAAATTGATAGATTGACGCTTGCTTGAGCTAGGCATCGACTTGAGCTTAACGTTACCCGCTTTGGTGAATTTAGCATTCTCCATATTTGTCCCTTTGTTTCTTATTTCTGCCCGTATAGAAAAAAATTATACTAGAAGCAAACCAATGACCTCGACAAACAAATATCAAAATACTAAGAAAAAAGAAGAATTAAAGACATATAATAAACATAATAAAATAATGGTTACATGAGTAAATGATCGTAAAATATATAAACAACTTTTTAATCTGCTCTTTTATTTATATTTCATCTTTTTAATGTAATAACAATATCAGATGTTATGTCCCCAAGTGCAAGAATGCATGACCTTTTTTAGACAAGTCCCCATTCCAACTTATTAATTCCTAAGCTGTCACTGTCTTACTCTTCTCGCACTTGCTAACTTTCATAAGTATATATTTTTCTCAATTTGAATTACATGTCTTTGCTACTTTATTCACATAAATAAATTTGTTGAAAAATATTTAAAGAACAATAATACAGTGAATTTAGTCCGCAGCGACATGGCACAAACCTTATAAGGCCTTTCTGTTTTTATTAGGTTTAATTTTTGTAAATTCGAAATAAATTTAATTTTATTATTTTTTAAAGTATTTGTTTTGGTTTTATACATAGCTATTTGTGTGCAATAAAGTGTTATAAATAAAGGGCACTGTTATCTATCACAATAAAGATTTATTTGGGTCCTTTCATACCACTTGGTAAACGCAGAAATGCGCTTACATTTTATAACCGCAATATCATCATCATAATTTCTAAAGTAAAATCATTTTTATCCCTTGTAAATTATATATTGACTATTTTTCTATTATTTCTTAAAATAAAAGAAAAATATTCAATATTAAAATAAATGTATGTAGGAAAATAAGTGTTACAATAGCAAGTTCTTATATTTGCAAAACATGAGATTGATTTAGAAATCTCATCAACTTATTACTATGCATTAGATTACCTCTAATCTAATGCATAGTCGTAGTTTCAACTTAACTACGTCAACGTTAAGGCGTTATCTGCATAATAAATAAATTGTTTAAATGAAAAACGTATTATTCCGATAATAAGTTCTTAAACTAATTAAAAAAAATAACGTCAAATCCGATTCGTGTAAGAAAATGAGTTGACATTTTTATTCAACTTGTACACAAAATATTCTTTCCCTTTCTTTAAAAACAATTGTCATAATTATAATACTCTTAAAATGGAGCATACGCACTCCGTAACTACTAAGATGTCGCTGAATATATATATACCGTACCGTATCGTACGATATGGTAGCGCAATTGGTAGAGCGACGGGACGATTTCCCAGAGCACGCGGTTTGGAATCCCTGCCCGTATCGGTTTATTTTTTTTCGTTTAAACCTCGTGTTTATCACCAAAATTATCACAATTGTTGATACTTAATTTAAGTGTGAAGAAAGTCATACCTCTTACTTCAGTATGCTTATTACAATAAAAAACTTTTTTTATTTTAAAATCTTAAATCATTATTTCTAAATGTTATTATCACCGTCAACACACTATCTAACATGATGAACTTATCTTCCTGCACTGAAAATAGGAAAAAATAAAACAGATTATTTGTAATTATGTGTAAATTAAACTTCATTGTTACGACATAAATTCAAAACAAGAATCTTTAAAAATCAGCAGAGTTTATGCTATCGTTTCGGGATACAGAGTTTAACGAGATATATCTTTGTTATATAAAGACAACCTACTTATTGTTACGATAGATATTGAATTTGGGCATTATTCAATGTATCTGTTGTAAAGTTACTCTAAAATATTTGAATTATAGGATTGACACACATAATAATGGCACTAATCAAAAAGAATATCAGTTTCACTACGTCAAAATAAAAATATATTAAAATATAAATATACAAAACTAAAAAATACATCTATAGACTTTTAAAAAATAATGTTTATATAAAACAAGTACTTAGTTTATATCGGTATTTCTTAATTGTTTTCATAAAGTAATAAAAATGCGACACCTCTAACCTTTGCGCAACCTCGACTAACCTTGGCTTCAAGCCAGGACACGCTATACTAGAACCGATCCACAAGACTTTCGGTACGACTTGAAAGCACTTATATTTTACATTTTTACAACATTAATTAGTTAATAATTAAAGAGCAACATAGCAGCGAGGTTTGTAAATATCTACGTGAATCTCGGACATTCCAATCTAAGCAACGAGGTCTGAGTCCATATCTTATATCACTAATAAATATATAAACTCGTGTAAAAAATCTGGACTCCCGACGTTATCCAAGCAACTATTAAAATTTAATTTTGTAGAAAGCTATCTCAGTGAGTAATGTACACCGAATGCGAGTGTTAGCTCGAGCGACCCGGAGTAGTAATGGCAGGAACGAAGTATCGAAGTAGTTCTTGCTTTCTAATGAAGTAGTTTTCTTTACAATTCAGAGAGATGACGACTAAATTATTGTACTATACTTACTGTAAATTGTTATAGAATGTCTTATTTATTTGCCTCACATAATATACATGTAATGCTAATAATATTGTTAGCATTACATATCACTCGCTAACAAGCGCAACAATTTCCGTTAAGTATACGCCCAACATTAAGTCTTAGTATAGCTGTTAATTGTCATTAAAAACATTATTGTAAACAAAGTATCGTTATAGATACAAGGAGAATACTTAACCTCATGAGTAACACACAGAGAATCCGATTCGATATTGAGAACCATTTCTATGCAAATGGCACATCGTTGAAATATGCGACACCAAATGAAATCATAAATTCCAGTAAATATGGCACTGGAGGTACGCGCTTTGGCGACCGCTCAGTCTTCAGTGGCTTGTATTAAATTTTTAAAATATTATAGCAATTTTATCTCGTACATCCTGCATTCTTGAATAACATTAATAGGAAAATAGTTTCGTGGTACGTTCTAAGAGAAAAATGTTATATTCAACATTACATTTAAAGCAAACCCTCCTAATAAATAAATCAGTATAATTATTTCATATATATTGAGAAATAACATTTTTTTTTTCTTATATTATATCATAAAATGTATGCCAGAATTGATGAACATGATACACTTATAACCCTTTTATATTATTTTTTTACCTTTTAGATTAGATTAACATACAGGAGATTCCTTGAACCAGTTCAGGACTTTCTCGCAATCTTATTCCACAGATATAAGGGATCAGATTAATAAAAAAAATGATCATCAGAAATTCTCGAAGGCGTCAGATTAAGAAAAGGGGGGGTCAATTACTAATCTGAAAATTTAACACGTAACGTAAAAAAGGGGGAGGGCTACCTGACGATTTCCATAAGCCAAAATAATAAATATTCGTCGATAAAGTTTAATATATAAAGTTCAATAACTTTTTAAAATTTAAGTTTTCCCATACAAAATTTATTTCTTGTTTCTGAACTGGCATTAACTCTGACGTATGGCGCCCGGGCGTTGACTTTTTAAGTATTTCTTACAAAATACAGAGTTATAAGTAAAAGAGAAAGCAAAATTTTGTTTGTTTCGTTTTTTTTTTTTGAACAAATATTTTTGGGATAGATGTCCAGAGGCTGTCTGCAAGAGGTGGCCAACTAATTATATATAAACCTGTAAAGTTCATAAGAATTAGACATGAAACAATTTTTTAAATTTCTTATTTTATCACTTTTTTTTTGCATGTATTATGTGACCTTTTCAATTAAGTTGTATGGTTTTGAGAAATCGAGAACTTTTTCTCCAGATAATAGTCAGTATAAGAGAAAGTACGTCTAGGACGTCAGGATGTAGAATATATATTTTTTTATTCATTTTCAACCCTTACGTAGATACGGCCACCACCACTCCGCAACCGATCATATTAAAATACGTCATTAAAAATTAACATGGCATGAATGCAATCATTATCTGACGCGAGAGTATGTCCATGCAATAGTTTCTTTTTTACATTTTTGATTATCTATAGACGCTCCCCCCACCAATGAACAGGTATAGATCATATAACATTTTTTTATTTTTATCATCTAAGCTTCGGAACCCAAGAGGTCTCTATGAGGCTCGCTTTCCTGGTATATTTATTAAACACTTGTGGCATATCAAATATATATTCATATTTAAATCAGACCACAATATGTATTCTTATTAGAAATATATAATAACTTTAAATAATTATTTTGTACAGTATTACAAATATAAAAAAAAAATAAAGATTCCTTATTCAGATATTGCTCAATGGCAGTATTGTATCTCTTATCTTATAACAAAAAAGGTAAAAAATAATGGAACGTAAATAAATCACTGTACCTAAATTGCTATTTACTCCATAAAACATTGCTATTTACTCCATATATAAACCATATGATAATGACGTTTAGATCAACAATTTATTTTACTTAAAAAAACATATAGGATTAACTTCATACACATCACTCAATGTGTATCATATAAATTTATTTTCCTGGTAGGTCCAATGAGTAGGTATATAAACGGCGGTTGAAGAGTGCTCTGGGCCGCTAATAATGTGATTCTAATGAATAAAATAAATCTCTTACGATTCACCAGCCCCAATTACGTAAAGCGAGTTAATATCGATTAGCAGAAAAAAAATATTCTACCATTTACAGATTATTTTTTTTTTTAAATGCGTGACTTCCTGAATTGTCGTTGAAAATATTAGAAGTATCCAAGAGCATTGAGTTTTTAATATTTTCCTCTTTTTGCATGTTACCTAAGTGTACCTTATTGTATTTTACAATTAAACAAAGTACCTAAATACGGAAAATTTGTGAATGGTATGATTATTTCAGAACATGTGTAATGAAATGAACTAGCCGAGGTGGCTGGCTAGGGTCAGAACACGAATTTGATATACGATTCTGCCGGTAAATCAAAAGGTTCTCAATATATTATGTACAAATGGTGTGACCAACAACAACAAGTCTTTACAGTTAAGAGCTTGTAACTATTCAGACCAGGCACTATTTTCGAATGAGGTCCCCGAAAATCACCCGATACTGATGCCCGATACGCTCTTCGAAGCTTGCTATTGGTCAGAGCAATGATGCGCGAGGGATTTGAATTAGGAATAAGTTAAGCGGATAGCGAAAAATACGTTTAATACCGTTGCTAAAGTAAGAAGCCTGTACAATGAATTTTGAAACCTTACTTCTTATATCGGTGACCATACATTTAATGCAATAAGTACTATAAAGATAAAAATGGTATCCAAAAAGTATATTAAATCTTCTTATACTCCGATATTTTGTCAGGTAAGTATAATGGTTTAAAAATTATCATCAAAACAAATATTGCTCTCATTTTTAACTGATCCATATTTAAAAAATAATAATATATGACAAATGATAAATGTAGTATTATTTTATTTTAATAAGAATAATTAAACTTAACTTTAAAAAAAGGTAATATTATACTGACGAGAAATAAAAAAATATTATTCAAAAAATTTGAACCTTCTTCGGAATCTCAACTAAGCATATTTGTTATTTATGCCTTGCCGTAAATACAGCCAAAAGGATTTTTTTGTATTGCTTAAAACATTTATTACTGTAGTTAATAAATAGCTAAATATACGAAGCTAAATTCAAAATTAATATTTTAGAATAATTCAAAATAATGTCTATTGGCTTTACCATTTTTTATAGACATGTAACATAACTATGCTAATAGTTTATTTCAGTTTTGCAATAGAAACTATTAATATTTATTGATTTATTTATTTATACTCTTTATTGCACACCACAACACATGTAAAAAAAGTAATAGGTACATATAAAACAAATACATTGTAAAGTACAAAAGCCGGTCATATCGCCTAACGGCGATTTCTTCCAGACGACCTTAAGGTTAGGAAAATTTAAAAAAACAATAGGAAATACTGGTAGGTAGTGTGGTTATAATGAATATACTAATAACTACATACAAATACTTAATAGTAATACATATATATCATTGTATAAAATATATAACAAAAATACACTAATAAATACAACAATACATGAAAAGGAACTACAATAGTAATATTTGTACCAGCACTATGCAAGGACCCAGGCAATGATAGCCAGGTTATAACCCTTACGATGGAAGCTTACCTTGAAGGCTGTTGTGGAGAACTCTTAGTTATAATGATTAAAAAATAATTATATATAATGAAACGCGATAGTTTAATAATTAGAACTCTTACTGGTTCCTGGATAGATACAGATTGCAAATTTTAGATGCAGATGGCAAAGGTTCTATGTTAGAATATTTTTTACTAGCCAGTGGTCATCAAGATGCGAAAGTCGCTTTAAGAACCTCTGGCTGACAGTTTGATACACTTGACGTTTGAATCGTAGGTAGATATGGACACCTTCAAAATATCAATGTGAAATTCAGGCCTATTCAGTATGTAGGTATGTAGGTATGAAGGTATACATAAGCCGTGTGTTCCGGGGCCACTAGTAATGTGATTTTAATGCTGCTATAAATCGCGTCCTGCGACGTCCCTCACCAGCCAAATATACGTATTGCAGGTTTAAGGCGATTGTTGTATTACCCCGCATAAAACTTATTGCATAATAAGATATGGTAGAATATATCATATTATATATTATACAACAACGTTATATCATTGAGTACCAACATTCAGGAGCTTGGCTGTCATTATTTATCTCTTTCTGTATTTAATGAGTACTGTCATTATATTTTATAATAACCCAAAACAAATCTGTAGGAGCCTTCTTTTATTTAATAATACCGGAAATCAATGATATGATACTATGGTTCTATGATATATAAGTTAGTTAATTAAAACTAAACTATTCTAGTAGTTCCATATAATTATATTAAATTTATAACGTTTTTAAGACTATTGCTTTAAGTAAACAATCGTTTTGGATTTAAGTCGGTTTTCAGCAATTTTGACGGAATCCTACACGACGTTAGTTTGTCATGTATATTTCTCACTTTTTTTTTCTCACTACTAATAATCCGTTTTAAGTCTTAATAAAAAAAAAGTAGCCTTGCTTTGAGAACTTCTGAGAACTGAGAAATATATAAAACATATACAAGATGTTTAATTGTAACAACACAGTTTAAATTTCGTAACATGACAATACTGTTATGCATAACAGTTATAATATAAAAAAAATAAATATATAGTTAAAAATCACTAACGCTTTAAAAATGAATCGAACTAAAAAGTGAAAAATAATTCGTAATATGAGAATAAATAATTGGCAAAATATAAAAAAAAAAATGTGGAAAAAAGCGTGGGGCGCTTCGGGCTATTACTTTTATGGCAGTTTTAAAGTCATTGTAGTGATTGAAAAATTTCAAATGTGAATATTTAAATAAAACTTACTTTATTTTTAGAAATTAATAAAATTATTATATAATTAGTCTGTACGATAATTATTAATCCTAGAGATCAAATAATCTCATTAATTTACTATCGGTCTTTGATATGTGTACAAAGTTTGAACAAAATCTGTTCGTGGGAAATGAGACAAAATCGCGTTCGAAAAAGTCGATTATAAGGTAACAAACAAGAAACACATACAAATGAAACTAATAAAAGCGTATTTATTCAGATAAGTTGGAAAAAATAATTCGAGTGCTTTATTTAAAAATATATTTTGTACATAAACTAAACGAGTTTTCTGGAAGAGTAGTTGTAGTTTCATGTTCCACACCGATAAAAGCAGCTGTAAACAACCAGTTGTGTTATTTTTTATATTTAAGTGCAGAAACACCGCGTGCTCTTTGATATCGCTGGCACCTTGGTGTAGCGTCAGTTCTATATTTTATAACGTTATTTTTGCCTTTGACTGTTAAGTGATACCGCCTCAGTAGGGTGGACCCTTCCTTTTTGTTTTTTTTGTTGAGCTTTAAATATATAATGTTAAACAAATTAAGTATTAGACTCGTTAGTAGCCATCTTCATTTTCCATTTACTTATTGTTTTGAAAGTTCGTTCTAACCAAGGGAGGCATAAAGCTTAAATGTTGGAAGGGTTTTCAAGATGGCGGCGAGTGTTGTTAAATATTTAAGGAGAGATTCATGCAGATAAAACTTGTAAGATTATCTTAAAACTTGTATGCATCTTATGTTTTAGTGATAAAACTTATTTTACATTTCACATTTCACCTGTGTATAATATATACTTTTACTAATGAATACGATCTTGTTAAAAGAGATTATTTAAACTTTTCTATGATGTATACAAAATAATATTTGCTTAAGAATATTTTTTTTTGATTTAATTTAATATTATTTTTCGTTTTGCACATCTGTCCTTCGTTATTTTTTTTTAATTAATATTAAATAACAAAAATTAATTTCAATTATTTTTTTTTAAAGTGAACAGAAGTTATTGTTGCTAATTTTTAAAAAAACTTTATTTCCATGTTTAGGGTTATGTATACATTTTTTATCAAAAAATGTATTAATGAGGCACAACTTCTGAAAACCTTGGCTTCGAGCCAGGACTCGATACTCTGCAACGGATTCATAAGAGTTTAGGTGCTACTAGAAAGCACTTATATGATTTGTGAAGATATGTAGCAACTAAAACTTAATCTTAAAATTGAAAATGGATTTATTCTTATTATTTTTATTTATTTGTTGTCTGTTCTACTCGAATTACGATTCGATGTAAGGAAAAAATAGCTCCAGTTACTGGCACACAACTTTTTGCAGAGAGCATTGCAACATCTCCAAAAGCATATCAGATCAATATGTTATAACGAAATTAAAAAAACATATGTTAAACATGTACATGTTAAACAATGTACAGCCAACAGCGTTTGCTTCGTGAAAAATATATTTATTTAATGTAATTTCGCTTTACTGCTTAATGTTGTCGATGCGACATACAATTTTAATAAATATTTTTTAGATATTATAGATTTCTAAATCTGACGTGTTTACTATTTATATTGAGCACTCGATTGATGGCTTTTAAAATCTTTTAAGAGAAATATTCAACGATTCTAATTATAAATATATTTGTGAACAACCATTTATTGCTTTAAAATTTAGTTTTGCAAAAACTAAACTATAATTTTAGTAAATAGGACTTTTCTGACGTCATTTTACTGAACATTTTGTTGGTGTGTTATTATTGGTGAAAATACGGTAAGGTTTTCGAACACTAAATAAATAATAAAAATAAAAAAAAACACGCACCTGTTCGGCCTTTAAATAGTATTAAAAGAAACCTTTTTCAAAAGAGACTATTTTCTAACCAAAAATCTAACGACACTGTAGTAAAGCCGACCTTATTAATTTATGAACTCTGAGATATCAATGAAAACCCTTTCTATGTTTATTATTATTATAATTAAAATGTATGTCGGTGTACACTTGAACATCAATTTCATCAGCAATTGGGTGCTGGTCAAACGTCAATGCCATAACGAACATTCAGGGGAAGGCGGCCATATTGTAATAACGTACATATGACTTATGATCGTAGTGACGTGCGCACGCGACCACGTGCTCGGAGGACCGTAAATAAATCCAAGAAAATCGTCTTCGCAATGGCTATTTTATAATTGTTTTTTTTTTGTATATTTTTATTGTTAATAGTAATACAATTAAGCTTATAGATTTTTTTAATTATGTGTCATTAATTTAATATATTAAGAAAAATATATTAATTCTAACAATATCATATATCATAATTGGATATCATAGATGATCTACTCTTAAAATGTTATTGTTTTTTATTTTCACTTTTAAAATATAACAAAATTAAAACAAAAAACTCAATTAGTTTGATAAATATGAATATGTGTTAAAAAATCACATAATTTTAAATTTAGGTATCAAACGGCTCGCTTCCGTCACGAAACTTGTACCAAATGCTATCCACCACGTATGGCGTAAGTTATCTTGTTATAGTGAAATACTTTGTTATTAAGAACGCTTTTTGGTTTCTAAACATATCACTATATACATGGTAACAGTTCTTATTTAATACTTATGGGGGATACTCTAATCATTACTGATTTACGTAATATGTATCTAATTATATTTACATACGTAAATACAAAAAAGAGAATTTTAAACAGAAAATGATGATAGGATACCTATAGAATTCTAAAAAATAAAAAAAACCCTACAAATTTTAAAAGTAGGTACTCTATTAAGATTTAAATATATTTTGTTTATAAAACAAAAAAAATATATATGTTTATTTTTTTATAACACATTATAGAGTTTTTGATATTATGTTCATTTATTTTGGTTATTCATTATCTAACTTGTGAACGGACTAGTTGCAATCTGCATTTATTTCAGATTATAGTCCTCGAGCAAGCGCAGTTACATTTTAAATACAAAAATATTAGTTAAAGTATCAACTTATATTATTGGTACAAATATAAATATAGAAAAAGTACGAAACATCTAATTATATTTTACTTCTTACTACATCCAAGCAGCAAACCGACTTCTAGCTGAGATTTCTTCCAATAATTCAATTTGTTAAGTTTTCTCTGACGTAGACAGTGGCGAGGGAGGGCCAACAGCGGGCACGCTTATAGATTACTTTCTTAAAGCTGTCGATACTTTGCGGGAAAATCACAAAGATCGAGTAAGATAAATGAGAACATATATATAAAGAAAAAGTGGTTAAACTCATTGTTGATATAAAAACTACTGAACATGTAAGTGAATAAAAATTATTCTCTCAAAATTGATAACATTTTTAGTATTAATGAAATTAAGATACCTTTTTTTATTATAACGGCCTTATTCATTTTATGAGATTTAATATACCTACATATTTATTTTTCTGCAGTTATAATTTATTGTATTTTTATAGGAAAATTTATGTTACATGTAAGTTACGTGAAATAAATAAAATAAATATTTATATACTTGACAAAATGCAAGAGTATGTGTTAATTGTTTATTTATGCTAACTCTGTGTAGTAAAAAATACAATTGAGGGAATACCTAAAAGAAATTGAAGATTTCTTTATATCATTTGTTTTTGTAGCTATACCGCCTTCAAACAAATTTACATTAAATAAATACAATGTGTGTCAACTGTCAACTTTCACTAATATTTTTTGTAGCATTCTAATACAACATGTTCTGATGTAAGGTTTAAGAACATAAAAATATTATTTCTTATTTTCAACCCTTATGTAATAATACCATTGCCATTATTAGCGGGTATATTATTAAAAATATGTTATCATTGTCTGATGCGCTCGAGTATGCCCACGCAATAGTTTTTACTATGTTTTATTGTACAGTAATACAAGTTGTATAGGTAATAGAACTACACACTAGAAGTAACCGAAAAATCACTTTGTGTGGATCTGACCTTATGAAAAATATTTTACAAGCAACATGACTATTGTTAGTACATGTAATGTACAAAGTTGTATGTTTCATTGTGATTTAGAGAACAAAAAAAAAATATTAACTAAAAACATAAAGAGTTGATACGTACAGAGAAACTAAGTTTAAAACAGAGTCACGAGTTGGATGTTTGTTTTCTAGATTACAGAGCAAGTAAATGGAGCGTGGGACGGATATTAGACTACACGAAGTGACTTGTAGAGAGCTTTATGTAAATAAAGCTTTTACAATGTAATAGTTACAATGATTCTGTTTTTAATTATTTATTATTTTTGTGAATAATCTTTTGTTAACCAAAAAGACTAATAAATATATATTTACCGGCATATGTTCACGTAAATGAAATCGGTGTGTTTTGACTAGTTTCGAACCTATTCAGGGTTCTTTCATCTCTCCATACTCAATTTACAAAAATGTGGCTGGTATGTACATTTAATAAATTAATTATATTACATACGTATACTCATACAATTATTCAAATTATCTTTTTAGATCTGGGTTTATGTGGCAAACGAGCAAACTATCGAAATGATAACGAAGTAGTGTGTCGAAATGGTACTGCAATATTATAATCAAATGTACTAAATCTATAAATAAAAAATGTAAGCTCAACGGTTTAATAAGTAAATAATAAAGGAGTATCTTGAATTGAAAAAGTTCACGGCAAATAAATAACCTAGTGAATAGAAAGGATTCGTAAAGTTTTTGCGCCAGATGAGAACAACGGCTTACCAACCTAAGCTAATGAAAACTTAAGCTTATTAAGTCTTCGTTGTGTAGAATGAAAAGTGTGTTTATTTAGTCTCGATTTTTGTAATATGTCAGGTTTGTAATGTTGATTGAAGATGTTAGTATTTAACACCTCTTTTTTTTCTTCAAATAAAAAGAACACTAAAAATAATACTGTTTTAATAACTGGTTAAACACCGACAAATCTAAGATATAAAATAAAATAAATAAAATTTTCTTAACAGATAAATACCCGAGCAATCAATATTAATTACAACATTCTATTTGCTTATAAAAGATATAAACTAAACATCTTTATTATCCTATCCTCCCTCAACCTAACCTAAAAATCATCAAAAACACCAATTATCATACAATCTGTGTTACAATATCTGCAAATATATTTGATCCCCTCCATTAGATAAGATTTATAAAGTACAGTTATGATGTGTTTCCTAAAAAGACAATTCCGTAAACTGTTTCATCTGAAGATACTACTGGATTAACTCTGCTATCGTTTAACTATTTCTCATGTACCACCTGTTTTCTATCTTGTTTTATCTGTTACTAAATTGGCATTGTAATGACGTCTAATTTCTTTATAGTATCTTATAAAAATATTATGATAACAATATGTGATGTGATATGATGTGATGAAAATATTATAATGAACATGAAAATAATATAAGAATTATTTGGTTACTGCTTTTTTTTCCTATCTTTTTGTTATTTTCTGTGTGTTAATGAAAACTAAATTGTTTAAGAACTCGTAAAACTAGCAAGAGACTTGACCTTTTTTTCTCATATGTGATTTGATCTCATCGTAATACTGACGTTGAAAATTTGATGATGAAAAATGATGCTTATAGTTTTGAGCGAATTAGGTCATCAAAATCTTACTGAATTTTTAATTAAACATAACAAGCGATATCTGATATGTTTGCCTTATTGTATAAATTCTATTCTTTGTACCTACTTTGAAATAAAAATTTAAAATAGAAAAATAATGATATATATAATATATGTGTTACAAAACCGTTATATTTTTTTAAGAGTATCGAAAAAGAGCCAATAGATGAACTGAAATTAATATATCACATACTAATTGTTATTATATGTACATAAAATATATAAGCCAGATGGGAGATACTAAAAATAAAAACAATTGTTTTAAAAATAGGTTGGTCTTTATAGTCATTTATTTCTGATTGAAAGAAGCAAACTGCGCACAAAAGCTGGAGATAAAATAAATTCCTTTTATATTCGTTTCTGTAGAATCAGCGGTTTTTGAAGAGGAAAATACTGAACGCATGTGTACATGAAAGTTAGCTCTGTCTTTCCTATTTTTGAATTACTTACCATATGTAAATGTGTAAATTTATTTCACCAGCCTGTTACACTACAATATTGCATTGCATGCAATTCAAATCGACAATATAATCGTTACAATAAGACTCGTACGAGAAACAGCTTTTATGTATTTTTTATACAAAAAAGCTCTATTCCTGTCGTATGACGGAGTATCAAGTAATTTTACCTGCGATTACCTGACATTTACTAGTATTGTTACCGTTCAATTGCGATTTATAACCAGGAGACTAAAACTCAAATCATCCTATAAGTGTATTTATGATCACTTAATTTGTATTGTCATGTATTGAGTTAGCATCCGTGTTAATATTAATTTACATTATATTGAGATGTTTGATTAGATTAGCTACCATAGAGGTTACGTGTATTTAGAATACATTATTAAACTATACTTCTTGCTCCAGCAGGGAACTGGTATTTTTTTTCGAATATAAACAATGGCATATTTTACAGTTTTTATAACTGGGACATCCTATAGGTTTTCTGTATTTTCTAACTTATTTAAATTAAATAAATTAAAAAAAACTATCTTAAATATTCTTTTTCTTATACTGTAGATCAACTGATTCATCAGTTGATTAATAAAAACTAAAAGCGTTTACATTTAGAAGGTTAACCTTCTAATGATTTATTATTACGTATAATATATTTATCTTTTTCTAATACTGTAAATGTTTAACTAAACTTTTAGAACACTATATAGAGCTTTAATAGTTATTTCTTAATTTCATTTACAGAGATAGTTGTGACCGTCAAGCGTGAAGCCAGCGCTGCAGAAAACCAATTGTAAAACTAAATAAATAATGCGCTGTTTTCAAAGCTTTACGCGTTACTGTGATCTATGGGGTAACTTTTTATGTTGTAATAGGAGATTTACAATATTTCTATTCCTCTTTTACATTGATATTTCACTTTCCTTTTTACTCTATCAAGAAGCTTTAATTAATAAATAATAATAATATAGTATACAATATGATATAATAATATAGTATACAATATAATATAATAATATAATATATACAATATAAAATAAATAAATCTATACATATAAAAAAATTGTCTATGATTCATGTCTGTACATGGAAAATATTAAAAAAAAACATCCCCTAAACAAAAGGCCCCTATGGCCTTTATATGAGCAAGAGAATCCAAAACAATGGTTTTTCAGTTTGTCTGTTTATCTGTATGTCTGAATTTATGTATGTCTGTATGTTTGTGCACGCTAATCTCAGAAACGGCTTAACCAATTTGAATGCAGTTTTCAGGAATATATTATTACCATTTTTACTTAACATTTAGTCTTTATTTCATCTAAATCGGTTGAGAAATAAAAAAGTTATGTTAATTTATGTCAAATACGTAATAGGTACCATGCAAATCTTATTCTATACATGTAATAAATCTGTAGAGGAGTAGTCTTTGTGCATTAAAAATATTTTTAAAAATAAACTCACGTTTTGCACGCTAATCACAGAAACGGATTAATCTGTTTGGATGCAGTTTTCGGGAATATATTGTCATGGGATTCACTTTACATTTTATATATTTTTTAACAATAGGTTTAACAAATAAAGAAGATAATATTCTATTATTGTCGTACCATTGCTGCTTACCAGTTTGAAGTTTTATAGTCTTTTTAGATACATTAAAAAGTAAAAAGTTTTATCAATATCGATATCTATGCGTACGAAGTCGCAGGCACAGCTAGTATATAATATAATCATTTAATGTGCAAACTTCACTTGTATTTTCGGTTGATTTTTCAATTGCATCCACTAAATCATAGAATTTTTATTACTACATTTGTTAATTAATTAATTTTTTATATTGTAAATCATATATTTATATAGAAATAAATTAATGAATATATTATAAGGGCCACGTCCAATTATATTGTTTCACAGATTTTACTTCTCACTCTTCAATTTTATATACTTGTATTTAATCCTTCCTTGGTACTATCCAGCAGTGTCTGTCCCGAATATCGTCCTAACCGCAGTTTATATACCCTTTTTTATTAACTCCCTCTTCACATAAATAATAATCTACTTTAAACGTACAAAAATAACAAGTACTCGTAAATGAACAATTGTAAGTATAGGTAAACACGGTATTAAATACTGGATTTAATTATGAAGTCTTAATGGTTCCCACTTTTCTAGCTTATTCAAGTATTTACTAATCAAGCAAATGTCCCTCCTCACATAAATAATAATCTTAGTCAAATAAACTACTTTAAGCATACGAAAATAACCATTACTTGACATAACAATTCTAAATATTACTATTTAAGTTAATAAAACAACGATTTAAATAATTACACCTTATTGGTTCTTCTTATTACAGTTAAATTAGTAATACATTAATTTATATGGTTCAATACAGGGACCATCAAAACATTGAAAAGAATCAAAACATTACGGATTATTATAAAATAGTCGTTTAACAATAATGTAACCTTACAATATCGTTATATCATATAATAAAGAAGGATGTTTGTATATATGAAATCGATGAACTCAGAAACTATTGGACCGATGATTATGAAAATTGGTATGTATATGTATTTTTCCACGGAGAAGGTTTATATGGTATGCCCATTGATGTAACTCGCCACCAGGCGGCGCTGTCAAATATGGACTTCCGCCCCGTTCAACCGATTGTCATAAAAATTGGTATGACCATGTATGTTTCCTCGAAGAAAACGAATATGCTATGTCCATTGATGTAACTCGCCACCAGGCGGCGCTGTCAAATATCGACTTCCGCCCGGTTCAACCGATTGTCATAAAAATTGGTATGACCATGTATTTTTCCTCGAAGAAAACGAATATGCTATGCCCATTGATGTAACTCGCCACCAGGTAAAGTAAGAGTTAGGTTAGACCAGCGAAGCGGGCTGGGTTCGCTAGTATTATATAATACTGTATTCATACAAAAATGTTAAATCAAACTGGAGGGCTTTTTCATTGAGAAAAAGGCTTCTATACTTATCAGTTCGCTGCTAATTAGGCTAATTGGCTTGATAAACCAAGCCATACCTTCATAGACAAATCCTTAAGCTTCAGAATGGCGAAAACTAATTAATTAATCACTTGAGCCCAAAATAACCTGCGATATTAAAAATTCAGTTGGCAAAGTGCAGATCCCTGTAGTTAAGAGTCACGGCTTCATTCATCCTGTCTGAACGGGTGCGTTGCACGCCGCCACTCCTCGAATAGACCACAGGACATAGGCTTGGAGCTATCATTAAATTCTCGGCAATTATAAAAACACAATATATTGTACTATAACTACAATCTAAATTAATATTGTCTGTTTAAAGTTATGTAATTAATTAAATAAGGTTTATTTTTCAATTACATTTTTAAATTAAATTAAAGGAAGTTGCTTTTCATATGACAATCGGACGATTTCTTTTTATTTTTATTCATACGATTTTGAGTGAGTAGACTGCTTAGTAGATGTTGCTATTCATACGACAACCAGACAATTATTTTTAGCATTTTTTTATTTCAATTTGTAGTACTCGCGAAAACCTTAGAAAACATTATAATATAACTATTGTTGTAAGACCGTAATAAAAGAATATTATTTTGCTTTATGTTGATTTATTTTTAATTCGTTACTGCTATATTTTCAGATATGTATCAATTTTCCTACCTATTTTTGAACTTCAAATCTTACTTAAATTAAAATTAGAATAAAAGATAAATAAAATTCATTCAAAAGGTGTTTAATAGATATCAATTAGTTAGACTTATACAAAACTCTCCAACCACGTATTCTTTCGCGTATTGTTCCGTGATAAACGAGCTAACTTTTCTCCATTGGGTCCAAAATTGTCGCTAACACAATAAAGAAACTTTAGTAAATACGATAAATATTGGATTTCTCCGTGATATAATTTGGTTGTTTACTAGGGTTTAAACTGAATTATTCAATAGAAACTAAGAAAAAATTTTTTGAAAAGAGATTTTTTTGAAAATTTTGAAAATTGGAAAGGAGAAAGAGATTAAAAGAAAATATATTATCGATTACGTTTAATTAGTTGATTTGACATTCGAGTGACATTCGAACTCTACACTTTTTTTTAGTCTGCCACGACAAGCTACCATAAAAAGTATCGATTAATTGATAAGATATATTGTTATAAATTTTCAAGCCTTAATTAAATTTTTAATATTAAAGGCACTTCTTCTTTTATTTCAACTAATTAATTATCTTAACATTTAATTTGTTATTTTCATTGGATTACCAGAATAATTTTTATACTAATAAATAATACCCCCCCATTATAACAGAATGATCAATTTAATCACTAGAAAACGATTTAATCCGGGTCAGACGGACACAATTATTCATCAACAAATCCCTTAATCTGGATTTATATTGCTGCCATTATTGACCAGTTTGGTTAAATCGACCTATCTCTACTTGTATCTTGTTTAAATTGAAATAATACATATGGTTCTTTGTTTGTTTATTTGTTAAAGCAAAAAATGTATACGTATCACAATTATCCTACTGACTAATAATATAATTGAACTACTTCAATTGTGTCACATATACGAGCCTACATATCTACTAACAGCGATGACAAACTCAAGAAATTATAAGCCACATATATGACAACTCCAGATTATCTTTAACAAGGCCTTCTACCTATTTCTTTTATATGTCCTTTCCTTTAAATACGAGAAGTATTTATATATTTTACAAATTTAAAACACAATAAAGAAACTTTAGTAAATACGATAAATATTGGATTTCTCCGTGATATAATTTGGTTGTTTACTAGGGTTTAAACTGAATTATTCAATAGAAACTAAGAAAAAATTTTTTGAAAAGAGATTTTTTTGAAAATTTTGAAAATTGGAAAGGAGAAAGAGATTAAAAGAAAATATATTATCGATTACGTTTAATTAGTTGATTTGACATTCGAGTGACATTCGAACTCTACACTTTTTTTTAGTCTGCCACGACAAGCTACCATAAAAAGTATCGATTAATTGATAAGATATATTGTTATAAATTTTCAAGCCTTAATTAAATTTTTAATATTAAAGGCACTTCTTCTTTTATTTCAACTAATTAATTATCTTAACATTTAATTTGTTATTTTCATTGGATTACCAGAATAATTTTTATACTAATAAATAATACCCCCCCATTATAACAGAATGATCAATTTAATCACTAGAAAACGATTTAATCCGGGTCAGACGGACACAATTATTCATCAACAAATCCCTTAATCTGGATTTATATTGCTGCCATTATTGACCAGTTTGGTTAAATCGACCTATCTCTACTTGTATCTTGTTTAAATTGAAATAATACATATGGTTCTTTGTTTGTTTATTTGTTAAAGCAAAAAATGTATACGTATCACAATTATCCTACTGACTAATAATATAATTGAACTACTTCAATTGTGTCACATATACGAGCCTACATATCTACTAACAGCGATGACAAACTCAAGAAATTATAAGCCACATATATGACAACTCCAGATTATCTTTAACAAGGCCTTCTACCTATTTCTTTTATATGTCCTTTCCTTTAAATACGAGAAGTATTTATATATTTTACAAATTTAAAACACTCTTGATAAGAAAATATACTCGCCTAAAAGGGTGTCACGAAAAAAACATAAATACCAACCAACCAATACGTAATATCTCAGAAAACAAATTTTTTTTTTTTTTTTTACATTTAACATTACTAAATATACATGAAACTTAATGTATTTGAATAAGGTTTCCATTATTTGCTTCCCTAGTTGATACTTTGTTACTAATATTATATATATATTATTATAATCAGGTGAAATGTATAGCGCATTACCCGAGCAACCTATTCCTATTCTCTTGAAGACACCCATATATATATATTATAATAGGTACTCAGTGATTTCGTTGTCGTGAATTTTTTTTTATCGCTTGTATATAAGGTTTCTGTTGATAAAGACCGTTGTAATAATACGAAATTTATAAGAAAAACAAGCCAGGTATTTACCAATTTATTGCGTAGAAGCCAGTAGCACGAAGAAAGTACTTTTTTTACCTACATTTTCAATATTTTCACTTGATATTATGATATAGTATTGATACATTATCCAACTGTATTGTGTACAGACTTTAAGTCAACTTTGATAAAATAAATCGAAAAAAAAATCGGGCAAGGACTCGAACCCGCGACTACTGGGAAACCGTCCCGTCCCTCTGCCAACTGAACTACCATATCACTGTCCACCTCGGTGAATTAAGCATTCTATATATGACCGTCTTAACCGGGACGGTGGTGACATCTATTAGGCTTCTTTCGAAAATCCTAACCAATGTTTGTAACTTCGCAGTATAGATAAACATTGAAAATATCTATAAACATGTGTAGCCATGTTAAGCTTATTTTAAATTTATATAAATATAGAATGAAAAATAAACCGATACGGTAGGGACTCGAACCCGCGACTACTGGGAAATGGTTCCGTCGCTCTACTCGTGTCGGTCTCGGTGAATTAAGCATTCTATATGAATATATTTTGTTTTTTTATGCATTGTGCTATGTATTGTACGATAACATTTTGCATCTCTTTTAAAACGGTTAATTAGAAAGCATTTGGTTATTTATTACTAGATGAATCACTTATCGCTAAAAACGAATAAAAAACAATGAGCTTAGTTAAGCTTAACATAGCCTTTGATCAATTAATTTAAAGTGTATAATGTATATTTGACATTGTTCTTAAATTATTATCTTAAAAACATTAAGAATAGTGTATATTGGTTGACATTATCTGTAACTCTTATACAAAAGTACTTTACTCGAAAAAAAAATGTACTTATTAAATTTTTTTTTGCTTCAAAGTTAGTACAAAATTCAATATTAGATTTTGGTAATCTTGTTAAAAATGTACACTATTAGCAACAACTTAAATATCTGTTAAATTGACTTAAGAGCGAAATAGTAATTTTATATAGAATATTACGAATAATTTTATAAACAATTCTTTAAAACCTTCAGAAGAATGGATTCAATTTCGTATCGAAGAATAAACAAAACGCATCTGGCAAAGCTCCTGTTAAAAAGTTGAGAAAGTTTGTAAGGCAATAAAACCTTAATCTTTAATCAAGGTGCTGTTCGAGTTAAATTAATTTCAACCTGAAATTATTTAAGAATTGTTAATTGTAATATAAATTCATGATATAAGTAAAATGTCATCAACCGGCGTCTGCTAATTGTTAGTAAACACGCTGTCAGATGACCTGTGCCATGTTGTAAGTGACCTCTAATATTCTCGCCGCAGTTCATTCATCGAAAACCAGTGAAGCGTAAAAAAGGGCTGAATGCTCCGTTCTGGTTGAATACCCGACTGAAATGAAAAACCATTGAAATGTTCATTCAAACACAATAGTGTATGCGGATTAATTTCTTTTTACTAATATGTTATCCTGGAGGTTGAAATTTGTGCCTTTTTATTCTCAACAAATTAAAACAATATTTCTAATTTCAACAGATATATCAATATTTTGCATTTTTAATGTACCTCCTAGAAGTCTTACCATGTTGAAAAAGTGAGTGTTTATAGAATTGAGTGACTAGGATGGAACGATTCGGAAAAAATATATAATATATAAATATAAAGGTTGGGCAGACAGCAAGCATGATGATGATGATAAAGCTTACCATGAAGTATTTACATTGTTATTTTATGTAAATCCTGTCATTGTACCTTAGTTTAAAGTAATAATATATTTGGATTGGTGCTTTTAAATATATTTACTAATATATTTTAATGATATTTAAGTAACTAACTGTATGTCGTTCAACGCTTTCAAGCGCTTTGCAAAAAAATATAAGATTTTTTTTGATTATTTAAAAAAATTCTTATATTTTTTCAACAGTTATTATATAATAATTAAGCAGTTGTTTTCTAGTTCTTTATAATTAAATATTTAAAATTAAATATCGTAGATTTATGGCTTAAAATGTTACAAATGTTGCAGCGTATATAAATATAGTAGATATTAAAAGCAAATATAACTTCGCCAGCAAGTTTAGAATGAAAATTACATTACACTGAATTAACTTCAAACAACCTAACTTATTAATGGCATTTTCAGGTGAGATGATTTTAAACTGTCCATTAGATTATATTGTATAAGACTATCAAAATAACATATTAAAGGAAATATAAAATATGATATATTTATATTACAAGTTTTGTTTTTATTTACTGACTCTGTTTCAAAGTGGCATAGCAACATGAAAATCATTAAGAGAACAATGGTTGAGAACAATAAGAAACAAAAAAAATAAAAGTAAATAAATATTTTTAGTCTTCCATGTTTATAAAAAAACATTACGATTTTTTTTATTTTAAGCACATTCATAATTTTAATAAAAACCTGGCATCTTATTAAACTATATTATTAGAAATTATTTATATTAGTAGAAATAATAAAGCTTAATAAATCACTCCTGAGTTAGTGTAATCCAAATAATTATTTATATCGAATTAATTGATATACTAAGGAGGTAAATTAACTTTTACCACATATTAACAAAGTTTTTTCTGACAACAATATAACTTACGCCAGTTGTGTTCGTTGGCATTTGGTACAAGTGTCGTAAGCGAAGCGACTTCAAGCAGTTCAATATCAAATATACAATTTTATAGGACAAAAAAAACGTTATATCCCATATTAAAAAAAAAAGTTTTCGTTTAGCATTATTAATTATATACAACTAAAAAACTTGAAATAAACCATTAAATTAAATAAGCATCTTACCATAAATTACAATTAACATTAACAAATATCTCTCTTAAAGTTTCAAGTGAAAGATAATTGATTTTTTCTTTACAGAATAACAATGATTATATAACAACTTTCTCTTTAACCTTTCTTTATTTATATCAATGTTGTCACTAATCTTCCTCGATTTTTGAGATTTCTGCCGCAAAATATCGACAGTTTTGAGAAAGTAATCTGAGAGCATGTCGGCTCTCAGTCCTTTCTTCCCACTCCCTCTTAATCAGGCAAGAGGAAACTCAACAAATTGAATTACATATTAGAAGAAATCTACTCAGGAACTCAAGTTGCTTGGTAAAAAATATAAGATGTTATGATTTTTGGTGCTTAATATAAAAAAAAGCGTTTACATTAATCAGTCAGAATTAAAAATAAATAAATGAAATATAAAAACCAAAAGAGAAGGTTTGTTGCGAAAACTAATAGTTGGAATCGTGGAATATTTCGTTTTTACAAGTTTTGAAAGTCATCAGCCATAAACATCATGAGGTCATAAATAGTAAATACGTCAGATCGTGAGTTAGTGTTATAGCGGCCATACTTCCGGCGGTGGGCCTCCAATATCCGTCTTATCGAGGCTTGACTATTTTTGGCCTGCTATCTAAAAGATAAAAAATATTTACTGAAATTTCATTACGCTTTCACTCTATGAACAAATGTAATGTTATTCCCATTATACGAATAGGTATTTTTAATACACAAGACGTTAACTGTTGCATGATCATAATGTATTTATAAAAGAAAGTTTAGTAACTTGATGTAACAATATTGTAAATATTTATGAAGGAGAATTTCTTTGTTAGAAGTCATATATCTAAGTCATATATCGAACTTCTTTAATTAACTATTTAACATCACTGAGTATTGGCAACTTTGGAATGTATTTCAGACCCTGATTTTTTTTATGTTTTGTTTAGAATCTTTTCTCAAAATAGTAAATTCCTATAGGTTTATATTAGCAAGGTAAATAAAACATGTAAGTTACACCAAAACTGTAACCGATGGATAGGTTACAGTTTGGCGTTTCTTAGCTCAAAGCCAAAGTAACATAAAAGATTTTATTAAAACTTATTAATGATGAATAAATAAAATTTATTAATGATAAAGAATAAATTGCATATCTATTTGGGCACGTGGAAATAAAACATATTATATTATGGAAGCAATTACCAGTCTTGATATATTGGGAAGACCGATGAAGTAAATACTAAAACACTAAATTTCTGTACTATTGAAAATATTATTTTATGTCCATCATTATTAGTTTAAATAGTATCTTTAACAGAAAAGTAGATAGGTATAGTTGCAATTTAAACGAAAATTAATCATTAAGAGACTAGAGGTAATCCAAGATACCAGACACCGGTTTCAAGGTTGATGAATTTGATGTTTTAAATATTTAACAACGGCTCGCCATCTTGAAAACCTTTCAAATATTAAAACTTTAGTAAAAAGAACTTTCAAAACGAGAAGCAATATAGAAACTAGTTATGTAGAGTTCGGTCAAAAAAGAGGCTATTAAAAATACATACTGCAAATAAAATAGTTATGCCTTTGATTTGAACAATGCGGTGCCTTTGGTGTCTGAATTATTTGAGATCGCGAAGATGGTCCAATTTTTAAAAATAACTCATTAGCTACCAAACCAAGGGTCCTTAAATTATCGGTACTCTTTTTAACCCTATTTTTATAGACAGTAATTGATTCCATACATGGTCCAGTACCGGGTAATTCCCAATGCTTAAATATGACGAATAGACTAATTAATACCCAGGCATGTCTATATTCCTCTAAATGGATTCCATTTCAACTGACTTTTATTTTCCGATATATATAAGTGCCGATAATGAACTAGCTTGAACTTGATTGGGTATCGCAGGAAGGGTTTTAATGTAAAGTGTTGTTTAATGTAAAATTGGTAAAGTGTATGTAATGTATGTGTATGAAATGTTATTTTTTCCTTAAAAATGGTGTTGTTATAAATGTTGTTGTTATAAATTGTTAATAATATTTATTTATAGTAATTTAAATGGTAAACACATAGGAATTTACATGTTTTAGTTCATAAGTTTCGAAATCGTATACAACAGTAGCGCCACCTACGTAATGTTATTCTGTATTTACTGTTAAATGTTTTAAAAATTAAAGCATAGGATATTTTAACATAATTTTTAATATTTTATTAATTATTAGAACTTATTATGAGGTATAAATAATACCATCTGTAAGTTGGTTATGAAATTGTAAATCACCCTCACATAAATATTTTAGTGTTAAAATATTATAAAGCGAGTTGTAAAGGCTAAAATGTTGCAACAGTTTAGTGCAAAAATACATCCAACGGTACATCATTTGAATGAGATTTTTGTATGTATTTTTCTAAATTTTGTATAAAGGAAGATTAAAGTTGTTTTTTTATATGAAGAAAATTAAAATTGTATATTAACACTAACTCGTGTTTTAATCCAATAATAATAAAAAATGCTATGAAATTAAATATATTTTAACTAAATTCGAAATTATTCGCCTCGATATTGAGATCCAATCAGAACTGAATATCTTGGCGGCGATTGTTCTACTTGCATCAAATAAGGCTAAGAAGTTTTTCAACTGACAAGGGTTCCGATTGAAAAAACCCACATAAATCGATTCATTCGTTACTTTCTCATTATCATTTGTATTCTCATTACACCATCCTACATGAAATATTATATACTTTACGACGTAAAGTTGTTGTTACCATCTACATAATTTGCAGGCGCTTTTCAAAGCTTGACCTATTGCTGTGATCAATTGTAATGGAGCATTTAAACTATCTCTGTTCTTTCGAACGAGAATTCCGAGAAATTCTTAAATACGAAAAGAACTTTCCTTTTAACTATCTATAAAAGCGTTAATGAAACTGTAACATGTGAGTTGTCCATTGTTATGAAGGATTTATGTGCCTCTTGTGGATTTTAAATCGTCTTTCTATTTAGTGCACTCCGGCGGTTATTGTGGCACACAACCGCTGTGTCAGGCCAACAACTTCTGTTGGCCGGATCATAATTGTATTTAAATTCATGGTTTGTAGAGTTGAGCTGAAGTTAATCACTGTAAGTATCTAATGAGATCATTTTGCTTGTGAGCTCAGAGATACTGATTATAACTCATAACTAACTACATATTTTGACTATCACTTTTAGTGTATTGGTTAAATCGAAAATGGAATTTGATACCTCGTACTTTACTCGCGACCGTAGCTGATAAAAGTCTTTGTTTAATATAGAATCTATCCATATCTAATTAATCACGCCATTCCAAATATGAAGATATTTTAATTATGTATATATTGCATTGCACAAAAGTAAAGAAAGATGTATTTTAAACGTTCACTCTCCTGTATATTTCTCTAAAGAATTTTAATGTAATCCTAAATACAATTAAAATAAGTTGACTAAAACGAAAATATAAAACTACAAATGACTTTGCACTGGCGGTAGAAGATTCGAAAAGAACCATATATGATTTTGTTAAAGGGCGACTGAACGTTAAGCAAGGTCCATTTTCAGGGTTATTGATCCTTTTTCTGTCCTAACAGTGTATTTGATTTATTTTTATTTTAAAAGAAACATAATACGAGTAGTATTCAATTTTATTGAATAATACTTAATACTTTATTTCGTATTTGGTTAAAGAATACTTAAAATAACTGTCTTACTTAAAATACTTAAAATATATCGCTTATTGTACCTTTGAAGGTACGATGTTAAGAACTATTAAGTTTTTTTTTGTTTTTAAACCTTTCTATTCACAATCTACAGACTATTTAAATACGTCATTTTAACAAAGAGAAAAGAGTTATTAATTGAAGAGGGCAGTGATTCAATGTACAAAGACCAATGAAGTTTCAATCTTCTCTAATCTGGTATTCAAATAAATACAAATTTAAAAAGTAAATTCAATGCAACAGCAGGTTTTAGTATATTTAAAAAAAAAACCGTAATTTTTTAAAAGGTTATTTAAAACTGTTTTACAAAAAATATTAACCTCATTTACACCTAATTTGAGATAAAATATATTTTTAAAATATATTTTCGAATAAAATAAATATATAATAAATCGTTAAACTACATAAACATGATGCCATCAGTAATATGTTTCTTCCTTTCATAAATAGGAATCTCTCTTTTAATTTCAAGCGAACGATAGTATATTATTTCTTTACTTACATTTTTAATATTTTCTATACAAACAATTTGTTTAACCTTTTATTCTTTATATCAATAATGTTACTAATCTTACTCGATCGCTGAGATTTTCCACAAAGTATCGAAACTTTTGAGAAAGTAATCTATGAGCATGTCGGCGGTGGGTCTTACATTGTCACTGTCTATGTAAGAGGAAACTCAACAAATTGAATTGTCTGAAAAAATCTACTCTGGAACTTGGTTTGTTGCTTGATAAATAAATAGAAGATGTAATGATGTTTCTGTTCTTAATTATTTTTTATGTTTGAATTAACAATAAAAATCATATTTATATTTTAATTGCAATAAAAAATATACATCTAAAGGAAGCGTTTTCATTAATATGTTAGAATCAAAAAATAAATAAATGAAATATAAACCTAGAAATAATAAATGACTTTTTACAAATACACATAGTTAGAATCGTTGAAAATCTCATTTATTTTTTTTTAAAGACATCAGTCAAACTTTAAACATTAATAATAAACATAAATAATAAACACGTCAGATCGTGAGTAAAGGTTCTAGCGATCACACTTCCGGCGCTGGACCTCCTATGTCCGTCTTATTGGAGCCCGGTGTATTTAAGGTAAACTACTTAAAAATATCTATACACTATATATTAAAATTTCATTTTTACCTTAGCGTTAAATACAAATAAAATGGTATTCCCATTAAACGAATAGATATCTATAAGACACAAGCCGTTAGCTGTTGGATGAGCATAATGCAAAATATTTAAATTAATATATTTGACTTGATAAAGCAATGTTTGAAAATATCTATAAACATGTATAGCTGTGTTAAGCTTATTTAAATTTATATAAATAAAGAATGAAAAAATATATACCATAATAATATATACGGGCAGGGATTCGAACCCGCGATTACTGGGAATCCGTGCCGTCGCTCTACCAACTGAGCTACCGTATATATGATCGGTTTATGTTTTCGGTTTATGTTTTCGGTTTATTTTTTTTTCATTCTATTTTTATATAAATTCGATAAAGCAAGCCTTTAAAGTCTTATAATATCTGTTTACGTAAGTGAAGTTCTCTACGAGGACGCATACGTCAATTGAACTAAGGCTACTTATCACCGTCAACGACTCGTAAATCGAGCTGTTTGAGTTTTCAACACCTAGAAGTACTGGCAATTTAGGAGAGTATTTCAGAAACTGTATCAATAAATTCATTTTAAAGCTGCTCGCCATCTTGAAAACCCTTTCAAATTTTAAAACTTTAAGCCTCCCTTGAGTAGAACGAACTTTCCAAACAATAAGTGGAGTGAAAATAAACATTATTATAAACTCTAGGAACAATATAGGCCACTTAGAGCTTGATTAGAAAAGAGACTATTAAAAATGTATTTTGAAAATTTAATAACATGCAGGGGTTATTTGTATGCCCTTGATTTTGACACTTTGTTCATTTCAGTCACGAATTAGAATTATTTGCATATGAAATTACGAAATCCAAATCGATTGATTTTCATATAAAGTAATAGAATATTTTATTAGTTATTTATTTCATTATTTAACATTATCACATCTATAAAAATTTCTTAAAACTGTAAAGTTACGTATAGGATAATTTTTACCCAGTATATCTAAATAAATTAAATAATTTACATACTTATCCTTCCTGTCAAAGGAAGAATAATAACATAACAAAGTGTAGAAATAGCTTAATATGAATCTAGCGATATTAAAGTGAACAAGACAATTCTTCACATTAAATAGACAAACACAACAGGTTGCCTACCGCTGCTTTTATTTATCGGGAATATAAATAGACTTATAATAAAGTATTCTAACTATACATATTTTTCGAACTGCATAGTGTTTCCTTTTTTTGGTTAATTTTTAATGACTTTTTTAATGATGATATGATTACCCTTATTTGATGGCTTGGACCTTTGGCTTTAGGAGCGGATATCTCAAGTTTATTCATCTTCTACCAATGGTTTATTTACTAAATACTATTTCACTGCGTACTAGGTCCTAAAATTGCTTCCCAACCACCTGGCTGCATGGGTAAAAAAAAAGGCGGAACTGTTTTATATTTGCTTACATGTGTATATAATTATACTATTTGTGTCTGGCTGATTTTAATGACATAAGAACGGTTACATTTAAAAAAAGGAACTATTAAGTAAAATGTTGTTTCCATTTTTAATTTTTCATTTGTTTTTTTTTCTATCAAAATGAGTAAATCTAATAATAAAATCGAAACATTTTTAATTGTTTATGCAACTCGCAAAAAAGAAATATAACGTTTATGGACCTCAATGAGAGTCAATAAAACTAGCACAAAGTTTAAGTTTAAGCGTTTTCAATCCAGGAATTTTGATGTCAAAGATGCAGCTAGCTTTTGTCGCCACAAATAAAATGGACGCATTTTTTTAAAAAGTGGACTGAGATCGGCATGTCAGTAGTTACGACGCAACTACTGACACGCCGATCGCTTGGCCCATTTAAAATAAGCTAGACACACGAAAAAGCTCGATGTTTGGGTGCCGAACTCATTAAATGAAACCTACTACACCGTGTATTCATTTGCGATTCTTTAGTGAGACGTAATGAAACCGACCTGTTTTTGAAGAGATTGATAACTGGTGACGAAAATTAGATCATTTACCATAAGAACATGTGAAAAAGGTTGTGATCATAAGTCGCTCAGGTTTCACAGACTGTGGCGAAACCCGAGCAAACTCGCAATAAATTGATGTATGTATGCTGGTACAGGAAGAGTATTGTTCATTATGAGCTTTTACTAGTGCAGAACCATCGATTCGGGTCGTAACTGCCATCAGCTGATGAGATTAAAGCAAGAACTTGAAAAAAAGCGGCCGGAATTGGTAAATAGAAAGGTTGTGATTTTTTATCACGATAACGCTAGACTACACACATTTTTAGCCACTCAGCAAAAATTAAGTGAGTTTAAATTTATATATATATTTTTTTTTATTTTTTTTTATATGATCTAGGGCAATGCTTGACTACATTCCACCTGATGGTAAGTGGAATGTAGTCTTAGGTGGTAAGGCGCATTACCCTAGCAACCTATTCACTCTTCGCTTGAAGACACCCACATTGTATTCGGTCGGAAATACCGACGCAGGCAAGCTGTTCCAATCCTTTGCTGTACGCAGTAAAAATGAGGAAGCAAAGCGCTTCGTTCGGACAGGTGGAATGTCCACAACAAAAGGATAAAAACCTGCCGTGCGTCGGGACGTCCGGTGATGGAAGGGGGACGGGGGAATTAAATTGTGTAATTCCAGCGCACACTCACCAAAATGTATCCTATAGAATACTGAGAGGCTAGCAATTCTACGCCTGTGCTCAAGGCTTTGGAGGTCGGCTCCGACCAATTCGGGATCGCCTATAAGCCTCTTTGCTCGCCTGTCAATTGAGTCCAGAACCGCAAGATGAGACTTTGCGGCACCAGCAAATATGTGACCACAGTACTCTACACACGACCGGATCTGTGCTTTGTATAAAACTAGAAGCTGTCCCGGTGTAAAGTACTGCCGAACCTTCGCCAGAACGGCAAGCTTTGCTGCTGCTGCTCTTGCTCTGGACTCAATGAACCGACCAAAGTTGAGGTTCGAGGAAATCTCTAAGCCTAACAACTGAAGCCGGTCACTGTATTCCAAGGATACATTCTGAAAAGTAGGAGCCAAGGTGAAAGGGCTCCTTTTGGCGGTGAATAGACACGTCTGCGTTTTGGTGGCGTTGAACTTGACAAGATTGGCATTGCTCCATGCGGAGACTGCCTGAAGTTTGTCATTCAAACGTTGCACATATAGAATGAAAACAAACCAATACGGGCAGGGATACGAACGAGATTACACAAATAAACACCTGGGTATCCGTTACCATGAGTTTTAGCTGTAAATACCAGTTGCTGAAGTTATTTTTAAAGCCATTTCTTGTTTTTATTATAATTTTTAATTATTAAATTACGTTTTATTAAAGATGAAACGGTAGTTAAGGAATATATTATTTTAAGAAAGCTTTAAACATAAATATAGAATACTCTATTGCATTAAATGTTATACTAACACAAATATATCAGTCTCGTGGTAAGAACGTGACTAGAGTTGAAATAAATTCAATTGCTTGAGGGGATAGGCTTCCGATCATCCCAAATCAATAAAAGATCAATTTCAAATTTAACATGCTATCCATCTCATGAAAATTTCATTTTGCGAAAACTATTAATCATGAATAGTTTTTCGTACAAATATTAACTTTTTTTGTTATATGATCTAGGGCAATGCTTGAAAAAAAAACTATGATCTTTTCTTTTACTCTTAAATATTATATATTAAACCTTAGTTTTTTAGAATCCAAGGTTAAATGTTAACATTGGATTTAACTTTATCTACGTCATAAAAATAGTACTTTTACAAAATTTATAAATTGTCTGAAAAAAAATCTTATTTATTACGTTTCTTTAGTCGTTTAACGGCATTTACAACAATTTAAAAGATAAACGTCAAATGGAGTAACTTTTTAAATATTAATTGACACTTCACTTTTTAAAACCTAAAAAACCACTTGTTTTTTGTCGTAGTTAATTATTCTCCCCTCAGTCTCGCGGCGTCAATGCAAATCCTATTCGAGTGATAAAATGAGACTAATTAAAAACTCAGAAGAAAAATTGTGAGGAAATTATACCTTCGTTTCCTTCGAAGACTATTGTGCTCAATAAACTGACAATGTTTTAAAAATTGGCGGTTATAATTAATGTAAACATATAATTTATTTACATTAATTATTTTTTTAACTACTATACACATCAAATGTTTAATTACTACTGTGAATAATCTTTTTTTTGGTTCTTCTCTCGTTAAGCGTTTCCTACAATGTTACAATTCAATAAAAGTTAAATATTATTTTATGATAAATTGTACAAAAATAAAATAAATAAAATAAGCTTTTAGTGCTGTTGTATTGTGTGTACAATTGTCTTAAATACTAATATAATTTTTCTACCGATTTTGTGTCATCAGTTTAATATATATGAAAATTCATAAACGTACATACACAGACACATATACATATACACATACAAACATATACACATACACACACTTATACAAGCATTCATATACACATACACTTATACATACATATATTTTATTTTGTTTTTTTAATACTGTTTAAGTTAATGCTTGACTATGTTCCACTTGATGGAAAGTGAAATTGTAGTGTGGTAAGGCGCATTAACTTGGTAACCTATTCACTCTTCTCTTGAAAACACCGACATTATATTCGGGTGGAAATACGGACGCACGCAATCTGTTTTAGTCCTTCTCTGTACGAACTATGAAATAATATCCACAACATAAGGGTGGATACTTGCGGTGTGTTGGAATGTTCGTTGATGGAAGGGGGTCGGGGGAATTAACTCATGTAATTCTTGCTCACTCTCACCGGAATGTATCCTATAGAATACTAAGAGGCTATCAATTCTACGCCTGGATAGAAATTCTACATACATACATGTGTATACATGTTGTATACTATTTACAAGAAGATCGAAATCAACCAACAGATTGCCCTTCGTCAAAGGACTCCTTTAAAGTCTTCCATTCCTCCCTATTACCCGCTATCCGCCTCGAAGATATAACTTCCGTTATCGTCAATTCCTTCTCCATATCTTCTCATTTCACTGATTCCTATTACATCCCATTTTATTTCAGTTAGGGCAGATTCGAATTCAAGACGTTTCTCAGTGGCTCGAAGAGTTATAGCATGAAATGTTGCTATGCATAAGTCCATTGTAAGTTTTATTTCCTTTAGAGAGTCTTGGTCTTTTGTTCCTTCGAGGACCAGACGGCTTTATAACAAAAAACTGCATTTTTTTTAGTATATTAATAAACATTGTTATTACTTAATAATAGTGGATTAATAGTGATAGTATTAGTGTTAAGAAGTAGGATAGTATCAGTTCATGATTACTTACATCTATTGGATATCAACGGTTTAATAACTCTTATATTTAAGATTTTTTTTTATTTTAACAATATTATTTTTACTGAAAATAGTAATATTAATAATATTTTTAATAATAATAGTAATAGAAATAGACCAGACATAATATTTATATATTTATATATTCATTTTTTTTTATTTGTACAAAGTAATTAATTTTAATGTACACTAGGTTCTTTTTGGCAACACGCCCGTTGCTACAATACAAAATACTACCAAGTTCTACCTGAGTAAAGAAGAATAGTAATGAGAATAATAATAATAGCCATTTTATTGAAGAAGTACACAGAGGTGATTTTAAGTGCTACTGAAAAGGGCATGATCTTAGCTCAGTGCTGGTTTTCATTTCCCGCCTCGTGCAAATGCAGCAGGCAGGCACAATTTATTTATTTTTTTACATGCTGTGATATCTGTATCTATCTATTTGTATGTTATCTAGTGGTAATATAAAAAGTGCGGAAAATAGGTGTCACCACTATACTCACACAACACACATATATAAAATATAAAAAAGGCATTTATTAAGCGTTTGAGGGTTATAATTTATTTAAAAAAATATTTATTTTTTGAATTAATATACAAAAAATGGGCTAGCAATTTGATTTAATAAAATAAGGGAATAAACTACGAGCAGGTTCAGAATGGCTTACGGATGGTAATGTTTTAAAATTCGACACAACCACTTTTGCTTAAGTATGATTGTTAGGCTCTGTCACAATATCACCGATGATCAGAAACAGGCGCAGGAGTACAATGGTGCAATAATATAATACATAAATTGGAAGCCGGTTCTTTCCGCCGTGTTTGCAATAAGTTCTAAAAAATTTAATTTAAATTACTGGTTACTCGGGTAATCTGAACTTTTTCTAATACTGTACATACAGATATAACTCATATGTCTAATGATAAAACCGAAAACAAGAACGCGTTAAACTTAATCCAAAGTAATTCAAAACAACTTGCTAGTGTACTGTACGCTAAATTTGCAATAACTTCCTCTGACAATGTCAAAAATCTGGCATTGATATTTGAGAAAGCCATTTTATTATCTCAAGCGTTTTTAGAATTTGCCACTATTACGGACTAGAATCTTGCTAAGACTATCTCTTTTGTTACCTTTTCTAGCTGACATTTCTATTTGGATGCTTATTTTGAGCTACCTTATAAATTAGATCGCGTGTATAAACGCGCTTTATAATGTTTTTGAAAATTCACTCTTGATATGCCCTCGTATAATACTATTTTTGTCTTAAAACCTTTCACCGCACATGCATCGTGGTTGTGAAATTCTGTACCAAGCGGTATAACAAATAGACTTTCTATCACCCCTTTCAAACGAAAACAGAAGCAATATCTCCCTATCACAGTCATTATACTATATATTAGTCTCTATTTATAACCTTTTAAATATATTGTGAATGGTTTTATTATTATTGTTTGTTGCGACTTCATCATGTGTTTTATGGGTATAAAACAGGACATGGTACTATTTGAAAGAGGTTCCAGCCAACAATACATGATGGATTTATTAAAAACACGTTTCCAGACATCAAAACTACTCCATGATGTTTAAAAGTCAAGGTTCCTCGATTTTTAAATCTATGTCGGAGAATAGCTCATTTTTAAAGGACATTAATATTTATATTACAGATGAAGATTTAAAATAAAAAATATAGTATTTGGGTTATGTAAGTTTTTGTATTTTATCTAAAGCTCACGAATTATAATCCATTATCTCATTTGGTATCCAGCACGTAGCGGGTTGTGTCAATTGATAAATTATTCATTCATGAATTACCACTTAGTTTGTTTACGACGTGAAAGCTAGATGAAATTAAATAAAACATATTTCGATTTTTTATATAACAGGCCGAAAAGATACAAACTCCGATAATCTGGATGTTGGATGTCCAACACGGCTAATGTTGTCGTTTATCGTTATAACTTCGGCTCACAAACCAACCTGTATACTATTTCAGTTTGACACTCCATTTGTGTATTTTAAATCTTGTGAAAGAGAAATATTCAATAATTGTTACTATTTACATTCTATTAAGAACCTTTTTAGGGCTTAGAAGTAAAAATGGTTTATTTATTTTTTCATTGTAATTGAGAGAGAATAATCGTCTTTGCGGAGAATGGGGGAAGGGAGGTATCGGCGTACAATCGTTCTCGACTCGGGATTGGAATCACATTTTGACGCATGTGTATGCGTCAAAATGTATTGTATAATACTGCCTATGAGTATACAGTTTTCGTTTCATTTATTATTAACACTATAGAGTCCATATTAAGGCGTAAATAATATTTGTTTATATTACAGAATGTAAGTTGATAAAATTGTCTATGTCTTTTATTACAAAAATATATGTGTACTATCACAACTTTTTTTCTTTGTGTGACAATTCTTTGTGTGATTCACATATTGTTGTTTCAGTCTTGAGGTACTTTGTGTCCGTTATTTATATGTTTCTAAAGACCACCGCAACACAGGGATAATATAATCAAAAGATGGAAACTGTCTTTAAAAATAAAAAAATAATTAAATATATATTTGTTAAAAAACTTATTTAAATTAAATCCACCAGTATAGAATCTATTAAATTTCAAAATATTAACTATGCCATTCATAACAATCAAAATTAAATATTCATCGCAATTTAATTGATACAAATATCTGTATTCTTACATATAATTTTCTTAATACTTTTAATAATAACAGTATAATTAAAGTTTCTTTGTGTCTATGGTCACCAACCTTAAGCAATCTTTTAGATTCCTTGTTCCTTAACAGTTATCAGAAAGTAAGCATGTCGGCTTTTATTACTTCAGACTGTAGCAGCAGTCTATGTAAGAAAATATTTTATAAATTTAACCATTGGAAAAAATCGACGTTAGAACTCGGTTTATGGCTTGATTATAATATAGTAAAATGTAGACATTTTTACGTATTCCTTCAATGTTTATATATCTAAAAGTAATATTAAAATATATATTTTATTATAATTATTAATTAATTATATTAACAAATAAATACATGAATTTTTACTCCTAAGCCCAAAAAATATTCTTAATGGAATATAAATAGTAACAATTATTGAATATTTCTCTTTCACAAGATTTCAAATTCACAAATGGAGTGTCAAACTGAAATAGTATACAGGTCGGTTTGTGAGCCGAAGTTGAGATTATCGGAGTTTGTATCTTTTCGGCCTGTTATATAAAAAATCGAAATATGTTTTATTTAATTTCATCTGGCGTTCACGCCGTAAATAAACTAAGCGGTAATTCATGAATGAATAATTTATCATTTGACACAACCCGCTAAGTGCTGGATACCAAATGAGATAATGGATTATAATTCGTGAACTTTAGATAAAATATAAAAACTTACATAACACAAATACTATATTTTTTTATCCTAAATCTTCATCTGTAACATAAATATTTAAAAATGCGCTATTCTCCGACATAGATTTGAAAATCGAGGAACCTTGACTTTTAAACATCATGGAGTAGTTTTCCTGCCTGGAAACGTGTTTTTAATAAATCCATCTTGTATTGTTTGCTGGAACCTCTTTCAAATAGCACCATGTCCTGTTTTATACCCATAAAGCACATGAAAAAAAATACCGTGCCGGTATCATATTGTTTTCAAACACGAAGCCAAATGATATTTATGAATCAAAGAATAAGCGACATCATCCAATGATACATAACGTGATCACTACACTCAATGAATAAGCTCATACGAATAATTATGCTCTCCATATTATACGCAAAAATATATTCGGTATTCAGAACCACCCGAAACTCTTATAGATCTGTTCAAGGCATCTTGGCTCAAAGCCAAGGTTAGGTAGAGGATTTGCAGATTGTGTCACATTTATTATTTATTTATAATGTGAAAATTTCATATTTGCTTGGAATAATTTACATATGTTTTATAATAGAAGAAATTAACTTTAATGTCGTATACGAAAGACAAGTTAAACAAGTTAAAATTTTATACTCAGTGATTATTTTATCATATATCTTTTTTTTAAACTAGAAAGAAGGTATACAATTGCAACGTCAACTTATTTTAATCAATGACACGATGCAGGAGTAATTCAGGTTATCAGGTGCTGTTGACGATATCAGTTCTGGTTATATATGATAATAGTTAATAGATTATTACTACATTTAATATAAAAAAATAAACCCGCAACTCGTTTTATATTGTATATTTGACGCCTGTGAATTTATTGTATATTTTTCTATCTCTTTCAATTTTGGTATCATCATAATTACAAATAAGAATATTTGATAAATTAATGGTGTAGGTTAAATATTTTTTCATTACAAGTTCCCACTTTAGGGAAAAACCGAAAAATATGAATCATAATATTTTAAGAAATTATATTATTGTAAAAACATTAAACTCCGCAAAAACGTGTCAAGTTCAACAAAAATAATGAATCTTTTTCTTTAAAAAAAAAAAAAGATTTTTTTTGGGAGGAGTTACTTTTCAGTATTTATTTCAATACTATTTTCTTTTTAGAACTTGTAACTAAAAGATTATTCAAATAATGTAAACCACTGAGGTAGAATGTATGTAATAATTAGTTATAATATTTTATAATAATAATAATACAATTTACTGATGACTGAGCGCTCGCCAAAGCGAACATCCCCTCCACTGTACTTGCGCCGTTTCCATACAAATTATCACAATATCGTATCCGATTATTATATTAATAATTTAATTTAATTTTATTGTATAATTTATGAGGCTTAGTACTCTTCTTTATATGTTATACATTACGTGTTATACATTAACTTAAATTTTTAAACAGATTAATGTATGAAATGTGCTTAAGTACTTTGCCTCGTAAAATGTGTATATAATGCTAATAGCAATATATGTTCGTAGTTTTTGTGCGCCATCTCTTTGAATTGTAAACAGGAGAAGCAAGATTTACGATGCTGTTACTGCGAAGGCGTCGCTAGAGCTTCGACGCGCTCGAGTTCTCGACAACATTCATCATACATTACTCACTGAGTACGCTTTTTACTAAATTAAATTCTGATGGCTCATTGGATAACACCGGGAAAGCACACCTCATTTACTAATAATTTATGTAATGTCATTCCGTAATGCTAATACATTTCTAAACAAAATAATAAATTTATTTACAACCTGGTTTTTTTCATTTTAATATTCTAGATTCTTTTAGATATTTGGAAGCCTCCCTGCTATGGTGCGCTTCCATTATTTTATTAAAATTAATGGGCTTGAGTAATTACTGTAATATTTCTAAATTAACTCATACTGAATCTAACTGATCCTCAAGGACAGGACTTATCATTGATTTTTTTTAATGACTTTATAAAAGTTAGTTAAGTGGAGTGGAGTTCTATGACATAGAATGCATTTGACCCAATAATAAAGAACTACGATCCTCACTAGCAGTAACTTTCCGGATTTAACCATTTTTACTTCTAAAAATAAAATAACATTTGCAAAATGTGTTTATGTAGTTTTAAGTTCATCATAAAATTATTGTATAAACTCATCATAAATGATTATAGAACTGATTATAGGAAGGAATTAAAGATGCCGTCGTTTATATCTTTTATTTAAAATGCATTTAAAATATCTTTTATAAGTAAAAGGATATTTTTAATATTTTTTTTTTAATACAAAACCCAGTTTTTACATTTTGCACTGTTGATAAATATTCCAAAAAATAACTAAACTTCATCAAACTTTAAGATAGTGAACGATTTGAAATTAGATTTTTAGATGCTAGTTGAATGATCCTTCACATATCCTAACAATATGTTCGTGTATAATTCAGAAGCAACATAAAACTAACAATATTTAATGTTATCCTAATGTTTGATATTTTATTTTGATTATGAACTATGCTATTAAAAAGTTTCATTATTATTGCCAAATCTACAAAACATATCTAAAATGACTGAAACTCGAAACAAAATTTTACTTTTGTGTTAAAACATATAATAAGGATTCCTTTCAACTTTCAAAGCAATAAAAAGGAAAACATAAACAACACATAAACAAGTCAAAGTTCACAAATAATATAAATATAAACATGCCACCGCAGTCGCGAATAGGAATCAATGAATGTCTTCTGTTGGAACTTTAGCCGACACAAAAAGAGGAAATCCCAGACAAGAATCACTTTGAGTGGGCCGTACCGGATACCACAGCGTTTAAAAAAACTTTATAGTTTATTTATAAATACTTTTATATGTTGCGTATCGTTAGTTGAAATAATGACACTAAAAGTACATTATATTTTGACATTTACTACTCTACTGTAGCTTAACTTGCAATGACGTTTGCAGGTTAATATATTTTATTATTTGTTATTCAGATTAATACAAATTTACAATAATAATGTCATATTTTAGTAAAATAAAATTATTAAAAAGGTTAAAAATATTTTGAGCTTTATAAAAACGTATTGATTTCTATTACGATTAATTTGGAAACTTTAGCCTAATCCGAATCCTAATCCTATAGGTCAGATTAAATTAATAAAATACAATGTCTAATATTTTAATTGATAAACACGGTAGGTAGTCAGAATTAGAAAAGGTTAATAAATTTATTACACTTTCGTAATACCTTGTCCGAATTGTAACGGCACCCCTAATCGTCGCATAGATAGATCCTGGTATTATAGTGAATTTAGAGAATTTTTACTGTTAACATTAATGTCCAAATGGACACTGGACAACCACCCTGTTGGTCCAGTGGTTAGCGCAGACGCCTAACGTATAACGACGCAATGGGGTTCGGGTTCGATTCCCGACGGAAACAGGGATATGTGTGATAAGATGCCTGTATTTCTGGGTTTGGTAGTTTATTAAATATATTCTCAGTAATTCATAATGTGTATTTCTATGTATTTCTGTTGTTGTCTAACATCCATAAGTAAGCAAAATAATTAGCTTACTTATGCGTTAGTTCAATGTGTGTAATTTGTCCTGTATTATTATTGTTATATTATTATGTTGATATAGTTACACACAGTTACATTCTAGTATAGTAATTAACAAAAGCTTATTTTTCAAAAGAAAAATACGCTAATTTTATTCTTCAGACCCCAATTGCTTATCGTTGTTATAGTTAGTAAGTAAGTATACAAACATATGTATAAAGTGGTGCAAGATATTTTTTAAATATTATAAAAAACGTATAAATAATATCTTCCCTAATACAATTTCATAGTATTTCTTTGTTATCGAAATTAATATTAAATCATTCAATCATTTAGTGAAAGGTGGTTGAGATATCTAGTTCTCGTAACTCAATCATAAAACCCGCTATGTGTATTATATAAAGTACAAGGCTTGGTAAATAGTTTATTGAAATGCGTATATATATATTATTTAGATATCAAAATTCTCATTACAGACTAGACCTATTGATTTATCATTATTAGTTATAAGTTTTCAAGACTTCAACGTTATATTAATTGTTATGATAACTATATTCGTGTTTTCGTTTCATACCTGATGATCTCTACATGTACCTGCAATAAGACCTAGGTTTAAATATTATCTCATTGGTCTTAAAGCATTTTGAGTATTAGTAACTTTATAATACTGAAATATTTTTTATTTTTTTGTGAAATATTTTTTAAAAAACTACACAATATTAACTATAGTTTACAAACTTCTTATGAACTGTTTATCTATGTGTTTATCTATGTTTGTAAGACATCGAGATCAATATGTACAAAAAATATATAAATTAAATGTAAAAAATTTAGCCGCCGTTTCGCCTTAGAACAATTTTTTTCAGGCAACCAATTAATTGGAGGAAAAAGGATATAGAAGACCGAGTTTGGGTTTTGTTAACACAATAATAAAAAAAACAAATGGCTATACACACATCACAAACCTTCTTATAGCTATATAAATAAAATCATGTATATATAATATTATTATAAATAAACATACATATATAGTCAACTTGATTGTGGTCTGTAAACAACAGACAGAACAGTACAGACGATAAACAAGTTGACTATAAGTATACTATAAGTGATTTATAGAGCTGCGTCGGATAACATCGCTGTTTTTAATGTTTGGAAGGAAATAATTTAAAAGTCTTCTGGTGCATACAGTGAAGGAATTCGAGTAAAAAAAGGGGGCGAATAGGAAATAATTTTAGGGGATTGTAACAAGAACATCTACATGAAAATGCCTTACTCAGACCTTATCATTTAAGTATCAAAAAGTAGACGAAAACCACATATTAGGATAAAAAATAATACGTTAATGTACTCAAAAACTTCTTTAGGCGCATGAGGGTAAAATTTTTACAAATGAAACGTCACGCCGGTATGCAACGGAAGTGTCGGAAAAGAGAGAGAGTGATCGAGACCGATTGAGAGAGAGTAAGACAGGGCGAACGTAGCATGAGCAACTAGCCGTGGAGCGAGAGTAGGGAGCAAGCGAGTGAGAAAGATTGAGAGAAAAAGTGAGACAGAGCGAACGTCGTATCACGCATAGTGCTATGGATCGTGAGGTGGGAGAGAGCTATAGTGAGAAAGACTGAACAAGAGAGAGAGAGAATACGGGATATCGAGAAAGAATACACGCCCTATTGGTTGTGTATTCGTTTAATACTTAATTATTAGAACTTTAGATGGCATTTCTGTCGCATAGCGTAATATTTACAATATTATTAGACACTTCTACAGTGAATAAACAGTAAGTGAATTTTATAAATAAAAACTTTGTGAAAAAACTTTGTGAATAAATTTGTAAGTTGTCCTGTATCAAGCAATTATTCGAAGTAAGTAATATATCTGTTATCTTTTTGTTAATTTACAATTTTTTATGATAATTGGTTTGAAGGTTAGGTAGTTTTAATATTTACAAATAACATGTGATATTTCAACTTGCCACTCGTCATTTGATAATTTAATAAATCATTTACCATAAAATAAAAATATTTCATAAATTCGCTTTTCTAAATTTGAATTCAAAAACAAAACTTAATTAATAATTTCTAATATTGACAAAAACACGTGGCATTTTTATTTACAATTCGTCATTTGAGATTTCAATAAATCATTGTGCATAAAACACTAATAACAATATTTCATAAATTCTTTCGACGAAATTTTAATTTAAAAATTTTAATTTCTAGAGTTATCATTAATTTACAAAAATTTTGTATATATTTAAATTGGATTAGGTATTTTTAATATTTACAAAAAATCACGAGGAATTTTAATTTAATATTCAACATCTGAGATTTGACTATATTATTTTTCAAACAATATAAAATAAATTTATTTTAATAATTCTCTTTAATTATTTTTTTTTTGTGTTTTTTATATGTCATCGTACGAAACTCTTAAACAACATTTGGTATTTACTGAAATATGATATTAAAGAGTAATTGGAAAACTTATCGCTTACAAATATATTTGAACAGTCGTAAATATTATATAATATTATATACACTACAAATATTTATTAATAAAACTTAATGTTCATTTAATCTCCTTCGGTTGTTTTGAGTAATATTTTTTAATGTAGTAAATATATTTTAGTCGTAGATAAATTATATTATATAATTTTAAATTTTAATGCTTATAATTAGCAGAATTTCGTGTTAAACAAGATTTATAAATTAGTTCGCCAAAGAAGTTTCACTTCTGACATGTGTACTTTGTACGCACGCATGTTTTTTTTTCCCTATACTTGTCTTATTTTTATTTTACTGCAAAATATTAAGAGAAAAAAAATACAATATTAATCCAAAAGTTCTTCAAAAACATGTTAATAATTCGGTTTATACAAAGCTATGCTAACTGTTATTCGTTTGAGTATTATTCCTTGATAAATCTTTATTCTCTTTATTTTAGTTTAAAATATGATGTTTTTACTAGAAATAAGGTTAGCAGCGAAAATGTTAGAAATGAGTCCCTAACCTAGTATACTCGGTAACCGCTGTATACCTCTGGGAGTCTCTTGTTACTTACTATTCATAAATAATAATAAAATCTCCAATAGTGCATCTCTAACACAGAGTATTTATGTCTTGCTGCAAGGTCATACATTAAAAGTAAACATCTTTCTTATTTAACTTATAATGTCTTATTAAGGTATTTTTTCGAGATAGTATTTTTATTATAGGCAGTAGAATACGATTTTGGACACAAAAAAACAAAGGGGAGTTGATCTTTGTTTGATTTTTAATTTGTGTGTATGTAATATCATAGCCCGTGAAGTAAAATTATAAATGAATTTGCGACGTAATTAACAAGATAATCCTTAACTTAGCCGTCTTCCGACACGACGACTTCAATAAGTACATATCTCATAATGATCAATATCTCAAAATGAGAGTTTGGTTCTAACTAGAAAAATCAAAAAATAAATAAATTGTGCGATATCAGTAATTTACTCCTTCAACATCAACGCCAAGAGTATTGAAGACAAGACCACAGCTATGATAAGTAACTACATTAAATAACGCCGGTCAATTCTTGACAGTTAATCCTTAAACAGGGTTTCAAAGGTAATTATCACGAAGATAGAAACCGCGACAATGGAAACAAACAGTCTTTATAATTATCACTCAACTTGATTCTAAGGTTAAATTACATTCCATGCTATATGCTAGTAATACAATATTGGAATAAATAAGAATAACATATTCTAAAACATTGTATTGTAAGTTCAATATTTCGTTTATCTAGTTGATGTAGTTTCCTACATATTTAACAATTAAGTAATCATGACACTTTTAATTTTGACTAGATTACCAGATAGTAATTATACTAAAGCTACTATATCAGATTTTTAAATTAAATCAATTTAAGATACAATTATTCATTAATAGTACGCCGGGGAATCCAGCAATATTGACCGGTTTGGATCGATCGCCCTATCTCTACTTGTGTTGTTAATTATAAAATTAATTATTATAATTTAATTTTGATAATACATGAGCATTTGTTATAAATGATACACATCACTTGCACTTCACTATTTAATATCCGACAACTTATAACATAATTACCTGTGTACATCACTTACAACTTACTTAGCGCCAGCTTCATAATTGAATACAGAAGGTTATTTTGTGATTAAAATTTTTTAAGCATATTCAATATTTATTGATTATTGGTAAATGTTATAACGTAAATCTAGTGCCATTTGTAGGATACCTTTAGTTAAATGTTGTAGAGTTGAACATTGTGACACAATGTGTCAATTACGTTAAGTTGTAAGTGCTGTACTCGAGTCATTCGGGTTTAATTTGTAGGACATTAAATATTGAAGTGCTAGTAATACGTATCATTTAAAACTAGTTTTAACAAAAATTAATATAATTGGGAAGTATTACAGATTTTGAAGAGTGTGAAATACAATGGAAAACATTTTGTTTTATTTAGGTCCATTTTCTTGATAATATACCTTAAAAGCAATCTATCAATACGTTTTCCTATAGAATTTATAAATGGGTTTTTAAATGGTTGAATCGTTGAAGATGGGGAGCTCGAGATATTGCAAATGAATTATTAAAAATATTAAATTTCATACTAATCACGACCAAATACCTAAGGGTAACGAGCAGATGTAATTATAAATTAAGTAATATACCTTCGATAATTTTTTTTTTTTAATTAAACACAACGTAACAAAACATGAAATTGTGTGTGTGTGTGAAAGTTCAGTAGAATAGTTGTTAGGAAGTCAAAATTATATATAAACATTATTATACAAAAAATAGTAAAAAAAACACTATTTGGTACTTGTGGTTTCTGTTATAGTTATACGGTTCTCAACAATGAGTGACTAAACTTATAACTTATAACAACTTTAACAGCAGCGATGGTTTGTATAGATTATAATAATCCGACACGTGTTTAAACCACACTTTATACACTGTAGTAAGATTTAATATTTAGAAAAGTATAACAAAGAACTCGTGAATCAAGGAGACAGAAATATGTTTATCTCATACTTCTCTTCGTTTACAGTTTCTTTAACTTAAGTCTCATTTAATAATGAATTTCTTAAGACCATATTACAAAGAAACCAAAAACACAACATTTTATACAATTATTACGTATCTCAGAAATATTGTTTTCATTTCATATTTAGTAAAACACGAAACACAGACAGCAATACTGTTGTTTTAAAAGTTCAGACAGTTCGACAGTTTATTCAATTATAATGGATTGTTTGAATCACTCTTTCATTAATGAGAGTGTTGTTCGAATTCAATTTGTTCAACCTGCAGTGCAGGATTTAACAACAATACTATATAAACTATTATATTTTGTTGTTTTTTTTATATAATACTATATCCTCTTTCATTAACCGGGTTCTACTGGGTGTTAGTAAACACGCTGTCAGATGACCTGTACCATGTCGTAAGTGAACTCTAATATTCTCGCCGCAGTTCATTCATCGAAAACCAGTGAGTCGTAAAAAAGAGCTGAATGCTCCGTTCCGGTTGAATAACGCCCGCCAACGATTGAAATGTTGATTCAAACAGAATAGTGAATGCGGTTTATATTTTTTGTATGAAATCCTATTTAAGGGTTAGGAAGAAGAATATGATGATATGTTTTTTTCTCTCAATGAATTAGTAGTACTTTCAAATATATAGTATAGGAAAAGATGTGGCGTGAAAAAGTCGTAGAACAAATGTTGTTGGGATTAATGTAGAGAGGCAAGTGGAGGCCAATTCATTACAAATTAATTATACAAATTATTTATTAAAGTAATATCTTTAGCTTCGGATTTATTATATTATATTAAATCATCAAAATCGATAATAAATAACTTTTCTTTTGAACAACATTGAAAAATACTAGCCATTACATTGTATGTAATGGCGATGTACGTATATAAAAATATAGTTTAGAATCTAAACTTTAGATAGATCAATCCATTAATCAATAAAGATAATTCTTAGAACAAAATTATTTAAGCAATTGTTTTGAGTGCTTTCATAATAATAAGTGTATAACAATAATTTTATGAGTTACATATAAATAATTTTACGTAAGAGTATTTACTTCTTACAGAAGCTCATATGAATAGAGTAAATATTAACGCAATTATAACTTCGTAAGCAAGTTTAGAATGAAAATTACATTAAACTGAATTTTCTTCAAACAATTTAACTTATTAATGGCATTTCTATTTCTATTTCAGGTATATGACGTAGGGGTACTCCGGTTGCCCAGGGTACCCTTATCAGGGGGGTTCCGTTGAGGCGTCGCGGTGAATGCTTACGCGATTCCGTGGCGTCTCATTGTAGCGATGAGGGCAACCGTTGGTTTTTTTTAGTGGGGTGTCATACCACACATACCACCCGATCATCGCCTTCCTGGCTGGTGTGACGATGCGGAAACGCATTTTTTCCAACGGAAAAAAAAAGTGAAGTATTATATTAACTGTCCATTAGATTGTGTTGTACAAAACTTCCAAAATAACATATCGGCGATGGTAATATCAAATTGTGATGTATATGGTTATTAAATGTTACTGAATCTTTTCCAAAGCAGCAAAAGGTGCATGAAAACAATGGTTAGGATAATCAAGAAAACAATTATTGGAAACAAAAGGAAAAAGACAAAAATGGTATAAATGTTTTTGTTTTATGAAAAAAAAATACTGTTACCTCTGTCGTCTATGTTGACAGAATATGAACGTTACAATACTATGTTGACAATATTAGGAATATTATTTTAATTTTATTCATTTTCTTACAAAAACCTGGAATTATGTTTAATAAATAACTTCTGAATTAGATTAATTCGAATAATCGTTTAAAAGTTTACAACATACAAATAACATGTTAAAGACTGAAAAACACATGATATCGCTTATTAAAATAACTAAAATATATTTTTGTAATACAAAATCAATTATGTCTTAATTATGTGTAAATAATATGAAATCAAACGTTAAATTACATATAATATAAAATACATAATATAATATATTAAATTACATAGTATAATATAATTATGTATTATACATACATCTCTCTCAAAACTCTAAGGGGAAGATATTTTTTCTTTACTAACATTGCCCTGATACTTTCTATAACAACCATTTGTTTAACTTCTCTTTCTGCATGTTAATGTTGTCACTAATCTTACTGGATCTTTGATTGCTCCCGCAAAGTATCGTCAGTTTTGAGAAAGTCTGTGAAGAGGAAATTCAACAAACTGAATTATTAGATTAGATTAGAATGATTTAAATCTATTTTGGAACTCGGTTTGTTGATTGGTAAAAAATATAAGCTGTAATAATTTACATGTACTACTTTAATACTTATATTTGAATTAAAAATATCAAAATATTATTTATATTTTAATTGTATTAAAAACCTACATGTAAAGAAAGCGTTTTATATATAAATGAAGCATTAACCCAAAAACAACAAATGATTCTTTACAAATACTAATAGTAAGAATCATGGAATATTCCTCTTACACATGTTTCAAAAGACATCCGTCGATTGCTAAACATAAATAGTAAACAAATCAAATTGTGAGTTAGGGTTATAGCGCACACACTTCTCGCATGGAGCTTCCAATATCCGTTTTGTATTTTTTGGTCAGATATCTTCAAAAGCGAAAATTATTTACTAAAATTTCATCTGGATTTTGCGCCATGATCAAATGAAATCGTGGTCCCACTAAACAAATTTATATTTTTAAGACACAAGCCATTGGCTGTTGTATGATCATAATGCCTGTTGAAAAATGTGTTAAATTAATTTATTTACAAGAAGTTGCTTAGTGACTTCTTATCACAACAATCTTATAATTGTTTATATAGATGAGGTTCTCTACGGAGGAAGAGGAGGAGCCATATGTCCATAGAACTTAGGCTACTAATCACCGTCAACAGCTCGTAAATCGAGCAGCTTTGGCTATTTGACATCACGAAGCATAGGCAATTTAGGAAAGTATTTCAGAAACTGTATAAATAAATTCATTTGACAATTGCTCGCCATTTTGAAAACCTTTTCAAATATTAAAACTTTAGATCTTATTTGAGTAAAACAAACTTTCAGAACAATATGTGGAGTGAAAATAAAAATCATTATAAATCCGACGAATATTATAGGCTATTTAGAAGTCGATTAGAAAAGAGACTATTAAAATTGTATATTAAAAATGTAATAGCAGGCAGGAGTTCAAAGTTATTCCCATAATTATGACAATGTGGAGTTTACTTTAGTCAAGAATTAAAATTATTTGCATATGAAAATACAAAATCGAACACGTTTGATTTCATATAAAGTAATAGAAATTTTATTAGTTGTTTATTAATATTATAATAACTGCTTAAAAATGTAAGGTTGTTTATTCGTTTATTTCGAATCAGTATATAAAGATAAATAAGAGAAGCCTAACACAATTATTCACATAGTCATCCATACTCTCTTTACAGTATCTTACTGTTAAATGCAGAAGAAGAACGGTATAAAGTTTACAAATAACTCTAGCTAGCGTTATCAAAAAGCACCCGACGCTTATCCATTTTAATTTAAAAAACACAACAGGTTGCCTACCTCTGCTTTTATTTATCGGGCACATAAAACTACAACAATACTTGCACGAAACTAGTTTTGTTTATAGTCAAAGTAAAATTTTAAACATAGTACTCTACCTATTTTTCGAACTTCATAGAGTGTTTGTATTTTTTACTATTGTGGCGCATATAACGATGTATCATAATTATGAACTGCGTTTTCATAATTAAATGATACTAGAGAAACTAGAAACGAGACTAAAGACTCTGAAGAAAAATATTTATATATATTAAAGGACACATATATTTTGAGGAAAATATTTATATATATTAAAGGACACATATATTGAAGGACACGTCTACAAATGAACTTTACTTAATGAGATATTTCTTTTATATCCAAATCAACCAATATTTAATCTGGTTTAAATACGAACCGCTTGATCAATATATTACAATTCAACTTAAGTAATCATTTAAAGAGTAATAGAATGGTTTGAATTGTAGTCACCTATTTTTACATGTCAATGGAACTATAAAACGACATGACTTTTTGTCACGTTACTGAAACATAGCTTTTTAGCATGGATAAAATTAAAGAATGTACAGAAATGTTCATACATATATATGTATATACATTTATATGTATATACATATATATATATATATATATATATATATATATATATATATACAATATATCAAGCCATTCTCTCAAGCGTTTGTAGAATTTTTCTCCATTACGGACTAGAATCTTGATAGCAATATCTCTCCTCGAGTTGGCTGCGGAAATGTCGGATCGAGGTAAACCCTGAGAAGAGCGTTTCGGTGCTCTTCGAACGGGGCCCCCCAAGGATCCTCTCGCAAATCAAACTCTTTGATAAACCTATACCTTGGAAAGACAAGGCAAAATATCTAGAAGTAACGTTAGATAGAAAGTTAGTTTTCAGTGCGCATATTAGGACCGTTCGTAGCAGAGCGGCCTACATATTAGGTCGTTTATATCCGCTGTTAGGCAAGCGGAGTAAAATGTGCCTTCGCAATAAGGTGACACTTTACAAAGCTTGCATAAGTTCCGTCATGTCCTATGCGAGTCCCGCTTTTGAGCACGCTAATCTGAAACCCCATCAGGTGATTCAGAACAGGTTTACACGGATTGCAACCGGGACGCCGTGGTTCCTACGCAACATCGATCTCCATAGAGACTTAGACCTTCCGACCATCGCTCAGTACTTTAAGGGGCTTTCCCAAAAGATTTGAACGTGCTGAGCGACACCCGAACCCAGTGGTGGCTGACGCCGCAGAGTATAGATCACGTAAGACTACTTTAGTCAGAAAAAGAAGACTCAAGTCGGTACTCGTTGACCCCGACGACGCGTTCACAGTAGGTAATAACGTGTACGCGTAGGCATAAGTGACACCACACAACATACAGATACACACCGTCTATACCGGTATAAACGAGGTCCCAATTGAGTAAGTGTTCCATTGCTCCGGCGTTCTGCCGTCGGAAGACGATAGTGTTCAAATTTCTTTAGCTTCCCTCCTGACTAACGACGCCCCGAGCCGAGGTCCGTGTCTCAATCTGAGACGCCCTCGGGACGTCGTTCCCCATGGGGGCCCATCTGCCCCCACCTCCTTTTTAAGGGGGGGTCTCCTGACCTGCCCGCTCCCCCGGTGACGCTGTAATAGCCAACAGGGCTAACAGTATAGACAAACAAAAATAAAATATCTCTCCTGTTACCTTTTCTTGACTAAGCCGACGTTTCTCTTTAGATACTTCCTTTAAGCTACTTAATAAATTATACCGCGTATGTAAGTAAACGCGCTCTATAACGTTTTTAAAAATTCACCCTAGACATTCCCTCGTGTAATACTATTTTTGTCTTAAAATCCTTCACTGTTCATGCATCGCGGTTGTGAAATTCTATTCCAAGCGGTATAACAAGCAAGCGGTATAGAGATTCTATCATCACTTTCAAACGAAAACAGAAACAATATTGGTAGATATCATATCACAGCAATAAACTATATGTGAGTGTATATTTATACATTTTTAAATATATTATATTTGGGTGTATTCATTACAGCACTTCTTATATTACATAATGTGAACTGATTAGAAGTTCTATATCTTTTGATACAAAAATATATTTGTACCTATTTCTGCCCTCACAAATGTGGTTTCCTAACAAGATATTTTTTAACAAGATATTCTTTAACTACCCTTGAATAATCCTATATCTATATTTATGTCCTAGTATTATTTTGATATGTCTGGAACCTATATGAAACAAAGAAATTACTAAAGTCAATCATATTTGAAAAGGAGAACTATATTATAAAGATATATTAGAAGCAGTTTGAATCATGTTATGAAATCTTATATACTAACCAAGTTTAATACTCCAAGTGATAAATAGCCTAATGTATTAAAAATTTATTAAAATAAAAACTTAAATAGCACAGAAAATGTAAAATTTACGGCCAAATATAACGATGTATCATAATTATGAACTGCGTTTTCATAATTAAATGATACTAGAGAAACTAGAAACGAGACTAAAGACTCTGAAGAAAAATATTTATATATATTAAAGGACACATATATTTTGAGGAAAATATTTATATATGTTAAAGGATACATATATTGAAGGACACGTCTACAAATGAACTTTACTTAATGAGATATTTCTTTTATATCCAAATCAATCAATATTTAATCTGGTTTAAATACGAACCGCTTGATCAATATATTACAATTCAACTTAAGTAATCATTTAAAGAGTAATAGAATGGTTTGAATTGTAGTCACCTATTTTTACATGTCAATGGAACTATAAAACGACATGACTTTTTGTCACGTTACTGAAACATAGCTTTTTAGCATGGATAAAATTAAAGAATGTACAGAAATGTTCATACATATATATGTATATACATTTATATGTATATACATATATATATATATATATATATATATATATATATATATATATATATATATATATATATATACGTATTGTATATATATATTTATATATACATGGGCATTTTTCAGAACTTCGATGTAAAACAAAACAACTTTAAACCTCCTGCTAATTTGTTTTTTTTTGTTTAAACACAACTTTTATTAAATCTACAAAAAACAATAATAACTTATCTAAGTTATTGTTAACTAACAATGTTCTTCAACTCTGAGGTTAAAGTACAAAATGAACTTCTAAAGATTTTTCAATAATATCAATTAGAGCTAACTAGTAAATAAGCAAAGTATAAAATTAAAGAAGGTTCTTAACACAATAAAAATAGTAAGAATCGTTGAATATTCTCTTCGCGAGATTAAAAACAAACGAATTGATTTCTGAACGAAACTAGTGAACACGTCGGATCGTGAGTTGAAGTTATAACTACATACAAACGACTTCGATATTACAAAATCGTAGACATTACAAAATCAAAATTTTATTAACTACAATTTAATCTGGCTTTTGCTCCTTAAATAAACTAAGCGGCAATTAAGCAAAGAATATATTTTAATTTTTCAGGACTTTTTAAATATTGACTCAGAGATAATGGATTATAATTTGTTAACTTAGATTAAATATAAAAACTACTTAACGTAAGGACTATATTTACGTTTTCAAAATCTTCATCTGTAAAATTAATATTAATGCTTTTTAAAACAGTGAGCCAAAATGAGGTTGTTTGCTGGAACCTCTTTCAAATAGCACTATATCCTGTGTTATATCCATAAACATGACAAAAAATACCGTGCCGGTATTGTATTTGCTTCAATCACGAAACTCAAATGATATTTATAAATTATGGAGTACGCATTATCATATAGTGACACATCGCGTGATCTCTACACTTACTGCATAAAACTGTATGAATCATTTTGATTTTCAGATTATATGTAAAAATATAAGTAGTTTTAAGAAATATCCAAAACTCTTATGGATGGGTTTCAAGGCAGCGTGTGCTGGCGCGAAGCCAAGGTTAGGTAGAGGATTTACAGATTTATTAGTTATATTTTTATTTATCATGAGATAAGTTCATATATGCTTGAAATCATGTAAATATATTTGAAGCAATTAATGAATAAGCATGAATCAATTAACTCTCTTGATATTTACGAAAGACAGACGACAAAATAAAGATATTATAAGATGTGAATATTTTATTATTTAAAACTTGGTTTATGATAGTAAAAAAACAATCTGCACACAGGGTCACACGTACACTCTTTGATGAAGGGCGCGGGTAGTGGTTGACTATGCCGCGACTAAAAAAAGCTATTTATACAATACGTGACAGATTAAGAATCGGGCTTAGAATAACCCCGTTAAAAAATCTAGTATCCCAATTATTTAAAAGAAAATATAAATATACTATGATAAATAAACTGATACCAGCGACCTCGTTCCCCAGTCACTCTACCAATTGACCTGCCGTATCGCTATCCGCTTCGGTGAATTAAGTATCTTATATAAGATCGTGTTAATAGATCGCCGTATAAGATGTTGGTGACATCTAATACGCTTCTTTCGAAAATTTAAAGACACTAATGAATTTATATAAATATAGAATGAAAAATAAACCGATATGGGCAGGGATTCGAACCCTCGACTACTGGGAAACCGTCCCGTCGCTCTACCAACTGAGCTACCGTATCGCTGTCCGTCTCGGTAAATTAAGCATTCTATATGTGATCGTCTTTATCGGGACTATGGTACGGTAATTAGTAACGAATCCCTGCCCGTATCGGTTTATTTTTCATTCTATATTTATATAAATTTAAATAAGCTTAACATGGCTATACATGTTTATACATATTTTCAAACAGAAACTAATGAGTGCATTATTAAAGGGAGTAGTCTCCTCCGGAAAACAACGAATGATGCAAAGAAGAGCCTTCCAAGTACGTTTTGGGCTTGTTTGAGAAACCAACAGCCACAAGGAATCTGTGCCTTAAGTGTCATGCCTAGGGTTAAGCACTTCGGTTCTTACAAGGTCGAGGACTATGTTGAGGTATATTTTTTAAGTTACATCCAGAATTTGTAGGCCAACCAGAACCATTACAAGATTATTACAGCAAAATTAGCGATACTCGATAGCTCAGAGTTTTAGTAAACTACTTCACCAGTAGAATATTATTTTAAGTATATCATACACCTCATGTTGTGGTGCCGAAGAAATTTGAATTTTGCAGTTTGTAATAGAAACAAAAGTTAGAGACTTTGATGACAGGCTAATCTGGTAATAAGTCATCTGTAGGAGTTCTTCATTGCAGCAAAATTACTGAAAGCATCGACGATCGACCGCCATGTTCAAATGAAAATATAAGTGACTAAAGATGCTTGACTTAATACAGTACCAGTTGGAATTAGTTAAGAAGTGAAAGGCTGAGGGCTAATTAAACATGAACGCGGGAGTATGAAGGGAAGATTTTGAATTTTTGTTTTGTTGTTGATTATTTTTCTATCTCCTTAAATTTTGTTCAATAATAAATTCATTTTCTGGAAGTACGAAATTTGTATGTAAAATGTAGTAAGTAAACAAGTAAAATGTAACTAGCGATTGCGGAATATATGTAACAATTTAGATATCATATTTTATAATAATAATACAAACTACTGATGACTCGTGGTCACCAAAGCGCGTATCTCCTGCACTGTATTTACTAAAATCTATGATTTCATTTGGTATCGCATATTTCTACTATGCTCCATTTACATAGAAATGTTTCCAATATCGTATCCGATTCTCCTTGTATAATTTATGAAGTTTAGAATTTTTCATATAACTGTACTATTTATAGTAATAACATGTAATTACTTATACTAGTTTAAGTTAAATTGTTAAACATATTAGTGTATGAAATGTTTAATTACTTTGCTTCATTAAATTTGTATATGATGCTAATAACGGTATGCTGGTCGTATTTTTTGTTGCCATCTCTCTGAATTGTAAATAGGTAGAGCAAGATGTACGATGCCGTTACTACGAAGCGCCGTCAGAGCTAGGACGTTCTCGAGCTCTCACTGGCATTCGGCATACATTACTCACTGAGAGCGCTTTCTACAAAATTAAATTTTGATGGCTGCTTGGATAATTTATGTAATGTCATTACGTAATACATTTCTTAACGAAATAAGAAATTTTATAACGACCTCGTTTTTTTAATTTGAATATTCGAGATCCACTAAGATATTTGAAAGCCTCGCTGCTGTGTTGACATTAAATTATTTTATTTAAAAATGAATTTATCAACTACTTGAACATTTCGATATTAAGTATGACAAACGCCCTTTAATTAACTAAATATAAAAAAAAAATGTTCAATATAAAACAAAAATGAAGAACTGTCTTCCAAAAAATATGTAGTCGTAGAAATAGGTACCTACGTTATATTATCTTTAACTTGGACATTTTATTAAAAGAATAAAAATTGTTTCTGACAAAAAATTCTTTACCTTCAATTTCATAGATCAGTTTTTCTTTCAAGTATTCTAAGGATTTTTACTTAGAATCATGTTATATTATTTATATGCCCTAAATATTTTCGAAAAATAATAATAAATTATAAGTATATAATAATATTATTTTTAACCTCTTTAGACGACTTTTTGCATCTTAAATTTAAGTTTTTTTTTGCTTTTTAAAATTATTTTTCTCTTTTCTATGTTGTGCTTATTCCACCAGTTTAGGTTTTTACCATAAATATTGTATAAGAACCTTTCGCTAGCTTCAATAACGTTCCATATCTTGGAGACGACTACTTCTATTTCAACCAGACATAGCTAAGAACGACGACCCAAGCTTTCGATTTATAAAAAACCGCATTCAAAACTGTTCACCCCATTTGGGTCGGCGGTAAAAAAAATATTTAATGACATCGGGCAAAACTTATAAATAGCACTATTATTTAAGATAACAACAATTTTATTAGCGCTTTGGTATTTAGTATGATGCTGGTAAAATATATGTTATTTACCCTTTGTTCTTAAATATAATTAATAAATGTAAATATATGAAGAAAACAGTCATTTATAAAATAATAAAATGTGTTTTGTTGTGAAAAGGAAGACATTTTACCAAATTATCTATAGTTCTAGCTTGATAGTAGTCTATATGTAGATGATAGTTTGGTTTTAACTAGATAAATCATCAATCAACAAAATTTGTACGATATCAGTCACACACTTCTTCGTCGTCAACGCAAGTACTATTTCTTGAACACAACACCACAGTTATGATAAGTTCCTACTTTGAGTGACGCCGGTCAAGTATCAACAGTTAGTCCTTTGAATGGGTTTCGAAGGTAATTAACACGAAGATAGAGAAACCACGGCAATGGGCCAATCGACGGGTTTAACCGCACTGTCAGTGGAACACTCCAGTATAATTATAATAATCACTCAACTTGATTCTAAGGTTGAATTATGTTCCACGAAGTATTTTACTCAGAATTATCAAGTATATACTAGAAATACAATGTTTAGAATAAATAAAAATAATATATTCTAAAATATTGTATTGTAAGAGCAATATTTCGTTATTCCAGTCAAAGTGGTTTTTCTTATTCTTAACAATAAAATTATTTACACATCCAAAATTCTACTGTTATTGGATTACCAGAACAGTATTTACACTAAGGTTACCTGACCATTATATCGGATTTTTAATTTAATCACTAGAAAGTGGTTTAATCCGGGTCAGACGGAAACAATTATTCATCAACAGTATAAACCCGGGTAATCCAGCAATGTTGACCGGTTTGGACCAATTTCCCTATCCCTACTTATAACAATAAAAATGTAAATAATTTATATTCCCAGAATCCATATGTGTCTGTTAGGATTTATAAAATGTAAATGGATTGGAATGATATGGTTGAAATATTTTAGAGAGCTAGACTGGACGTATCTTAATTTTAGAAGGTATCTAGGAGATCAAATAACATAAAAATAAAAAAAATCTATTGCAGCAAATAGAAAGGGCCTAGATTTTAAAAAAATACTATAAAAGGCCCACAGTTTATAATTTCTAAAATGAATGTATATATTTATGTATGTGATAGATACTTCAACATAAAATCATTATATCGTGTTGTAGCCGATGTATAATATATAGTACCTACCTGTCAAGAGCAGTAGTCTGCTATTAGTACATTATTCGTAGCAAATTAGATACTGTTAGTAATATTTGATTATAGTAATTTCAGTGGAAACACATTGGAGTTTATATAGGTATACTGAACTTAGTTTCAAGGTATACAACAATGGTGTCACTTGAATAATTTATTATAAAATGTTACATTATGATTACTTTTTTTTTAAGAATATTTAATATATATTGTTTTCTAAGGTTTTCACGAGTACTACACATTGAAAAAAACTATTTTTACGGATTTAACTCGCGTATATTGAATTAAATTTTAAATTTACATTTTAAATCTAACCTATTTTAGGGTTAGGGTATTTAAAAATAGTTTTATTTAATATATATTGTTAATGTTACAATGTCAAAGGTAAGTAATTGGTAAGGGGTCTATTCCTATAAATCTGAAAACAAGTGTTAAGTTTAGAACTTATTTGAGGTTACTTATTTGGGAGCAGAAGCTCTGTAGGTTGTGAATAATGATTGTCTATGCTTACCTAAAGCAGGTACTCGAAGATCTAAAGGTACCTACCCTGTCTAGCCTTTTATTATAGTTTTTGATTAGTCGTTTTGTGCTCATAGTTTTGTTACTAAATTAGTTTTAATATTAGCATTGGATTTCGTGTTATTAAATTATGTGAAATATGTAAATATTGTAATTACTTTGAATCCTTTTTTAATTAAGTTTCTACATGCTTTATAAAAATTATGATTATTTTATAAAGCATGTAGATTATTGGTAATTCCTATAACGTAAACCTATCCATTTGTATGATGGTTAAGAGTTAAGACCTTGTAACTTTGCACATTATTCAGTAAGTTGTAAGTGCTGTACTCGAGTCTTTCTGTTTTAAATTGTCGGATATTAAAAAGCGTGGTAGGTACAAGTGATTTTATTCATATAATTCTGTAGATTTTGATGCGAGTGAAAGATAATAGAAACATTTTTAATTTTCAGGTCTATTTTATAGATGTTATGCCTTGAAAGCAATTTGTCAATATTTATTCCTCTAGATTTTATTCATGAATTTATGAATAAAGTTTAATAATAATTGAATCGAACTACGACGGGTGACGGGGCTTATTCTAAATGAATTATTAAAAGAATTAAATTTCGTACAATCGAAATAAGGCGATCAGTTATGTAATTATAAATGCAATTAAGTATCATACCTTCTATGTAATATCTGTTTTTGAAAATGAAACACAACATAAAATTACATTATTATTAAACTTCCTTCCTAGCTAGAAGAACCCGTAGAGTTGTTCTTAAGAAGTAAATATGATATAGGAGCAGAATTATTAAAAAAATGATTCGAAAATATAATACAATTCATGTGGTTTCTATTATAATTATTGTACGGTTCAGCAATGACCGACTAAACTTAGGACATTAATAAACTAATACAACAACTGCAACAGCTGTGATGGCTTGAATAAATTGTAATAATAAGGCAGGTGCTTAAACCACACTTTATACGCTGTAAGAAGATTTAATATTTATAAAAGTATAACGAAATAGACAAATATCAACTCGTGAATCAAAAAGACAGAAATGAAGTTTTATAATATTTTACACAATTAAATACACATCTCTGAAATATTGTTTTCATTTCGTATTTAGTAAAACACGAAACACAGACAGCAATACTGTTGTTTTAAAAGTTCAGACAGTTCGACAGTTTATTCAATTATAACCTTGGATTGTTTGAGTCACTCTTTCATTAATGAGAGTGTTGTTCGAATTCAATTTGTTCAACCTTCAGTGCAGAATTTAACAATAGTACTATATAAACTATTATATTTTGTTGTTTTTTAATATAATACTATATCCTCTTTCATTAACTGGATTCTAGTAAACACGCTCGTTCTACTGGATGTTAGTAAACACGCTGTCAGTTGACCTGTACCTTGTTGTAAGTGAACTCTAATATTCTCGCCGCAGTTCATTCATCGAAAACCAGTGAGGCGTAAAAAAGAGCTGAATGCTCCGTTCCGGTTGAATAACGCCCGCCAACGATTGAAATGTTGATTCAAACACAATAGTGAATGCGGATTATATTTTTTGTTTGAAACCTGTATGAAATCCTATTTAAGGGTTAGGAAGAAGAAAAAGAATATGTTTTTCTTTCAATTAGTTGTATTTATTTATTTATTTATTTATTTATATCTTTTCCACTTAGAATCATAATCAGTGATCACTTGTGTACGTCAACATGGAAATGTCAGGAGGGCCTATTACGATACTAGATTTATCGTAATAAGCCCTTCTGAAAAAGCACTTTCCATCTTAATGTTAAAGCTATGAGGGTTCCAAACGCGTCCTGGTCTGAGAAGAACCACACAACAAACTCAGCCGGATATATTTTTTGTTATTGTGATCACTGTTTCACAAACGTCAAACTTAAATGCAATTTTGGAACAACTAGAACCGTCGCAATGAATCGGAAAAGAAGCCTAATGATTTCAGGCAACGACAATTAAATAATAATAACAGAAAAAATAAATATATATAAATCTTCGGCCTGCCACACAACCAGTCACCGCAAGCAGCACCCGTTCACGAGCATAACACAAGAGCCAGCCATCACCCCCTTCGCACATATTTGAGGGAGGGAGGCAACCCGACTCCCGATGCTACCGCAAGTAGTGACTTCTAAGGAATCGGTGTGATGCAGAAGGTCGATAAAGCAAAATTAATTTACAACAAAAAACAAATTGCGGAGATTACTAGCTATTCGCAATACAATACAGATTCATTCCCAGGCCATACCGTCGTCGATGTAATCCTTTACACTATAGTAGGATTTTTTTATTAAATTATTTTTAACATATAATTTAAATTTATTTAATGAGAGGCTTAAGGCTTCATTTGGGAGCTTATTATAAAAACGTATACAATTACCCTTAAAGGATTTACCTATTTTATGGAGCCTAGTGCCGGGCATAGCGAGTTTATTTTTATTTCTTGTATTAATTTTATGTAAATCACAATTTTTCTTGAACTTTGAAATATTTTTATGAACGTAAATTAAGTTTTCATAAATATATTGATTATAAACAGTCATAATTTTAAATTCTTTAAATTTGTTTCTCAAAGAGTCTCTTGGTCTCATATTATATATTGCGCGAACAGCTCTCTTCTGCAATGTAAATATGGTATCAATGTCAGCCGCATTGCCCCATAAGAGTATACCGTATGACATTAAGCTATGAAAGTAACTAAAGTAAACTAATCGAGCAGTTTCCATATTTGTTAATAGACGTATTTTTTTAACCGCGTATGCAGCAGAACTTAGTCTGCTTGACAAATCAAATATATGAGGACCCCATTGCAATTTTTCATCTAAAGTAATGCCCAAGAAAGTAGTAGATTTGACCAAGTCCAAATCCTCATTATTTAATTGTACATTGGTTCTAACATTTTTAACATTTGGTAAACTAAATTTGACACATTTCGTCTTTTTTTTATTGAGCAACAAATTATTGGCGTTAAACCATTGTACAACATCTGAGAGAGCATTGTTTACATCGTCAATAATAGATTGCCGTCTATTAACTTTAAAGGTAAGAGAAGTATCATCAGCAAACAACACTATCCCATGTTTTTCCCTCACTAGATGAGGTAAGTCATTTATGTAAATGAGGAACAAGAAAGGCCCTAAGATAGAGCCCTGTGGCACACCTATTTTTACCAAAGAACCAGGGGAACGTTTTCCATTTACATCAACTTTTTGGATTCTATCATTAAGATATGAACTAATTAAATCTAGGGACTTATTTTTAACTCCATAATGTTCTAACTTTTTTATAAGGATTTCATGTTGAACGCAGTCAAACGCCTTAGATAGATCACAGAAAATGCCAAGTGCATCCTGTGATCCTTCCCAGGCTTCAAATATGTTTAGTAATAGCTCAACACCAGCATCTGTTGTAGAGCGACCGGCAGTGAAACCAAACTGGTTTTTGTGTAAGAGATTGTTTTTACTAAAATATGCCACAAGTTGATTAAGAATTATTTTCTCAAAAATCTTACTAAAAGTGGGTAAGACTGAAATAGGTCTATAGTTACTAGGATCTAATGAACAGCCGGATTTGAATAATGGAGTTATTTTACTTTGTTTCATTAGATCAGGAAATATACCATATTCTAAACAATTATTAAATATTAATGCTAAGTCTGGCGCTACAATGTCAATTATGGACTTAAGTATGTCAACAGAAAACCCCCAAAGATCACTAGTCTTTTTAACGCTAATTGATCTAAATACTTTGATTACTTCTTGAGCATTAACTTTTTCAAACTTAAAAGTGCTAACACATTGATCTACATTCTCTCTAAGTAAACCCATAGCTGCAGCGGTAGAAGAATTTAAAGATAACGTTGTAGTCACTGGAATATTAGTAAAAAAGGTTTCAAAAGCAGTAGCAACCTCGAGGTCAGACGTAACATATTTATTATCTATATTTAATTTAAAGTCGATCCTCTGGGATTTAGCTCTTCCAGTTTCCTCATTAATTATTTTCCAAGTTGTTTTTATTTTATTATTGCTATTTCCTATTTTATTTTGAATATGTTGATTTTTTGCTATTTTACATTGTTTTTTAAAAGATTTGGAAAATAATTTTACCTCATCCCTAAACTCATTACTAGTATTAAACATCAATTCCGCATACATATTATATAATTTTTCTCTATTTTTGTGTAACTCAGCAGATGCCCAATCACTAAACATTAATTTATCATTAACAACCACTGTTTTTGGAGTAAATATAAAGTTGAATAATTTAGTGAAAGTACTAAAAAAGTCATTGTACATAATATTGGGGTTTGAATTTTTTATCAAGGGCAAATAGCGTACTAAGCCATTTTTAATTTGTTCGATACGTTCTACAGTCACTGGTATATAACTTATTTTCTGTTTTGATTTTTCTGTCTTGCTACAACTGAATTTAATAAATTGGCCATAGTGGTCAGAATCTAATGTATTGAATAAACATTTAAAATTTGGAATAACACTTGTAAAAATGTTATCAATACAAGTGGCACTAGTGGTTGTGACTCTAGTAGGCTCCATAAACATGTGTAAAAGATTATAAGATTTGAACAAATTTAAAAATTTTATACTTATTGAATTTTGTTCAAGAATATTAATATTGAAGTCTCCACAAATGATTACCTTTTTACTAGAATGTGATAGTTTATACAATACCTCATCCATAATCTTTACAAAATGTTCAAAGTTAGATGACGGTGGCCTATAAACATTTACAATTATGAACTCTTCTAATTCAACTGAAGCAAGTTCAGTTGTTCGCTCAACAGAGTGGCTCACTATGTCCTTGCGTTCTTTGAATTTTATTTGTTTATTTAAAATAATTAAAGAGCCACCATGTATGGAATTAACTCTGTTGAACGAACTACCAACCTGGTGGTTATTGAAATTAAATATTAATTCATCATTCTTAAGCCAATGCTCAGTGACACAAAAAATATTAATATTAAAAGTATTTAAAAACAATTCTATTTCTAATTCCTTATTTCTAATACACTGAATGTTCTGATGCATCAGGTTGATACAGTTTATGTTATGTTTTTTATTATTTATTTTAACAATTTTTGTATTTCTATAATCATCATTAATATCATTATTTGATATCTTAATTATTTGGCTAGAGGATATCTCTACTGTCTTAATGTCTAGTTTAAACTACTACTAATACTACTATTACTAGTTGGATTTATTTCCAAGCTGTTTTTACTTATACAAGTAACTGAATTCTGTTCAATAGAAACAATTTTAGCCAAATTATTGGCTGTCATAGTAAAATAATATAATAGCGATGAAGCTACCTGTCTTTTAATATATGGAGATAGGTAATACCTACCATTAGTCAAATTATAAAAGTTACTAACATTAGTGTTAGTGTCAATCACATGAAATTTGTCATTATACAAACATAAATTATGTATCAGTAAGTTTATCTTATATCTAATTTTATTTTCGGCCTGTGGCAAACCTTGATTATAGGGTAATGAAAACCAGACAATTTTATTGACATCTAAGTTACTTATAGTTTCAAAACATTTTTTAAATTCCGAATAATTTACATTATCTCTATTTCCTACAAAAATTATTATATTTGTTGACTTAGTAAATTGTTTACTTGAATTCTTTATTTGTCTAATAATATTTATTAAATTATTGTCAGGTGAACAGCTGTTGAATACATTTTGTTTTTCAAAATAAGAATTTAGTACAGATCCCATTCCTTTTCCAATATTATCGCTAAACATATAGGTGTCATATACAGGAGTTAATTTGAGGGAGCCACTATTATTAGAAACAGGGATATCAACCTTGTCACACAATATTTTAGCGGGGGAGGACAATGTTGGTTTTACAGAAAATAACTTATTATTACACTCACATGAACAACTGTTAGTCTGTGAGTTCATACATTCCAAACTATTTTGTGATTTTTTTAATAGTTCATCTACTTTTGACTTTTGTTCGCTTAGCATGTTTTGTGTGTTTTCATATTTTTTTGTAACACTTCTTAAAGTAGTCTGCAAACGGGCTAAATGTGTTTCTAGTAATTGTGTGTCAGATTCATATCTCCTATTTCTATTTTCTAATTCTATATTACAAAAGTTAATTTTTTTTAACAATATATTTTTATTAATAATTGATTTTGTAAAAAACTTGTTCTTTTTAGTTAATTTTTGGATTTTCTTAATATATCTATTAATTCTAATATATTTTTTTAATTTCTTCTTGCTGCAGCTACCCAGCCTTTGTGAGTTCAATGTGTCATTTGTTAAATCTATAGTGACACAGGGGTTTTTAGTTGCAGTAGTTGGGGAGTTGACCAACTGAGAAGCGCTGCCAATTAACTCTTCATACAAGCTGTGAGTGTGAATGTTAGTTGAGTTTTGAGCGGCCTCCTCCAGTTCCAAGATTTGTTGGTGGGCATCTCTCAGCTCCAGCTCCAGGGTGTCGGTACGCCGAAGGGCCTGCTCATACTCAAGACCACACTCATCAAACCTAGCCACTAATAACTGTAGCCTGTTACGCTCCTCTTCAACATTATTATATTTAACATGTAACTTAGAAAGTTCTATTTTTAATTTGTCATTATTCTTTAAAACATCTAATAATTCCCTCTCATTAGCATCTCTTTCATTGTTTAGTTGAGCACACAAGTCCTTACTCACTTTTAATTCTTGTAATGCCAGTTGGAGTTTGTTCTCCTCTTGGCGTGAAAGGGCACGTGAACGAGTCATCATTTTAATATTAAATAAGGTACCAATGTGCAAAACCAAACAAAGGGCCTATATTGCTTTGTTTCCGCAATAAATGAGACAAAACAAAGAAACTGAGATTTGCAGAAACAAAACTAATATGAAATTGAATGAGACAGTTGTTATATTATAAAGAAGAACTAAAAACACTTAAAAACTAGAATATATATCTATTTTAGAAAATTTAAAGTTTGTACGTTACCAATCAACTGTCACTTTTCACTTTCTTAGAGATTTACAATATTGAAGAATAACTTAAACACTATAATTCTTATTACACTAGTATCAATACACTTTAATTGAATAATTGATTGGGAATTTAGCTAAAATTATACACTATAAATAATTTTACTTAATAAAACTATTGGGAACAATTCAAATCAGCTGTTGACCTTAGTGTTGCCACAGACCAAAAAATTAATTATTGAATATTAATTATCTTAGTATTATTTATTATTTAAGAAGTTATACATTTTGCCTGCTCTTACCATTTGAATATGAAATACAATTTTAAATATGTTTATGTCTGTAAATAACAACTTAATGTATTGAAATAAAACTATTTATACAGATTTAACTGGCGTCTAATTTCATTGTAAATTTAAATTTTAAATTTAACCTGACGTTTCGAATGCTTTGCATATAAGCTTTATATTAATGTTACTTTAAATATGAACTCTGTATATATTTTTTATATGATCTGTATTCATAATTTATTTTTAATTTTTAATTCTTATTTATGCTGACATCGCTATTTAAATAAATCATTCAATTATTATTATTACATAGTTTATATCCTACTAATATTAAAATTCGAATGTTAGTTTGTTTGTTACGCTTTCGCGCGAAAACTACTCTACCGATCATTATGAAACTTTGTACACATACTTTTGGAGATATTAGAAGTAACGTTTTTTTTTATAAAAAAAAAATTAGCACGAAGTTATAAAAATTTTGAAAGATAAAACATTGTTTGTCAATAAATACGTGGACGGAGTCGCAGGCAGCAGCTAATAAAAATATATTTTTGATTGATTTCAAACCGCGATAATAAGCCAAGCGCAGACTTGAACATGCGTCATATTTGTGTCATCATAGCTATAACAACAAGATTTCTTATTACAAAACCACTATGATATATGTCCAAATAGCTCATTGCTTATAACGAGATAATTAAATATAAGTAAGCCATAAATACAATATTTATTCTGTCAGAGGAATGAAGGTTTAATTCGTTTTTTTTTTCAGAAGTTTATTAATTAAAAAAAAAAAGTTCTGGGTGACGTTTTATTATTTTTTTTTATAAAATCTAGGATTTTTTTTTATAAATAGGATTATTCACATCTCACGTCATGTCAAAAAAAGAAAGCGATGATTTTGATTTCATATCCATGAAACGTCTATAAACATATAAGGGTGGAGTGAGCGGTTTCATTATATTAGTTAATTAAATACTATTTGTGACATTGTATGTGAATGTGTTCTGTTATTTATAAAATACATCTTTTCTTTTGTATCGATAACTTGAATTGACATTTTAAACGAGAATCAATAAATTTTGGTTAAAACAGCGCTTAATCCCTATCGATAATAAACGTACCCGGCGGCTCGCCATAATATGTGGTGTAGCAAGCAGCGTTACAGCTACTACAACTTACCGTTTAAAATCATTACTACTTTGATCTAAGTTCTTATTCAAAATAACGGGTTCTCACTTAATTATTACATATTAAATAATATAGGTCTGTCGCGGAGTTAACAACACAATAAAAATTGAGCGTGGCTTAAAGCTTACAGTTTATTCTTATAATATTATAGCAAAATGGTAGTTGAACATTTTTTAATGATTTGGGAATATAAAATGTACTTTATGTTAAATTATTGACTGACAAATAATTTATAAAATAATAACATAAACATGCATAGCAATTTTTATTTAATCGTTCATTCATTTTTATCTTTATTCATGAACGAACTGAAACCATTTTCAGTCTGACCTAAATTAAGTTATTAAAAGTAACATAGACACGGTGGTAAACTTGACGGGTCATTAAATATTTTGTAAAACCATTCCATCAATGGAATGATTTTATAATTTCCATTACATCGACTTATTTGAGAGTAATAATTTTCTTATATGAGTAATTTGAAATATTAAGTGCATAACTTTATATATATTTATTAGTAATACTGCAACAACTTTTTACTTAATTCGATCTACCGGATCTTAACAATCTTCATATTTATTTATGTTTACTATTTATTATTCTTCTCACATTAACATGTCATACTCCTATGGAGAATTGAACTAGATGCTTAGGTATACCATATTTGTATAGCAAAAGAGGATTATTAAAGCATATAAGATAAGATACAAGATGCCAAAAATAATTATTAAGAAACTAATTCAAAGAAATTCAAATTGTAATTGTACATAATGGTACAGTTAGTACTTTATTTTTATTAAAATGTAATAAGTATTTTGAGGATGTTATTAATTACGAATGTAATTTGTGATTAATATTATCAACATCAAACGTCACATACAACATAGCTTATGATCAATACATACGAGTAATCACCTCGTATGGAAAATGCCTTTAATAACTTAGGATGTTGAAAGGAAATTCAGTTTAATGTCATTTTCATTCTAAACTTGTTTACGACGTTATAAGAAGTTATAATTGCTTTTATTATTTATTGTTTTCATATGAGCTGGGTTATTTGTAATATTTTTATTCGTAGACCTACGTTTACATCTAATGTTTTCATAAAAATTTATTACCTAGTAAAAATTGCTTTAATTATAAGCAATAAGCAAAGTCAATTGCTTTACTTACACCTGTTGTGTTGAGAGTTGAGTTTAATAAAAGTATATCATTTTTTTTTATCGAGGTGTTTATTTTTTTATCAACTACCTTTACATGTCTGTGTAAATTATAATTACTTGTTATATTAATTTACATATGTTAGCAAATTTATAACCTGCCCTTTATGTATATTAGTACAAAATTATTTAATTTTAAATTTCAATACATTGTAGTGTTTTCAAAGGTTTTCACGAGTACTACACATTGAAATAAAAATTTTTACGGATTTAACTCCCGTATAATTAATTAAATTTTGAATTTACATTTTAAATCTAACCCTTTCCAAAGCATTCGTATCGTCGGGTTAGATTTAAAATTTAATTCATTATACACGAGTTAAATCCGAAAAAATAGTTTTATTTTAATACATTATTACAATATTATATTTATATTATTACAACAGTAAAGAAAAATATTTAGTATTTAATAAATACCAATTCTTGAAACATCTTAAAACCATAAGAGTGTAAAATCCAGCAGAATAGCGAAGAAATCGGGAAATGAGGTGTTCAAATAAGTTATTTGCGACCGGAGTGTTCACTTATTGACCGGAAAAGCTGAGAACATGGCCGCTTTTTAATTTTCATTAGTGCCGCTCGGCCTGCAGGTTACTTTTTAATAAACTAATATATGTTTTAAAATAGAAAGAAGTTTGTGTCTATTGTAGTTATAATGGGTGGGTACTAATAATTACATGTATACTGTTAGGTACTAATAAGTACATCTTATTTCAATTTGTATTAAGGACACAGAAATTGTAAATTGTATAAATGCATTTTCTCCGTACTATCAGTAATACTTGGATATTAAAGTTGAAATAAATAAATGATATATTTCTAATAATAACATAATCCCTCAGTAGGGTGTTGTAGTTTACATAAAAATAATCCCATACACTATTGTGTTTTAACAAACATTTCATTTCAACTCCATTTAGATACCCGGTTGAGGACAGAGGATATGGTATTAATTGAATTAATTTACATTGTATTGCTGTAAACATCTTATCCATTCTTATATCAAGTCACGCAGAATTCTCGTTAATAAAAAAGTCACCTGGACAATTCAATGTATAATTGAATAACCTGTTGAACTATCTTAACTCTAAATATAAGAGCTTTGTCGACAGAACAAACAAATATGTTGTTTAAAAAGTTTGTGACAGAATAAAACTTGTTCGTAAACCTCATTTCTCTCTTCTTGATCCGAGAATTGTTATTGTTTTATTTCGTTGTTAATAATGTTACGTTTTAATAAGTTATAAATTTCTTAATACTAAATTTAGCAACAGTATATAAAGTAAGATTTATGTATCTCTTGCGTTGCTGTAATTTATTCAAACCATCACAGCTTGTCTGTTCCGGTCGTTACCTGCAAAATAATTTATTAAAAGTCCCAAGTTTAGTATCATGTTGTTGAGAACCGTACTGTAATTATAACAGCAGTCACAGGAACCAAATTTTGAAAATAGCTATCAATCTGTATGTATTAAGTACAAGGTAAATTTGTTATGATTTCCCAGTTTAATGTTTTGATATACTATAAAGGATTATAAATTATATTGTTTTTTTCTCAAAGTTCTGTGTTTCTAGGTCCACAAATTTAAAACACTTATCATACATATATCATAAATACCATCCTATTATTTATAAATTATCTTAGATCTGTTCTAACCCAAGGATTGCCTGAAATAAATTGTTAGGCGAGAAAGGCGCCTGTTGAACCTATATACTTCTGTCTACTACTTGTGTAAGTAATTTTCATTTTCAATGAAAATTAAATAATATATTAATAATCAAGTATTTAATTGTACTTGATCATATGATGAAAAATAAACAATAGTTAAATATGCCCCTTTTTGAATTATAATAATAATAATAATATATATACCTCACCGAGGACTTGGTGAGTAGAATGGATTCGTAAAGTTTTTCGACAAATGTGAACGACAGTTCAACTACCTATGCTAATAGAAACTGCTAAGTTTATTAAGTCTTTAAGGTTGAAATTAAATAGAGTGTTATTTTTCTATTAATGCGTTAATAAATTCAGTCATTGAATGTTTATTTAGGTTTTTGTCAATTTATTTAGAGCCTCTCTATGTTTTTCAAATAAGTAGTGTAAGAAAGCTAATAATAATAATAATAAAATACTGCTGTAATAAATCTACCAAACTCCAAAAAAATATATAAATATAAGTCTTAAATCTCTTTATAAGCAAACGATCGTAGATCTTGAAAAGATAAATTACAGATTAACAAGATATTTAATGGGATCGGATTATTTAGTGCGTGTTTAGTCAGTTTAGTGATTCTTCAGTCAGTTTTTAGTACGTACAGCGATGGACTGGAATAGCTTGCCTGCGTCAGTATTAACGGCCGAATATAATGTGGGTGTGTTCAAGAGAAGAGTGAATAGGTTACTTAGTTAGTGCGCCTTACCATCTATGACTACATTTCCATTTTACGTCAGGTGGATTGTAGTCAAGCATTAAGTTTGGTAGTAGATGTAGTCAAATATTATATTTGATATATTTGATTTTATTGTAATTCTATTTTATTTGACTTAATTTTATCATTTTGTTTGATTTGTTTTAATTGTAATTTTGATTTATTTTATTTAATGGTAATTCTGATTGATTTGATTGACGGTGTATGTTTTATCTACTTGAATTGTTATTTATAGTTATCATATTAATGATTTCCGACTGCACATACTGTCTCAGGTTATGTAAAGTTAATAGTTACATCATTGTATAAAATTTAATGTGTTATCTCTCTCTTTTCTAAACTTTATTATGTGTTTGGTTGTAATCTTAGAAACTGTTTATGGTTTATTATTATTATATATTATAATATTAGTATTATTTAAGTAGTATTTTATTGGGTATTATTCTGCAATAGTAAAAGATAATACTTATTTATTGATTACTTTAAATGAAATGAATGACAATTTTAAAAATCGAATGGGATCACATTGCATTGTTTCATATTTTTTTAATATAAGGTTTAGTAAGTACAAGCGTTGTGTAATTTTTAAATGGCCTACAGTCACGTTCGAGCAATATTTGTTGTTTAAAAATTTGCAACAGTGTAAAAAGTTATTTTCTCTAATAGTAGAGTATCTTAAAAATATAAAGCTAAGTATTAAATTATAATTTTAAAATATTCTAATATAATTTCATCACAAATTTCTTTAGAAATAAAATCTGAACAACAGTTTTAATAAAACAAACAAACGAAGGAATGATAAAGAGTAGGACGCTATTCCCCTAAATTAATTTATTTAAAAGTAAGATGAACTCTTTGGTAGACTTAACAGGAAATGAAATGTCATGTCGCCGGCTGTGGCGGGATCTAGAATTGTTATTAATTGCGATTCAACTTATTTCGGCCTAGTTAGCAGAATATTAAATTGAAATTCAGAAATAGAAAATTTAAGTTAAGCTAATTTATTCACATTTATCTTATTTATTTTCTAGATAATATATAAATAAAAGTGTTTTTAAATTTACACTATCAAGACAACTAGTAATTTTATTTTATTTATTTCTATTTGTTTTTATTTTAAAAGAGACAGAAAGTGGAAAAATGTTTAAAGCTAAAAGCGATATTGTGTGGAATAAATAGGAACGAAAAGAGCCTAGTAAATTACTATATTTTAATTGTGAACATGGTTTTCTATTAAATAAAACTGTAATTGTAATTTAAAAATACTACTACTACTACTACCACTTTGTTAATTAAATAAAATCGATGAGTATCGATTTGACGATTCTATATAAGGTCTCGAATAAATTAGTTAATTCTATTTCAGAACATAGTTAAAGAGACATTTTTATTGGCAACTTTATTAAAATAGATCTTAGCAGTCAAATAAACAAATTTCAAAGATTTTTTACCTAGAACCGTGTCCCGTATTTTAAAAGATGACTTGCAGTCTGACTTGAGGACGTGCAGTCTAATAGAGGTGCACTGGTAACTTAACATATAATTTAAAAACGAAAAAGTTTTGCGTACTGCTTAAGTATTTAAGGAAGGTCACAATCATATATAAGACACTGAAAGCTGAAGCATTTATTAAGTTTTAGAAGCAAACTACCTTAATATGTTAGAGGTAATATATTTCTTTTTTATGAATTAACATTTTTAAGTAGGCAATTAAAATTTGGCAACAAAATATTATTTGGTATTATACAAATTGTTGGATAAAAATAAAACAATTATTTCCAACTGTAGAAGAATGTTTTATAGGTATTATGAATTTAACAATAACAAATGTATGTTAACCCAAATTACATTGTCATTTATTAATTATTCATTAAGCACTATTGTCTTAAAAGGAAAGAAAGAAATACCGTGTTTACCATTTTGTTCTGAGTCTACAATTAGTCTCATTTCATTAATCAAATTGAATTTGCATTCACGCCGTAGATCTGAGAAGAGTAAAATTTTCTTTGACAAAATAATGTTGCCTTTTAGGACTTTTAAAAGTACAGAAAACAACCTTAGATCAACAAAGTTTCTCAAGTTGATGTTATTCCTTAAATTGGACAAATTTATTGGAATAGGTTTTTATCCTAGCAAATTCTTTATTATGCGAATATGAAAAACTATAACGACGGTTAAATTAATTCCAAATTGGGGTTTTATTCTTTTACTATTGAATATAATAGAAAATGCATTTTATACGGGGTTTAAGTGCATTTCATGTTAAACTTAGTTTTGATCTCATGTTGACCTTGCAAGCAATTAAAATTGTTATAATTCTTGTCACATTCTTGCATATTCTATATATATTTTTTTGTTTTTTTTATAACATTTATTGTAAAAGAATATTATGAATTTATGATTAATTCTTTCTAAAACAATATTTACATGTAATTACCGTTCTGCCAAAATAAAAACAAAAATATTTACAAATTTTCTTGATTACGTTTAAACTATGTTGACTAAAATTACAACTAAATCTAGCGACTATAAAAAGGCAAACACAAAACAATTCTGTAGCTGTATAAAGAAAATGAAAAAAGATGTGATTTTTACAAAACTTAGATTGTTTTATTTTTTACTTGAGACATTTAATAAATATTCTCTTAGTTCCATTGCGGAATACATCAGTCTAAATGTCACTTGAAGAAATCAGACTAGAAATAATTCTAAAATATATTCTTGTTTTTTAAATAACTAGATAACTTTGTCGGTCCTAGGATTAAATTAACTAATATTTATCTACTAAAAGCTTGAGACAGGGCAACATAAAGCTAGAAAAAGCGATAGATAAATTGAAGGTATTAAATTTTATAAATTTTAACTATATTGGCCAACTGTTTTTAATTTCTTTAATATATGTATATTTATTTATGTATGTGACATATACTTCAACATCGAAAGGTTAAATCATGTTTTTAAATAGTAGAAAAACCACCTGTGATTTTATATACATAAGTGTATTATTCGAAACAAACTAAATACCCTACCCTATATTATCTGAATCGTAAACAAGGTTACTCACAAAAGTAGGGTTAGGGCGGTTGATCCTAACCGGTCAATATTGCTGGATTAACCGGCTTTACAATGTTGATGAATAATTGTGTCCATCTGATCCAGATTAAATCAACTTTTACTGATTAAATTTAAAATATCTCGTATAATTGTTAGTTATCATTAGTATAAATACTATACTTTTAGTATACCTAAATTATTTAGTCTACCTAAATTAAAATAGAACTGTGGAGTTGAGGGTAAAATAATAGTATAAATTAATAAATATTTTTACTACAAACCGATAAAAAATTACTTTTTTAATTTAATTCGTTATTATTAGGGTATGCTCAAAAATTCGTAGCAAAAAATCGTAGCCGACGTCAACGATTTAATACGCCTATAAGTCAACTCACGATTTCTAGCTCTATGTTACTTTCTCGGTCGACAATTGTTTATGAACAATACTATATGTAGTACTCGTATTAAAGAACAAATTGAAGGTATTATCTCGCAAAAAAATATATTGAATAAGACTTGTAGATGAAAATGTAGATGGGAACAAATCAAAATAAGTAAACACATATAAGAAAGACATCGAGTACTCTTATCCTTAAAGTATAAATATGAAGCAACACTTATCTAGCGTGTCTGACAAGACTTTGTTGCAAAGCAATACTAAAGATTTGTTATTATTTATTGATACTAACAAGAAACTCCCAGAGGTATGCCGCGGTTACGGGTTATACGAGTTCAGGGACTCATTTGTTACATTTTCACTGCTGGGCTTATATGTAGGTACTAAAAACAGATCAATTTAATTTAGGTAAAGATAAAGAGTATTTAAATATAAAAAAAAACATGGAAGGACCCTCAGTTTATATTTGGATTTTTTTTTGTGTAAAAATATGTAGTACTTAATGTAAAATAAATCTGTTTAAACTCTGATAAACAACCAAATTATCACACGACCAATTATTTATTTTATTTATTAAATTTTCTTTATACTTTTAACGACATTTGGGATCCGGTGGAAAATGGAGAGAAGTAAGATCGTTTATCACGAAACAATACTCAAAAGAATAATAGCTGGCAAGCTTTGCATAAACTTGAGTTATTGATATCTTTTGAAGTAACTTAGTATTTTTTTAAGGAAAAATGCAATAATATTGCTTTAATATTACATTAACTGAAAGTAACTGTACCAAATTATTTAGAAGGTTAAAATGGCTTTTCTATATATTTATCCTTAATCTCCTTTTGTAGCTGTTATGTTATTCTGTATATTTTCATAGCATTATATTATATAAGTATTTTCCTTTGCATCACATTAGTATAGTCTACTTCTCGTATATGGGTTGGCATAATCGGTTTAGCACCACACACTCGCAGACAAGTAGCGTGAATTACTATTACAGCTACGTTTTGTAGTGTGCGAGAGAACCGATGTCAAATCCTAACCCCCTCTTCTTTACTGCTGGTCTCCTACTCTTTCTTATAGAATTATTGAATTATAATATGACATCGATTTGGTAAACCGTCCAAGATTTGTTTTACTTTTTTATAAAACATAAATCTATATCTAATATTTAAAAACAAAATTTGCACTGTTTGTGTGGATCATTCGTTATTTAAAGTAAAATATTTAATACAATTTATAAAGTAACACATTTGTGCAATTAAAAATAAAATCAATATACAGTATAAATAATAAATTAGTGCAGACAGATTGACTCTGTAAGAATCAACAAATTATTTTTGAATTCCTTTGTGATCTCAAACACTTATAATTCTAAAGATGATTAGGACACTGGTAGTACCAGAAATTTGCATTAAGCATTTAACGCATATGTAATAATAATATTGAGTTTTCTCTGTCCTTCTTAAGGAAGCAATAGTCACCCGGTCTTCGAGTATGATTGATGTCAATAATTATAGGTCAATTTCTGTACTTCCAGCTATTCCAATAATCATGGAAAATTTTAATTATAATCGACTAATTACTGGTTTATATAAATTAAAAAGTATTTTAAGTTTACAATGATGTTTTTTTTTAGATTAACATCGAAAATAAAATATATGCCTTGCTGTGTTTCTCGACTTAATCTACTCAAAATAGACTTTTGACACACTCTCTGTTCCCATCCTTATGGGAAGGATAGAAGTATTGGTTAGAGAAGTGCCTTTAATATAACTTAGAAATTATTTAATTAAACGACATCAAAGGATTAAGATGGATGAGTAAAAACGTAAGAATACAATAAATCATACAACAATTGAAGCCATTGAATTAAAACTACCAGGAGTCCATGACCATCCGGACGCGTCTTAGCATTCTTTATACTAAACAATTGACCTGGAAAGTACATGATACAATTTCCAAAATATTTTTCTCTTTTTTACAAACAAAAATGACGCAATTCATGATTAACAATAGATATTTCAGGCCTAATCACCAGAAAAAGTTTTTGCCCGGCATTTCTGGATGCCTGAAACATAATACGTTAAGATGCTAGAACAAGCGAGAGACAAATTACGGTTTGTTGGATAGACTTAGAGAACGCCTTTGGGTCGGTACGACATGAACTGATGATATTCGCGCTTAAATGGTATAACTTTCCTACGGTAGTTCGCGACATTATTGCATCATATTATTCAAAATTAAAATTCTCAATAATTTTTAATGAAAATCATTCAAAACCACTTAATTATAACGTTGGTTTATTTCATGGCTGTTGTATTTCTCCTATTATATTTAATATAGTTATTAATATTTTAATAGACAAATTAATTACAAATGAAAAAAAGTGGGGTTATCGGTTTAAGTTCAACAACAAATACACAGAATCCATACTAGCTTTTGCAGATGATCTCGCGATACTGACACGTAATCAGAAACAATGTCAGGTACTTTTAAATGTAGTTGAGGATTTCTGTACGTTGACGGGCGGATTGAGGACAAAACCAAGTAAATGTTTTAGTCTGTGTCTGGGTAGACGGAATACCAAATATACCTCTTACGATCCGGGTCTTATAATAGGCGGTCAGTGCGTTAGTACGGTTACGGAAGCAGCTCCGTTTAAATTTTTAGCTAAAAAAATCTCTTACCAAGGCCGTACTCCATCGTTGGAAGTAATAGTCGATAGCTTTTTAAATGATCTCGAAAAGGTAGACAACCAACCAATAAGTAACGTCAATAAAGCTTGGATTTACGATAATTTTTTAACATCACGTCTAAATTGGCCTTTCCTCGTTTATGATATTAATAAAACCCTTTTGTCAAAGTTAGATGCAAGCGTCATAAAGACATTGAAATTATGGCTCGGGTTAGCGCACTCAGAGACCGAAACAATTTTGGATTAAAATTAAAGAAACCATCGCAGCTCTACAAACATCTAAGAGTTACCAAAAGACATATCATTGGAAAATCTAAAGATGATACTGTAACTTCTCTCCCAAAAGACAAAGTTGCCTCAGAGCTCGAGTCACGACTTCAATTCCATAAAAAATTTATGATAGGTGCTCAAACGAATAAAGTAGGGCTAGGATCAAGTAGGAAAGTTCAAGACATTGACATAACAAAATCTTTTATTCGACAAGACGAAAACGATAATTACCGACTCCACGCGATGAGCCTAGAAATTCAAAACGAATGTACGTATGGTGACCATAGGAGATTTTTGAATTCCACTAGCATTGAAGTGGCGCACCTTAATTGATGATTGGCCCCCAGCATTATTAAAATTCTATCTTAATGCATTCCAAATGAATCTCCCAGATTAAAGTAATTTAGTAAGATGGGGCAAAGCCAGCGAAAAGTCTTGCAACATCTGTGGGGAGGCAATAGGAACCGCGAAACACCTATTAGTAGGGTGTAGGGTACTTCTAGATAAACGTCAATACTCGCGTCGCCACGACAAGGTATTAGAAATTATACGGGAAGCGGTTAGTCTTTTAGTAGCAAGAAGCCGGAAGGGTATAACAACCACCAAACGATCTATAGAATTCGTAAAAGAAGGCTCCTCCAAAAAATCAAAAGCGAAGCCTTATTCAATATTAGGCGCGGCTCCTGATTGGATTCTCATGATGAACACGTATGAAAAGCATTACAAAATCCCTGGGGATGTTGGTGTTTCGTCATCCAGACCGGGCTTATTCCTGTATTCGAAACATCTGAGGCGCGTGATACTTGTGGAGCTTACTGTTCCTTGGGAAACAAACATCCCAAGGGATCACACATTCAAGCTGTAATATAAATTAAATTAAGTACTATACCTTCGATGAAAATACCTGTTTTTTTCATTATAATTAAACACAACGTAACAAAACATGAAATTTAACATGAAACTATACCTTCGATGAAAATACCTGTTTTTTTTTTCATTATAATTAAACACAACGTAACAAAACATGAAATTGTGTGTAAACTTCAGTAGAATAGTTGTTCAGAAGTCAAAATTATATACAAGAAAATTATAACAAAGAACTCGTGAATCAAGGAGACAGAAATGTGTTTATCTCATACTTCTCTTCGTTTACAGTTTCTTTAACTTGAGTCTCATTTAATAATGAATTTCTTAAGACCATATTACAAAGAAACCAAAAACACAACATTTTATAGAATTATTATGTATCTCAGAAATATCGTTTTCATTTCGTATTTAGTAATAAACAAAACACAGACAGCAATACTGTTGTTTTAAAAGTTCAGACAGTTCGACAGTTTATTCAATTATAACCTTGGATTGTTTGAGTCACTCTTTCATTAATGAGAGTGTTGTTCGAATTCAATTTGTTCAACCTTCAGTGCAGAATTTAACAATAGTACTATATAAACTATTATATTTTGTTGTTTTTTAATATAATACTATATCCTCTTTCGTTAACCGGGTTCTACTGGGTTTTAGTAAACACGCTGTCAGATGACCTGTACCATGTTGTAAGTGAACTCTAATATTCTCGCCGCAGTTCATTCATCGAAAACCAGTGAAGCGTAAGAAAGAGCTGAATGCTCCGTTCCGGTTGAATAACGCCCGCCAACGATTGAAATGTTGACTCAAACACAATAGTGAATGCGGTTTATATTTTTTTGTATGAAATCCTATTTAAGGGGTAGGAAGAAGAAGATGATAACATATTTTTTCTCCCAATGAATTAGTTCTATTTTTAAATACATGGTATATGAAAAATATGTTGCATGAAAAAGACTAAGAACAAATGTTTTTATAACAAATTTTTGCCTTTAACATGTTATTTCTATGCTGTAAACTTTTAAACGATTATTCGAATTAATCTAATTCGGAAGTGATTTTTTAAAGATAATTCCAGGTTTTTTGTAAGAAAATGAATAAAATTAAATACAATATTCCTAATGCTGTCAACATAGTATTGTAACGTTCATATTTTGTCAACATACACAACATAAACATTTACATATCATTTTTGTCTTTTTTCCTTTGTTTCCAATTCTTGTTTTCTTGATCATAGGTGAAGTTCTCTACGAGGACTCGTATGTCAATAGAACTAAGGCTACTAATCACCGGAAACAGCTCGTAAATCGAGCAGCTTTGACTATTTGACATCACGAAGCATAGGCAATTTAGGAAAGTATTTCAGAAACTGTATAAATAAATTCATTTGAGAACTACTCGCCATCTTGAAAACCTTTTCAAATATTAAAACTTTAGATCTTATTTGAGTAAAACGAACTTTCAGAACAATAAGTGGAGTGAAAATAAAAATCATTATAAGCCCGACGAAAATTATAGGCTATTTAGAAGTCAATTAGAAAAGAGACTATTAAAAGTGTATATTAAAAAATTAATATCAGGCAGGAATTCAACATTATTCCCATAATAATGACACTGTGAAGTTTACTTTAGTCATGAATTAAAATTATTTGTATACGAAAATACGAAATCGAACACGTTTGATTTTCATATAAAGTAATAGAATATTTTATTAGTTGTTTATTATTAATATAATAACTGCTTAAAAATGTAAGGTCGTTTATACGTTTATTTCAAATCAGTATATAAAGATAAATAAGAAAGGCCTACCACAGTTATTCGCATAGTCAACCATACTCTCTTTACAGTATGAAGAAGAAGAAGAAGAAGAACGGTATGAAGTTTACAAATAACTCTAGCTAGCGTTAGCGTAGTCTAGCTTTATCAAAAAGCACCCAACGCTTATGCATTTTAATTTAAAAAACACAACAGGTTGCCTACCGCTGCTTTTATTTTTCGGGAACATAAAACTACAACAATACTTGCAGGAAACTAGTTTTGTTTATAGACAAAGTAAAACTTGAAACATAGTGCTGTACCTATTTTTCGAACTTCATAGAGTATTTTTATTTTTTACTATTGTGGCCATTATATATCGATGTATCATAATTATAAACTGCATTTTGATAATTAAATGAAACTAGAGAAACCAGAAATGAGACTAAAAAACTCTGAAGAAAAATATTTATATAAAGAATAATATATATATATATATATATATATATATATATATATATATATATATATATATATATATATATATATATATATATATATATATATATATTTTTTTTAAGAAATAAATAATAAAGTTCCTATTATAATTATCATAATTACTGCTAGAGTTAATAATATTCAGAGGTATTTATATATATTATATATACACATGAACTTTCATATTATTTTTATTTTTTTAACAATGGGATCCTTCTTTTATATCCCAATCAATCAATATTTAATTTGTTTTAAATACGGACCGCTTGATCAATATATTACAATTCAACTTAAGTAATCATTTATAGAGTAATAGAAAGATTTGAATTGTAGTTGCCTTATTTTACATGTCAATGAAACTATAACACGACAGGGATAGGTAACTATAAAACGACATGACTATCTATCACGTTACTGAAACATAGCTTTGTAACAAGAATAAAATTAAAGTATGTACAGAAATGTATATCCATATATATGCATATATATAATATATATCAATCCATCCTCTCAAGCCTTTTTAGAATTTTTCACAGTTACGGACTAGAATCTTGCTAGCAATATCTATCTCTCTTGTTACCTTTTCTCGACTAAGCTGACGTTTCTCTTTGGATACTTCCTTCAAGCTACTTAATAAATTAGACTGCATGTGTATACGCGCCGTATAACGTTTTTAAAAATTCGCCCTAGACATTCCCTCGTGTAATACTATTTTCGTCTTAAAATCCCACACCGCAGGTAGGTACATACGTCGTTTTATCATCGTTCGTTCTATCATCACTATCAAACAACAGAAGAAATGTCGGTTGATACCATATCACAGTCATAAACTATGTGTGAGTGTACATTTATAATTACGTAATGTGAACTTATTAGAAGTTCTATGTCTTTTGATACAAAAATATATTTGTATCTACTTCTGCCCTCACAAATGTGGTTTCCTAACACTCAAGGGTAGTTAATAAATATCTTGTTAAAGAGATAATAATTCTATATCTATATTTAAGTCCTAGTATTATTTGATATATTACCTATATGAAACAAATAAATTACCAAAGTCAATCATATTTGAAAAGGAGAGCTATATGATAAAGATATATTAGAAGCAGTTTGAATCATGTTATGAAATCTTATATACTAACCAAGTTTAATACTTAAAGTGATAAATATCCTAATGTGTTAAAAATTTATTAAAATAAAAACTTAAATAGCACAGAAAATGTAAAATTTACGGTCAAATATGCAAACATGGGCATTTTTCAGAACTTCGATGTGAAACAAAACAACTTGAAACCTCCTGCTAATTTGTTTTTTGGTTTAAACACAATATTATTTTTAATTTCAAGCACTTTTTGTCTTTTATTAAATCTTTAAAAATCAACACTACCTTATGTAAGTTATTGTTAACTAACAATGTTCTTTAATTCTGAGGTTAAAGTACAAAATGAACTTCTAAAGATTTTTCAATAATATCAATTCGCTTATTTAAGCGAATTATAAAATTAAAGAAGGTACTTTACAATAAAAATAGTAAGAATCGTTGAATATTCTCTTTGCGAGGTTCAAAACAAACAATCGTGAGTTGAAGTTATAACTACATACAAACGACTTCGATAACACATAATCGAAGATATTAGAAAATCTAAATGTTATTAACTACAGTCTAATCTAGCTTTTGATCCTTAAACAAACTAAGCGAAAATTTAGCAAAAAAAATAATTTTGATTTTTCAGAACCTTTTAAATATTGGGTGATAATGGATTATAATTTGTGAACTTAGATTAAATATAAAAACTTACCTAACGTAAGTGCTATATCTATTTATTCGAAATCTTCATCTGTAATATTAATAGTAATGCTTTTTAAAACAGTAAGCCAAAATGAGGTTGTATGCTGAAACCTCTTTCAAATAGCACCATATTCTGTGTTATATCCATAAACATGACAAAAAATATCGTGCCGGTATGGCATTTGCTTTAAATACGAAACTCAACTGACATTTATAAATTATGGAGTACGCATTATCATATAGTGACACATAGCGTGATCTCTACACTTACTGCATAAGACTGTAGGAATCATTTTGATTTTCAAATTATATGTAAAAATATAAGTAGTTTTAAGAAATATCCAAAACTCTTATGGATCGGTTTCAAGGCAGCGTGTGCTGGCGCGAAGCCAAGGTTAGGTAGAGGATTTACAGATTTATTATTTATATTTTTATTTATCATGAGAAAAGTTCATATATGCTTGAAATCATGTAAATATATTGGAAGCAATTAATTAATTAATTCTCTTGATATTTACGAAAGACAGACGACAAAATAAGGATATTATAAAATGTAAATATTTTATTATTTAATATATCATTGAAAAATTTAGATATTTTATTTTAACCAGAAAGTAGGTAATAAACAATTGCAAAGAAAACTAATTTTAATCAATGACACTATATCATCGGGTTATTAGTTATATCCATAATAATCCGAAAGACAGACGACAAAATCAGGATATTATAAAATGTGAATATTTTATTAAAGTAAAACTTTTATTACATCGTCTCAAATTTTTTCGTCTGTGTGTCGCATGTCGCGTGACGGTCGGCCGCGGAGTAGGATAAAGTGAAAGGCGCTCGTATCGATGCGGTTTTTACTAGATACATTGAAAAAATCGAATGTAAGTCACTGTTCACGTATTTTAGTTACCATAAAATATTGGTTACATTTATAAACTGTGAAATTCATGATGAAGATGGAATTGATAATAGAATGATTGAAAATAATTGAAAAACGGATCAAAATGACTCAACGATTATAAAATATTGTTTTCAGTGTTTTAATATGTGTATATCATCTAAATAATTGTTAAGTATTATGTATGTCGTACTCTAAGACACAGAGTTCAATAAAAATATTAGTTGGAGACCTAGTCTACTTTTATCATTTCCCATTATCATTCCCATTTTCTAAGTATAAAATTAAGATTGATGAAGCAATTTTTATACCCTTAATGGAATATTATTCCGAAAATTTTTAGTTAAATGTCTATAATGTGAAAAAAAGTTTGACTTTTACGGTGGTTTCATAAAACCACACAAGTTTTTTATTTAATATATCATTGAAAAATTTTGATATTTTATTTTAACAAGAAAGTAGGTAATAAACAATTGCAAAGAAAACTAATTTTAATCAATGACACTATATCATCGGGTTATTAGTTATATCCATAATAATAGTAATTAAGCTTTTTATACAAAAAGCCGTTTAATATAAAAAATGCAAATAAAACACAAAATTTGGTTTATGATAGTAAAAAAACAATCTGCACAAAGGGACACACGTAAACTCTTTGGTGAAGGGCGCGGGTAGTGGTTGACTATGCCGCGACTAAAAAAAAGCTATTTATACAATACGTGACAGATTAAGAATCGGGCTTAGAATAACCCCGTTAAAAAATCTGGTTACCCAATTATTTAAAAGAAAATATAAATATACTATAATAAATAAACTGACACCAGCAACCTCGTTCCCCAGTCACTCTACCAATTGACCTGCCGTATCGCTATCCGCTTCGGTGAATTAAGTATCTTATATAAGATCGTGTTAATAGATCGCCGTATAAGATGTTGGTGACATCTAATACGCTTCTTTCGAATATTTAAAGGACTAATGAATTTATATAAATATAGGATGAAAAATAAACCGATAAGGGCAGGGATTCGAACCCGCGACTACTGGGAAACCGTCCCGTCACTCTACCAACTGAGCTACCGTATCGCTGTCCGTCTCGGTAAATTAAGCATTCTATATGTGATCGTCTTTATCGGGAATATGGTACGGTAATTAGTAACGAATCCCTGCCCGTATCGGTTTATTTTTCATTCTATATTTATATAAATTTAAATAAGCTTAACATGGCTATACATGTTTATACATATTTTCAAACAGAAACTAATGAGTGCATTATTAAAGGGAGTAGTCTCCTCCGGCAAACAACGAATGATGCAAAGAAGAGTCATCCAAGTACGTTTTGGGCTTGTTTGAGAAACCAACAGTCACAAGGAATCTGTGCCTAAAGTGTCATGCCTAGGGTTAAGCACTTCGGTTCTGACAAGGTCAAGGATTATGTTGAGGTATATTTTTTAAGTTACATCCAGAATTTGTAGGCCAACCAGAACCATTACAAGATTATTACAGCGAAATTAGCGATACTCGATAGCTCAGAGTTTTAGTAAACTACTTCACCAGTAGAATATTATTTTAAGTATATCATACACCTCATATTGTGGTGCCGAAGAAATTTGGATTTTTCAGTTTGTAATAGAAACTAAAGTTAGAGACTTTGATGACAGGCTAATCTGGTAATAAGTCTTCTGTAGGAGTTCTTCATTGCAGCAAAATTACTGGAAGCGTCGAAGACCGACCGCCATGTTCAAATGAAAATATAATTGACTAAAGGTGCTTGACCTAATACAGTACCAGTTGGAATTAGTTAAGAAGTGAATGGCTGAGGGCTAATTAAACATGAAACCGGGAGTATGAAGGGATGATTTTGTATTTTTGTTTTGTTATTGATTATTTTTCTTATCTCCTTAAATTTTGTTCAGTAGTTAATTCATTTTCTGGAAGTAAGAAATTTGTATGTGAAATATTTTAAGTAAAATGTAACTAGCGGTTGCAGAATGTACGTAACAAATTAGATATAGTATTTTATAATAATAATACAAACTACTTATGACTCGTAGTCACCAAAGCGCGTATCACCTGCACTGTATTTACTAAAATCTATGATTTCATTTGGTATCGCATATTTCAACTATGCGCATTTACATAGAAATGATTCCAATATCGTATCCGATTCTCCTTGTATAATTTATGAAGTTTGGAATTTTTCTTATAACTGTACTATTTATAGTAATTACATGTAATTACTTATATAAGTTTAAGTTAAATCGTTAAACATATTAGTGTATGAAGTGTTTAATTACTTTGCTTCATTAAATTTGTATATGATGCTAATAACGGTATGCTGGTCGTATTTTTTGTTGCCATCTCTCTGAATTGTAAATAGGTAGAGCAAGATGTACGATGCCGTTACTGAGAAGCGCCGTCAGAGCTAGGACGTTCTCGAGCTCTCACTGGCATTCGGCATACATTACTCACTGAGAGCGCTTTCTACAAAATTAAATTTTGATGGCTGCTTGGATAATTTATGGAATGTCATTACGTAATTCATTTCTTAACGAAATAAGAAATTTTATAACGACCTCATTTTTTTTTATTTGAATATTCGAGATCCACTAAGATATTTGAAATCCTCGCTGCTGTGTTGACATTAAATTATTTTATTTAAAAATGAACTTTATCAACTACTTGAACATTTCGAAATTAAGTATGACAAACGCCCTTGGGCGGAGGGGAGTCAATCTGATGGAAAGGTGAGTTGAATGGTTAACCCAGTCAACAGCTGGACCATGAGACTGACGAACCCCTATTCTCATCACCTGTCCGGTGATGAGTCTGACGAAAGGGGGTTGGGGGAGAGCGCAACAGTCGTGTAGATCCCCAACCCAAAGCTGATAGATTCTCCTTCACGCGGTTGTTGCCTGTTATTGGTCTGATTCCCTCAGAAACAGACGTAACTGAAATCTAGAGCTGTAACCCTATATTTATATATATTTACTATATCATCCCATCCTTCGCCCCCATCCACCCTCATCCCACTCCCCCAGCGTCTCCGGATAACCGGAAAAAAAAATAAAACAACATGAGCGCAGAAAAAAGAGAAAGTAGACTACCCCAGGAGGGTACCGGCAAGGCCGGAGAATCCCTCCCCGGACCATCTAGTGGTTCGGGCTGCCCCTCGTATTCTGGGGGGGGCAATTCAGCGCCAACAAACTTTTTGAGCCGAAAGTATAGTGGAAGGAACACAGGTCAGGTGCGTTCCGGTAGGACTATCTCAGAGTCTCTCGGGAACGAGCTGAACCAAATGAGCATTGGAGAGACCAGTGCTCACACAGAAATACCGGAAAGGACAGAGGAGATCTTTACCACTTCGATAACAAAATCGAAGTGGAAAAGAATGAAAGCTCGGAGAAAGAAGGAGGAAGCACAGCTAACCCTCAGGCCGGCCAACGCCACTGACGCGGAGGGCAACATTACGCCTGCTGCGTCAGGGGCGGAGGCAGGCCCAACAAGAGGGAAAGTCAAAAGACAAGGCACAGACCCTGAGGAGCAGACGCAGCAGCGTCCGTCGAAACGCCCCAAGCAGAACAGCGCTGCCGGGAATGAGGTGCCGCGGAGACCCATCGTGGATCAAAGCGAGGGTCTCTCGGTGATCATTCAGCGGGAGGATGGTGCGGCGACGGACGGTGCTGGGGCTGTTACCATCAGACGAAAGATCACCTCTCTCATAGGGGGCGCCATTCAGGCCAAGATAAGCAGCAGGTGTCTCTCCTTCGCGGCCTCGGGGCTGGTGGCCGAGGGGTACTACCTCGTGACAGCAGACAACGTGGGCGCGATGGAGTGGCTGCTGAGCTGCGATTTCGGCGACCTGAACGGCGTGCCCTTGAGGGCAAGGAAATTAGACAGGTGCAGAATGGTTATTTGGCTCCCGGGAGAGGCAGAGGATCATCCAGAGGATCCTCTGTCCTTTATCAGGGGCCAAAACATGCACAAGGAGGAACTGCGGCTCCCTGAGTGGACCCTCATTCGCAAGAAAGTGCTCCCACTGGGAACACGACTTGTGGTAGGGGTCCCTCAGGAGGTCGCACAAGAATCCATGTGGCTAAGTTACCAGGCCACCAAAGTCCTAGCAAGAATACTGGGAAAACTACCAGCCCAGGAGAACCCGGACAAGACTAACACCAACACACACAGCACTGAACAGGCACGACACACACACAGGAGCGAGTCAGAAGGTGGGGAACACGAGCCACAGCCTGGAACCTCTAAGGAGGGGGAGACTGTTCAGGCCCGACCCCACCAACAGGCGTCCTCCGAAAACTTCACGACACACCCTCTCCCTACGACGCGACTGGATCGGGTGCCCTCACCGGGCGCTACCACACCGGCATCGCAAGGGGAGGAACCCCGATAAAGTCGCGGAGACCAAATAGGGAGGGCACAACAGACACCAACACACACACAAACACTCACACACACACAATGAACACTAACAAAAACACAATACAAAAACACACACAAAAAATAAAAATAGTTCAAATAAATCTTCATCACTGTCGCGAGGCAATGACCGAGCTATGTCGATTTGTGATCGAAGAGAAAATAGACTTCGCCCTACTGCAAGAGCCATACGTCAATATGGGACGTGTGACTGGGCTGGGATGCCTGGGGGGAGACATCATCTACTTTGAGGATGGTGAGTCACCTCCAAGAGCATGCATATACGCCAGCAGCAGAGCGAGAACTCTAGGACTAACAAAAGCAGACTGTTACAGAGACCTAGCCAGTGTGTTATTCACAATACAAACACAGCCAGGAACCAGAGAAAAAGTGCTCCTAGCCTCCGCGTACTTGCCTAGCGAGATGGACTTCGAGCCGCCATCACAGGAACTGGAGACAACAGTAAGAAAATACCAAGGTAAGAACACCCACATTATTGTAAGTTGTGACGCCAATGCTCACCATATAGTATGGGGTAGCACAAATTGCAACAAAAAAGGTGACCTTCTTTTAGAATACATCAGCAGTACAGGCTTGGAAATAATAAATGAGGGAAACACGCCCACCTTTATCACCAAAGCCAGAAGGGAAGTGTTGGATATCACCATCGCTACTAACAGTATAAGCCGAGACATTAAAAACTGGAAAGTTGACGTAAGTGATTCCATGTCGGACCATCGCAGAATCACTTTTAGCATAGACACCAAAATCGATAGTATCCTAATAAGAAACGCGAGAAAAACGAACTGGGAAATATATGACCAATACATGAAAAAATGGTCCCCAGGAGATCAGACAACGCTAAAAAGCAATGCTAAAATAGAAGAAGCAGCTAATAAACTGGACGAAACCCTGAGGGAAGCATACCACAACGCGTGCCCCCTAAGGGAGATCAAACCAGGTAAAGGACAACCTTGGTGGACAAAAGCACTAGGGAAACAAAGAAAAAAGACTCGCCGAGCCCTCAGAAAAGCCCTAGAAAAGGATAATGACGAGAGCTGGCGGGCATATAGAGAGGAAAGAAGGACATACAAAAAGAACAAGAATGCAGAAAAGAAAATAGAAACAGCTGGAAAACATTCTGCGCAGGAGTCGAAAAACACTCCGATGCAGCGCGACTAGTAAAAATGTTCTCCAAAAACAGCACATGCAGGTTAGGCTGTATAAAACACGGAGAGGAATTAATAACAGACCCCTCAAGAATTCTGAAAGTGATGATGGAAACACACTTCCCAGAATGTGAGGAACATGTAGACTGCAATACGGCGTTCGACCAAGGATCAGACACAATCCCTGAGACGGATGACGTTATTGCAGAGGAACACCTACTATGGAGCATCTGTTCATTCCAACCGTACAAAGCGGCGGGACCGGACGGTATATTCCCGAAAATGCTACAGGAATCAATAAAGTACATAGGAAAAGATCTTCTAAAGCTGTACAACAGCTGCATTAGAAACAAATACATACCGAGTAAATGGAGAAAAGTGAGAGCGGTATTCATCCCGAAACCAGGCAAAGCATCATATCAGGAGGCCAAAGCTTTCAGGTGCATAAGCCTGTCCTCCTTTCTCCTCAAGATACTGGAGAAAATCCTTGACAGAATTATAAGAGAACAAATAGAAAAAGGTGGTCACTACCTACACAAGAACCAACACGCGTACATGGAGGGGAAATCCACCGAAACAGCCCTACACAACATAGTCACGAGAGTGCAGAATTCACTAAGCAACAAAGAGTATGCACTGGGATGCTTCTTCGACGTGGAGGGGGCTTTTGATAAAGCAACCCCTGAATCCATTGAGGCGACCCTAAACAGGGAAGGAATAGACAAGAAGATATCAGAATGGGTGAAAACCATGCTAAGACACCGCCTGATAACAGGCGAACTAGCAGGATCAACTCGGACCGTAGTAGCAAAGAGAGGATTCCCGCAAGGAGGATGTCTATCTCCACTACTATGGTGCCTGCTAATAGACGAATTAATAGTAAAAATAAACAGCATGCACATATACACCCAAATATACTCTGATGACGGAGTGCTCCTGATAACAGGTAAAGTACTCAGCGTTATGTGTAATATCATGAACAAAGGACTAAAAGAAGCGCTAGCATGGTGCAGGGGCAAGGGTCTTAACCTAAACCCGGACAAAACCAAAGTAGTCCTGTTCACCAACAAAAGGAAAATAGGACACTTAGCACCAGTAAGACTAGACCACCAAAACTTAGAAATGGTAAAGGAAATAAAATATCTAGGAGTTACACTGGATAGCAAATTAAACTTCAACGAGCATATAAGCAATACATGCTCTAAAGCAAAAATAGCTATGATGCAGTGCAAGAGAGCAATAGGCAGAACCTGGGGTATCAAACCAGCGACGGTACTATGGATATATAAAGCAATAATATTGCCTAGAATCCTACACGGTGCCCTGGTTTGGTGGCACAGGACCGCCTTAGGCAGAAACAAACAAGAACTGGACAAAGTCCAGAGGCTAGCGGTCCTCATGGCAACCGGTGCGATGAGGACAACACCCACAGCTGCACTAGAAATTATGATGGGGCTAAACCCACTGGATATAGAAATTAAAAGGAGAGCAGCTGAACAGTGGTTTAAGCTAAAGAGCACTGGACAATGGACCGCTAATAACACCGACGAGGGTCATGCCAGTATAAATAGACAATATGAAAGCAAAATATCAATGATCCTCTCCAACAACGATCTCATTAAGAAGGAAAGGATTTTTGACAAAAAATATAAGATACATATAGGACAAAGAGACAACTGGATGATAGAGTCTAAGGGCACCATATGCTACACTGACGGCTCAAGAATAGAACAATAAACATAGTCTTTCAGGCGGAAATATATGCCATTATGGAATGCGCTGACATGGTAAACAAACTTACAGAAACAGGTAAGATTACCATCTACAGCGATAGCCAGGCAGCGCTGAAAGCACTCAACAAAGCAGAGACAACTTCGGCAATTGTCAAAGAATGCAAGAAGATATTGAAGGAGATGACCAGGAAGGCCGATGTCACGCTAGCCTGGGTCCCCGGACACATGGGTCACACGGGCAACGAAACAGCAGACAAACTGGCCAGAGAAGGAGCAAATGTCAACCCGGTGGGACCGGAACCAAGGTTACCGATCCCACACAGAATCACAAAAGGAGTTATCAATCAAAGCATTAAGACAGAATCCAACCGAAGATGGAAATCCTCAAAGGGCATGAAACAGTCTAAGATCTTCATCAAAGGTATGGACAAAAAGAAGACAAGTCAACTAATGAGACTATCCAGAGCGAACATGAGGCTTATCACAGAGGTAATCACAGGACACTGTCGACTCAATAAACATCTGACGGTGATAGGAGCGACAAGAGATCCAACATGTCCTGAGTGCATGGAAAGCGAAGAAACCAGTTTCCACCTACTCGCTCAGTGCCCAATGTACTCGATGGCGAGATGGGAGATAATGGGATCAGACATAATAGACAAGGATGACCTAGGACAACTAAAACTAGAAAACATTATAAGATTTTGCAAGGAAACCAAAAGATTCAAAGGGGAACCGTGACCGCTGGAATATCCATATCATTATGGGGAAATGGATGAAGTGACCAGCAATTAACGCGGGTGGATCGTCCGTCCGGCAGTGGACGTCCCCTACAGAAATAATAATAATAATAATGACAAACGCCCTTTAATTAACTAACTATAAAGAAAATGATCAATATAAAACAATAATAAAGAACTGTCTTCCAAAAAATATGTAGTCGTAGAAGTAAGTATCTACGTTCTATTATCTTTAACTTGGACATTTCATTAAAAGAATAAAAATTGTTTCTGACAAAAAATTCTTTACCTTCAATTTCAAACATCAGTCTTTCTTTCAAGTATTCTAAGGATTTTTACTTAGAATCATGTTATATTATTTATATGCCCTAAATATTTTTGAAAAATAATAATAAATTATAAGTACATAATAATAATATTTTTAACCTCTTTAGACGACTTTTTGCATCTTAAATTTAAGTTTTTTTTTTTTGCTTTTTAAAATTATTTTTCTCTGTTCTATGTTGTGCTTATTCTACCAGTTTAGGTTTTTACCATAAATATTGTATAAGAACCTTTCGCTAGCATCAATAACGTTCCATATCTTGGAGACGACTACTTCTATTTCAACCAGACATAGCTAAGAACGACGACCCAAGGTTTCGATTTATAAAAAACCGCATTCAAAACTGTTCACCCGTTTGACTGCTGCTTTGCCACAGACAGACACACAAATACACAGATCAAACTTACAACACCCCTTTTTTTGGGTCGGGGGTTAAAAAAATATTTAATGACATCGAGCAAAACTTATAAATAGCACTATTATTTAAGATAACAACAATTTTATTATCGCTTTGGCATTTAGTATGATGCGTGTAAGAATATATGTTATTTACCCGGTGTTCCTACATATAATTAATAAATGTAAATATATGAAGAACACAGTCTTATTTTTCTGTGGCATTTAAAAGTTGACCTTTAAAAGTAAAATAGTAAAATGTGTTTTGTTGAGAAAAGGAACATTTTACCAAATGATCTATAGTTCTAGTGTGATAGTAGTCTATCTGTATATGGTAGTTTGGGTTTAACTAGATAAATCATCAATCAACAAAATTTGTACGATATCAGTCACACACTTCTTCGTCGTCAACGCAAGTACTATTTCTTGTACACAACACCACAGCTATGATAAGTACCTACTTTAAATGACGCCGGTCAAGTATCGACAGTTAGTCCTTTGAATGGGTTTCGGAGGTAATTAACACGAAGATAGAGAAACCACGGCAATGGGCCAATCGACGGGTTTACCCGCACTGTCACTGGAACACTCCAGTGTAATTATAATAATCACTCAACTTGGTTCTAAGATTAAATTACGTTCCACGAAGTATTTTACTAAAAATTGTTAAGTTTATCCTAGTAATACAATGTTAGAATAAATAAAAATAATATATTCTAAAATATTGTATTGTAAGTAACGAAATATTTTTCGTTATTCTAGTCGAAGGTTTTTTTATTCTTAACAATTAAATTATTTACACATCCAAAATTCTTCTGGATTACTAGAACAGTATTTTCACTAAGGTTAGCTAACTATTATATCAGATTTTTTTATTTAATCACTAGAAAGTGGTTTAATCCGGGTCAGACGGAAACAATTATTCATCCACAGTATAAACCCGGGTAATCCAGCAATGTTGACCGGTTTGGATCAATTTCCCTATCTACTTATAACAATAAAAATGTAAACAATTTATATTCCCAGAATCCATATGTGTCTGTTAGGATTTATAAAATGTAAATTTATTGGAATGATATGGTTTAAATATTTTTAAGTTCTTCTGAGAGTTAGACTGGACGTATCTTAATTTTAGAAGGTATCTAGGAGATCAGATAACATAAAAATAAAAAAAAATAATTGCAGCAAACAGAAAGGGTTTAGATTTTAAAAAAATACTACAAAAGGCCCACAGTACATTCTAAAATGTATGTATATATTCTATAAAATGTATGTATATATCTATCACATACATTGTGATAGATACTTCAACATAAAATCATTATATCATGTTGTAACCGATGTATAATATGTAGTACCTACCTGTCATGAGCAGTAGTCTGCTATTAGTACATTATTCGTAGCAAATTAGATACTGTTAGTAATATTTGTTTATAGTAATTTCAGTGGAAACACATTGGAGTTTATATAGGTATACTGAACTCAGTTACAAGGTAGTATACAACAATGTTGTCAATTGCATAATTTATTATAAAATGTTACATAGTGATTACTTCTTTTTAAAGAATATTTAATATATATTGTTAATGTTACAATGTCAAAGTAATTGGTAAGGAGTCTATTCCTAAAAATTTGAAAACAAGTGTAAAGTTTAGGACTTATTTGAGATTACTCATTTGAGAGCGGAAGCTCTGTAGGTTGTGCATAATGATTGTCTATGCGATCTTCGAGTACCTGCTTTAGGTACCTTGTCTAGCCTTTTATTACAGTTTTTGATTAGTCGTTTTGTGTTCATAGTTTTGTTACTAAATTAGTTTTAACATTAGAATTGGATTTCGTGTTATTAAATTATGTGAAATATGTAAATATTGTAATTACTTTGAATCCTTTTTTTAATTAAGTTTCTACATGCTTTATAAAAATATTGATTATTGGTAATTCCTATAACGTAAACCTATTCATTTGTATGATGGTTAAGACCTTGTAACTTTGAACATTATTCAGTAAGTTGTAAGTGGTGTACTCGAGTCATTCTGTTTTAAATTGTCAGATATTAATAAGCGTGGTAGGTACACGTGATTTTATTCATATAATTCTGAAGATTTTGATGCGAGTGAAAGATAATAGAAACATTTTTAATATTCAGGTCTATTTTATAGATATTATGTCTTGAAAGCAATTTGTCAATATTTTTTCCTCTAGATTTTATTCAGGAATTTATGAATAAAGTTTAATAATAATTGAATCGAACGACGACGTCTAGCTTATTCTAAATGAATTATTAAAATAATTAAATTTCGTACAATCGAAATAAAGCGATCAGTTATGTAATTATAAATGCAATTAAGTATCATACCTTCTATGTAATATCTGTTTTTGAAAATGAAACACAACATAAAATTTCAATATTTTTAAACTTCCTTCCTCTCTTGAAAAACCCGTAGAGTTGTTGTTAAGAAGTAAAAATGATATAGGAGCAGAATTATTAAAAAAAATGATTATAATTATTGTACGGTTCAGCAACGAGCGACTAAACTTAGGACATTAATAAACTAATATAACAACTGTAACAGCTGTGATGGTTTGAATAAATTATAATAATAAGTCAGGTGCTTAAACCACACTTTATACACTGTAAGGAGATTTAATATTTAGAAAAGTATTACGAAATAGACAAATATATCAACTCGTGAATCAAAAATATAGAAATGAGTTTTTATAATATTTTACACAATTAATACACATCTCAGAAATAGTAAAACACGAAACACAGACAGCAATACTGTTGTTTTAAAAGTTCAGACAGTTCGACAGTTTATTCAATTATAACCTTGGATTGTTTGAGTCACTCTTTCATTAATGAGAGTGTTGTTCGAATTCAATTTGTTCAACCTGCAGTGCAGAATTTCACAATAATACTATATAAACTATTATATTTTGTTGTTTTTTTTATATAATACTATATCCTCTTTCATTAACCGGGTTCTACTGGGTGTTAGTAAACACGCTGTAAGATGACCTGTACCATGTCGTAAGTGAACTCTAATATTCTCGCCGCAGTTCATTCATCGAAAACCAGTGAGTCGTAAAAAAGAGCTGAATGCTCCGTTCCGGTTGAATAACCCCCGCCAACGATTGAAATGTTGACTCAAACACAATAGTGAATGCGGATTATATTTTTTGTTTGAAACCTGTATGAAATCCTATTTAAGGATTAGGAAGAAGAAAAAGGATATGTTTTTCTTTCAATTAATTATATTAATTATTGAATATTAATTATCTCAGTATTATTTATTATTTAAGAAGTTATACATTTTACCTGCTCTTACCATTTTAATATGAAATACAATTTGATTTGATTTGCCCCGTTGGTCGAGTGGTTAGCGCAGACGCCTAACGTGTCACGGCGCAATGGGGCTCGGGTTCGATTCCCGGCGGAGACCGGCATGTATGTGATGAGCATAGATGTCTGTGTTTCTGGGTTTGGTCGTTTATTATATGTATTCTCAGTATTTATATGTGTATTTCTATGTATTTGTATCGTTGTCTAACACCCTTAATACAAGCAAATAATTTGCTTACTTAGGGGTTAGATCAATGTGTGTAATTTGTCCTGATATTATATTATAAAATATGTTATCTGTAAATAACAACTTAATGTATTGAAATAAAACTATTTATACAGATTTAAGTTGCGTTTAATTTTATTATAAATTTACATTTTAAATTTAACCCGACGTTTCGAATGCTTTGCATATAAACTTTATATTAATGTTACTTTAAATATGAACTCTGTATATATTTTTTATATGATCTTTATTCATAATTTATTTCTATTTAACGTAATTCTTATTTATGCTGACATCGCTATTGAAATAAATCATTCAATCATATACCTGTTCTTTTAAAATAGTAATACCAGCTTTGGACTTAAGATTTATAAGTTGTTTAAGTTACAACTTTTCAATAAAACATTCTTAAAAAAGATTAGCTATTACATAGTTTATATCCTACTAATATTAAAATTCGAATGTATATTTGTTTGTTACGCTTTCACGCGAAAACTACTCTACTGATCGTTATAAAACTTTGTACAAATACTTTTGGAGGTATTAGAAGTAACATTTTTAATTAATAAAAAAAAATTTAGCACGAAGTTAAAAAAATTTAGAAAGATAAAACATTGTTTGTCAATAAACACGTGGACGGAGCCGCAGGAAACAGCTAGTAAAAATATATTTCTGATTGATTTCAAACCGCTATAATAAGCCAAGCGCAGACTTGAACATGCGTCATTTTTGTGTCATCATAGCTATTACAACAAGACTTCCTATACTAGAAAACCACTATGATTTATGTCCAAATAGCTTATTGCTTATAACGAGATAATTAAATATAAGTAAGCTATAAATACAATATTTATTCTGTCAGAGGAATGAAGGTTTAATTCGTTGTTTTTTTCAGAAGTTTATTAATTTTGAAAAAAAATAAAGTTCTGGGTGACGTTTTATTATTTTTTTTTATAAAATCTGAAATCAAAATGATCGCTTTCTTTTTTTGACATGACGTGAGACGTGAATAGGATATGAACACATAAGGGTGGAGTGAGCGGTTTCATTATGTTATTTAATTAAGTACTATTTGTGACATTGTATGTGAATGTGTATTTTGTTGTTTATAAAATACATCTTTTCTTTTGTATCGATAACTTGAATTGACATTTTAAACAAGAATCAATAAATTTTGGTTAAAACAGCGCTTAATCCCTTTCGATAATAAACGTACCGGGCGGCTCGCCATAATATGTGGTGTAGCAAGCAGCGTTACAGCTACTACAACTTACCGTTTAAAATCATTACTACTTTGATCTAAGTTCTTATTCAAAATAACGGGTTCTCACTTAATTATTACATATTAAATAATATAGGCCTGTCGCGTAGTTAACAACACAATAAAAATTGAGCGTGGCTTAAAGTTTACAGTTTATTCTTATAATATTATAGCAAAATGGTAGTTGAACATTTTTTAATGATTTGGGAAAATAAAATGTACCTTATGTTAAATTATTGACTGACAAATAATTTATAAAATAATAACATAAACATGCATAGCAATTTTTATTTAATCGTTCATTCATTTTTATCTTTATTCATGAACGAACTGATACCATTTTCAGTCTGACCTAAATTAAGTTATTAAAAGTAACATAGACACGGTGGTAAACTTGACGGGTCATTAAATATTTTGTAAAACCATTCCATCCATGGCATAATTTTATAAATTCCCGTACATTTACTTATTTGAGAGTAATGATTTTCTTAAATGAGTAATTTGAAATATTAAGAGCATAAATTTATATATATTTATTAGTAATACTGCAACAACTTTTTACTTAATTCGATCTACCGGATCTTAACAATCTTCATATTTAATTATGTTTACTATTTATTATTATTTTCACACTAACATGTCATTCTCCTATGGAGAATTAAACTAGATGCTTAGGTATACCATATTTGTATAGCAAAAGAGGACTGTTAAAGCATATAAAATAAGATACAAGATGCCAAAAATAATTATTACGAAACTAATTTAAAGAAATTGAAATTGTAATTGTACATAATGGTACAGTTAGTACTTCATTTTTATTAAAATGTAATAAGTATTTTGAGGATGTTATTAATTACGAATGTAATTTGTGATTAATATTATCAACATCAAACGTCACATACAACATAGCTTATGATCAATACATACGAGTAATCACCTCGTATGGAAAATGCCTTTAATAACTTAGAATGTTGAAAGGAAATTCAGTTTAATGTCATTTTCATTCTAAACTTGTTTACGACGTTATAAGAAGTTATAATTGCTTTTATTATTTATTGTTTTCATATGAGCTGGGTTATTTGTAATATTTTTATTCGTAGACCTACGTTTACATCTAATGTTTTCATAAAAAATTATTACCTAGTAATAATTGCTTTAATTATAAGCAATAAAGTCAATTGCTTTACTTACACATGTTGTGTTGAGAGTCGAGTTTAATAAAAGTATATCATTTTTTTTTTACTACCTTTACATGTCTGTGTAAATTATAATTACTTGTTATATTAATTTACATATGTTAGCAAATTTATAACCTGCCCTTTATGTATATTAGTACAAAATTATTTAATTTTAAATTTCAATACATTGTAGTGTTTTCAAAGGTTTTCACGAGTACTACACATTGAAATAAAACTATTTTTACGGATTTAACTCCGGTATAATTAATTAAATTTTGAATTTACATTTTAAATCTAACCTTTTCCAAAGCATTCGAATCGTCGGGTTAGATTTAAAATTTAATTCATTATACACGAGTTAAATCCAAAAAATAGTTTTATTTCAATACATTATTACAATATTATATTTATATTATTACAACAGTAAAGAAAAATATTTACTATTTAATAAATATAGTTTCTTGAAACATCTTAAAACCATAAGAGTGTAAAATCCAGCAGAATAGCGAAGAAATCGGGAAATGAGGTGTTCCAATACGTTATTTGCGACCGGAGTGTTCACTTATTGACCGGAAAAGCTGAGAACATGGCCGCTTTTTAATTTTCATTAGTGCCGCTCGACCTGCAGGTTACTTTTTAATAAACTAATATATGTTTTAAAATAGAAAGAAGTTTTTGTTTATTGTAGTTATAATGGGTGGGTACTAATTATTACATGTATACTTCCCAACGTTTTTGTCACGCGCGTCCAAGGTGCGTCAAGTGCCTGGACGACCACGCGACAGCCGACTGCTCGCGGAAGGGACCGGTCCCTGAGGATCCTCCCAGCTGCGTCCTGTGCGGACAGAAGGGCCATCCTGCGAATTATCGCGGGTGCCCCAAAGCGCCGCGCAGGACACAGCCGGCAAGGCATCCTCCTCGGTTCGCACAGCCTCCATGGGCTCCTCTAGCCCCTGGGAGGCCCGCGGCCCCTCAGGCATCCCAGGCCCCTCAGGCACCCGCGAACGCGATCGCGAACGCTTGGGTGAAGCCTCCGAGGATTATCCCACAGCCCGTCCCCCAGTCGTTGCCGCCGCCGCCGGTTCGTAACTCCACCGACGGAGTTGCGAGTTCGCTCGCGTGCGTCACGAGCCTCTTCGGTGTAATAGACATCGAAGAGCTCCTAGTCTTTTCAAATGAAATGAGGGATTCCGCGCGGAACCCTCCCGCGAGGATGGAAGTGCTCCTCAAGCACGCCTTCCTAATCAAATCGATATACGAACACACGATGTCAACATGATGACATCGCGTGGAAGGGTAAAACCTCGATCTCTGAATGTCGCTACATTCAACGCGAACGGGCTACTTAAGCAGATAGATCTAGTGCGCGACTTCGTGGTCACACACCAGATAGACGTCCTGTTAGTACAAGAGACCTTTCTGAAGCCGTGTAATCGTGATCCGCGCATCGCAAATTACCGTCTCGTTAGGAACGATAGGGCAACCGCGAAGGGGGGAACCATCATCTATTACAGAAGGTCTCTTCATTGCACTCCGCTCGATCCGCCCCAACTAGTCAACGTAGAAGCGTCATTATGTCAGGTGGGTATGACCGGCCATCAGTCGATCGTACTAGCATCCGTCTATCTTTCTCCCAATAAAGCCTTAGTTGAGAGGGACCTTAAGTCCTTACTCCAATTAGGTAACGCAACCATTCTGGCCGGCGACCTAAATTGCAAACATCCCCGCTGGAACTCCACTGTCGCAAACAGTAGAGGAAATCTCCTTGATAGGCTAAGTTACAAGGCTGGTCTCGACTTCGAGATCACCGCGCCTTTGAGTCCCACGCGATACTGCGACACAGACTTCCGACATGACAGACCCGACGTGCTCGACATAGTACTCTTGAAGGGCGTGACACTCCAGTTACGTTCTATCGAGACGCTATCCGAGCTAGACTCTGACCATCGACCGGTCCTATTTCAGCTAGGACTTCCTCCCCTTAGGGAACCCGCGACCAAAACAATTATTAACTGGACGAAGCTTCGAGAGCAACTCCATTCCCCCGTACCAGCGCACCTCGACAAAATTCCTGACCAGCTTACATCGGTCGAGGACGCTGTCTCAGCCGCGACTAACTTCACAGAACATTTGGTAGACAGCATAGGAAAGTCCTCGAGGGAGGTCCGAGTGAACTTCGAGGGTTACCGAGCACTCCCTCCGGACATTAGACTCCTCATCACCCGTAAAAACGCCGCGATTAGAGCCCATGACCGATACCCGACAGATGACAACCGACGGAGGCTGCGCCGTCTTCAGAGGGAGTCGAGACAAGCTCTCGACGACTTCAGAGATAGCGGCTGGGATAGGACGCTTGCGACGCTCTCTCCAACACACCAGGCATTCTGGCGGTTGCAGAGAGCGTTGAAGGCGGACACTGTCTCAGATATGCCTCCCTTGGTTGGACCTAACTCCGCCATCGCGTTTGACGACTCTGACAAAGTTGAGTGCTTAGCCGACAGTCTAGAGAGCCAGTGCCGTCTGTCTGCTCAATCCGTTGATCGCGATCATGTCGAAATAGTCGACAAATCGGTCAATATAATGTGTTCTCAGCCACCGGCCGGTCCGCCAATCAAGGAAACGAACCTAGACGAGGTGACGTCCATAGTTAGGGCGCTTCACGTCAAGAAATCGCCAGGTCCCGATAGGATCACTAACAAAGTGATAAAGCTTCTTCCGCCTCCTTTAATTTACCTATTGGTTACCATTTTTAACGCTCTACTGGCCGGTTGCTCGTTTCCGGCCCAGTGGAAAGAGGCCATAGTGATAGGGTTCCATAAGCCGGGCAAACCCCGGCATCTGCCTGGTAGTTACCGTCCCATTAGTCTTCTTAGTTCCTTAGGGAAAGTATATGAGAGAATCATCCTCTGTAGACTTAGATCGGAAGTCGAGAGACTCAAAATCATCCCAAATGAGCAGTTCGGCTTTAGAGCCAACCATTCATGTTCCCATCAGGTGCAACGCCTCACGGAGCACATACTGATAGGGGCCACTGTGAGGGCCAAGAAGCATAGGACAGGAGCGCTCTTCCTCGATGTAGCTAAGGCGTTCGACAGGGTCTGGCACAATGGACTGGTGTACAAGTTATACCAGTTCAAGGTGTCGGACAGACTCGTACTCATCATACGGGACTACCTGACGAATCGCTCCTTTCGCTACAGAGTGGAAGGCGTCTTGTCAACCCCCCGCCCCATCAGGGCGGGTGTTCCCCAGGGTTCAGTTCTCTCGCCCATCCTCTATTCCATCTACGCTAGCGATATTCCTAGACCGCGATCTAAAGTGCACCTTGCCATGTACGCGGACGATACCGCGCTTTACACGTCCTCTAAGGATCACTGGGAGATATACCAACGTCTCCAATCCGCAGTCGACTCCCTTGAGAGTTGGCTGCGGAAATGGCGGATCGAGGTAAACCCTGAGAAGAGCGTTTCGGTGCTCTTCGAACGGGGCCCCCCAAGGATCCTCCCGCGAATCAAACTCTTTGATAAACCGATACCTTGGAAAGACGAGGCAAAATACCTAGGAGTAACGTTAGATAGAAAGTTAGTTTTCACTGCGCATATTAGGACCGTTCGTAGCAGAGCGGCCTACATATTAGGTCGTTTATATCCGCTGTTAGGCAAGCGGAGTAAAATGTCCCTTCGCAATAAGGTGACACTTTACAAAGCTTGCATACGATCCGTCATGTCCTATGCGAGTCCCGCTTTTGCGCACGCTAATCTGAAACCCCTTCAGGTGATTCAGAACAGGTTTACACGGATTGCAACCGGGGCGCCGTGGTTCGTACGCAACATCGATCTCCATAGAGACTTGAACCTTCCGACCATCGCTCAGTACTTCAAGGGGCTTTCCCAAAAGTACTTTGAACGTGCTGAGCGACACCCTAACCCACTGGTGGCTGACGCCGCAGAGTATAGACCACGTAAGACTACTTTAGTCAGAAAAAGAAGACCCAAGTCGGTACTCGTTGACCCCGACGACGCGTTCACAGTAGGTAATAACGTGTACGCGTAGGCATAATTGACACCACACAACATACAGACACACACCGTCTGTACCGGTATAGACGAGGTCCCAACTGAGTAAGTGCTCCGTTGCTCCGGCGTTCTGCCGTCGGAGGACGCTAGTGTCCAAATTTCCTTAGCTTCCCTCCTGACTAACGACGCCCCGAGCCGAGGTCCGTGTCTCAATCTGAGACGCCCTCGGGACGTCGTTCCCCATGGGGGCCCATTTGGCCCCCCCTTTTTAAGGGTGGGTCTCCTGACCCACCCATTCCCCCGGTGACGCTGTAATAGCCAACAGGGCTAACAGCATAGACAGACAAAAAAAAAAAAAAAAAAAAAAAAAAAAAAAAAAAAAAAAAAAAAAAAAAATACATATATACTGTTAGGTACTAATAAGTACATCTTATTTCAATTCATATTAAGGACACAGAAATCGTAAATAGTATAAATGCATTTTCTTCGTATTATAAGTAATACTGGGATTTAAAGTTGAAATAAATAAATTATATATTTCTAATAATAACATAACTTCGTAATAACAAAATCTCGTAGCAAAAAATCGTAGCTGACGTCAACGATTTAATACGCCCATAAGTTAACTCACGATTTCTCTATGTTACTTTCTCGGTCGACAATTGTTCATATAGTACTCGTATTAAAGAACTAATTGAAGGTATTATCTCGCAAAAAAAATATTGAATATGACTTGTAGATGAAAATGTAGATTGGAATAAATCAAAAGAAGTAAACACATATAAGAAAAACATCAAGTACAAGTTTACTCTTATCTTTAAAGTATAAATATGAAGCAACACTTGTCTGTGTGTCTGACAAGACTTTGTTGCAAAGCAATACTAAAGATTTGTTATTATTTATTGATAGTAACAAGAAACTCCCAGAGGTATGCCGCGGTTACGGGTTATACGAGTTCAGGGACTCATTTGTTACATTTTCACTGCTGGGCTTATATGTAGGTACTAAATACAGATCAATTTAATTTACGTGAAGATAAAGATTATTTAAATATAAAAAAAAATATGCGAATGACTCAGTTTATATTTAGATTTTTTTTGTGTAAAAAGATGTAGTAGTTAATGTAAAATAACTTAGTTTAAGCTCTGATAAACAACCAAATTATCACACGACCAATTATTTATTTTATTTATTAATTTTTCTTTATACTTTTAACGACATTTGGGATCCGGTGGAAAATGGAGAGAAGTAAGATCGTTTATCACGAAACAATACTCAAAAGAATAATAGCTGGCAAGCTTTGTATAAACTTGAGTTATTGATATCTTTTGAAGTAACTTAGTATTTTTTTAAGGAAAAATGCAATAATATTGCTTTAATATTACATTAACTGAAAGTAATTGTACCAAATTATTTAGAATGTTAAAATGGCTTTTCTATATATTTTTCCTTAATCTTCTTTTGTAGCTGTTATTTTATTCTGTATATTTTCATAGTATTATATTATATAAGTATTTTCCTTTGCATAACCTTAGTATATTGAATAAATGATGGTCAAAGTGGTTGGTCTACTTCTCGTATATGGGTTGGCATAATCGGTATAGCACCACACACTCGCAGACAAGTAGCGTGAATTACTATTACAGCTACGTTTTGTAGTGTGCGAGAGAACCGATGTCAAATCCTAACCCCCTCCTGTTTACTGCTGGTCTCCTACTCTTTCTTATAGAATTATTGAATTATAATATGACATCGATTTGGTAAACCGTCCAAGATTTGTTTTACTTTTTTATAAAACTTAAATCTATATCTAATAATTAAAATTTTGATTTTGTACTGAATATATTTTCATAATTTTGTTTCGGGACAAATTACACACATTGATCTAACCCCTAAGTAAGCAAATTATTTACTTGTGTTAAGGGTGTTAGACAACGATACAAATACATAGAAATACACATATAAATACTGAGAATATATTTAATAAACGACGAAACCCAGAAACAAACACATCTATGCTAATCACATAAATGCCTGTCTCTGCCGGGAATCGAACCCGAGCCCCATTGCGCCGTGATACGTTAGGCGTCTGCGCTAAACACTCGACCAACGGGGCAGTAAACATTTAATTGCTTTTTATAATGTTTATTTACGTATCTTAATCAATAAATTAGGCATTTCATTGTATTAATTTGCTCGTATTAATTTAAGTGGTTAAATATAATTATTCGTTTAAGGCTTGTCACCCACTTCAAACCTATTAGTAAATAGGACATAATAAGTTAATATAATAATGAAAAATTACAATAATTTTATAAAGCCAATTTTTTTATTTCTTTTACGAAAATATACGATTGTTAATCAAAATTATGGAATGGGCCTAAATATTAAAAAAAAATATAAACATTATTCCCGTTTTCCGTAACCGTATTCGTAAACATTAACAATCCCATAAATCTACTATACTGCTGTTGTCCATACGACGCTTAGGGGTGCCGTTACGAACCTACCAAGGTACTACGAAAGTGTAATTAATTATACATATTTACCGATCCGTATTACCTTGTTTATCGATTTAAACATTAGATTATGTATTCTATTAAATTAATCTGACCTATAAGAGACTCAAATTAAGGTTTCAAAATAGGCGTAAATGGCAACAATATGTTTTTTACAACATTAAAAGCGCAGTATGTTTTTTGTGATACTTTTTTATTTTGGAATATATTTGCCGTAAGTTTATCAAAGTATTATTAATTTAAATCATACTGAAATATGGCTGTACTCTATATATTTGAATATAGAACTAGAAAATATTGAAGACTCTTTACTTAAATAATAAAACAGTTTGTAGTTCCAAGAGTCTTTAGTTCAACAAGGATTTCCTCTTATTGCGGTGGTTAAAGTTCCAGGAGAAGACATTCAATGATAATTCCCTATATTCTCGACTGCGGAAGGATATTTTGTTGGTGAATACTTGTGAACTGACTTGGTTGTGTGTTATTTATTTTTTCCTTTTTATGCTGAAATGAATTCTTATAATGTACTTGAACATAAAAGTAAAATGTTCATGATCAGCGAGTTTCAATCATTTTAAATATATGTTGTAAGATTGTAGGATTATTAATAATAATCCAAACTATTTAAAAGCATAGTGTAGTTGTTATTTTAATCATTCGACTAAATCTACAAAGATATCAAATGAAATATAAAACTCAGGAAAATAGTTTTTGTATATTGTCCGTATTATGTAGATCCTAAAAAAAATACTAAACTACATTTAGTAAAACTTTATACATGAAAAGTAGGATAAATACCAAAACTTTTAAGTCAAGTTTTATGATTTAAAAGGTTTTGGTTATGATTAAGGAATATTTTTAATTTTCCATTTAAAAGACATATTTCTCTCTAATTTCATTCGTAATAGGGATTTTGGACTTACTTTAAACATATTTAAAATGCATTGTAACTGGCCCTTAAATTGGTTAGCAGAATATTAGGTAATTATTAATGAATAAAAACACATGTTCCTTCCAGGTTCCGATGTAGTTGCGCATCCGTAGAGAGGTTAACCAACTTTCAACAAATGAGGTTTACTCAAATGAGGTTGTACTTCAATGATACTTTTTGTAAATTGCAAACTTTGCAACACTTTTATTAACAATAAAACCGCGAAATCTCATTTGCCTAATTTATAAACACGGACTAACTTTTAAAGGCGTAATGATTATTCGGAAAGCTTGATATCCTTAATGTGAAACCAGACTGTGTTTTTAAGAATTTTAGCGAGTTACAAAAGTCATTGTCCTGATAGGATATGCTAATTGCAAATAATAATGAAATCTATCCAAATTGCAAATAATTGTTATTTGGACAGCATATATACCTAAATCTTGTACTCTTGTTTAGAAAGACGTGAAGAAATAATGTACTAAATAATAATGTTATAAATTTTACATATGCATTTGCATATATACAAATAATATGAATCACCTTTATAGTTTCATAATATCTCAATATAATCAAAATATCAATTATGATATTTTAAAGTGGTTTTACAATAATTTATCATACCTACTATTGAGGTATTTAATTAAAATATAAATATAAATATAAATATATTTTTTTATGTTACCAAGCAGCCATCAAAATTTAATTTTCTGTAAAGGGAACTCAGTGAGTAATGTACGCCGAATACGAGCATTATCTCGAGGGCGATGAAGCTCTGACGACACTTCGCAGTAACGGCATCATATATCTTGCTTTTCCTGTTAACAATACTAAGAGATGGCGACAAAAACTGACATACGCCGGTATTCGCATTATTATCATATTTTCAAGATAAAGTTTTTAAATATGTCACAAACTAACATCTTTATTAATTTAAGTAGTGAGTTTAAGGAAACAATACTGTAAATAATAATATCATTATAAATACAAGGAGATCACTAACCTCATAAGTAACACAAAGAGAGTCCGATACTATTTTGTGAGACGTTTTGATGCAAATGACACATCGTTGAAATATGCGACTCCAAATGAAATCATTAATTTCAGTAAATACGATGCAAGAGTTACGCTCCTTGACCGCTCAGTATTTAGTGGCTTGTATTAAACTTCATAATAGCTATTTTATAATCTTGCATATTGTCTGCATTCGCGAATAATATAAAAAAAATAATATATAAGTTCTGAAAGGAAGACAGTATTGAATTTTATATTGATAACTAATATTCTCAATAAAACAACTTATTTTATTTATCCCTTAGGAAAAGGATTTTTTATTTACACGTAAAATACTAATAATATAATATATATTGCTGAACTAGTTAACATTTTATCATTGCGTGGAATCTTACGTAAATATTAATATCCCATTAAACATACATTTGTATATTTTGCCAACTTGCTTATTTGAAATAAATTTTGTGTTAAAAATGTATAAGACGTGCCAAGATTAATAAAGAAAGGATTATGGGTCATATAAAGTTTACTTGAAACAACTTTCATAAATTAAAAGTAGTTGAATGCTGAAATTGTAGTGAAGTGTGGTGATTGTGTAATTTTTTACACACACACAAGGAAAATTACAAACATGCTTTACTATCCAAGTACTTGACGTAAAAATTAAAACAGCTATCCATAGAAAATATGTAATGTGGACGTAGTAGCGAGTAAAGGCTACTCGTCTCTAAAATATATAAATGTATTTTATCCTATATGTTTTCTTTACATGATTCCAAGTAGATAAGAATTTTAATATTATAAACAAATATCTTAAATAATAAACGAGTTACAATTTCTGTAAGACCTCTTTCTAACCTTGTACCCGCCCCAGGACACGCTACCTTGACACTGGTTTAGAGTTTGGTGTTTTTTAAAACCTCTTGTATTTTATTGTCAAATTAAAATAGTGAATCTACAAAATAAATACTCGTATTATCTGAAAGGATACGGTATTTATATGGACTTATATAGTGAATGTAGCGAACACGCGATGTGTCACTGCATGATATCGCGTACTCTTCTATTCATGACTATCATTCGCATTTCTTGCTTTAACTAAATTTGATGCTGGCACGATATTATTTGTCATGTATTTTATAGCTATAAAATGACATGAAAGCAAGAATTCATATACATCGACATTCGGTACTAACATTTTTTTTTTTTTTGTATGTCTATACTGTTAGCCCTGTTGGCTATTACAGCGTCACCGGGGGGCGGTACTAACAGCTATCCAAAAATAGATTCTACTCAAATATGTAAAGTAAATTTATTTACAGCTTCTAAAATAGTTCCCTAATTAGTTTGCTCCGTTTAACAGTTGGTACTACCGTATTAAGTCGATGCAGGTAATATGCTTCTTTTTTTAAATTTTTTATTCAAAACTAGGTTAATGCTCGACTACATTCCACCTGATGGAGAGTGGAGACATAGTCATAGATGGTAAGGCACATTAACCTAGCAACCTATTCACTCTTCTCTTGACACACCCACATTGTATTTGGCATATATGCTATAGTTATAGATTAATAGCTATGTGCTAATGCACATGACTCATATTCTCACAAGATATTATGATATATTTTAGAAGTGAACATTTAGAATATTAAGAAATAGTACTTAGGTAATGTTGGTTTTTTATGTATATAAGATTATATTTGAGTACTTTAATGTTAAGTAAGTAAATTATAATAGATTGTCTAATTCGGAAAAAAACAAACAGCTAACGGGTAAAGCAAGTTTTTTTCCGATCGCAATACTTATGTATTGACCGGAAATTCTGACATCTTAGTCGCTTTTTGTTTCTTTTAAACGACGGTTGGTCCGCGCTGACTTTTTAGTTACCTATTACAGATTCCATCAATTTAGTTTATAAACATTATTTTTTAAAATAATTTTCAGCATAAACTATTGTATATGAATAAATATTTCAATGGTTTTTCAATGGCCGCGGCTATGCAACAGAAATCAAGGTCTTTTACGCTTCAATGGTGTGTGACGAACCAACTGCGGAAAAGTATGAAAGTTAAAGGCTTATGACATTGCCCGAGTCATCTGACTGCTTACTAACATCCAGTAGACAGTTGAATAAAAAGAATATAGTATTATAAACACTCAGCATCAAAACAAATTATATGAGTTTATATAGCATTACCTACTGTTAAATTCTAAACTAAGCGTAAACTAACTAACTATTACAACAAGCAGCATTCTTGTGTAAGGAAAAATCACTTAAACAATCCAATGTGTTAATTGAATAAGCTAACTTTCGTACTTTTTAAAACAACACATTTGTTTACTACTCCTTATGAACTGAAAACAATAGTTCTGAGCTATGTATGGAATTGTGTAAAATATTGTGTTCAAAGTTTTGTCTTTTAGTAATACTTAAGGAATTTATTATTAAATGTAACTTATATAAAAGACGTACGAAAAGAGATCTTTGCCATGCCATATTATTGTTTTGTTTTCTATTACTAGTGTTACTTTTTAATTAGTTATAAATATCTAAACATTTAACTTTGCTACAGCTTTTAAAGTGAGATTTAATTACCTATCAATATTCATTAAAGATTTGTAATTTATTCCAATCATCACAGCTTGCCTGTTCCAGATGTTACCTGCATATAATATTAGTTTATGAAAGTCCCAAATCTAGTTTCTCGTTGATGAGAACCGTAAAATGTAAATTACATGAACAAGATTTACAAAATAACTTATGTTATTATCTTAAAAAGAAGTAAGAGTTATAAAATAAACATATATAGACATGTTTATAGATATTTTCAAACATAAAACATTATTTGCTTTAATCCATCAATCCTGTTTTTAAAAATAGCAAGCAGAGCTAATCCTGAAATCGCTTCAGGTGACAGAGTTCAGGGAATTATATCTTTGTTAGGAATACAATGTGAAGTGTACTTTGATAAATCTTAGCTAATGGATGGGATTAAATATATTTGTTTTATATTGTATTTAGATTAGCTGCAGTGTTTATGTTGCCTGTACATTCCAATTTTGTCTACTTTGAATGGTACTGATGATTTCACACTTTTTTAACAGAAATAAATTAAGTTCTTAATTATAATTTTTATATCGCCTTGCTTGTTTGGTTATTTTATTATCCAACAGTTTGTTCTTTATGTGTAATTTATTTGTATTATGTAATTTATTCTATCTATATTAAAGATGTTCTATCTATCTTAAAGAAGTGAGTATTAGATTAGTGATAGAATATGACACATTACAAATAAGCGTATATTGAATGTACGAAGACTGAAATAGCACTCTTTTCATTTTACACTCCAAGGACTTAATAAGCTTAGCAGTTTCCACCAGCATAGGTAGTTAAGCCGTTGTTCACATCTGTCGCAAAAAAATAGCGAATTTGTTTTATTCACTAATCCGATTATTTTATATTCTTTTTAAAATACATTTTTTGTAATTGCTAGTAAGGGTCGTATTGTTATGTCAAAACTATAACATTTAAAGGGGCTATAAAATAAAAAAAAATGAATGGAAGTTAAGAGATCTTTCAAACGGTCAAACCTACATTAAGGTTATATTACATAATATTCATATACGATTCCTTATTTTTATTAAAATATTGGTGTTTATTTATAAGAAAACTTACAATATCTGTAATTAAAAATACAATATCCTTGTGGCGCCACCGAGGAAGTAAAAGAGATTAATTTCCTGCTAAAGCTGTCACCAAGAATTTATAATACTTATGAATATTTATTTATAAACTAAGTTATATATTTTTTTATTATTATTTGACATATATAGTAGATACAAAATGATAAGTTTAGGTGGTTAGAATGGATTGCACCAATATTTATTTTTTGATAATATAAATTTAGAAACCTTAAATTTAAACAATATTTGAATTATTTAACACTGATATGTTTATTTACCCATTGATTTTCCTTTTCTTGCAACATTGTTTTGCTTCAGAAATGAATTAAATTAATAATGACAACTTTTGTATTTGACATAACTTTTTTAGTAAATTTACCTTGTTCTTTTTAGAAAACAGGTGTATGTATTCGTGGATTCTATAACACATGATTGTATATTATATGATTATATAATATATGATTTTTATAATATATTTTTAATGAATGTAATAATAACAGCTTGACCTAATACATGATCTAATGATTTTATTTAACACATTAGTGAGAAAAAAATAATAAAAATAGTTGTATCTTGATAGCAAAATGCATTTCATGCAATCAATGCAATAAAGAATTTTGTTATTAAAGTACTCTGACTGAATAATATAAAATAAAGAATTTTCTAAAGCACTTTGAGTGAAAAATCTGTTTGTATTTTGTATGAAACATTACACCACTTTATTCGTATAGTGTTTTATAAATTTCAATCGAGGATTTTATTCGCAGCAACTATTCGACCTAAACGGTACATTGGAGTTTTTTATTCGGCTTTGCTTTTAATGAATTTAATGAACTAAGTTGAAAACGTACACGAATTATATTTAAAGTTACATTATTATTCATGATTGTTTTATCTAACTTATTGACCCTATCAATGACACACTATATTGAAGCAATAGTTATTTTTTATTCTAGTACTAAAATTAAGGTAGTAATGTTATATTTTTTAACAAGGTGCCTTTTAGTATCATTTGGTTTCATGTTACGTGTCGGTAAGATAAAAAAAAATAAAAAATAAAAGTAGATTGACGAAACTTCTTAGAAGCTAGCTAAAGTAAAAAGACGTCAAACGGACTAAGTTGTAGGATGTTGAATAGATTGAATACAATGTCGAGTAGAAAACATTTTATGAAAAGATTGGAGCGACCCGAAGCTTGGTTGTGTCATGCTCTAGAAAGATCTCAGAAATGTGTGCAATAAAACACTTTGCACTGGACCTTAAGAAATATGCTGAAAATATATCTCGTAATGCCTGAACTTTCATTTCCTACGTGGCGTTTCAGTACATCAGAATAAATTAATAATTTACTTGATTTATTCGCAGACTGTTTTAAATAAATGGAACTATTATTAATATTTAAAACCAATATTGATATATTCAGTACATGGAGCAAATGAAATATTTAAATATTAGAGTGCAGAGCTGTGTCGCTGTTTCGGGCTGCAGCGAGCTGTCAAGTGTTGCATTTGGGTTGTCGTTAAAATGAACATGTCTGGTTGCTATATTCCTGGAATAGTCGAACGAGACAGGTCAAACGGAAATAAAGCAAGCTCGCGCAGCCAACTTCGGACGTGTCTGATAGCTTTAGTGGCGCTTGAATAAAATATATGATATTCTGTCTCAGTTTCGGATGTAATCGATTTATTTATTTTCAGCTATTCGTTCTTACGTTTATTAGCAACAGACAGAGATACTATTGTGTATATTTATGTGTTGGAACATACTCTTTTATAGTTAAATAAAGGTAAAAATGATGATTTAGGGTCCTGCGTAGTCCACAATGTACAGAACTATTATAAGCCTATACGCCCGTATAACCAGACCCAATCTTTTAGATGACTAAGTCTAAACAAAGTAAGGATTGAGAGAGTATTCAAAAGTTAAATTAAAAACTGATTATGTGTCATAATAAGTTTTTGAACGTGTAGAAATTTTGGCAATTTAAAAAGGCTTTACAAGGAACTTATTAGCAATAAAAAAACAATAACTTTAATAATAAAGTCAAAAATAATAATAAAACTTAGGAAATGAAAAAAAATACCTAGGTGGGCTACAGATACATTTTTAAATTTAATTATTAATTAAGACAGTTGTATAATAAATTTGTTTAATTATTTAAAAATGTCGAAGGACTTAAAGAAGTAATAAATGAACTTCGTAGCAGACTTACAAGGTAATTAAAGGTTCCACGATGGTGCTGAGATGGCTTATTATTATTTAAATATTATATCTATACTAATATCATAAAGCTGAAGAGTTTGTTTGTTTGAACGCACTAACCTCTGGCCCAAATTGATAAATTCTTTTTGTGTTGAATAGTCTGTTTATTGAGGAAGGCTATAGGGTATATATCATCTCGCTGTGACTTATAGAAGTCAAGTAGCAATGAAAAATGCTACAAAAACGGGAAAAGATTTCTTTTTTTAGAGCTTTCCTCACGTGCGCTGAGGAAACACTAAAAACCGCGAAGACGCGACGGAGTCGGACCCCTAGTAAGTAATATAACTAAATGACTACCGATCATATTACCGAAAAAAATCCTACTTAACTAGTAAGATTTTTGTATTAACTAACCATCACTATCATCACATCAACCATTAACTAACCATCTGTAATAAATCTTGTTAGTCTGTCATAAACATTTTGTCGTAAAAAAGACAGAACTATAATAACTCTATGAAAAAATATGTGAAACTAAGTAATGTCTAAAACGTCATAACAGCTTGAGTCTGTTGCAGTAAAGATTTGAAAAATATATATATACAAGAGGTAACCTATGTGCTGGGTATATCACGCAGAATTCTAAGGATTATTCTAAGGTTTTTTACATAGTATCATATATTTTATGTATTTATGTAAACTGAGTATTTTCGATAACTAGCTCCGCTTCCTACCTGATCTAGGTTGAGGATATGACAAGTCGTTAGAATCCGTCGCCAACCTCTCGGTATTGAAAAAAGAACTATTTTCAATTCGAATTCCATCCAAATTAGGCCAGTGGCTTAGAAGAGATTAGAAGCATTATATTGTAATATTCATTTATTATAATATTCATACTTCCATACTAATATTATAAAGTAGTAACTCTGTCTATCTGTCTCTTACGCTATTACGCTTAAACCACTACATTGATTTTAATAAAATTTGGAATAAATATAAATAAGATATTGAGAAAGGACATAGGTTACTTTTTTACTGCGGAAAAACATTTCATTCCTACCGGAAACGACGTAAATCGCTGGCATAAGCTGGCGTCTTAGTAGGTGATAAGTTGATGAAATGTTCTTCTTATGTATTTTCTTAACATTTGAGTATTTTTAATAATAATTAGAATAATTGGGTGCTTTTGGTTTATTTTAAAATAAGTGGCTATACATGTTTATAGATATTTTAAACATTAATTTCGGTAGTGGTATCTTTTCAAAGTTTACCTATACTGCAATGTTAGTAACATTGGTTAGGATTTTCGAAAGAAACCTAATAGATGTCACCACCGTTCGGATAAAGAAGATCACATATAGAATGCTTAATTCACCGAGACGGACAGCGATACCGTAGCTCAATTCGTAGAGCAACGGGAGGGTTTTTCACAGGTTGCGGGTTCGAATCCTCGCCCGTATCAAGGTTTTTTTCGTTCTATATTTAAATAAATCTATTATCTAATTCAGAAAAAATCGAACACCTAAACAGGTCGTGCCTCATGAAAAATGAATTTATTAATAAATTTCAATCAATATTAATAATATTCAAGGTGCGAATGCCAGATGAAATTGGAATAAACCATTTTTAGGTCTTTTAGATAAGAGACCAAAATAGACAAGCTCCGATAAATCGGATATTAGAGGTCTAGCGCTGCAAAAGCGACCGTTTTAACCTCAACTCACGATCTGACGTGTTTACTATTTATGTTCAGCACTCTTACCCATAAACTCGCTTTAGAAACTTTAAAAGAGAAATATTCAACGAAGCTAACTTGGTATATGTATTTCGTACGAAACCATTTATTGCTTTTGGATTTACAGTTCGCTGTTCGTTTATTAATTTGTTATTTCTAACAATAAACCGAGTTTTATAGTACATTCTTATCGAAAGTCTTAAAAAGTTAAAGTAAACAAAAACTTATAGTTTGTCTCTCAAAGATCATAAAGCAGACATTTGTATAAATCAAATTGCGATGAATTAATGATGAATTTTTGAATGAACGAACTTAAAATTATGGAATTTATTTATATACTTTTTTATTTATATAAATAAATATCTTACTAAAATGAAAACTAATTATAATATTAAATATACTCATAAGCGATAATATGACTTATTTGCCATTAAAATGTGGTTTTATTTATCCGGGCCTATTGTAAACTATTATAGAAGTTAAAATACTATTATAGAAGTTAAAAATATATTTTGTTAAAATGCCAGATTGCTTTTAGTAATTGTATAATGTAGTATTTTCTTTTCTGTTGTTATAAATAAGACACATTAGGTAATAGTGGTATAAAAGTACTAAAAACCCATTTTAGTATTACCTACTTTTATTAATAACTTTGAACGAATGTCAACATTAATTCTAGTAAAGTTCTGGTCAGCTTTCCTTATACTATTTAATAAACTATTACAGCTGATATCAATTTAGTAATTACAAGATAAATCCTACTAGTAGGTATTTAAAGAAAAATGTAAACAATGCGATTCACAAAATGTGAAATGTGGACAAACTGTGGTATGCTTAAAATCTGCAGTCTTTTTAAATATCAAATAGTCAATAGACAATAGAAATAGACACTAATAAGGTATTAATTAATTGGAATAAAAATGCTTTTCCTCATTTTTCATACCTTTTTCACAGCACTACTTACAGATTAAAAAAAAATATTAAGCATACTCTATTGTATTTAAATAAATATTTCAATCGTTTTTTAAAGGCGGCGGTTATTCAACTAAAATAGGGTATTTAGCTCTTTTTGATTCCCCTCTCACTCACTCACTCGGCCTGTGATGAATAAACTGCGGTGAGAATATTAGAGTCTACTGACATGTTGCAGGTCATCTGACTGTTTACTAACACAAAGTAGACACCGGTTGATAATGAAAGTTATAGAATTGTACACCCAATAGCAAAATAGATGTATTAGATGATATTTTATTACTGTTAATTTCTAAACCAATTCAGGTTGAACTAATTCGACTATAGCAGCACTTTCGTTAATGGAAAAGTCATTTAAACAATCCAATGTGTTAATTGAACAAGCTGTCGAACTGTCTTACTTTTTGAAACAAAAGTTTTTCCGGCTGCCTGTTATTTATCCGATGCGAACTAAAACTTTGCCATGAACGTCATATTTGTCATTCTTGATTCACGAGTTATTATAGTTCTATTTTGCTGTTAATAATGTAAATTTTTAATAAGTTATTAATTTCCAAATATTAAATTTTGCTACCGCGTATAAATTGAGATTTAATTACCTCTGCTGATTTTGTAATTTATTCAAATCTACACAGCTTACATGTTGCAGCTGTTACCTGCATATAATATTATTTTATGATGGACCCAAGTTTAGTTGCTCCTTGCTGGGAATCGATTAATTTGTTTTACATTATAAGTATAACAGATAATGTTAACCTGTAAACCGAGTTTTCTACCTTTTCAGAGCAACAATTTAAACCTATGTACATTTTTAGATATAAATAAAATTATAAATTTATTCAATATATATTTTGTTATAAGTATTGTTGTATTCCAGTACAAATACTGCTTTTATCTATTTTTCATTACATTCTAAGAAGTAACTATAAAAAAAGTATGACAAATCGGGTGCAAAATCGTAGCTATTTAACTAAAACTTTGCAAGTTTAATCACGATACCAACATACTATGACACAATAGTTTTTGTAACTCTCCAGTTTTATTGTTTAGTAATAAAACTTGCATCGGGTAGCAACACACTTGAAGTGATCGTAAAGTTTTCCTATATATGTCACACGATCTCGTGAATAAAACGTATCTGAGACGGACTTATGAGATAAACATTTTATGTGTTACAGGAAATCATAGTAAATTCGTATTTTTTATTACATATAATGTCTAGTAGAATTTAAGTTGGTTATTATTTTGTCTTAATAATATTTTAGGGGATAATGAAATAGAATAATTAAGTAATTGCAAAGTAACGTAAGTTCAATATAAAGTCAAAATAGGTTTTTTATATTCATAAAACTTAAAGTCTACTATACTATACTAAATGCGTTTGAGTCTCTGATTATAAATCCGGGAACCCTTAAGGTACAAAAGAAATAATATACTCAGACTATTAATAAAAATATTTTAATTATTTTAAATGATTTTATAAATAATATATATATTATAGAAATTATTTGTTTACACAGAAAAACGAAGTTGATAGTTCAGTAAGGAGTTCGATGTTTAATTGATTCCGGAGCCAGAGCAAAGAGCATGAAGCGGATATTAACGTACTTGAAGATACTTGGAGACAGCGTTTTTCACGCACTAGTAATAAATGTAACTTCGATGATTACATAAAAGTTTCTCGTAATTCTTGCTTACTTGATATTTATGTATGTATACCTATATAGCATTAAAACTAACTTTTGTAATTTTATTAATAATAATATAATAATAAAGTTGTCTAAAAAAAAATATATAAATTAATAATTTAAAAAAAATGAATTTAAAATTCGCTAAAAAAGGTAAGTATCTAAATCCTAGACATAGACATCCTAGATGTTCACGTTTGGCAACCATAAGCGATACTCAATAGTATTACTGTATCCATTCTTGTGCTTTTCAACGGTAGAGGGAGTCAAGATGTTATTATATCTTTTTGAGCGCATGACTTTTTCCAGGTGATTGCTGTTCTTCGGTCTACTTCTTCGATATATCTAATTTTATTGAAGGAAATCTGTTTGCTCAGATAACCATACTTATCTACAAACTCGAAAGGCATGCTTGTCGTCTGGTGATTAATTATAATCTTTCGTTTTTTTCAGGTTCATAGTCTAACTTTACTACTGGCCTAAATTAATAACAAAGATATATTTTGATAAATACTTTTAAAAACATTGAATTATAAGAAATCTTTGTTTTTTAATAGACATAATAAATAATTTTAAAGTGAGTTGTGGTATTTAATACACACATTTAAATTATTTATTATATTTTATATCTAAAAAATACTATTTAAAGCTTAGACTAAATAATTAAAATGTAATCAACAAATCCTGTTTGCAAAAACAACAGATTTAATCCTGAAGTCACCTCAGGTGACAGAGTTCAGGGAATTATGTCTTTGTTAGGAACACAATGTTAAGTATACTTTAATAAATCTTAGCTAATGGATGGGATTAAATAGATTTATTTTGTTTTTTAGTGTTTATTATACCTGTACATTTCATCGTTGTCTATTTTTAATGTTAATTGTAATTTTCCTCATTTTTTTTTCTCAAATTGTTCATTTTTCAAAACTATTTTTTTTACTAGCTTGCTAGATATTTGAAGGTCCAGGAATTTGTTTCTAACGTGTAATCTATAATTATTCTATTCATTAATGTGTTCTAATAATCAAATTATTTAGTAATGCTTGCTAAAATGAACATAATAATAGGCGTTCCATCAATGTAATGAATTAAGAATTATATAAAATATGACACATTAGAAAAAATATATAATAATAAAGATACTGAATATCACACTTTTTATTTCCACTGTATGGACTTAATAAGCTTAGCAGTTTCCACTAGCATAGGGAGTTAGGCCGCTGTTAACATCTGTCGCAAAAATTTTACGAGTCTATTTTATTCACTTAGATCATCAAATTAAAATAAATAAATAAATATAAATGGAAGTTAAGAGCTCTTTCAAACCCATCTCTCATCAGCTCTTTACATTCCCATTTCTCGCAACATTATTTTGCTTTAAAAATTAATAAAAATAATTCGATCTAATATTCCTATTGCAAAAAAAAACGAATATTTATACAACTATAGACATAAATAAAATTGAAGTGTCTCTTTGTAAAATTGAAATAACTGCTTTTTAGTAACTGCATATGGATGTATATACGGTACTCAAAGCATTTTTAAAAATTTTTGTCTGTCTGTTTGTTCACGCTAATCTCAGGAACTACTCGAGTCCCGAATTAAAAAACTCTTTTAATGTTGAATAGTCCATTTATTGATGAAGGCTATAGGGTATATATTACCTCGCTTTGACTAATAGGAGTTAAGTAGCAATGAGAAATGCTGCAAAAACGTGCAAATATTTCTTTTTATAGAGTTTTTTTCGCGCGTGAGTAAACGGTGGAAGTTACGCAACAATTATGTATTATGAAATTGTTACCTTTTAAAAGTTCTAAAAAGTTATCTGCGGCAGCATATATCTAGCTTTTAAGGATGACTCGCTATAACCTTTTTTATAGTTATCAAATTAGTTCTAAAATACTATAATATTTTCGAAGGTGTTTTAATTAGCATGACATTATCGGTGTGCTGATATGCGGGGTATGTGGCGCGGTGACAGAGGAGAGTCGACAGTGTCGATACCTGTGAGGTACCATTAGCATCTTTTCGGAACGGTTGTGGTCAGCTCAGGTCAGATTTTATGATAAATAACAAAAAAATATATATATTTTTAATAAATGCAGTATTAAATGTGGATAGAATAAATAAAAATGGTTGTATCATGATCAAATAAGCATTTCAACAACAAACAAAATAACAAAGATTTTTTAAAGTACTCTGAATGAAAAATATATTTGTATTTCGTATGAAACATCCTTTTACTCGTATCGAGTTTGATAAATTTCATTATTATAATGTAAGTAATTGACTTATCAATTACACACTTGATTGGTGTAGTAATGAGAATAAATTAAAGTAGTTTTATTTTATAGCATTTCACAAAAAGTTACTATCATTTGATTGCAGAATAAAAATAAATAAATAAACGGTAAGGAAAGGAAACTTCTTAGAAGCTAGTCAAGTGAGTAAAAGGACGTCAAAAATATGTCAGCGTCTAGTCGGCTTGGTCAAAGTTGTAGGATATTGAATAGAAAGAGTTCAATGTAAAGTAGAAAACATTTTATAAGATCGGAGTGACGCGAAGTTTATTCATGTCATGTTCTAAAACGATGTTAGAAATGTGTGGATTAAAACTTGCACTTAAAATCTTTGCACTGAACTTTTTAAAATGTGCTAACGAATATATCGCGCAATGGTGGTTGAAACTGCATTGCTTGCGTGGTATCTTAGTATATCAGAATAAATTAATAGGTTACCTGATTTAATCGCAGACTAATATAAATAAACAGAACTCTTATTAATAGTTAATAACAAGGTTATATATTATATATTCAGTACATGGAGCAAATGATTTTTTTTTTAATTTATATAAATAAAGAATGAATAATGAACCGACACGGGCAGGCATTCTTACCCGAGACTTCTGGGAAACCGTCCCGTCGCTATACCAATTGAGCTACCGTATCGCCGTCCTATAAGAGCACTAATATTTATTTGCTTTGTTAGATGTTTTTGTATATTACAAAATTTAATTTTAAAATTTAAGTTTTAAAAGCAATGAGAAATGCTGCAAAAACGGGCAAATATTTCTTTTTATAGAGTTTTTCTCGCGTTTTTTTCGCGCGTGAGTAAACGGTGGAAGTTACTCAACAATTATGTATTATGAAATTGTTACCTTTTAAAAGTTCTAAAAAGTTATCTGCGGCAGCATATATCTAGCTTTTAAGGATGACTCGCTATAACCTTTTTTATAGTTATCAAATTAGTTCTAAAATACTATAATATTTTCGAAGGTGTTTTAATTAGCATGACATTATCGGTGTGCTGATATGCGGGGTATGTGGCGCGGTGACAGAGGAGAGTCGACAGTGTCGATACCTGTGAGGTACCATTAGCATCTTTTCGGAACGGTTGTGGTCAGCTCAGGTCAGATTTTATGATAAATAACAAAAAAATATATATTTTTAATAAATGCAGTATTAAATGTGGATAGAATAAATAAAAATGGTTGTATCATCATCAAATAAGAATTTCAACAACAAAAAAAACAACAAAGATTTTTTAAAGTACTCTGAATGAAAAATATATTTGTGTTTTGTATGAAACATCCTCTTACTCATATCGAGTTTGATAAATTACATTATTATAATGTAAGTAACTGACTTATCAGTTACACACTTGATTGGTGTAGTAATGTAAATAAATTAAAGTACTTTTACGTTATACCGTTTCACAAAAAGTTACTATCATTTGATTGCAGAATAAAAATAAATAAATAAACGGTAAGGAAAGGAAACTTCTTAGAAGCTAGTCAAGTGAGTAAAAAGACGTCAAGAATATGTCAGCGTCTAGTCAGCGTGGTCAAAGTTGTAGGAAATTGAATAGAAGAGTACAATGTAAAGTAGAAAACATTTTATAAGATCGGAATGACGCGAAGTTTATTTGTGTCATGTTCTAAAACGATGTTAGAAATGCGTGGATTAAAACTTGCACTTAAAATCTTTGCACTGAACTTTTTAAAATGTGCTAACAAGTATATCGTGCAATAGTGGTTGAATCTGCATTGCTTGCGTGGCATTTTAGTATATCAGAATAAATTAATAGGTTACCTGATTTAATCGCAGACTAATATAAATAAACAGAACTCTTATTAATAGTTAATAACAAGATTGATAAATTCAGTACTTGGAGCAAATGAAATATTAATATTTTTAAAATCTATATAAATCTATATTTATTCTATTATGAAAAACCAACCGACACGGGCAGGGTTCGAACCCGCGACCTCTGGGAAACCGTCCCGTCGCTCTACCAATTAAGCTACCGTATCGCTGTCCGTTTCAGTTAAAATATCGGGGCGGAGGTGACATCTTTTAGGCTTCTTTCGAAATCCTAACAAATGTTTCTAACTTTGCAGTATAGATAAACTTTAAAAAGATGTCACTACCGAAATTAATGTTTGAAAATATCTATAAACATGTATAGCCAAGTTAAGCTTATTTAAATTAGAATTCGTAATCTTAAGCTTAATTATTATTAATAACATGGTTACATAAAAGATTGTTTTTTTTAAGACCACTAATATTTATTTGCTTTGTTAGATATTATTTGCATGTTACAAAATATAATTTTTAAAAATAAAGTTTTAAACATTCAATTATAAAAAAATTCATTTCATTTTTAATATACCTTTACCTTTTAATAATATAAAAATATGTGCGTTATACACTTTGTTGTGTGTGTACAATATTATATAAAAATAATACTGAATTAACAGAGACTAAAAATAGCCCACTTTTCATTTTAGACTGCAAAGACTTAATAAGCTTAGCAGTTTCCACTAGCATACTTAGTTAAGCCGTAGTTCACATCTGTCACATAACTTTACTTATCTATTCTATTCACTAAACCAATTATTTTAGAATTTTATAAGAAGACACTTTTTATAATTGCTAATAACGGATGTAATGTTATTTCATAACTATATAATCTTTGAAGGTGCTTTTAAATGTGCAAATCCAAATCCAAGTTAAAAGTATAATCTCTTTCAAATTTATATCAGCGTTAAAATTTATAATATAGAGATACCATACGATATTTTGATAAATATAAAAGCGTTTATTTATAAGAGAACTTACAATATTTATAATTAAAAATACAATATCCTCGTGGCACCACCGAAGAAGTAAACGAGTTTAATTTCCTGATAAAGCTGTCACTAAGAATTTATATTACTTATGAATATTAATTAATACACTGTACTAAATTTTATCTTATAAATTACTTAACAAGTAATCAGTAGAAACAAAATGATTATTTTTTGCTACAACTGATTTTCAAATAGTATTAGATAAACTTATTTACTAATTCAAATCCAGTTGGTCACAATATTATTCTGCTTCAAAAATGAATAAAAGAATTGAATCAGAAAAAAAAATTTTTTGAATCGATTTAACCGATATTCCTTATAGCGAAAAAATCCTCATTTTTATTTTGTCTCCATTTTTTTGTCCTTTTTTTAAAAGTCCTTTAACAGGTGCAAGTATTCGTTGTTTTTAAGTCAAATGATTGTAAAAATAGTTTTATAATGTATATGACAATTGCTTTTTTTTATGAATGTAATTTCTTTTTTATTAGTCATAGTATAAATTTAAATGTAACTGCTGCAAATGAAATCATGTCTATTTTTAAGATTTTGTGGACAGCCATAATTAAATTGAATGTTAAGTTAGCCTATAATTGAGATATACTTTGTAACTTATATTTACATAACGTATAGTAAAACATTTTTTTTCCATTGTGTATCGTTGGCTGACGTTGGCTTCCTATTAAATTAAAAAAAAAATGAATGTGATAATTGTGCGTGAACACAAAATAATGTTATTAAAAAAAGTATTGAGATAAAATTAATAAAATAGTAGTATCGTGAAATCAATATACATTTCTACCACATTCGAAACAACAAAGAATTTTCTAATGCACAGAGTGAAAAATATATTTGTATTTTTTATGAAACGTATTGTGTTTCATAAATTTCAATGAAGGGTTTTATAGGCAAAAACTATTTTCAATAAACTAACTTAAAAAGGAACTAAAGTTCACGTTGGTCTTTTTTATTATTCATTATTATTTAAGATTGTAACTTTATTTAATTCTTCATTATTATCATGTCTATTAGACACCAATCAAATCAAACAAAATATTATATGCTTAACAATTCTTGACCATTTTTTTAATTTTACAAAGTGTAACTATTAGTTAACCGCCCCGTTGGTCGAGTGGTTAGCGCAGACGCCTAACGTGTCACGGCGCAACGGGGCTCGGGTTCGATTCCCGGCAGAGCACAGGCATTTATGTGATGAGCATAGATGGCTGTGTTTCTGGGTTTGGTCGTTTATTAAATATATTCTCAGTATTTATATGTGTATTTCTATGTATTTGTATCGTTGTCTAACACCCTTAACACAAGCAAATAATTTGCTTACTTAGGGGTTAGATCAATGTGTGTAATTTGTCCCGATATTATTATTATTATTATTATTATTATTATTTGATTGCAGAATTTAACAAAATAAAAAGTAAGAAAACGAAACTTTTTGGAAGCTAGTCAAGTAAAAGACGCCAAAAGTATGTCGGCTTTGTCAAAGTTGTAGGGTATTGAATAGAAAGAGTATAATGTCAAGTAATAAATATTTTACGAAAAAATCGGGTCGTTATGACCCGATCTGTGGTGGTAGTGATCGGTGGTTGCACCTTAATTTCCTACGTGGCATTTCAGTATATAAAAATAACTTAATAATTTACTTGATTTATTCGCAAACTGCTTTAAATAAACAGAACTTTTATTAATATTTAAAGATTGATATATTCAGTACATGGAGCAAATGAAATATTTAAATATTAGAGTGCAGATCTGTGTCGCTGTTTCGGGCTGCAGCGAGCTGTCAAGTGTTGTATTTGGGTTGTCGTTAAAATGAACATGTCTGGTTGCTGTATTCCTGGAATAGTCGAACGAGACAGGTCAAACGGAAATAAAGCAAGCTCGCGCAGCCAACTTCGGACGTGTCTGATAGCTTTAGTGGCGCTTGAATAAAATATATGATATTCTGTCTCAGTTTCGGATGTAATCGATTTATTTATTTCCAGCTATTCGTTTTTACTTTTATTAGCAACAGACAGAGATACTATTGTGTATATTTACACAATATTAGAATATACTCTTCAAGTTATATATATATAATGATAACAATTACAATGACAACAATATATATAATGATTCAAGAATGTTTTTGATTCAACGTTAAGAAACTTTGAATATTTGGAAAAAATTTGGAATAATATAATATTCAAATCAGAAATTGAACATTGATTATGTGTTATAATGTTAAAGAATGTGTTCAGCTATTAGAAGACCGTTTCGACCAACCTTTGATAATGTGTAAAGTCAGTATTTGGTATTGGAGTTACAAACTTAGCATACATTATCGTGTTATCAAATGAAAGACCCCAGAGATAACGGACTACTCTTTATTTAGTTGTTAATTTTAATTATTTTATTTAATTTATTTTATATAAATGTTTCGACGCACTCTTCAACTTAAACAATAATCGGCCAATTCCAGTAATTTCGAATAGAACAACTAGAAATACAAATTAAAGAGAATTTCGAGATTCCAAGATTTTTGTCTTGAACATAAAATAACAAAAATCTAAAGGTAGTCAATTAAGTAAAAGACGGAAAATTGCCGAATTTTCTATTCTAGAACAATGTTTGTTTACGTGGTTCGTGGTGTAGGTTTAGAAAAATATGATGTGTTATTATATTTATTTATTATTGAAAATGGATTAGATATAGAAACTGTAAACTCTTTAAAACAAAAGATAATCTCAGGCTTTTTTCTGTAGATTAAACCTTAAAGCAATTAATTTTTTTATATGACAACTGTGTGAATTATTTAGCACTTCTTCTGGCACATTGGGTTACATATAGCTTACAAAGTTTTAACTCGTGACAAACCCTTCTCCACCCCCCGCACTCACTCTAACAGAAACCCTTAATAAGTCCCTTGATTAGATACTGTTATACGTACGTTGACGATGGTGTCTATTTTACGAAGTTGGTCATTGAGTGTTTGGACTATATGATTCGATATGGTAATTTCTTTATGTGCCTTGGTAACTTACTTGCATTTTAATTTCTTCCTTTATTAAGCGGCTCCCCGATGCAACGAGTTAAATAAGTACCCACATAATAATATTATTTTTATTCTTTTTAGAGGTCTTCTTTGTATCGGGGGCTTTTAAAATTTTTAATTTTAGTTGCAGTGATTAGCGCTCCAGAAGGCTTATAATACTGAATTAATATTGTTTTATTTATGAATACTTTATTCATTTTTTCTATTTTATATAAAGGTATATTTAGATGAAGCTTTAATAAATAATTATTGTAAATAATCGTTAAAAAAATCAACAGAGCAAGCCTGAATGTTCTTAAATATAATGTACTTTTTATATGTTCAATTAAAGTCATAATTATATGTAAATGAATTTTGTTTTAAGGGTGATTGATTACAAGACAATGGGTTTTAAACTTTCTCGCTTACTGTTGTTATATTATTGGCATACATCCTAGTGATACACCACAGCTTCGTAAATACGCTATTTTGGAATGTTTGTATGAAAATGTAATATTTAATAATGAATCATAAGCTATATTAATTTACGATTATTTTTGTATTTGGCTGAAATGAAATAAAAAAAAACGTAATAAAACTATTATTAAATAAACCATAACCATTATTTTATAACGAGGAAACATATTTGAGAAACATAAATATTTTGCCTCAGAATTAATAATAATAATAATAGGAGCTTTATTCAAGTAGCATACACCAGTAAGAATACATTTATCAATGAGAAATTATTACTTATTATAAAAATAAAACAAAAGATGCTACTGAAAAGGACATGATCTCAGCTTAAAGCTGCTTTTAAGTTCACGCCTCGTGCTAATGCTGCCACAGTATGCAAACAAAATTAACAAGAAAAACAAAAGAAAACCAAACACAAAAACTAAACAAAACAAAAACACGAAAAAAAACAAAAATCTGACTACAGAATTAGATTAAATAATAATAATAGTAAATTACTAAATATACATCTACCCTCCCATGTTCACGTAAATTAATCAGAATTTTGCCCTAGAAAATTCGAATCCATTCGCGTTCCTATTTATTAGCTCGAAGCATAGTGGACTCGCAGAGTGTACATTTTCGTAAACATAGTCGGGAAACATTTATTTGATAATCATCATGGTTGACTAAAGTTTAATTAAAAAAAAATCTTATCGGTCGGTCGTACCTTGAATTTTAAATCGACATTTATACTATCTCATTAAACCATGTTTTTTTTCATTATATCTGATAATGATGATAATAGTAACGAATTAGCATTCTAATATAATCTTTTGCTATTGTTCTCATATATTAATCATTTGTCCATGCAAATATAAATTCTTACAACTAATCTAAATACATAGAGCACTCCGTAGCTACAATAGTGAGGTGTAGTCACGTAACAGAGGCTACAAATTAGAATTTAATATATAAAACTTGTTCAAACTTAATTAACGTATCATAATTTTACAAGCCCATTTTGTTTTGATTCATAACAGAAAGACCTGGTTTATTTATTTACAACTTTAAATACTTCTGGAAGTTTTGCTTTACTTATCTCTAATTTAATATTCCTAAAAACAGGGCAATATAAATCTTCTTATAAATACATCTTAGAAAGAAGTTTTGAATTGAGTCAGATTTTTCTGTTTTATGAATTGTATTAATGTATTTATTTCGGAAACGTTTATTTATTTGTATTTTGTTGGATTGTTACTTAAAATTTATAAAATACTCGTATATTTTTCCAAATATAATTCTTATTGATTTTCGTTTAATTTCGTATTAAATCATATTTAATATTGTTAATTGAAATATGATTTGTTTAAAAACATTTTATTAGTCTTTTGTTTCTTTTTTTTTGTCCATTTGAATCATTTGGGTTTAAATTATCGTTGCCAGACAACTTTCAGTTTTCTTAGTCCATATTAGTGTTGTTTATTATATTAGGTTAAAAGTAATATTAAAGCATATGAATACAAACTCGCTGGTTTGGAACTTGCAGGAACTTTGGCAATATTTTTTTTTACTCAAAAACAATCAGTTGCCTTTAATAATAAAGTTAAATAATAATAGAACATTAGAACTGAAAAAAACTAGGAAAACCCAATTATTAATTTTAAACAGTTATCTAATAAATATATTTTATTATTTAAAAGAACTGAAAAGATAAATAAATGAATCACATAGCAAACTTAGTAGGTAATTTAATGTTGCTTAAATAAATTTCTTCAATCTGTTCTTCTGTAATCAATCTTGGTAGTCAAGCTATTTTGTCGTTAAAAAGGAGTGACACTAAGCAGTTTCCAATACGTCAAAACAGCTTGATTCTGTCGCAACGAAATTAACAACTTAGGTTGTGTAAAATTTAATACCCCTTTTAGTTAATCTAAGCTGTATCATAGTTTAAATCTAATAACTGCATCATAGTTCCAATTTCTAATGTATCCATTTATAAAAAAAATATGTTTTCATATAAATTTCAATCGCCTTATTTAAATGTAGTTCGAAATATTTTATTTATATAAAACGTTAAGTATATATATATATATATATATATATATATATATATATATATATATATATATATATATTTATGTTCTTTCCTGAATTTAAGAAAACTGACAAATTCACAGCATTATAGGACAAAAATGCTGTTGTCATTATACGAAGTGAACTACATTGCAATCTTAACGGTGAGTACCTACTTACTTGATTTTTTTTCGCCTTCCTAATTGAACAGCAAGCTGCCTCTAATAACACGATGCAGCAACCACAGCGATGAGCAAAACTTTGACTCGATTTTCTTTTCTACTCTTTATATCCGTATTTCAATCCTCCATATTCACTCAAGAATGTTTAATTAGTCCATAATATTTTCTAATGGAATAATATAGATTAAACTATAAGAAAAACATCTAATCATGCTCATCATCATCATCATCTTAATCTGGCTCACATGGTGATGTTATTACAGGGTTACATGCTGCACGTGTAAATCAAATCTGTCAATTCTCCACACACATCTCACATAAAATTCTCCACGCCGCGCCGGCGGAACCTATACTAAACAAATCTACTGTATTAAAAATATAAATAGTCTTTCCTCCGCTTATATTAGTAGTTTTAATCCTATAATTTTATCAATCCGCTTAACTGGATGGGCCAATCTGTTATAATATACAGGTTAAAGATCAGTTCGTTCCATAATTTTCCGTCGTAATTATTTCGTCTAGCTTTAATAATAATTAAAATTATTTTATATTCTTATAATATTTATATATCAATTTAAGTAAGAATTACCAAGTGAATGTTCATATTTGTTTTATTCATATAAATAATACACAAATACATACATACGTACTTTTGTAGATCATTATATTTAACGTAATTATTTACTTTGTATACATAAAGCTTAGCTTACTTTCAGTCTTAAGTTAAGTATTAAACTAAGCAGTAATCTGTATGTCGAGACCGCTTGAGAATGTCGCAACAAGAAAATTAACAGCTTAAATTGTCATTGTGAAAATCTTATTCCATTTGAGTTGATCCTACTTTCCAACCAAATCATAGTGTTTGTTTTTGTAAAATAGGTTCATTTATTTTGTATGCTTTTTGTTGAATACTAAAAAAAGAAAAATATTATTGAGAAGTAAACTTTTAACGTGGTTTTAACAAAAAAAACTAATTTAAATTTATTAATTTTGATTTATTTTATTTAATGGTAATTCTGATTGATTTGATTGACGGTGTATGTTTTATCTACTTGAATTGTTATTTATAGTTATCATATTAATGATTTCTGACTGCACATCTGTCTCAGGTTATGTAAAGTTAATAGTTACATCATTGTATAAAATTTAATGTGTTATCTCTCTCTTTTCTAAACCTTATTTTGTGTTTGGTTGTAATCTTAGAAACTGTTTATGGTTTATTATATATTATAATATTAGTATTATTTAAGTAGTATTTTATTGGGTGTTATTCTGTAATAGCTTCATCGCTATTATATTATTTTACTATGACAGCCAATAATTTGGCTAAAATTGTTTCTATTGAACAGAATTCAGTTACTTGTATAAGTAAAAACAGCTTGGAAATAAATCCAACTAGTAATAGTAGTATTAGTAGTAGTTTAAACTAGACATTAAGACAGTAGAGATATCCTCTAGCCAAATAATTAAGATATCAAATAATGATATTAATGATGATTATAGAAATACAAAAATTGTTAAAATAAATAATAAAAAACATAACATAAACTGTATCAACCTGGTGCATCAGAACATTCAGTGTATTAGAAATAAGGAATTAGAAATTGAATTGTTTTTAAATACTTTTAATATTAATATTTTTTGTGTCACTGAGCATTGGCTTAAGAATGATGAATTAATATTTAATTTCAATAACCACCAGGTTGGTAGTTCGTTCAACAGAGTTAATTCCATACATGGTGGCTCTTTAATTATTTTAAATAAACAAATAAAATTCAAAGAACGCAAGGACATAGTGAGCCACTCTGTTGAGCGGACAACTGAACTTGCTTCAGTTGAATTAGAAGAGTTCATAATTGTAAATGTTTATAGGCCACCGTCATCTAACTTTGAACATTTTGAAAAGATTATGGATGAGGTATTGTATAAACCATCACATTCTAGTAAAAAGGTAATCATTTGTGGAGACTTCAATATTAATATTCTTGAACAAAATTCAATAAGTATAAAGTTTTTAAATTTGTTCAAATCTTATAATCTTTTACACATGTTTATGGAGCGTACTAGAGTCACAACCACTAGTGCCACTTGTATTGATAACATTTTTACAAGTGTTATTCCAAATTTTAAATGTTTATTCAATACATTAGATTCTGACCACTATGGCCAATTTATTAAATTCAGTTGTAGCAAGACAGAAAAATCAAAACAGAAAATAAGTTATATACCAGTGACTGTAGAACGTATCGAACAAATTAAAAATGGCTTAGTACGCTATTTGCCCTTGAAAAAAAATTCAAACCCCAATATTATGTACAATGACTTTTTTAGTACTTTCACTAAATTATTCAACTTTATATTTACTCCAAAAACAGTGGTTGTTAATGATAAATTAGTGTTTAGTGATTGGGCATCTGCTGAGTTTGACTGCGTTTGACTACGTTCAACATGAAATCCTTATAAAAAAGTTGGAACATTATGGAGTTAAAAATAAGTCCCTAGATTTAATTATTTCATATCTTAATGATAGAATCCAAAAAGTTGATGTAAATGGAAAACGTTCCCCTGGTTCTTTGGTAAAAATAGGTGTGCCACAGGGCTCTATCTTAGGGCCTTTCTTGTTCCTCATTTACATAAATGACTTACCTCACCTAGTGAGGGAAAAACATGGGACAGTATTGTTTGCTGATGATACTTCTCTTACTTTTAAAGTTAATAGACGGCAATCTGTTATTGACGATGTAAACAATGCTCTCTCAGATGTTGTACAATGGTTTAACGCCAATAATTTGTTGCTCAATCAAAAAAAGACGAAATGTGTCAAATTTAGTTTACCAAATGTTAAAAATGTTAGAACCAATGTACAATTAAATAATGAGGATTTGGACTTGGTCAAATCTACTACTTTCTTGGGCATTACTTTAGATGAAAAATTGCAATGGGGTCCTCATATATTTGATTTGTCAAGCAGACTAAGTTCTGCTGCATACGCGGTTAAAAAATACGTCTATTAACAAATATGGAAACTGCTCGATTAGTTTACTTTAGTTACTTTCATAGCTTAATGTCATACGGTATACTCTTATGGGGCAATGCGGCTGACATTGATACCATATTTACATTGCAGAAGAGAGCTGTTCGCGCAATATATAATATGAGACCAAGAGACTCTTTAAGAAACAAATTTAAAGAATTTAAAATTATGACTGTTTATAATCAATATATTTATGAAAACTTAATTTACGTTCATAAAAATATTTCAAAGTTCAAGAAAAATTGTGATTTACATAAAATTAATACAAGAAATAAAAATAAACTCGCTATGCCCGGCACTAGGCTCCATAAAATAGGTAAATCCTTTAAGGGTAATTGTATACGTTTTTATAATAAGCTCCCAAATAAAGCCTTAAGCCTCTCATTAAATAAATTTAAATTATATGTTAAAAATAATTTAATAAAAAAATCCTACTATAGTGTAAAGGATTACATCGACGACGGTATGGCCTGGGAATGAATCTGTATTGTATTGCGAATAGCTAGTAATCTCCGCAATTTGTTTTTTGTTGTAAATTAATTTTGCTTTATCGACCTTCTGCATCACACCGATTCCTTAGAAGTCACTACTTGCGGTAGCATCGGGAGTCGCCTCCCTCCCTCAAATATGTGCGAAGGGGGTGATGGCTGGCTCTTGTGTTATGCTCGTGAACGGGTGCTGCTTGCGGTGACTGGTTGTGTGGCAGGCCGAAGATTTATATATATATATATTTTTTCTGTTATTATTATTTAATTTTCGTTGCCTAAAATCATTAGGCTTCTTATCCGATTGATTGCGACGGTTCTAGTTGTTCCAAAATTGCATTTAAGTTTGACGTTTGTGAAACAGTGATCACAATAACAAAAAATATATCCGGCTGAGTTTGTTGTGTGGTTCTTCTCAGACCAGGACGCGTTTGGAACCCTCATAGCTTTAACATTAAGATGGAAAGTGCTTTTTCAGAAGGGCTTATTACGATAAATCTAGTATCGTAATAGGCCCTCCTGACATTTCCATGTTGACGTACACAAGTGATCACTGATTATGATTCTAAGTGGAAAAGATATAAATAAATAAATAAATAAAATAAATAATAGTAAAAGATAATACTTATTTATTGATTACTTAAGAAAAAAATAAATGACAATTTTAAAAATCGAATGGGATCACATTGCATTGTTTCATATTTTTTTAATATAAGGTTTAGTAAGTACAAGCGTTGTGTAATTTTTAAATGGCCTACAGTCACGTTCGGGCAATATTTGTTGTTTAAAAATTTGCAACAGTGTAAAAAGTTATTTTCTCTAATAGTAGAGTATCTTGAAAATATAAGGCTAAGTATTAAATTATAATTTAAAAATATTTAAATATAATTTCATCATAAATTTGTTTAGAAATAATATCTTAACAACAGTTTTAATAAAAAATACAAACGAAGGAACGATAAAGAGTAGGACGCTATTCCCCTAAATTAATTTATTTAAAAGTAAGATGAACTCTTTGGTAGACTTAACAGGAAATGAAATGTCATGTCGCCGGCTGTGGCGGGATCTAGAATTGTTATTAATTGCGATTCAACTTATTTTGGCCTAGTTAGCAGAATATTTAATTGAAATTCAGAGATAGAAAATTTAAATAAAGCAAATTTATTCACATTTATCTAATTTATTGCTAGATAATATATCCATAAACCATCAGGACAACTTGTAATTTTATTTTATTTATTTATATTTGTTTCTATTTCTAAATAGTCAGAAAGTGGAAAAATGTTTAAAGCTAAAAGTGATATTGTGTGGAATAGATAGGAACGAAAAGAGCCTAGTAAATTACGGTATTTATATTGTGAACATGATTTTCTATTAAATAAAACTGTTATTGTAATTTAAAAAAAGTATTTTACTACTACTACTTCGTTAAATAAAATCGATGAGTATCGATTCAACGATTCTATTCTATAACCTTATAAGGTCTCGAATAAATTAGTTAATTCTATTTCAGAACATAGCAGTCAATTAAACAAATTGCAAAGATTTTTTACCTAGAACCGTGTCCTGTATTTTAAAAGATGACTTAGGACGTGCACTGCTAACTTAACAGATAATTTAAAAACGAAAAAAATGAGAAAGGGAGGTCACAATCATATAAAAGACAACGAAAGCTGAATCATTTGTTAAGTTTTAGAAGCAAATATTTATTTTATTTTAATTAACATTTTTAAGTAGGCAATTAAAATTTGGCAACAAAATATCACTTGGTATTACTCAAATTGATGGATTAACAAAAACAATTATTTTCAGAATTAGACAATTTTATAGGTATTATGAATTTTACAATAACAAATGTATGTTATCCTAAATTAATTAATAACTATCCCAAATTACATTGTAATTTTTATTAAGCACTATTGTCTTAAAAGTAAATAAAGAAATACCGTTTTCACCATTTTTGTTCTGAGTCTACAATTAGTCTCATTTCATTAATCAAATTGAATTTGCATTCACGCCGTAGATCTGAGAAGAGTAAAATTTTCTTCGACAAAATAATGTTGCTTTTTAGGACTTTTAAAAGTTCAGAAAACAACCTTAGATCAACGAAGTTTCTCAAGTTGATGTTATTCCTTAAATTGGACAAATTTATTGGAATAGGTTTTTATCCTAGCAAATTCTTTATTATGCGAATATGAAAAAACTATAACGACGGTTAAATTAATTCCAAATTTGAGGTTTTATTCTTTTACGATTTAATAAAATAGAAAATGCATTTTATACGGGTTTAAGTGCATTTCATGTTAAACTTAGTTTTGATCTTATGTTGACCTTGCAAGCAATTAAAATTGTTATAATTCTTGTCACATTCTTGCATAATCTATATATATTTTTTTGTTTTTTTTTTTTTTAACATTTATTGTAATAGAATATTGTGCATTTATATTTAATTCTTTCTAAAACAATATTTACATGTATATACAATAATTACCGTTCTGCTAAAATAAAAACAAAAATATCTACAAATTTTCTTGATTACTTTTAAAACTATATTGACTAAATTTACAACTAAATCTAGCGACTATAAAAAGGCAAAGACAAAACAATTCTGTAGCTGTATAAAGAAAATGAAAAAAAGATGTGATTTATACAAAACTTAGATTGTTTTATTTTTTACTTGAGACATTTAATAAATATACTCTTAGTTCCATTGCGGAATACATCAGTCTAAATGTCACTTGAAGAAATCAGACTAGAAATAATTCTAAAATATATTCTTGTTTTTTAAATAACTAGAAAACTTTGTCGGTCCTAGGATTAAATTAACTAATATTTATCTACTAAAAGCTTGAGACAGGGCAACATAAAGCTAGTAAAAGCGATAGAGAAATTGAAGGGATTAAATTTTATAAATTGTAACTACATTGACCAAATGTTTTTAATTTTTTTAATATATGTTTATATTTATTTATGTATGTGATATATACTTCAACATCAAATAGTTAAATCATGTTTTTAAATATTAGAAAAACCACCTGTGATGAGGAGTAGTTTTATATACGTAAGTGTATTATTCGAAACAAACTAGATACCCAATATTATCTGAATCGTAAACAAGGTTACTCACAAAAGTAGGGATAGAGCGGTTGATCCTAACCGGTCAATATTGCTGGATTAACCGGCTTTACAATGTTGATGAATAATTTTGTCCATCTGATCCAGATTAAACCAACTTTTACTGATTAAATTTAAAATATCTCGTATAATTGTTAGTTATCATTAGTATAAAAACTATACTTTTGGTATACCTAAATTATTTAGTGTACCTAAATTAAAATAGAACTGTGGAGTTGAGGGTATAATAGTATAAATTAATGAAATATTTTTATTACAAACCGATAAACTACTACTTTTTTAGTTCAATTCGTTATTATTAGGGTATGCTCAAAAATTCGTAGCAAAAAATCGTAGCTGACGTCAACGATTTAATACGCCCATAAGTCAACTCACGATTTCTCTATGTTACTTTCTCGGTCGACAATAGTTCATATAGTACTCGTATTAAAGAACTAATTGAAGGTATTATCTCGCAAAAAAATATATTGAATAAGACTTGTAGATGAAAATGTAGATTGGAATAAAACAAAAGAAGTAAACACATAAGAAAGACATCGAGCACAAGTCTACTCTTATCCTTAAAGTATAAATATGAAGCAATACTTATCTAGCGTGTCTGACAAGACTTTGTTGCAAAGCAATACTAAAGATTTGTTATTATTTATTGATACTAACAAGAAACTCCCAGAGGTATGCCGCGGTTACGGGTTATACGAGTTCAGGGACTCATTTGTTACATTTTCACTGCTGGGCTTATATGAAGGTACTAAATACAGATCAATTTAATTTACGTGAAGATAAAGATTATTTAAATATAAAAAAATCATGCGAATGACTCTCAGTTTATATTTAGATTTTTTTTGTGTAAAAATATGTAGTAGTGAATGTAAAATAACTCAGTTTAAGCTCTGATAAACAACCAAATTATCACACGACCAATTATTTATTTTATTTATTAAATTTTCTTTATACTTTTAACGACATTTGGGATCCGGTGGAAAATGGAGAGAAGTAAGAACGTTTATCACGAAACAATACTCAAAAGAATAATAGCTGGCAAGCTTTGCATAAACTTGAGTTATTGATATCTTTTGAAGTAACTTAGTATTTTTTTAAGGAAAAATGCAATAATATTGCTTTAATATTACATTAACTGAAAGTAACTGTACCAAATTATTTAGAAGGTTAAAATGGCTTTTCTATATATTTTTCCTTAATCTCCTTTTGTAGCTGTTATTTTATTCTGTATATTTTCATAGTATGATATTAAATAAGTATTTTCCTTTGTATCACATTAGTATATTGAATAAATGATGGTCAAAGTGGTTGGTCTGCTTCTCGTATATGGGTTGGCATAATCGGTATAGCACCACACACTCACAGACAAGTAGCGTGAATTACTATTAAAGCTACGTTTTGTAGTGTGCGAGAGAACCGATGTCAAATCCTAACCCCCTCCTCTTTACTGCTGGTTTCCTACTCTTTCTTATAGAATTATTGAATTATAATATGATATCGATTTGGTAAACCGTCCAAGATTTGTTTTACTTTTTTATAAAACTTAAATCTATATATAATAATTAAAATTTTGATTTTGTACTGAATATATTTTCATAATTTTGTTTCGGGACAAATTACACACATTGATCTAACCCCTAAGTAAGCAAATTATTTACTTGTGTTAAGGGTGTTAGACAACGATAAAAATACATATAAATACTGAGAATATATTTAATAAACGACCAAACCCAGAAACAAACACATCTATGCTCATCACATAAATGCCTGTCTCTGCCGGGAATCGAACCCGAGCCCCATTGCGCCGTGACACGTTAAGCGTCTGCGCTAAACACTCGACCAACGGGGCAGTAAACATTTAATTGCTTTTTATAATGTTTATTTACGTTTCTTAATCAATAAATTAGGCATTTCATTGTATTAATTTGCTCGTATTCATTTAAGTGGTTAAATATAATTATTTGTTTAAGGCTTGTCACCCACTTCAAACCTATTAGTAAATAGGACATAATAAGTTAATATAATAATGAAAAATTACAATAATTTTATAAAGCCAATTTTTTTATTTCTTTTACGAAAATATACGATTGTTAATCAAAATTATGGAATGGGCCTAAATATTAAAAAAAAATATAAACATTATTCCCGTTTTCCGTAACCGTATTCGTAAACATTAACAATGCCATAAATCTACTATACTGCTGTAGTCCATACGACGCTTAGGGGTGCCGTTACGAACCTACCAAGGTACTACGAAAGTGTAATTAATTATACATATTTACCGATCCGTATTACCTTGTTTATCGATTTAAACATTAGACAATGTATTCTAAATTAATCTAGAATTAAAGTTTCAAAATAGGTCGTAAATGAGAATAATATGTTTTTTTACAACATTAAAAGCGCAGTATATTTTTTGTGATACTTTTTTATTTTAGAATATATTTGCCATAGGTTTATCAAAGTATTATTAATTTAGATCATACTAAAATATGGCTGTACTCTATATATTTGAATATAGAACTAGAAAATATTGAAGACTCTTTACGTAAATAATAAAACAGTTTGTAGTTCCAAGTGTCTTTAGTTCAACAAGGATTTCCTCTTATTGCGGTGGTTAAAGTTCCCGGAGAAGACATTCAATGATAATTCCCGATATTCTCGACTGCGGAAGGATATTTTGTCGGTGAATAATTGTGAACTGACTTGTTTGTGTGTTATTTATTTTTTCCTTTTTATGCTGAAATGAATTCTTATAATGTACTTGAACATAAAAGTAAAATGTTCATGATCAGCGAATTTCAATCATTTTAGGTATATGTTGTAAGATTGTAGGATTATTAATAATAATCCAAACTATTTAAAAGCATGGTGTAGTTGTTATTTTAATTATTCGACTAAATCTTCAAAGATATCAAATGAAATATAAAACTCAGGAAAATAGTTTTTGTATGTTGACCGTATTGTGTAGATCCTAAAAAAAATACTAGACTACATTTAGTAAAACTTTATACATGAAAAGTAGGATAAATACCAAAACTTTTAAGTCAAGTCTTATGATTAAAAAGGTTTTGGTTATGATTAAGGAATATTTTTAATTTTCCATTTAAAAGACATATTTCTCTCTAATTTCATTCGTAATAGGGATTTTGGACTTACTTTAAACATATTTGAAATGCATTGTAACTGGCCCTTAAATTGGTTAGCAGAATATAAGTTAATTATTAATGAATAAATACACATGTTCCTTCCAGGTTCCGATATAGTTGCGCATCCGTAGAAAGGTCAACCAACTTTCAACATACTCAAATGAGGTTGTACTTCAATGTTACTTTTTGTAAATTGCAAACTTTGCAACGCTTTTACTAACAATAAAACCGCGAAATCTCATTTGCCTAATTTATAAACACGGACTAACTTTTAAAGACGTAATGATTATTCGGTAAGCTTGATATCCTTAATGTGAAAACAGACTGTGGTTTAAGAATTTTAGCGAGTTACAAAAGTCATTGTCCTGATATGATATGCTAAATACAAATAATAATAAATCTATCCAAATTGCAAATAATTGTTATTTTCACAGCATATATAAATCTTGTACTCTTGTTTAGAAAGACGTGAAGAAATAATGTACTAAATAATAATGTTATAAATTTTACATATGTATTTGCATATATACAAATAATATGAATCACCTTTATAGTTTCATAATATCTCAAATTAATCAAAATATCAATTATGATAGTTTAAGGTAGTTTTACAATAATTTATCATACCTACTATTGAGGTATTTTATTAAAATATAAATGTAAATGTAAATATATTTTTTTATGTTACCAAGCAGCCATCAAAATTTAATTTTCTGTAAAGGGAACTCAGTGAGTAATGTACGCCGAATGCGAGCATTATTTCGAGGGCGATGAAGCTCTGACGACACTTCGCAGTAACGGCATCATACATCTTGCTTTTCCTATTAACAATACTAAGAGATGGCGACAAAAACTGACATACGCCGGTATTCGCATTGTTATGATATTTTCAAGGTAAAGTTTTTAAATATGTCACAAACTAACATCTTTATTAATTTAAGTAATGAGTTTAAGGAAACATTACAAAAAGAATCGGATACTATTTTGTGCAACGTTTTGATGTAAATGACACATCGTTGAAATATGCGACTCCAAAAGAAATCATTAATTTCAGTAAATACGATGCAAAAGTTACGCTCCTTGGCGACCGCTCAGTATTTAGTGGCTTGTATTTAACTTCATAATAGCTATTTTATATTATGTCATATTGTCTGCATACGCGAATAATATAAAAAAAATTATATATAAGTTCTGAAAGGAAGGCAGTATTGAATTTTATATTGATAACTAATATTCTCAATAAAACAACTTATTTTATTTATCCCTTAGGCTTTCCTACTATAAAAAAAATCTTTGATTTTTTTATTTACACGTAAAATACTAATAATATAATATATATTGCTGAACTAGTTAACATTTTATCATTGCGTGGAATCTTACATAAATACTAATATCCCATTAAACATTCATTCGTAAATTTTGCCAACTTGCTTATTTGAAATAAATTTTGTGTTAAAAATGTATAAGACGTGCCAAGATTAATAAAGAAAGGATTATGGGTCATATAAAGTTTACCTACTTGAAACAACTTTCATAAATTAAAAATAGTTGAATGCCGAAATTGTAGTGAAGTGTGGTGATTGTGTTATTTTTTTTACACACACACAAGGAAAATTACAAACATGCTTTACTATCCAAGTACTTGACGTAAAAATTAAAACAGCTATCCATAGAAAATATGTAATGCGGACGTAGTAGCGAGTAAAGGCTACTCGTCTCTAAAATATATAAATGTATTTTATCCTATATGTTTTCTTTACATGATTCCAAGTAGATAAGATTTTTTTTTATCATAAACAAATATCTTAAATAATAAACAAGTTACAATTTATACAAGACCTCTTTCTAACCTTGTACCCGCGCCGAGAAACGCTTGACACTGGTTTAGAGTTTGGTGTTTTTTAAAACCTCTTGTATTTTATTGTCAAATTAGAATAGTGAATATAGAAACTAAATATTTGTATTATCTGAAAGTATAAGGTATTTATTTATATCGACTATATAGTGAGTGTAGCGAGCACGCGATGTGTCACTGTATGATATCGCGTACTCGTCTATTCACGACTATCATTCGCATTTCTTGCTTTAACTAAATTTGATACTAGCACGATATTATTTGTCATGTATTTTATAGGCATAAAATGACATGAAAGCAAGAATTCATATACATCGACATTCGGTACTAACATTTTTTTTTGTATGTCTATACTGTTAGCCCTGTTGGCTATTACAGCGTCACCGGGGGGCGGTACTAACAGCTATCTAAAAATAGATTCTACTCAAATATGTAAAGTAAATTTATTTACAGCTTCTAAAATAGTTCCCTAGTTAGTTTGCTCCGTTTAACAGTTGGTACTACCGTATTAAGTCGATGCAGGTAATATGCATCTTTTTTTTATTTTTTATTCAAAACTAGGTTAATGCTTGACTACATTCCACCTGATGGAGAGTGGAGATATAGTCTTAGATGGTAAGGCACATTAACCTAGCAACCTACTCACTCTTCTCTTGAAGACACCCACATTGTATTTGGCATATATGCTATAGTTATAGATTAATAGCTATGTGCTAATGCACATGACTCCTATTCTCATAAGATATTATGAAACATTATAGAGATGAACATTTTGAATATTAAGATATAGTACTTAGGTAATGTTGGTTTTTTATGTATATAAGATTATATTTGAGTACTTTAATCTAAAGTAAGCAAATTATAATACATTGTCTAATTAGGCAAAAACAAACAGCTAACGGGTAAAGCAAGTTTTTTCCGATCGCAGTATTTACGTTTTAACCGGAAATTCTGACATCTTAGTCGCTTTTTGTTTCTTTTAAACGACGGTTGGTCCGCGCTGACTTTTTAATCAACTATTGCAGATTCCATCAATTTGGTATATAAACATTATTTTTTTTTAATAATTTTCAGCATAAACTATTGTATATGAATAAATATTTCAATGGTTTTTCAATGGCCGCGGCTATGCAACAGAAATCAAGATCTTTTACGACTCAATGGTGTGTGACGAACCAACTGCGGGGAAGTATTAGAGTTAAAGGCTTATGACATTGCCCGAGTCATCTGACTGCTTACTAACATCCAGTGGACAGTTGAATAAAAAGAATATAGTATTATAAACACTCAGCATCAAAACAAATTATATGAGTTTATATATTACCTACTGTTAAATTCTAAACTAAGCGTAAACCAGATAACTAGTACAACAAGCAGCATTCTTGTGTGAGGAAAAGTCATTTAAACAATCCAATGTGTTAATTGAATTAGCTAACTCTCGTACTTTTTAAAACAAGACATTTGTTTACTACTCCTTATGAACTGAAAACAATAGTTCTGAGCTATGTACGAAATTGTGTAAAATATTGTGTTTAAAGTTTTGTCTTTTAGTAATACTTAAGGAATATATTATTAAATGTAACTTAGGTATATAAAAGACGTAAGAAAAGAGATCTTTGCCATGCCATATTATTGTTTTGTTTTCTATTACTAGTGTTACTTTTTAGTTGGTTATAAATATCTAAACATTGAACTTTGCTACAGCTTTTAAAGTGACATTTAATTACCTATCAATATTTATTAAAATTTATTAATTTATTCCAATCATCACAGCTTGCCTGTTCCAGATGTTACCTGCATATAATATTAGTTTATGAAAGTCCCAAATCTAGTTTCTCGTTGATGAGAACCGTAAAATGTAAGTTACATGAACAAGATTTACAAAATAACTTTTATGTTATTGTCTTTAAAAGAAGTAAAAGTTATTATATAAACATATATAGACATGTTTATAGATATTTTCAAACATAAAACATTATTTGCTTTAATCCATCAATCCTGTTTTTAAAAATAGCAAGCAGAGCTAATCCTGAAATCGCTTCAGGTGACAGAGTTCAGGGAATTATATCTTTGTTAGGAATACAATGTGAAGTGTACTTTGATAAATCTTAGCTAATGGATGGGATTAAATATATTTGTTTTATATTGTATTTAGATTAGCTGCAGTGTTTATGTTGCCTGTACATTCCAATTTTGTCTTCTTTGGATGGTACTGATGATTTCACACTTTTTTAACAGAAATAAATTAATTATATTTTTTATATCGCCTTGCTTGTTTGGTTATTTTATTATCCAACAGTTTGTTCTTTATGTGTAATTTATTTGTATTATGTAATTTATTCTATCTATCTTAAAGATGTTCTATCTATCTTAAAGAAGTGAGTATTAGATTAGTGATACCTTTAACAAAAATAATATTATATAGAATATGACACATTACAAATAAGCGTATACTGAATGTACGGAGACTGAAATAGCACTCTTTTCATTTTACACTCCAAGGACTTAATAAGCTTAGCAGTTTCCACCATCATAGGTAGTTAAGCCGTTGTTCACATCTGTCGCAAAAAAAATACGAATCTGTTTTATTCACTAATCCGATTATTTTATATTCTTTTTAAAATACACTTTTTGTAATTACTAGTAAGGGTCGTATTGTTATGTCAAAACTATAATCTTTAAAGGGGCTATAAAATAATGAATGGAAGTTAAGAGATCTTTCAAACGGTCAAACCTACATTAAGGTTATATTACATAATATTCATATACGATTCCTTATTTTTATTAAAATATTGGTGTTTATTTATAAGAAAACTTACAATATCTGTAATTAAAAATACAATATCCTCGTGGCGCCACCGAGGAAGTGAACGAGTTTAATTTCCTGCTAAAGCTGTCACCAAGAATTTATAATACTTATGAATATTTATTTATAAACTAACTTATATATTTTTTTATTATTATTTGACATATATATATACAGTATATACAAAATGATAAGTTCAGGTGGTTAGAATGGATTGCACAAATATTTATTTTTTGATAATATAAATTTAGAAACCTTAAATTTAAACAATCTTTGATTTATTTACCAGTGATATGATTATTTACCTATTGATTTACCTTTTCTTGCAAAATTGTTTTGCTTCAAAAATAAATAAATGAATTAAATTGAAAATGAGGACTTTTTGACATAACTTTTTTAGTAAATTTACCTTGTTCTTACTAGAAAACAGGTGTATGTATTCGAGGATTTTATAACACATGATTGTATATGATTGTATAATATATGATTGTATAATATATTTTTAATGAATGTAATAATAACAGCTTGATCTAATATATGATCTAATGATTTTATTTAACACATCATTGAGATAAATAAAAATAGTTGTATCTTGATAGCAAAATGCATTTCAATCACAATCAATGCAATAAAGAATTTTGTTATTAAAGTACTCTGACTGAATAATATAAAATAAAGAATTTTCTAAAGCACTTTGAGTGAAAAATCTGTTTGTATTTTGTATGAAACATTACACCACTTTATTCGTATAGTGTTTTATAAATTTCAATCGAGGATTTTATTGGCAGCAACTATTCGACCTAAACGGTACATTGCAGTTTTTTATTCGGCTCTGCTTTTAATGAATTTAATGAACAAAGTTGAAAAGGTATACGAATTGAGGTAATATTAATTAGTTTTATTTAAAGTTACATTATTATTTATGATTGTTTTATGTAAATTATTGACCCTTTCAATGACACACTATATTGAACCAATAGTTAATATTTATGCTAGTATTAAAATTAACGTAGAATATCATATTTTTTAACAAGGTACATAGGTAACATAAAAAAAATAAAAGTAGATTGACGAAACTTCTTAGAAGCTAGCTAGAATAAAAAGACATCAAAAGTAAATAAGCTTGGACTAAGTTGTAGCATGTTGAATAGATTGAATACAATGTCGAGTAGAAAACATTTTATGAAAAGATTGGAGCGACCCGAAGCTTGGTTGTGTCGTGCTCTAGAAGGATCTCAGAAATGTGTGCAATAAAACTTTGCACTGGACCTTAAGAAATATGCTGAAAATATATCTCGCAATGGCGGCTGCACATTCATTTCCTACGTGGCGTTTCAGTATATCAGAATAAATTAATAATTTACTTGATTTATTCGCAGACTGTTTTAAATAAATGGAACTATTATTAATATTTAAAAACAATATTGATATATTCAGTATATGGAGCAAATGAAATATTTAAATATTAGAGTGCAGAGCTGTGTCGCTGTTTCGGGCTGCAGCGAGCTGTCAAGTGTTGCATTTGGGTTGTCGTTAAAATTAACATGTCTGGTTGCTGTATTCCTGGAATAGTCGAACGAGACAGGTCAAACGGAAATAAAGCAAGCTCGCGCAGCAAACTTCGGACGTGTCTGATAGCTTTAGTGGCTTGAATAAAATATATGATATTCTGTCTCAGTTTCGGATGTAATCGATTTATTTATTTTCAGCTATTCGTTTTTACTTTTATTAGCAACAGACAGAGATACTATTGTGTATATTTATGCGTTGGAATATACTCGTTTATAATGAAATAAAGGTAAAAATTATGATTGAGGATTTTATGTAGTCCACAATGTACAGAACTAGTATAAGCCTATACGCCCGTATAACCAGACCCAATCGTTTAGATGACTAAGTCTAAACAAAGTAAGGATTGAGAGAGTATTCAAAAGTTAAATTAAAAACTGATTATGTGTCATAATAAGTTTTTGAACGTGTAGAAACTTTGGAAATTTAAAAAGGCTTTACAAGGAACTTTTGGCAATAAAAAAACAATAACTTTAATAATAAGGTCAAAAATAAAAATAAAACTTAGGAACTGAAAAAAAATACCTAGGTAGGATACAGACACATTTTTCAATTGAATTATTAATTAAGACAGTTGTATAATAAATTTGTTTAATTATTTAAAAGTGTCGAAGGACTTAAAGAATTAATGAATGAACTTCGTAGCAGACTTACAAGGTAATTAAAGGTTTCACGATGCTGCTGAGATGGCTAATTATTATTTAGATGATATATAAATAATAAAACTAAATGACAACCAATCGTATTACCGAAAAAAAAACTTACTTTACTAATAAGATTTTTTTTTAATTGCCCTATGGAACCATTAATTAACCATCTGTAATAAATTTTGGTAATCTATCAAAGGCATTCTATAGTAAACAAGACATAGAACTATAATAACTCTATGAAAAAATGTGTGAAACTAAGTAATGTCTAAAACGACAAAACAGCTTGATTCTGTTGCAGTAAAGAATTAAAGAAAATATATATACAAGGGGTAACCTATGTGCTAGGTGATCATCATCATCCTCCTACCCTGTTCCCATTATTTGGGGTCGGCGCAGTATTTATTTTTCTTCCATTCATCTCTATCAGCCGTCAACTCCTCACCCATGCCTTTCAAACACATGTCATTCATCACACAATCCATCCATCTCTTTTTGGGTCGTCCTCTACCTTTGTATCCTTCCACACGCAGATCTAATACTCTTTTCACAACCTGTCTTTCGTCCCTCCGCATTACATGTCCATACCATGCTAATCGTCTTCCTCTCATCTTATCGGTCACTGGTGCTACTTTCATGCTTCCTCTTATATACTCATTTCGTATCTTGTCCATTCTCTTAACTCCACACATCCATCGCAATATCCGCATTTCATTTGCATGCAATCTCCTTTTGTCCTTTTTCTTAACACGCCAGCATTCCGATCCATACATGACGACAGGTCTGATAATTGTTTTGTATATTTTCCCCTTCAACTTGATGGGCATTCGGGGATCACAAGTTATGCCTGTGACCTGTCGCCATTTCATCCATCCTGAGCTGATCCTGTGTTCTACAGCGCAGTCTATATCTCCATCACCCTGCAAGAGTAAACCGAGGTACTTAAAATCCGAGCAAGTAGGCAGTGCTACGCCATCTAGCATGATAGCAACAGGACCGGATAATCCGCCAAAGTCACAGAACAAATTATGTGCTAGGTGATATAGGATCATATATAACAGAATCATAGTTTCAATTTCTAAATTAATAATAATATTCATATATTTTTAAGCTTTATATTGAATATAAGAGAAAATAAAATTAAATAAGAAGAAGTAAAATTTTTCGGTTCTATTATATGTATCTAAAGGAACATCAATATAAAAAGTGAAATCTTAAAAATATACCTTAGTTCAAGTCGTGTGGTCTTAGTCTAGCTCACGGAATTAGTTTACACTGTTGGATTTCTTATCGCAGTTAAATACGGTTAGCAAAGAGGTTCACTAGCAAACTACTTTATTATTTTCTTGAGCATGTTAAACATGAAAACGTGTTTACTAATACGTAATACGTGGTAGCTATCAGATTAAATGTTTATTAGGTATTAATTTAAATTTAGCACCTTTATATTAAATGTTAAAAATATATGTTATAAATAAAAAGTATTTTTTAATATAAAGTATTTTTTAATAAATATATGTTATAAATAAAAAGTAATTTTTGTGTAATTTTCAATCGCTAGACCTTGTCTTTTAAATCCGTTACTGCGACATTTAATTAGATTTATTTCTATTTCATTCGAAGAATCTTGTTAAATAAAACCTTCATTTATTATGTCGTTGTATGTTGTACATTTTATGACTGTGGTGTATTTCTTATAATTTTTTGATAATTACTGGATTAGTTATTTGATTGTGTTATCCGTAGCCTTATCAGTAGCGTAGTAAATTTGATATTTTTCTGTAGCTTTTTATTATTAGGTATCTTATGACATATTTTACTTATTGGTTACTTCTTCATGTGTTAACTTTTTGACCGATCATTAATTTAATTTGCACAGATTTTGCCACCGTTTAAGAAAAGCTCATTTCATCCCAAAACATGATACAACATGTCATACTACCTTACAAACAACTAGAAATTAGATTTTGAAAATTAGTCTTTCTAAATCACAAGTATTCTAAGGTTTTTTACATAGTATCATATATTTTATGTATTTATGTAAACTGAGTATTTTCGATAACTAGCTCCGCTTCCTACCAGATCTAGGTTGAGGATATGACAAGTCGTTAGAATCCGTCGCCGACCTCTCGGTATTGAAAAAAGAGCCTCTGTTCTTGGGTCATCAACTATTTTCAATCCGAATTCCATCCAAATTAGGCCAGTGGTTTAGAAATGAAAGCATTATATTGTAATATTCATATATTATAATATTCATACTTCCATACTAATATTATAAATTAGTAACTCTGTCTATCTGTCTCTTACGCTATTACGCTTAAACCCCTACAATGATTTTAATAAAATTTTAAATAAATATAAATAACATATTGAGAAAGGACATAGGTTACTTTTTTACTGCGGAAAAACATCTCATTCCTACCGGAAACGACGTAAATCGCTGGCATAAGCTGGCGTCTTAGTAGGTGATAAGTTGATGAAATGTTCTTCTTATGTATTTTCTTAACATTTGAGTATTTTTAATAATAATCAGAATTACTGGGTGCTTTTTGTTTATTTTAAAATAAATGGCTATACCTACATGTTTATAGATATTTTAAATATTAATTTCGGTAGTGGTATCTTTTCAAAGATTATCTATACTGCAATGTTAGTAACATTGGTTAGGATTTTCGAAAGAAGCCTAATAGATGTCACCACCGTTCTGATAAAGACGATCACATATAGAATGCTTAATTCACCGAGACGGGTAGCAATACAGTAGCTCAATTCGTAGAGAAACGGGACGGTTTTTCAGAGGTTGTGGGTTCGAATCCTCGCCCGTATAGGTTAATCTTTCATTCTGTATTTATATAAATGCATTATCTAATTCGGAAAAATCCAACACCTAAACAGGTCGTGCCTCATAAAAAATTAATTTATTAATAGATTTCAATCAATATTATTGTTCAAGGTGCGAATGCCAGATGAAATTGGAATAAACCATTTTTAGGTCTTTTAGATAAGAGACCAAAATAGACAAGCTCCGATAAATCGGATATTAGAGGTCTAGCGCTGCAAAAGCGACCGTTTTAACCTCAACTCACGATCTGACGTGTTTACTATTTATGTTCAGCACTCTTACCCATAAACTCGCTTTAGAAACTTTAAAAGAGAAATATTCAACGAATCTAACTTGGTATATGTATTTCGTACGAAACCATTTATTGCTTTTGGATTTACAGTTCGCTGTTCGTTTATTAATTTGTTATTTCTAACAATAAACCGAGTTTTATAGTACATTCTTATCGAAAGTCTTAAAAAGTTAAAGTAAATAAAAACATATAGTTTGTGTCTCAAAGATCATACAGCAGACATTTGTATAAATCAAATTGCGATGAATTGATGATGAATTTTTGAATGAATGAGCTTAAAATTATGGAATTTATTTATATATTCATTTATTTATATAAATAAATTTCTTACTAAAATGAAAACTAATTATAATATTAAATATACTCATAAGCGATAATATGACTTATTTGCCTTTAAAATGTGGTTTTATTTATCCGGACCTATTGTAAACTATTATAGAAGTTAAAACCAAATATATTTTGGTAAAATGCCAGATTGCTTTTAGTAATTGTATAATGTAGTATTATCTTTTCTGTTGTGATAAATAAGACGCATTAGGTAAAAGTACTAAAAACCAATTTTAGTATTACCTACTTTTATTAATAACTTTGAACGAATGTCAACATTAATTCTAGTAAAGTTCTGGTCAGCCTTCCTTATACTATTTAATAAACTATTACAGCTGATATCAATTTAGTAATTACAAGATAAATCCTACTAATATTTAAAGGAAAATGTAAACAATGCGGTTCACAAAATGTGAAATGTGGACAAACTGTGTTATGCTTAAACTCTGCAGTCTTTTTAAATATCAAATAGTCAATAGACAATAGAAATAGACACTAATAATGTATTAATTAATTGGAATAAAAATGCTTTTCCTCATTTTTCATACCTTTTTCACAGCACTGTAAAAAAATATTAAGCATACACTATTGTGTTTAAATAAATATTTCAATCGTTTTTCAAAGGCGGCGGTTATTCAACTAAAATGGGGTATTTAGCTCTTTTTTATTCCCCTCTCACTCACTCACTCGGCCTGTGATGAATAAACTGCGGTGAGAATATTAGAGTCTACTGACATGTTGCAGGTTATCTGACTGTTTACTAACACAAAGTAGACACCGGTTGATAATGAAAAGTATAGAATTGTACACCCAATAGCAAAATAGATGTATTAGATGATATTTTATTACTGTTAATTTCTAAACCAATGCAGGTTGAACTAATTCAACTATAGCAGCACTTTCGTTAATGGAAAAGTCACTTAAACAATCCAATGTGTTAATTGAACAAGCTGTCGAACTGTCTTACTTTTTGAAACAAAAGTTTTTCCGGCTGCCTGTTATTTATCCGATGCGAACTAAAACTTTGCCATGAACGTCATATTTGTCATTCTTGATTCACGAGTTATTATGGTTCTATTTTGCTGTTAATAATGTAAATTTTTAATAAGTTATTAATTTCTAAATATTCAATTTTGTTACCGCGTATAAATTGAGATTTAATTACCTCTGCTGATTTTGTAATTTATTCAAATCAACACAGCTTACATGTTGCAGCTGTTACCTGCATATAATATTATTTTATGATGGACCCAAGTTTAGTTGCTTCTTGCTGGGAATCGATTAATTTGTTTTACATTATAAGTATAACAGATAATGTTACCTGTCAACCGAATTTTTCTTTTTCAAAGCAACAATTTAAACCTTTTCAAAGCAACAATTTAAACCTATGTCAATTTTTAGATATATATATTTTAATTTATTTAATACATATTTTGTTAAATTATTATTGTAGCGTCCCTTCTCGTTATTCTCTATTTCTCGTTACATTCTAATAAGTATCTATAAAAAAGTATGACAAATCGGGTGCAAAATCGTAGCTTTTTAACCAAAACTTTGCAAGTTTAACCACGATACCAACATACTATGACACAATAGTTTTTGTAACTCTCCAGTTTTATTGTTAGGTAGTAAAACTTGCATCGGTTGGCAACACACTTGAAGTGATCGTAAAGTTTTCCTATATTTGTCACACGATGTCGTGAATAAAACGTATCTGAGACGGACTTATGAGATAAACATTTTATATGTTACAGGAAATCATAGTAAATTCGTTTTTTTTATTACATATAATGTCTAGTAGAATTTAAGTTGGTTATTATTTTGTCTTATTAATTTTTTATGGGATAATAAAATAGAATAATTAAGTAATTGCAAAGTAACGTAAGTTCAATATAAAGTCAAAATAGGTTTTTTATATTCATAAAACTTAATTTCCATATACTATACTATACTATACTATATCAAATGCGCTTGAGTTTCTGATTATAAATCCGGGAACCCTTAAGGGATAAAAGAAATATTATACTCCTACTATTATTAAAAACATTTTATTTATTTTCCATGATTTTGTAAATAATAAATATATTATAGAAATTATTTGTTTATACAGAAAAACGAAGTTGATAGTGGAGTAGGAAGTTCGATGTTTAATTGATTCCAGAGCCAGAGCAAAGAGCATGAAGCGGATATTAACATAGTTGAAGATACTTGGAGACAGCGTTTTCACGCACTAGTAATAAATGTAACTTCAATGATTACATAAAAGTTACTCGTAATTCTTGCTTACTTGATATTTATGTATGTATACCTATATAGCATTAAAACTAACTTTTGTAATTTTAATAATAATAATATAATAATAAAGTTGTCTAAAAAAATTATATAAATTAATAATTTAAAAAAAATCAATTTAAAATTCGCTAAAAAAGGTAAGTATCTAAATCCTAGACATCCTAGATGTTCACTTTTGGCAACCATAAGCGATACTCAATAGTATTACTGTATCCATTATTGTGCTTTTCATTGGTAGAGGGAGCTGAGATGTAATTAAGTCTTTTTGAGCACATGAATTTTTCCAGGTGATTGCTGTTCTTCGGTCTACTTCTTCGATATATCTAATTTTATTGAAGGAAATCTGTTTGCTCAGATAACCATACTTCTCTACAAACTCGAAAGGCATGCTTGTCTTCTGGTGATTAATTATAATCTTTCGTTTTTTTCAGGTTCATAGTCTAACTTTACTACTGCCCTAAATTAATAGCAATAGTTTTGTTTATGCTTTTTAAATTTTGATAAATACTTTTAAAGCATTTAATCATAAGAAATCTTTGTTTTTTTATGGACATAATAGATAATTTAAAAGTGAGTCGTTGTATTTAATACACACATTTAAATAATTTATTATATTTTATATCTAAAAATACCATTTAAAGCTTAGACTAAATAATTAAAATGTAATCAACAAATCCTGTTTGCAAAAACAACAGAGTTAATCCTGAAGTCACCTCAGGTGACAGAGTTCAGGGAATTATATCTTTGTTAGGAACACAATGTGAAGTGTACTTTGATAAATCTTAGCTAATAGATGGGATTAAATAGATTTATTTTGTTTTTTAGTGTTTATGATACCTGTACATTCCATCGTTGTCTATTTTTGATGGTAATTGTGATTTTACTAGATTTTTTTTTCTAAAATTGATTATTTTCCTGATCCTATTTTTTACTAGCTTGCTTATTTAGATATTTGAAGGTCCAGGGATTTGTCTTCTATAATTATTCTATTCATTAATGTGTTCTAATAATCAAATCATTTAATAATGCTTGCTAAAATTAAAATAATAATAGTCGCCTATTATTATTTTAATTCATTACATTGTAATGAATAAAGAATTATATCAAATATGACACATTGGAAAAAAACATAGTAATAAAGATACTAAATGTACAGACTGGAAAATATCACACTTTTTATTTACACTCTATGGACTTAATAAGCTTAGCAGTTTCCACTAGCATAGATAGTTAGGCCGTTGTTAACATCTGTCGCAAAAATTTTACGAGTCTATTTTATTCACTTAGGCTCTCTAATAAACATAAAAAATCTGAATAGATGTTAAGAGTTCTTTCAAACCTACATTAAGGTTTTAATACTAAATGTTATTAATATATAACTTTTTATTTATTTTTTTATATATTAGTGTTTATTTACGAAATAACGTGATATCTTTAACGAGATATCAATATCAATATAACGAGATATCTATAATAAAAAAAACATTATCTTTGTGACGCCACTGAGAAAGTAAACGAAATTAATTAATTCTCTGCTAAAGCTGTCACCAAGAATTTATAATGCTTAGGAATATTATTCAATACAACATACAAAATTTTATTTTAATTGTTACTTAACATTTAAACAGACAAAACAAAATATGAATTTTCCTGGCCAGATTGAATTTTTAAAATAGTTTTAATTATCAGAAAATATTAATTTAGAGATTTAAAATTTAAAAAGTTTCTTGATTTATTTATTAGTGATAAACTAATTTGCTTATCTAAGTCCCATTTCCTAACCTAACATAACATTTAAAAATTAATAAAAATAATTCGATCTAATATTCCTATTGCAAAAAAACGAATATTTATACATCTATACACATAAATAAAATTGAAGTGTCTGTTTGTAAAATTGAAATAACTGCTTTTTAGTAACTGCATATGGATGTATACACGGTACTCAAAACATTATTTTTTAATTTTTGTCTGTTTGTTCACGCTAATCTCAGGAACTACTGTCCCAAATTAAAAAAATCTTTTTATATTGAATAGCCCATTTATTAATGAAGGCTATAGGGTATATATTACCTCGCTTTGACTAATAGGAGTTAAGTAGCAATGAGAAATGTTGCAAAAACGGGCAAATATTTCTTTTTATAGAGTTTTTCTCGCGTTTTTTTCGCGCGTGAGTAAACAGTGGAAGTTACGCAAGAATTATGTATTATGAAATTATCTGCGGCAGCATATATCTAGCTTTTAAGGTTGACTCGCTATAACCTTTTTTATAGTTATCAAATTAGTTCTAAAATACTATAATATTTTCGAAGGTATTTTAATTAGCACGACATTATCGGTGTGCTGATATGCGGGGTATGTGGCGCGGTGAGAGAGGAGAGTCGACAGTGTCGATACCTGTGAGGTACCATTAGCATCTTTTCGGAACGGTTGTGGTCAGCTCAGGTCAGATTTTATGATAAATAACAAAAAAATATATATTTTTAATAAATGTAGTATTAAATGTGGATAGAATAAATAAAAATGGTTGTATCATGATCAAATAAGCATTTCAACAACAAACAAAACAACAAAGATTTTTTAAAGTACTCTGAATGAAAAATATATTTGTATTTCGTATGAAACATCCTTTTACTCGTATCGAGTTTGATAAATTTCATTATTATAATGTAAGTAATTGACTTATCAATTACATACTTGATTGGTGTAGTAATGAGAATAAATTAAAGTAGTTTTATTTTATAGCATTTCACAAAAAGTTACTATCATTTGATTGCAGAATAAAAATAAATAAATAAACGGTAAGGAAAGGAAACTTCTTAGAAGCTAGTCAAGTGAGTAAAAGGACGTCAAAAATATGTCAGCGTCTAGTCTGCTTGGTCAAAGTTGTAGGATATTGAATAGAAAGAGTACAATGTAAAGTAGAAAACATTTTATAAGATCGGAGTGACGCGAAGTTTATTCGTGTCATGTTCTAAAACGATGTTAGAAATGTGTGGATTAAAACTTGCACTTAAAATCTTGAACTTTTTAGAATATGCTAACGAATATATCGCGCAATGGTGGTTGAAACTGCATTGCTTGCGTGGTATCTTAGTATATCAGAATAAATTAATAGGTTACCTGATTTAATCGCAGACTAATATAAATAAACAGAACTCCTATTAATAGTTAATAACAAGGTTATATATTATATATTCAGTACATGGAGCAAATGAAATATTTTTTTTTATTTATATAAATAAAGAATGAAAAATGAACCGACACGGGCAGGCATTCTTACCCGAGACCTCTGGGAAACCGTCCCGTCGCTATACCAATTGAGCTACCGTATCGCCGTCCTATAAGAGCACTAATATTTATTTGCTTTGTTAGATGTTATTTGTATGTTACAAAATTTAATTTTAAAAATTAAGTTTTTAACATTTAATTATTAGAGACCTTTATTTTATTTCATTTTACCTTTTAATAATATAAAAATATGTGCGTAATAATACACTTTGTTATATTTAAAATTTAATTTTTTCAGATATTAACATTTAATATCGAAAAAAAAACATCCAAAATTAAAAACGTATTTTGTTTTATTTTAAGCTTACTTACTTTAATACTTAGTTTGGTTATTTGGTTGGTTATAACGGGTTTTGTTTTTAATTTGTAACGTATATATTTATTCAATCTATCTTAATTAAATATATTATTGATCACTTTTATAAAATGAATATTATATAAAAATAATACTGAATTAACAGAGACTAAAAATAGCCCACTTTTCATTTTAGACTGCAAAGACTTAATAAGTTTAGCAGTTTCCACTAGCATAGGTAGTTAAGCCGTAGTTCACATCTGTCACATAACTTTACTTATCTATTCTATTCACTAAACCAATTATTTTAAAATTTTATAAGAAGACACTTTTTATAATTGCTAATAACGGATGTAATGTTATTTCATAACTATATCTTTAAAGGTGCTATTAAATGTGCAAATTCAAATGCAAGTTAAAAGTATAAGCTCTTTCAAATTTATATCAGCGTTAAAATTTATAATATAGAGATACCATACAATATTTTGATAAAAATAAAAGCGTTTATTTATAAGATAACTTACAATATTTATAATTAAAAATACAATATCCTCGTGGCGCCACCGAAGAAGTTTAATTTAATTTAATTTAATTTAATAAACGAGCTTAATTTCCTGATAAAGCTGTCACTGAGAATTTATATTACTTATGAATATTAATTAATAAACTGTACTAAATTTTATTTTATGCATTACTTAACAAGTAATCAGTAGAAACAAAATGATTATTTTAGCTTGCTACAACTGATTTTACAAATAGTATTATTCGATAATATTAATTTAATCTTCTATATATATATAGAAGGATGTTTGTATATATGAAATCGATGAACTCAGAAACTATTGGACCGATGATTATGAAAATTGGTATGTATATGTATTTTTCCACGGAGAAGGTTTATATGGTATGCCCATTGATGCAACTCGCCACCAGGCGGCGCTGTCAAATATCGACTTCCGCCCCGTTCAACCGATTGTCATAAAAATTGGTATGACCATGTATTTTTCCTCGAAGAAAACGAATATGCTATGTCCATTGATGTAGCTTGCCACCAGGCGGCGCTGTCAAATATCGACTTCCGCCCCGTTCAACCGATTGTCATAAAAATTGGTATGACCATGTATTTTTCCTCGAAGAAAACGAATATGCTATGTCCATTGATGTAGCTCGCCACCAGGCGGCGCTGTCAAATATCGACTTCCGCCCCGTTCAACCGATTGTCATAAAAATTGGTATGACTATGTATTTTTCCTCGAAGAAAACGAATATGCTATGCCCATTGATGTAACTCGCCACCAGGTAAAGTAAGGGTTAGCCCAGCGAAGCGGGCTGGGTTCGCTAGTATTATTATATAAAAGTTTCTTGATTTATATACCAGTGATAAACTTATTTACTAATTGTAATCCAGTTGGTCACAATATTATTCAGCTTCAGAAATGAATAAAAGAATTGAATCAGAAATGAAACATTTTTGAATCGATTTAACCGATATTCCTTATAGCGAAAAAATCCTCATTTTTATTTTGTTCCCATTTTTTTGTCCTTTTTTTAAAAGTCTTTTAACAGGTGCAGGTATTCGTTGTTTTTAAGTCAAATGATTGTAAAAATAGTTTTATAATGAATATGATAATTGCTTTTTTTTTATGAATGTAATTTCTTTTTTATTAGTCATAGTATAAATTTTAAATGTAACTTCTGCAAATGAAATCATGTCTATTTTTAAGATTTTGTGGACAGCCATTATTAAACTGAATGTTAAGTTAGCCTATAATTGGGATATACTTTGTAACTTATATTTACATAACGAATAGTAAAACAAATGTTTTTCATTGTGTATCACGTTGGCTTCCTATTAAATTAAAAAAAAATGAATGTGATAATTGTGCGTGAACACAAAATAATATTATTAAAAAAAGTATTGAGATAAAATAAATAAAAATGGTAGTATCATGAAATCAATATGCATTTCTACCACAATCGAAACAACAAAGATTTTTCTAATGCACAGAGTGAAAAATATATTTGTATTTTTTATGAAACATTACATCCTATTACTCGTATTGTGTTTCATAAATTTCAATGAAGGGTTTTATAGGCAAAAACTATTTTGAATAAACTAACTAAAAAAGGAACTGAAGTTCACGTTGGTTTTTTTTATTATTCATTATTATTTAAGATTGTAACTTTATTTAATTCTTCATTATTATCATGTCTATTAGACACCAATCAAATCAAGCAAAATATTATATGCTTAACAATTCTTGACCAATTTTATACAGGCTTATTTTTATATTACACAGTTTTTTTAATTTTACGATACATCTTTACACAAAGTGTTACTATCATTTGATTGCAGAATTGAAAAAAAAAATAAAAGTAAAAGAACGAAACTTGTTGGAAGCCAGTCAAGTAAAATACGTCAAAAGTATGTCAGCGTTTAGTCAGCTTTGTCAAAGTTGTAGGATATTGAATAGAAAGAGTATAATGTCAAGTAATAAATATTTTACGAAAAGATCGGGTCGTTAAGACCCGGTCTGTGGTGGTAGTGATCGGTGGTTGCACCTTTATTTCCTACGTGGCATTTCAGTATATCAGAATAAATTATTAATTTACTTGATTTATTCGCAGACTGTTTTAAATAAACGGAACTATTATTAATATTTAAAAACAATATTGATATATTCAGTATATGGAGCAAATGAAATATTTAAATATTAGAGTGCAGGGCTGTGTCGCTGTTTCGGGCTGCAGCGAGCTGTCAAGTGTTGCATTTGGGTTGTCGTTAAAATTAACATGTCTGGTTCCTGTATTCCTGGAATAGTCGAACGAGACAGGTCAAACGGAAATAAAGCAAGCTCGCGCAGCCAACTTCGGACGTGTCTGATAGCTTTAGTGGCGCTTGAATAAAATATATGATATTCTGTCTCAGTTTCGGATGTAATCGATTTATTTATTTTGAGCTATTCGTTCGATTTTATATTTAATAGCAACTAACAGAGAGATTATTTTGTATATTTACATATTACATATACTCTTCAAGTTATATATATATATATATATATATATATATATATATATATATAATGATAACAATTATGATTCAAGAATGTTTATGATTCAACGTTAAGAAACTTTGAGAATATTTGGAAAAAGTTAGGAATAATATAATATTCAAATCAGAAATTGAACATTGATTATGTGTTATAATGTTAAAGAATGTTTTCAGCTATTAGAAGACCGTTTCGACCGTCCTTTGATAATGTGTAAAGTCAGTATTTGGTATTGGAGTTACAAACTTAGCATATATTATCGTGTTATCAAATGAAAGACCCCCAGAGATAACGGACTACTCTTTATTTAGTTGTTAATTTTAATTATATTATTTATTTTATAGAAATGTTTCGACGCACTCTTCAACTTAAACAACTATCGGCCAATTCCAGTAATTTCGAATAGAACAACTAGAAATACAAATTAAAGAGAATTTCGAGATTCCGAGATATTTTGTCTTGAACATAAAATAACAAAAATCTAAAGGTAGTCAATTAAGTAAAAGACGGAAAATTGCCGAATTTTCTATTCTAGAACAATGTTTGTTTACGTGGTTCGTGGTGTAGGTTTAGAAAAATATGATGTGTTATCATCTTTATTTATTATTGAAAATGGATTCGATATAGAAACTGTAAACTCTTTAAACCAAAAGATAATCTCAGGCTTTTTTCTGTAGATTAAACCTTAAAGCAATTAATTTTTTTATATGACAACTGTGTGAATTATTTAGCACTTCTTCTGGCACATTGGGTTACAAATAGCTTACAAAGTTTTAACTCGTGACAAACCCTTCCCCACCCCCGCACTCACTCTAACAGAAACCCTTAATAAGTCCCTTGATTAGATACTGTTATACGTACGTTGACGATGGTGTCTATTTTACGAAGTTAGTCATTGAGGGTTTGGACTATATGATTCGATATGGTTATTTCTTTATTTGCCTTGGTAACTTACTTGCATTTTAATTTCTTCCTTTATTAAGCGGCCCCTACGATGCAACGAGTTCAATAAGTACCCACATAATAATATTATTTTTATTCTTTTGAGAGGCCTTTTTTGTATCGGGGGGTTTTTAAAATTCTAATTTTAGTTGCAGTAATTAGCGCTCCAGAAAGCTTTTAATACTGAATTAATATTGTTTTATTTTTGAATACTTTATTCATTTTTTTTATATTAAGATGAAGCTTTAAAAAATAATAATTGTAAATAATCGTTAAAAAAATCAACAGAGCAAGCCTGAATGTTCTTAAATATAATGTACTTTTTATATGTTCAATTAAAGTCATAATTATATGTAAATAAATTTTGTTTTAAGGGTGATTGATTACAAAAAATAGGTTTTAAGCTTTCTCGCTTACTGTTGTTATGTTATTGGCATACATACTAGTGATACACCACGGCTTCGTAAATATGTTATTTTGGAATGTTTGTATGAATATGTAACATTTAATAATGAATCATAAACTATATTAATTTACGATTATTTTTGTATTTCGCTGAAATGAAATAAAAAAAACGTAATAAAACTAGATATTATTAAATAAACCATAACCATTATTTTATAATGAGGAAACATATTTGAGAAACATAAATATTTTGCCTCAGAATTAATAATAATAATAATAGGAGCTTTATTCAAGTAGCATACACGAGTAAGAATACATTTATCAATGAGAAATTTTTACACTTATTATAAAAATAAAACAAAAGACGCTACGACATGATCTCAGCTTAAAGCTGCTTTTAAGTTCACGCCTCGTGCTAATGCTGCCACAGTATGCAAACAAAATTAACAAGAAAAACAAAAGAAAACCGAACACAAAAAACTAAACAAAACAAAAACACAAATAAAAACAAAAAAAAAAAACTGACTAAAGAATTAGATTAAATAATAATAATAGTTAATTACAAAATAAACATCTACCCTCCCGTAAATTAATCAGAATTTTGCCCTAGAAATTTCGAATCCATTTGGGTTCCTATATATGAGCTCGAAGCATAGTGGACTCGCAGAGTGTAAGTACATTTTATTAAACATAGTCGGGGAACATTTATTTAATAATCATCATGGTTGACTAAAGTTTAATTATAAAAAAAATCATTTCGGTCGCATTCGTACCTTGAATTTTAAATCGACATTTATACTATCTCATTAAACCAAGTTTTTTTCATTATATCTGATAATTCTGATAATAGTAACGAATTGCTATTGTCCATGCAAATATAAATTCTTAAATCTTATCTAAATACAAAGTGCACTCTGTAGCTACAGCAGTGAGGTGTAGTCACGTAACAGAGGCTACAAGTTAGAATTTAATATATAAAATTTGTTCAAACTTCATTAAAACTAACTCGTATCATAATTTTACAAGCCCATTTTGTTTAGATTCATAACAGAAAGAACTTGTTTATTTATTTACAACTTTAAATACTTCTGGAAGTTTGTCTTTACTTATCTCTAATTTAATATTCCTAAAAACAGGGCAATATAAATCTTCTTATAAATACATCCTAGAAAGAAGTTTTGAATTGAGTCAGATTTCTCTGTTTTATGAATTGTATAAAAGTAATCATTCCGGACACGTTTATTTATTTGTATTTTATTGGATTGTTACTTAAAATTAATAAAATACTCGTATATTTTTCCAAATATAATTCCCATTGATTTTAGTTTTATTTCGTATTAAATCATGTTTAATATTGTTAATTGAAATATGATTTGTTTAAAAACATTTTATTAGTCTTTTGTTTCTTTTTTTTGTCCATTTGAATCATTCGGTTTTAAATTATCGCTGCCAGACAACTTTCAGTTTTCTTAGTCCATATTAGTGTTGTTTATTATATTAGGGTAAAAGTAATATTAAAGCATATGAATACAAACTCGCTGGTTTGGAACTTGTAGGAACTTTGGCAATTATTTTTTTTACTCAAAAACAATCACTTGACTTTAATAATAAAGTTAAATAATAATAGAACCTTAGAACTGAAAACAAACTAGGAAAACCTAATTATTAACTTAAAATAGTTATCTAATAAATATATTTTATTATTTAAAAAAACTGAAAAGATAAATAAATGAATGTCATAGCAAACTTAGTAGGTAATTAAATGTTGCTGAAATAAATTTCTTCAACCTGTTCTTCTGTAATCAATCTTGGTAGTCAGGTAGTTATTTTGTCGTAAAAAAGGAGTGACACTAAGCAGTTTCCAATATGTCAAAACAGCTTGATTCTGTCGCAACGAAATTAACAACTTAGGTTGTGTAAAATTTAATACCCCTTTTAGTTAATCTAAGCTGTATCATAGTATAAATCTAATAACTGCATCATAGTTCCAATTTCTAATGTATCCATTAATAAAAAAAAATATTGTTTTCATATAAATTTTAATCGCCTTATTTAAATGTAGTTCGAAATATTTTATTTATATAAAACGTTAAGTATATATATATATATATATATATATATATATATATATATATATATATATATATATATATATATATATATATATATATATATATATATATATATATATATATATATATATATATATATATATATATATATATATATATATATATATATATATATATATATATATATATATATATATATATATATATATATATATATATATATATATATATATATATATATATATATATATATATATATTTATGTTCTTTCCTCAATTTAAGAAAACTGACAAATTCACAGCATTATAGGACAAATAAAACTGTTGTCAATATACGAAGCTAACTACATTGCAAGCTCAACGGTACTTACTTGATTTTTCGCCTTCCTAATTGAACAGCAAGCTGCCTCTAATAACACGATGCATTCAACCACAGCGATGAGCAAAACTTTGACTCGATTTTCTTTTCTACTCTTTATATCCGTATTTCAATCCTCCATATTCACTCAACAATGTTTAATTAGTCCATAATATTTTCTTATGGAATAATATAGATTAAACTATAAGAAAAAAATCTAATCATGCTCATCATCATCATCTTAATCTGGCTCACATGGTGATGTTATTACAGGGTTACATGCTGCATGTGTAAATCAAATCTGTCAATTCTCTACACACATCTCACATAAAATTCTCCACGCCGGCAGAACCTAAACTAAACTAATCTACTCTATTAAAAATATAAATAGTCTTTTCTCCGCTTATGTTAGTAGTTTTAATCCTATAATTTTATCAATCCTCTTAACTGGATGGCCCAATCTGTTATAATATACAGGTTAAAGATCAGTTCGTTCCACAATTTTCCGTCGTAATTATTTCGTCTATTTAATTAAAATTAAAATTATTTTATACTTTTATAAAATTTATTTATCAATTTAAGTAAGGATTACCAAGTGAATGTTCATATTTGTTTTATTCATATAAATAATACACAAATACCTACGTTACGTTACCTACGTTAAATATTATACCTACTTTTGTAGATCATAATATTTAACGTAATTATTTACTTTGTATACATAAAGCTTTAGCTATTCTTTCAGTCTTAAGTTAAGTATTAAACTAAGCAGTAATCTGTATGTCGAGACCGCTTGAGAATGTCGCAACAAAAAAATTAACAGCTTAAATTGTCACTGTGAAAATCTTATTCCATTTGAGTTGATCCTACTTTCCAACCAAATCATAGTGTTTGTTTTTGTAAAATAGGTTTATTTATTTTGTATGCTTTTTGTTGAACACTAAAAAATGAAAAATATTATTGAGAAGTAAACTTTTAATGTGGTTTTAACAAAAAAAAAACTGGAATATAAATGCACACTCTATCTTCGTCAATCAAAGCGTGTGGTTAGGGTAAAATTATTACACGATAGTAGTTAGTTTTTACAATTGGTAATTATCGTATTCTTATGCTGTTTGCAAAGAAAAAAATAAAAATATTCAATACTTTATTTTTCTCGTTTAAGCCTGCAAGAGTTTTAATTACGCTTCTTTTCACTTCCCTTTGCCTTTGCTTACCATTTTAAATGTATATGATTTTATTAAACAAATAGTGTTGGCATTAAGTTCTTAGGTCTTTAGTCTTAAGACTTTGGAACATCGGCATTCGTCATGTCACCCATATGAGAGCGCATGAGAGTAAGGTGTTTATAGTTTTCGTCGTAACCAAAAATCTGTTAAGTGTTTGACTTTGCTCATTTCTATATTAAATGTATAGTATTATTGGAGGCGGCATGCTGGTCAATTAGAAAGGCGAAAAACCAAGCAAGTAAATAGCGCTCAGTTTGCAATGTTAACTTTGTATTTAACAGTAAGCTTTTATTTTTTATATTTTGTTATAGACGCAGTAATGTTTTGGAGGTACGCTTATAAATACTATATATAAAAGATTTTAAAAGTTACAGTGTACTTATAGAATCAGTGGATTTTTAATTATTTATATTAACTGTCTGAACTCTTTAATTCAGATAAGGGGCAATAAGATTTAGCGCAGCACTACGCACACCATAGTGTCTACGCAATCAAGGGCTTTAGATAAATCACGAAACAATCCGATTGCATTCTATGACTTCTTCGATGCGTCGTAAATGTGCTTAAGAAGCGTGATACCCGCATTTATTCTTGATTTGCCTTTGTTAAAACTATATTGTTTAATATGCATAATTTTATCGCTATCAACAAAATTCTGTCATTTGGTTATGACTATTTTTTTCGAAGATTTAAGGTAGGAAAATAAAGATTTAACGGTTCTACTCTATTGCTATTTTTAAACAAAGGAAATACTTAAATATTTTTCATTAAATCTGGCTACCGGTTTTAATATATTTGTTCAAATTTAAGGATAGTTGTAGAGCAATGTCATTTATAATAGTAATAAGTAATTTAACTGGCATACCCCAAAGTACGGCGTTTTTTTTTAATTTAGATTTCTAAAAGTTTTAACTATTTCATAATATGATGAAACAGGTTTAAAAACAAAATATTTGTCGCTGACCCTTACGTTATTCGTCAATTCGGCGATTACATCAAATGGTGAAGAATTTAAATTACATGTGACGTGTCTGTTATAGAAGTTTCGTTAAAAAAGTCTCGAAAATAGCCGCCACATTTAAATTTGTGTTTATTTCAATATTATTACTTTTTAGCTTAGGCTTCAATATTATTAAATAGGTTGGCGATAAAAACTATGACATATGCATACCGTTGTTAGCATTACATACATTTTTCATTAGGCAAAGTAATTAGATAGTTTATAAAAATAATATTATAAGTTGAGTAATTAATAAATTAATAATTTAAGTTAACAGATACTTATTATACGTCATAACACATAGCTACTGTAAACAATAATATCATTGTAGATACAAGGTAAATACTTAACCTCATAAGTAGCGCAAAGATAATTCGATAGCATCTTGTGAGACATTTCGAAGCAAATGTCACATCTTTGAAATATGCGACATCAAATAAAATCATAAAATATGGTGCAGAAGTTACGCTTTTTTGACAACTGCTTCATCATTAGTCGTAGTTGTCATTGTATTATTTTTTTTGTATTTTAACATACTATAGCAATTTTATTTTATTTTATTTAATACTGAGTGCATATTTGAATAACATTCAAAAAGAAAATATATGTTCTAAGAGTAAAAAATAAAAAATATTCCACTCAATAAAATTACGTTATTTATTCCTTAAGGAAGAGACTTTGTATTTGTGTACAATTAAACACAAAAAATACTAATGATAATATTGCCTGATATAATATTCCTTAATATTTTAAAGTTTTTTTATTGAGTAGAAGCTTGTTATAAATAAAAATGTACCTAATCCGCAATTCTATTTTTCACATTGGGTGTTTTGAAATTAACTTTGTGTTAATACTTGAAAAGACGTGTCAAGATTTATTAAAACAAGGGGTTATAGGAGACAGTTCATAAACAGTATATTTAAAATAATTTATATATTTTAATACTAGCTTTGCAAAGCGCCTTTGTCAACGCTATATAGGTAAAAAACAGTTTTACTAAGTTGGACGCAGGTTTTTATTTTACCCCTCGGTCAAAGTACTTTTTAGAAATTCATTGTTCACCATTTTCTGTTATATTTGAGTACTTTTATCTCAAGTAAGTAATTTTTATTTGGACCTATGATAAACTAATACAGAAGTTGAAGAAGAAGAAGAAAGCAAATGAATGTTGGTAAATATGCCAAATTATTTTAAGTCACTGTATGATGTGGTACATTTTGGATTATAGACAGATTATATATTAAAAAAACATTCAACACACAGTATTGTGTTTGCTAATTTTCAATAGTTTTTCAATAGCCGAGGTTATTCAACCGAAATGGCGCACTCAGCTCTTTTTTACACCTCACTAGTTTTTGATGAATGAACTCACTAGTTTGTGAACTATTAGAGCTCATTTACAACATAGCACAGATCATGTAACAGTTTACTAACGGTAGACACTGGTTGATCATAAAGGATATAGGTATACACCCAACATCAAAAGTCAAAAATATGATATATCGTAATTTTAGTCTTTTTTTATCCAGCAGATCTTATCCTTAAAAAAAGTAGCGTTATTAATTTCCTTTTTAAAAGGTATGGTACAAGCTTAAGTCAAAAAGCCAACATATGGTAAAATCCTAGTAATTTAATTAAAACTTTGCAAATTTAATTGCGACACCAACACAGCATGACACAATACTCTTTGTAACTCTCCAGTTTTTTGTTCAGTAGTAAAACTTGCATCGGGTAACAACACACTAGAAGTGATCGTAGAGTCTGCTTGTATTTGTAACACAATCTCGTTAATAAAACGTATGTTACAGGAAAATACATTATTATAATTATTATACATTTTTATAAAGCATGTAGAAATTTAATTTAAAAAAGGATTCAAAGTTATTACAATATTCACATATTTCACGAAATAATAATTCAATATTTAATAATTTTACAAAGTTTAAACTAATTTAGTAATAAAACTATGAGCACAAAACGAGCAATCAAGCATAGAAATAAAAAAAAAGTACCTAAAGCAGGTATCTACTCAAAGATCACATCGACAACACTCAACTTTTTAAATTTTTTTCAAATTCAACAATCACTATTCACACCTACAGAGCGGAAGCTCTGTAGGTGTGAATAGTGATTGTTGAATTAGTAGTGAATTAGTGATAGTATGACACAATAAGTTCTTAAATTACCACTTGTTTACTAATTTATAGGAATAGACCGCTACCAACTACTTTGAAATACCCTCGACATGTAACAATATATTATAGTACTAGCTATTGCCCGCGGCTCCGCCCGCGTGTAGGTCGCTTTTCGCGTAATCTGCGGAAACTACAATTATCCAGACCTATAATAGACTTATAGCTAATTCTATAGTATCCTATTCCCGTGGAAATTTTATACATATAGGCATTACATCGCTACGATATCAAACTGAAAATAATAGGTAATAACGACATTTTTCTCTGCAAAGTAATCGTTCACGAAGGTGATTGCCTCTTCATTTGATGAAAATCTTTGCCCTCCGAGCGCAATTTTTAGATGAGGAAACAAGAAAAAGTCGCTTAAGGCTAGATCTGGTGAGTAAGGTGGATGATCAAGCAGTTCAAACCTTAATTCGTGGATTTTCGTCATGGCATTTCCGCTGAGGTGTGAGACGGTGCGTTGTCCTGGTGAAACAGGATTTTCTTTTTCTGTAAATGTGGCCGTTTTTTCGCAAGTTCTGCCTACAGCTTGTCAAGTAATGATGCATAGTATGTTCCTGTAATGGTTTTTCCTTTCTAAGGATAATCGATTAAAATAATTCCATGACTATCCCAAAAAACTGTCGCCATTGCCGTATCAATACGGTAGCTCAGTTGGTAGAGCGACGGGACGGTTTTCTAGTAGTCGCGGGTTCGAATCCCTGCCAGTGTCGGTTTAATCTTTCATTCTATATTTATATAAATTTATACATACAACGACTCACTTTTTAAAACCATTTAAAACTTTTAAATATATAACTCGAAGATTAATGTTTATTATCTAAAACAGCATCCAAAATTAAGTACAAAGCCTATTAACAAATTTAAAACTTACTTAAATAACACTTACTTATAAAAGTACTATTTAAAATTAAGACAGAATAACTAAAATATTGATCTTTATAATCAACAAATCCAGTTTGAAAAAACAACAGAGTTAATCCTGAAGACGCGGCAGGTAGAGTTCAGGGAATTATATCTTTGTTAGAAACGCAATGTGAAGTGTATTTTGATAGATCTTAGCTAATAGATGGGATTAAATTTATTTCTTTTGTTTTATATTTAATAGCTTAGTTGCAGTGTTTATGGTGCCTGTACATTCCACTGTTGACTATTTGGAATGATATTTATAATTTCACTCATATCTTTTTATCTCAAACTCCAATTTATATATTTTGCATTGCATTGTTTGTTTGGTAAGTTAGTAAGTCAATGGTCCAGGATCTTGTTCTTAACTTGTAGTTCATAATAATTATATCTATATTATTTATGAGTATTATAACGTAGTATAACGTATTTAAGTAAATCGAAAGCATAATATGTTAGTTAAAATTAAAGCATTAATAGGTGCTCTATCACTTAAAATAAATAATAATTATATAAAATATGATACATTACGACAAAAATGTACTAAATGTACAGAGCCAAAACTTTTCATTTTACACTCCAAGCTTATTAAGTAATAAGCTTAGCAGTTTCCACCAGCATAGGTAGTTAAACCGTTGTTCACATCTGTCGCAAAAATTTTACGAATCTATTCTAGTCACTACGCTGCTTTTTTATATTCTTTTTATAAGACACTTTTTAATATTGATAGTAAGGGTCGTAGCTCGTAATTTATGTTATTACCTTTTATTTACGGGGTTATCAAATTGTTCCAAATCAAATGTAATTTAAAAGTACATATTTACCGCTTATATACACAAATGTTATAATACACAATATTTAGATACCATACGGTTTATTTGATTACAATATAAGTATTTATTTTTAAAATAACTTACAATATCTATAATTAATAATACAATATCCTTGTGGCGACACTGAGGAAGTAAGCGAGTTTAATCTCTTGCGACAACTGCCACCAAGAATTGATATTACTTATGCACTTAATTAAATTCATTTTAATTATTAATTAACATGTATACAGTAGAAACAAAATAATATTTTTACTTGGTTAGAAGGGATTTCTCAAACAGTATTTATAAAAAAAGTAACTACATTAAAAAACACGATTTTAAAACAATAAAGTAAAAAATAATGATGATTTAATATTTATTATATACTACTTATTATTTATATGTCCTACTAATATCTTTGAAGTCGGTGCCAAGCCATTTAATATAGGAATTCGGTTGAATACATTTTAATAATTATTATTTTTTTGTTTTTCTTCGAATCGATTCAAGCTAGTAATAATATTAAGAATTAATTTTGTAGCTTTATTTACATATCTTAATTTTTAAAGTAGGCATTTCATAATTCACATGTCAATATAGTTTAAGAATTTTGTTGAATACATTTTCATATTTTTGTTTTCACTATTCTTCGCATTGATTGAGCTGCTTATAATATTAAGATTTAATTGCTTATTATTATGTTTATTTATATATCTTAATCATTAAAGTAGGCATTTCACTGTATTTATTAATTTGCTCATATTCGTTTAAGTGATTAAATATAATTATTTGTTTAAGGCTTGGGACCGACTTCAAACTTATTAGTAAATAATAGGTAGTATATAATAAATACTAAATCTCCATTATTTTATTTAACGTAGTTTGTTTTATTTAATACTTTTTAGTTTATTTCTACATTGTCTATTAGCCTTGGGTAGACCTACAAAACTTGCTGCGCGCCTTAAAAAATATAGATCTAAAAAAACGGGAATGAATAAAAGTATTCGTCTTCGTAAAAAATAAAAACAATTTCACGTTCTTGTGAGACTATAAAAGATCGTGAAGAGACTATAAAAATCGTTGGTTGGTCATGAAGGCATATATGAAATCACGATTACGTCAAGAAACTCTAAACTCAAATTCTAGACTCGGTAAGATCCAAGAGCGTCTTGCGAAAGAGTATTTTGACCAGAGAGCTAAAAGACTTGGGTTCATTAATGAGCGTCTGGCCAACGAGTCAGCTGAGCAGAGGACTCATAGACTTGGTCTCATTAATGAGCGTTTAGAGAACGAGTCGGCTGAGAGACGGCTCATAGATTAGAAGTGATACAAAACCGTACAGCAACCGAGTCAACTCAGTACAACAAAATAGCTTCAATAATAATTGTACTTTTTTTTTGATTCAATATAACTAATGACCAATGAAATCTCTTATACTTTTTTATAAATTACCACAATTTACTTTTTCCTCCTTTTAATTTTTTTTAAATAGTTCTATCTATTTCTGGAATTTAAGATAAATAGTTTTTAATAATTTTTGTAATAATAATGTTATAATGAAAATAAATATCCGAGATAAAATAAATGAAAATGTATCGAGAAAAAAAATATGGAATTCAACCTCGATCGAACAACAAACATTTTTTAAAGTACTATGGGAAAAAAATGTTTGTATTTTGTATGAAACATTATATTCTTTTACTCGTTTTGTGTTTTATAAATTTCAATCGAGAGTATTAATGTTAGCTATTCGACCGGAAATGTACATTGTAGTTTTTTATTCTGCACTGATTCAATGAACTAAGTAAAAAAATGTATTGAAGTTCACGTTAGTCTCTTACACGAATTAAGGGGATATTAATTAACATTGTTTAAAGAATTGTGTCATACTATCACTAATTCACTACTAATTCAACAATCACTATTCACACCTACAGAGCGGAAGCTCTGTAGGTGTGAATAGTGATTGTTGAATTTGAAAAAATTTGAAAAAGTTGAGTGTTGTCGATGTGATCTTTGAGTAGATACCTGCTTTAGGTACTTTTTTTTTATTTCTATGCTTGATTGCTCGTTTTGTGCTCATAGTTTTATTACTAAATTAGTTTAAACTTTGTAAAATTATTAAATATTGAATTATTATTTCGTGAAATATGTGAATATTGTAATAACTTTGAATCCTTATAATCTTTGAATAATGTGAATATTGTAATAACTTTGAATCCTTATCCTTAAATATTATACCTACTTTTGTAGATCATAATATTTAACGTAATTATTTACTTTGTATACATAAAGCTTTAGCTATTCTTTCAGTCTTAAGTTAAGTATTAAACTAAGCAGTAATCTGTATGTCGAGACCGCTTGAGAATGTCGCAACAAGAAAATTAACAGCTTAAATTGTCACTGTGAAAATCTTATTCCATTTGAGTTGATCCTACTTTCCAACCAAATCATAGTGTTTGTTTTTGTAAAATAGGTTTATTTATTTTGTATGCTTTTTGTTGAACACTAAAAAATGAAAAATATTATTGAGAAGTAAACTTTTAATGTGGTTTTAACAAAAAAAAAACTGGAATATAAATGCACACTCTATCTTCGTCAATCAAAGCGTGTGGTTAGGGTAAAATTATTACACGATAGTAGTTAGTTTTTACAATTGGTAATTATCGTATTCTTATGCTGTTTGCAAAGAAAAAAATAAAAATATTCAATACTTTATTTTTCTCGTTTAAGCCTGCAAGAGTTTTAATTACGCTTCTTTTCACTTCCCTTTGCCTTTGCTTACCATTTTAAATGTATATGATTTTATTAAACAAATAGTGTTGGCATTAAGTTCTTAGGTCTTTAGTCTTAAGACTTTGGAACATCGGCATTCGTCATGTCACCCATATGAGAGCGCATGAGAGTAAGGTGTTTATAGTTTTCGTCGTAACCAAAAATCTGTTAAGTGTTTGACTTTGCTCATTTCTATATTAAATGTATAGTATTATTGGAGGCGGCATGCTGGTCAATTAGAAAGGCGAAAAACCAAGCAAGTAAATAGCGCTCAGTTTGCAATGTTAACTTTGTATTTAACAGTAAGCTTTTATTTTTTATATTTTGTTATAGACGCAGTAATGTTTTGGAGGTACGCTTATAAATACTATATATAAAAGATTTTAAAAGTTACAGTGTACTTATAGAATCAGTGGATTTTTAATTATTTATATTAACTGTCTGAACTCTTTAATTCAGATAAGGGGCAATAAGATTTAGCGCAGCACTACGCACACCATAGTGTCTACGCAATCAAAGGCTTTAGATAAATCACGAAACAATCCGATTGCATTCTATGACTTCTTCGATGCGTCGTAAATGTGCTTAAGAAGCGTGATACCCGCATTTATTCTTGATTTGCCTTTGTTAAAACTATATTGTTTAATATGCATAATTTTATCGCTATCAACAAAATTCTGTCATTTGGTTATGACTATTTTTTTCGAAGATTTAAGGTAGGAAAATAAAGATTTAACGGTTCTACTCTATTGCTATTTTTAAACAAAGGAAATACTTAAATATTTTTCATTAAATCTGGCTACCGGTTTTAATATATTTGTTCAAATTTAAGGATAGTTGTAGAGCAATGTCATTTATAATAGTAATAAGTAATTTAACTGGCATACCCCAAAGTACGGCGTTTTTTTTTAATTTAGATTTCTAAAAGTTTTAACTATTTCATAATATGATGAAACAGGTTTAAAAACAAAATATTTGTCGCTGACCCTTACGTTATTCGTCAATTCGGCGATTACATCAAATGGTGAAGAATTTAAATTACATGTGACGTGTCTGTTATAGAAGTTTCGTTAAAAAAGTCTCGAAAATAGCCGCCACATTTAAATTTGTGTTTATTTCAATATTATTACTTTTTAGCTTAGGCTTCAATATTATTAAATAGGTTGGCGATAAAAACTATGACATATGCATACCGTTGTTAGCATTACATACATTTTTCATTAGGCAAAGTAATTAGATAGTTTATAAAAATAATATTATAAGTTGAGTAATTAATAAATTAATAATTTAAGTTAACAGATACTTATTATACGTCATAACACATAGCTACTGTAAACAATAATATCATTGTAGATACAAGGTAAATACTTAACCTCATAAGTAGCGCAAAGATAATTCGATAGCATTTTGTGAGACATTTCGAAGCAAATGTCACATCTTTGAAATATGCGACATCAAATAAAATCATAAAATATGGTGCAGAAGTTACGCTTTTTTGACAACTGCTTCATCATTAGTCGTAGTTGTCATTGTATTATTTTTTTTGTATTTTAACATACTATAGCAATTTTATTTTATTTTATTTAATACTGAGTGCATATTTGAATAACATTCAAAAAGAAAATATATGTTCTAAGAGTAAAAAATAAAAAATATTCCACTCAATAAAATTACGTTATTTATTCCTTAAGGAAGAGACTTTGTATTTGTGTACAATTAAACACAAAAAATACTAATGATAATATTGCCTGATATAATATTCCTTAATATTTTAAAGTTTTTTTATTGAGTAGAAGCTTGTTATAAATAAAAATGTACCTAATCCGCAATTCTATTTTTCACATTGGGTGTTTTGAAATTAACTTTGTGTTAATACTTGAAAAGACGTGTCAAGATTTATTAAAACAAGGGGTTATAGGAGACAGTTCATAAACAGTATATTTAAAATAATTTATATATTTTAATACTAGCTTTGCAAAGCGCCTTTGTCAACGCTATATAGGTAAAAAACAGTTTTACTAAGTTGGACGCAGGTTTTTATTTTACCCCTCGGTCAAAGTACTTTTTAGAAATTCATTGTTCACCATTTTCTGTTATATTTGAGTACTTTTATCTCAAGTAAGTAATTTTTATTTGGACCTATGATAAACTAATACAGAAGTTGAAGAAGAAGAAGAAAGCAAATGAATGTTGGTAAATATGCCAAATTATTTTAAGTCACTGTATGATGTGGTACATTTTGGATTATAGACAGATTATATATTAAAAAAACATTCAACACACAGTATTGTGTTTGCTAATTTTCAATAGTTTTTCAATAGCCGAGGTTATTCAACCGAAATGGCGCACTCAGCTCTTTTTTACACCTCACTAGTTTTTGATGAATGAACTCACTAGTTTGTGAACTATTAGAGCTCATTTACAACATAGCACAGATCATGTAACAGTTTACTAACGGTAGACACTGGTTGATCATAAAGGATATAGGTATACACCCAACATCAAAAGTCAAAAATATGATATATCGTAATTTTAGTCTTTTTTTATCCAGCAGATCTTATCCTTAAAAAAAGTAGCGTTATTAATTTCCTTTTTAAAAGGTATGGTACAAGCTTAAGTCAAAAAGCCAACATATGGTAAAATCCTAGTAATTTAATTAAAACTTTGCAAATTTAATTGCGACACCAACACAGCATGACACAATACTCTTTGTAACTCTCCAGTTTTTTGTTCAGTAGTAAAACTTGCATCGGGTAACAACACACTAGAAGTGATCGTAGAGTCTGCTTGTATTTGTAACACAATCTCGTTAATAAAACGTATGTTACAGGAAAATACATTATTATAATTATTATACATTTTTATAAAGCATGTAGAAATTTAATTTAAAAAAGGATTCAAAGTTATTACAATATTCACATATTTCACGAAATAATAATTCAATATTTAATAATTTTACAAAGTTTAAACTAATTTAGTAATAAAACTATGAGCACAAAACGAGCAATCAAGCATAGAAATAAAAAAAAAGTACCTAAAGCAGGTATCTACTCAAAGATCACATCGACAACACTCAACTTTTTCAAATTTTTTCAAATTCAACAATCACTATTCACACCTACAGAGCGGAAGCTCTGTAGGTGTGAATAGTGATTGTTGAATTAGTAGTGAATTAGTGATAGTATGACACAATAAGTTCTTAAATTACCACTTGTTTACTAATTTATAGGAATAGACCGCTACCAACTACTTTGAAATACCCTCGACATGTAACAATATATTATAGTACTAGCTATTGCCCGCGGCTCCGCCCGCGTGTAGGTCGCTTTTCGCGTAATCTGCGGAAACTACAATTATCCAGACCTATAATAGACTTATAGCTAATTCTATAGTATCCTATTCCCGTGGAAATTTTATACATATAGGCATTACATCGCTACGATATCAAACTGAAAATAATAGGTAATAACGACATTTTTCTCTGCAAAGTAATCGTTCACGAAGGTGATTGCCTCTTCATTTGATGAAAATCTTTGCCCTCCGAGCGCAATTTTTAGATGAGGAAACAAGAAAAAGTCGCTTAAGGCTAGATCTGGTGAGTAAGGTGGATGATCAAGCAGTTCAAACCTTAATTCGTGGATTTTCGTCATGGCATTTCCGCTGAGGTGTGAGACGGTGCGTTGTCCTGGTGAAACAGGATTTTCTTTTTCTGTAAATGTGGCCGTTTTTTCGCAAGTTCTGCCTACAGCTTGTCAAGTAATGATGCATAGTATGTTCCTGTAATGGTTTTTCCTTTCTAAGGATAATCGATTAAAATAATTCCATGACTATCCCAAAAAACTGTCGCCATTGCCGTATCAATACGGTAGCTCAGTTGGTAGAGCGACGGGACGGTTTTCTAGTAGTCGCGGGTTCGAATCCCTGCCAGTGTCGGTTTAATCTTTCATTCTATATTTATATAAATTTATACATACAACGACTCACTTTTTAAAACCATTTAAAACTTTTAAATATATAACTCGAAGATTAATGTTTATTATCTAAAACAGCATCCAAAATTAAGTACAAAGCCTATTAACAAATTTAAAACTTACTTAAATAACACTTACTTATAAAAGTACTATTTAAAATTAAGACAGAATAACTAAAATATTGATCTTTATAATCAACAAATCCAGTTTGAAAAAACAACAGAGTTAATCCTGAAGACGCGGCAGGTAGAGTTCAGGGAATTATATCTTTGTTAGAAACGCAATGTGAAGTGTATTTTGATAGATCTTAGCTAATAGATGGGATTAAATTTATTTCTTTTGTTTTATATTTAATAGCTTAGTTGCAGTGTTTATGGTGCCTGTACATTCCACTGTTGACTATTTGGAATGATATTTATAATTTCACTCATATCTTTTTATCTCAAACTCCAATTTATATATTTTGCATTGCATTGTTTGTTTGGTAAGTTAGTAAGTCAATGGTCCAGGATCTTGTTCTTAACTTGTAGTTCATAATAATTATATCTATATTATTTATGAGTATTATAACGTAGTATAACGTATTTAAGTAAATCGAAAGCATAATATGTTAGTTAAAATTAAAGCATTAATAGGTGCTCTATCACTTAAAATAAATAATAATTATATAAAATATGATACATTACGACAAAAATGTACTAAATGTACAGAGCCAAAACTTTTCATTTTACACTCCAAGCTTATTAAGTAATAAGCTTAGCAGTTTCCACCAGCATAGGTAGTTAAACCGTTGTTCACATCTGTCGCAAAAATTTTACGAATCTATTCTAGTCACTACGCTGCTTTTTTATATTCTTTTTATAAGACACTTTTTAATATTGATAGTAAGGGTCGTAGCTCGTAATTTATGTTATTACCTTTTATTTACGGGGTTATCAAATTGTTCCAAATCAAATGTAATTTAAAAGTACATATTTACCGCTTATATACACAAATGTTATAATACACAATATTTAGATACCATACGGTTTATTTGATTACAATATAAGTATTTATTTTTAAAATAACTTACAATATCTATAATTAATAATACAATATCCTTGTGGCGACACTGAGGAAGTAAGCGAGTTTAATCTCTTGCGACAACTGCCACCAAGAATTGATATTACTTATGCACTTAATTAAATTCATTTTAATTATTAATTAACATGTATACAGTAAAAACAAAATAATATTTTTACTTGGTTAGAAGGGATTTCTCAAACAGTATTTATAAAAAAAGTAACTACATTAAAAAACACGATTTTAAAACAATAAAGTAAAAAATAATGATGATTTAATATTTATTATATACTACTTATTATTTATATGTCCTACTAATATCTTTGAAGTCGGTGCCAAGCCATTTAATATAGGAATTCGGTTGAATACATTTTAATAATTATTATTTTTTTGTTTTTCTTCGAATCGATTCAAGCTAGTAATAATATTAAGAATTAATTTTGTAGCTTTATTTACATATCTTAATTTTTAAAGTAGGCATTTCATAATTCACATGTCAATATAGTTTAAGAATTTTGTTGAATACATTTTCATATTTTTGTTTTCACTATTCTTCGCATTGATTGAGCTGCTTATAATATTAAGATTTAATTGCTTATTATTATGTTTATTTATATATCTTAATCATTAAAGTAGGCATTTCACTGTATTTATTAATTTGCTCATATTCGTTTAAGTGATTAAATATAATTATTTGTTTAAGGCTTGGGACCGACTTCAAACTTATTAGTAAATAATAGGTAGTATATAATAAATACTAAATCTCCATTATTTTATTTAACGTAGTTTGTTTTATTTAATACTTTTTAGTTTATTTCTACATTGTCTATTAGCCTTGGGTAGACCTACAAAACTTGCTGCGCGCCTTAAAAAATATAGATCTAAAAAAACGGGAATGAATAAAAGTATTCGTCTTCGTAAAAAATAAAAACAATTTCACGTTCTTGTGAGACTATAAAAGATCGTGAAGAGACTATAAAAATCGTTGGTTGGTCATGAAGGCATATATGAAATCACGATTACGTCAAGAAACTCTAAACTCAAATTCTAGACTCGGTAAGATCCAAGAGCGTCTTGCGAAAGAGTATTTTGACCAGAGAGCTAAAAGACTTGGGTTCATTAATGAGCGTCTGGCCAACGAGTCAGCTGAGCAGAGGACTCATAGACTTGGTCTCATTAATGAGCGTTTAGAGAACGAGTCGGCTGAGAGACGGCTCATAGATTAGAAGTGATACAAAACCGTACAGCAACCGAGTCAACTCAGTACAACAAAATAGCTTCAATAATAATTGTACTTTTTTTTTGATTCAATATAACTAATGACCAATGAAATCTCTTATACTTTTTTATAAATTACCACAATTTACTTTTTCCTCCTTTTAATTTTTTTTAAATAGTTCTATCTATTTCTGGAATTTAAGATAAATTGTTTTTAATAATTTTTGTAATAATAATGTTATAATGAAAATAAATATCCGAGATAAAATAAATGAAAATGTATCGAGAAAAAAAATATGGAATTCAACCTCGATCGAACAACAAACATTTTTTAAAGTACTATGGGAAAAAAATGTTTGTATTTTGTATGAAACATTATATTCTTTTACTCGTTTTGTGTTTTATAAATTTCAATCGAGAGTATTAATGTTAGCTATTCGACCGGAAATGTACATTGTAGTTTTTTATTCTGCACTGATTCAATGAACTAAGTAAAAAAATGTATTGAAGTTCACGTTAGTCTCTTACACGAATTAAGGGGATATTAATTAACATTGTTTAAAGAATCATTATCAATTAATAATTGTTTCGTGTCACTTATTAACACTATCGATTACACTCTTGCAAATTTATGTGAGGTAATTACACTTTATTGATTAATGCACGTGTCAATCTTTTTTTTAATATTTTATACAAATTAAGGTAGGATTTATTTTTTGTTTTCACAGGGCATTATTATCATTTAGTTTCATGTCACGTGTTACTAACGAAATAAAGAAATAAAAAGTAAATAAATGAAACTTTTAAAAGTCAAGCCAAGTGAGTAAGAATACGTCAAAAGTAAATATGTTAGCTTGTAGTCAGTTTGGTCAAAGTTGTATTATATTGAATAGAAAGAGTACAATGTTAAGTAGAAAATATTTTATGAATAGAGCAGAGACCCGAAGCTAGTTTGTGTTTGATTCTGGAACGATTTAAAAAATGTGGGAAATAAAACGCTTTACACTGGGCTTTAAAGAGTATACTGACAAATATATCATGCAACGGTGGTTGCACCTAGATTTCCTACGTGGCATTTCATTATATTAGAATAAATTAATAAGTCGATTCGGTACGATACGCCTCTCGTTTGCAACTAGTAGTCGCTCTAATACAAACATTTACCAGGGCTGCGATCTGCCCCCGATTTGCATTTCAGAGTTTGGTGTAAATAAGTCGATTCCCCGCATCATCATTTCGGCAGAATATTTGAAACCAGCATTGTGGCCTAGGTACACATAGTTACCTAGGTTCAACAGGTTCCATATATATTGCCAGGTAATAATGTATTGAATAATCTTCAAATTCCAAGATAATTTAATTACATAAAAAATCGAATTCCCTTGTAATTGACTCTCTTACAACATTAGTCGTTATAAACAAGGTATTATACTAAGCTGTTACCGAAATGTTGCGACGTTTTGAGTCTCTAAATATAAGAACTCTCGATCATTTATTTATAAACCGAGTCCAATCATCAACGAGTCAAACTTTGTGTTTTTATGAAAATAAACCAAACTAAACATTTTATTAATGTACTTAATTGAAAGCACAAAATTAATACTTATAAGAAAACTTTATTCATGTACATAATGTTATAAGAAATGTTAAAACTTTGTTGTTAGGCTATTTTCGGTACGGGTTGCATTTGTAGTTTTAGATCGTCAATGATACTACTATCTCATTAAATCGATTTTTTTCTGAATATAGAAACGGATCAGCGACATAAAATAACCTTGTTTTTATATTCATCTTCTTGGTTCATACAAATCTCCATTCTTACATTTATATAGTAAACGCGTTAGCTACAATAGTACGGTGTGTACAGTTATACTTTATTAAAACTTTATTCAAATTTAAAATAATTTTGGAAGTTTGGTTTTACTTATCTCCAATTTAATATTCCTAAATAAAAACAGGGCAATATAATTCTTCTTATAAATACTTCCCAGGAAGAAGTTTTGAATTGAATGAATCGGTTTTCTCTGTTTCATGAATTGTATAAATAAATTTATTCCAGAATCGTTTACTAACATTGTTGTATTTTGTTGGATTGTTACTTTAAAGACTTACTTTAAAGGAAAATACTTCTATATTTTGTAATTGCTTTTGATTTTAGCTAATTTTCGTATTTAATAATATTATTTATTTTTATTTAAAATATAATTTGTTTATTAATTATTCATTAAACTTTTTGGTTCTTAATTGATTTTTGGTCCCTTTTCCATTTTGTAATTTTTCGATATAATTTTCTTATAAATTAATTTTTTTGGACTAGTTTAAATCAGCCACGTGGGTGAGAGCTATTGTTGCTAGATTAATTGTTGTTTTTAATCTATATTCATTTTTAATTCAATTAAACAAACAGTGATATTTAAACTATACAGGTGAGTTACATATACCTACATATTTTATTTCAATTATTATTTGATGACAGTTTATTTAATAAATGTATTAAATTATTTAAAAGTGTCCAAGGGATTAACGAATGAATGAACGAACTTCGTAGCGGACTTAGTACATAACTAACCGTTTCTCGTTGCTGCTGAGATTTGTCACTATTATTTAGTGTTTATATTTTCACACTTTGTTTTATGTCATTATAGTTAAGATATGTTATAATGCATTAAATAAAAAGAGGTTTTATTATTGAATTTGCTTTAGGTATATATAAGAAACAGGTATATATAACATAAGAAAATATGTTTGTTAAATTGTTTCAATATCTATAAAATCATTGATTATTTTGTTTGTCTATGTAAATATATTTGTAATATTTTTTTAAAGTAATATCAATAAATAACCAACACCTAAATATTGATTTTTTATATTTACCAGTAATTGTTTTTTTTAATCTTACTAATTATATGCGTAGCCCAACTTTTAGTGGATCGCCTGGGAGTTTAAACCTCGGATGTCATGGGGATTGAATGAATTGACATGTAACCAACGGGATTTAGTTTTTTATGCTCTAAATTGTAAATTCTACCAATATGTTTTTATACTGTAAACGGGACTTAATCGCGTACAACTTTAATCGAAGTATTTACCTCACAAGTCGAGTCTACTCGTGACCACGGCCGTTGCATTACGGCCGAAACGTCGAGAGTCGAGGTAAATACTTATATTAAATTTGTACGCGATTAAGTCCCGTTTACAGTATAAAAACATGAATACAAATCGTGATTGTTGTGTATACGTAATAGAAAAATTATCTGATTTCATTTAATACTTCCAAAAATGCCCAAAGCTTATTAATCGGAGCACTTTGAAAACCTAGCATATTTCTGACGCAAGTTTAATGAAGTACTTACATGAGTTTTTTACGAAGGTTTAATTAATTGAATTGGTTTTTATTGCATCGTTTAGTTATATGATTAAAAAATTCAATTGATTATTATATTATTAGTTAAAGTAAATAAAAATTAATCATGGCTAAAATTCCATAATTGCATCACTAGTGTATTGAATTGGTTTTTGTTACAGCTTTCGGATAATGGTTCAGCGTTACTGATGAACGTAGCTGTATATGCGAGAAATTAGATTCATTTTCTGGAGCAAATAAAATAGTTCTTGAGGAAATAGTGAAAATAAGTAGAGGGATAACAACGTTAAGAACTGCTTCAAGTAAGCGACAGGATAGTTTGTTACCTCACTTACAAGCTGAATTTGTATACGATCATTCAGATTGTCGTGGAAAATATATACTCCAAAAATACATTGATGCCTATGAAAAGGAAAAGATTACTGTATCGACTTCTCCGAAAAAAAAACTCCAAAGTGCCATTCATTCGTCTCACTTCGTTTGGGAAAATAATTATTTCGTTTGTGGACAAAAAGAGAATTCAATAAATAAACTAAATTTAATAAGAATAGGAGACGAATAAATTCATATATAAATACTCCAACTTTGAGCGATGACGTACGAAAGTTTACATTCACATTCCCGCAAAATTCACATTCCCGCAAAAATCATTTAATTGTATTTAGTCCCTAAGAAATCCGAGGTTTTAACGTTTTTAACGCTCCAGACGCTCCATTTGTAGTTTATCGCAGGCGTTCAGTCCTAAAATAGATATAAAACTAAGCTGTATCTAGAATGTCAAAAGAGCTTTAGTCTGTCGTAATAGTAGAAATAAGCACTGTGGTAGTCGTTTTGAAACTTTAATACTCATTTAGTTAATCCTACCTGTAGAACCAATTACGACGGTCACAACTGGAGGATCCAAAATGATACAAATTCTTGACTTAATATATTTAATAGGTATAACTAATTTACAAACTACGAGGTACTTGCTCAAAGTTGGAGACAAGACTGAATTAAATAAATGAAATTATAATTAAAAGAATTATCTTACCGTTCCATCTTGGATTCTTATGAAGAACGCTCGATATATTGCACCATCATCTAATCAGCGATTTCACGATGCATGGGAATATAATAAATGTCTAATTAGCGATCCTGCGACCTATATAACAAACCAAATAATAGTTTTATTTAGTAATATATTAATTACTCATAATATTATAGTTCTCATATATTTTTAGGCTATCTACTGAATGTACAAAATATTGATTGTAGTTGAAATTTTGGCTACTTTTGTAGGTATATATTAAAAACTGAAGTCTTAAAATACACTGTATCTTAGTCTTTTAAACCAGTCAGTGCGGTCAGAGTCTAACTTACGGACATTTGCAATCAGTTTTTACCTTCGGGTTTCTTATCGCAATTAAATGTAGTTATCAGAGAGGCTCACTAGCAAATTAATTTTCTATTTTATTGTGCCATTTAAACATAAAAGAAATGTAATTAGATACGTGTAAATGTGATAACGTATTTTCGCTGACCTTTGCCTTTGGTCATCAGATTAAAAATTATTGATTTAAATTATCAAATCATGGTGACTACTCAGACCTCAAGCTCCGGTAAAACTTCATATTAAATGTTAAAGATATATTATGGTATACATAAGAAATATTCCGATAGATATATTCCGTATTTGTCTAAAATTTTTGATTTATAATCGCTTAACCTTTTTGTTTGAATACGTTAAAGCAATATTTATGTTGATTTATTGACTAACATTATCTATGTTAAACGTTAATTAAATCTCGTACATATTATTGTTTATTGTATCTTTTCATTAAATTATTTGATTGTCTTATCCGTGGTAGTAGAAATTATATGTCTTTATTGTTAGTTCTTAAAAGAGATCTCGACTTAGTAATAATATAAAGGAGAATATGAGTTTGTGTGTAGGTTACTCCTTCTCGTGTTTTTTCTCAACCAACTATCAATACAATTTGCATACACACATTTCCAGGGGAGCACATTTCATCCCGAAAAAATACTGTTCCCGACCAAAACTCAAACGACCGTCGGACATAAGTTATACCGTTCGAGATAAAGACAAAAAAAACATTTATGTTCTTTCCACTATCTCTGAATACCGATAAATTCACAGCGTAATAGGAGATAATTTAACAAAATACGAGGTTAACTACGGGGTCATTTGCTCAGCTATTATTACTTACGAGTATTTGGTTCTTCGCCTCTCTAATTGAACGGCAAGCTAGCTTGGCGTTCGGGTTATTAGAACCCCATTAACACGATGCATTCAACCACAACGATAAACGAAACTTTGTTTCGATTTTATTCATAACTTATCATATCCATATTCTAAAACTATAATTTGAATTCTTTGATAGTAATTGTTGTTTTAAAATAATAAAAAAACAAGACCGGTCAAAATTAAGAAAAACATAAATTTTTGTTCAGAATTGTAAACAGAATTAAGAAATCTATTAGAAGTCCATAAGACTTTCCTTTAGAATAATAAAGCTATAAATAAATCATTAAACGAAATTTATCAAAACACAACTGGTATATTTTGGTATATAAGAAGAAAACTTGTTAGGTAACATGTAATAACTTTCTTAATTACTGTTATCATGTTTGATCTTTTTAATGATACGTAAAACATTCTACGAAAAGACGAAGCTTCTTAGCATTTTATAGTTTCACTATGCGGGTACCGAACCTATCGCAGAGGAGTGCAGACAATGCCAGGAACTTACGACCCAGGTGTAAATAAGGGGCCCTTTTCGATGCATACACACTCACCTTCACTGTCTACATTCTTCTCCCTAACCATTCCTCTCCATTTCTTACCAAATTTGAAAAATGCTACTAATGTCGCTTTTAAATAACTTTCTAGAAATGTATCAATGCTAGTTTTAGAAAGGCCAAGATCTTTAAGTAGGTTATAGAGAGATTTTGCTGTTATACCTTCCGCTCCCACTTCTAACGCGTACAAATTAACTATAAATTTATTCCCGGCCAGTTCGTTTGTCAGTTCGTAATACATATTAAAATTAAATGTGTGATCTCTTGGGATGTTTATTTTCCACGGTACAACAACAGTAAGATCCACAATTATCACGGGTCTTAGATGTTTTGAATACAGAAATAAGTCCGGTCCCCGGACCGAACTTATTTGACGAAACACCAACATCCCCAGGGATTTTGTATTGCTTTGTATACGTGTCCATCATGAGAGTCTAATCAGGAACTGCATCTAAAGTAGAATAAGATTTTAGTTTCAATTTTTTTGAATACTTCCTTCTTTCTTTTACGAAATTTACCGTTGTTTGGGGGATGTTATACCCTTTTGCAATCTTGCCACTAATGGAATAACCGCTTTCTGTATAATTTCTAACACCGTAGCGTGACCTCTATTGAATTGAAGTCGTAACTCGGGCTTTGAGGCAACTTTATCTTTTGGGATAAATGTTACAGTATCATCTATAGAGTTCCCGATGATAAGTATTTATATAACTCTTAGATGGTCATTAGAGTTCAGATGGTTTCTTTAATTTTCGACTCATCGCATTACTACAAGTCATCAGATTACGATGGAATGCAGACTTTCGTCACTCCTTCAAGAACAAATCGACTTAACAAGGTTACGTAAATATAAACCTTAACGTAACTTATATTACATTTTTATTGATATCTTTTCCACTGTTAAAAAGGTTTTGATGAAACAACTCCTGAGTACTGTACATTTAAATATATGCTTGCACATTAATGAAATAGAGTATACTTACAAGTGTAAATATTTTTATAGATTTTTTTTTATTTATAAAACGAAAATGCTAATTGTCGACCAAAAAAGTTGTTTTTATTTTTATTTAAAGGAGAAATCAAATACTAAAATAGCTGAATATTATTTTGCATGGTCAACAATATTTATTTATTTTTTTTTTTTTAAGAAATACGCTGTTCACGCATAGTCTCAATGAATATTAATGAACTACTAATTAGTATTACGAGCTTATAGTTTAGCATGCATACAAAATCGTCTTATTCATCTAAATATTGTAATGTAACAACTTTACATTTTTTATCTAATAATAATAATAATAATAATAATAATAATAATAATAATAATAATAATAATAATAATAATAATAATAATAGCCGTGTGGCACCGGCAGAGTAGAATAGTGCCACCCCTTTCTAGCCCGTGGGTGTCGTACGAGGCGACTAAGGGCGTAGGGAGCTAATCACAATCTTTGCTCCCCCAATTCAAGGCAGCTGACCTTCTAAACAGCCTCCTCAAGGGACCTGAGTGGACCCTGAGTGAAGGAATTACCACTCTTCAACCTTCAAAATGGAGAGACAAAAGAGAAATGTACGTTTACTGCCGCTACCCGGGGGCAATCGTCGGGGCACGTCTGGAGCTGACGCTGGACGTGACAGCATGTGGACCGTCAGTGACTCCACGTTGAGCAGGCGGGCGGGAGTCGGGGAAACCGAAAATGTCACAGCCGAAAATTCATCACATACTGACCATACCTTGTTGGACAGGGCATCGCCCACCAGTTCGATCGGTACGTCGGTTACGACCACTGAAGAAGAAAATAGAGATAAAACTACAGATAAGGAAAAGTGGTCGCAAATTGAAATGGAAGAGTTAATTTTTTGTTATTTTAGAGCAAAGTCATTAGGAAAAGGCTATATGAAAAGATTGTTTACTTTATTTAAAGATAGAAACCCAGGTAACACAAAAATTAAAAAACTTGATGGTAACAAACTCGCAACACAAGCACGTAGTATTCTTGCACGTAAGTTAGTAGCACTCGATAAACTGAACGATATTCAAACTAGAGCCGAAAATAGTATTAACCAACACACAACACAAACACAGGAATCTGAAGAAACTCACACCTCATTGCCGCTTATTTCTTCTGATATAGAATTTCCACCGCTTCGAAGACGAGACATAATTCAAGAACAAAACCTAAATGAGCATTATGAAACACAAACTCAAACAGATGTTAAATCAAAACAGGACGGCAGACTAAAATGGACACTTGAAGAACAGAAAGAACTAATGTATTGCTATTATAAAGTTAAATATGAAGGAGCAGGATACATAAGACGATTAGAAAAAACATTTAAAGAACGTAATCCAGTTAATTCAAAAATAAATAAGTTTTGTGGGAACACCTTAGCTAATCAGGCACGCAGTATCATAACGAGAAAAGTAATATCTACGGAATTGTTAAACGAAATACGAAGAAAAGCTGAACATGAATCATCAATAACAAAGACCCAAGCAATTCATTCAAGTCATCAACAACCTGTACAAATCTTAAATAATTCACAATCACTTACTATTAATACAAATACATTAGCTACCACTGAAAACACACTGTTAAATACAGATACTGATATATATACACATACACAAGAATTTAATGTACACTTAGGACCTGAAACTGAGGAAGAGAGAGAAGAGTTACCGTTAGATATCAATGTTAATGAAAAACAAGATCCTATTATATTACAGTTCTTAGAAAACCTAGCTGAAGTTACAGAGATAGATATAGAAAACAGACTAATGTTACCAAAGCCAAAATTTAATAAGCAATTCCTTGTAAAATTTAACAAACTCAATAACTTTATACCATTAATTGTAAATGAAAATCAATCAATGCGAGAACTCAATAACGTTATTTATGCAGTGGCCATCACATTAATTAAAGACAATAACCAAAAACCTTACGATAGTAATAATACATTTAAACCATTAAGCGATCCGCCTTGGAAGAGGAGAATCAAAACTAGACTAGAAGCAATAAGAAAAGACTTAGGACGTTTAACTGAAATTCGGACAGGATCACAATCAAGAAAACTTAACAACATAAAACGGACTCTTTTCGAGAAATACAACATATATAATGAAACTAAACATGATTTAATAATAGAGACTCTTAAACAGAAAGTAAAAGCTTTAGCTGCTAGAATAAAAAGATATGATACAATTAATAACACAAAAACACAAAACAAAATGTTTCAAGAAAATCAGAATAAATTCTATCGCCATCTTAACACTAAAACACCAAGACCATCCCAGATCCCAACAAAAGGTGATACAGAAGAGTTCTGGAAAGCGATTATGTCACAATCAAAATCTTATAATAAGGAAGCCACATGGATAAATGAAATAGAAGAAACTAGTAACAAAATAGAAGAATCTGAACTTAGTGAGATAACAACAGAACAAGTTAAAAGTGCTATAAAAAGATTACATAACTGGAAAACACCGGGTTTAGACAAAATCCAAAATTATTACATCAAATACCTCACCAATACACATACATTTTTAGCAGCAATATATAGTAGAATCATAAATGGGACGGAATCATTAGAACCGTGGTTTACAACCGGTAATGTTTTTCTAATACCAAAAAATGAAAACACTTTAGAACCTAAAAATTGGAGACCCATAGCATGTTTACCAAATATGTACAAACTTTTGACTTCGATACTGAGCAATGAATTATATAACCACTGTAGTAGAAACAAAATAATATTTTATGAACAGAGAGGCTGCAGAAGAGAGGTTAGAGGATGTAAAGACCATCTTATGTTAAATAAAGTAATTTTAGAAGATGCGCAACAAGGCCAAAAAAACCTTAGTATGGCTTGGATAGATTACCAGAAAGCTTTTGATAGTATGTCACACGAGTGGCTTTTGAGAATCTTAGATCTCTACAAATGTCCGACTATTATTAAGAGCTTTCTTGGAATTGTGATGCCCCATTGGAGAGTAATCATGACAGCTAAAGGCAATGATGCTTCCGTTACTACTGATCCAATATACATCCGACGAGGAATTTTTCAAGGGGACTCACTTTCCCCTCTTCTTTTTTGTCTAGCTATTAACCCATTGTCTCACATACTAAACAAATACAACTCAAAAGGATACAAATTGAAAGACAGCATAAATATCAATCACTTAATCTATATGGATGACTTAAAAATTTACACTAATAATAAACAGAATTTGCAGGTCTTGCTAGACAGTACAGAAATTTTTACAAGAGATATTGGTATGACTTTTGGTTTAAATAAATGCAATATTCTTCACTTAACTGCAGGAAGGCGAACAGAGTTCGAAGGAGAGGGTCACATTTTATTGAATGGAAATAGATTTGAACACTTACAAAAACATGAAAATTACAAATACTTAGGTATTAATGAATCAGGATATATAGATCATAACGAAGCTCGACAACAGACTCAGAAAGAATACTTCAAAAGATTAAAATGCTTAGCAAACTCACATTTACACTCAAGAAACATCTTCAGAGCCATTAATACATATGCAATTCCAGTTTTACTTTACACATTTGGAATCATTGATTACAAAACCAGTGATTTAAAAAAGATAGATATCAAAACAAGAAAAATTTTAGCCATCAATAAAATACATCATAGTAAAGCAGATATAGAAAGACTTTACTTACCTCTTGAAGAAGGGGGTAGGGGACTGATAAGTATAGAAACAATTTATAAAATACAAATAATTAAATATGATCAATATCTTGAAAATAAGTCCGATTATTTAATAGAAGCAATAGGCAAACGTGACAAAAATAAGGATACACACTCAATAAATAAAACAGCTAGAGAAAACAGAAAAGAATGGGGTCTACAAAAACAACAGAAATATTTAGACACAGAAATAAAAAATGCCTCTATAAAAAAGAAGAACACGATTTGGCGAAACAAACCACTTCATGGACAATTTCCGAATGTAGTACTAGACAGAACAAATATACAGACATCCAACTCATTTAAATGGTTAAAAACTCAACAGGTATCTCCGGCATTAGAAGCTTCAATTTTCGCAATACAGGACCAAGCAATAGTTACTAGACAACATGAACGCGACATTTTGAATAAAACTGTTGATGGTAAGTGCCGACTTTGTGGCAGTAAAGATGAGACGATACATCATATAATATCAGGTTGTGAACAACTAGCGGGAAAGTACTACACAAGGCGCCACAACAATATTGTTCAATATGTGTATTGGACACTGGCAAAAAAACATAATTTTAATATTAATAAGCTCTGGTGGCAAGAACATTTAAATGAACCTAAAATAATAGAAAATAATACTGCTAAAATAATGTGGGAGATACCGGTGCAAACAGATGTGACAATTACACACAATAGGCCAGATTTAATCTATTTTGATAAGTTACAAAATAAAACATATTTAATTGATGTTTCAGTACCGTCAGATTATAACATAGGTGCAAAAGAGGTAGAAAAATTAAGCAAATACAATTTATTGAAGAAAGAAGTTAATCGAATGTGGAACACACAAACAACAATAGTCCCAATTATAGTAGGTGCCACCGGAATTATAGCAAAAAGTTTAGAAAATTATACAAAATTACTAAATAGTAACATTGACATAACAATTATTCAAAAACAAGCAGCAATCAACACAAATACAATAGTAGTTAAGGTTTTAGGAAATGATATTTATACAGAAAGGGAAGCTGAAGCTCTTTATCCTTGAAGGTTTCAAGGCGGGACTTTAGAAATACCGGACTTACCAGTCCGTGACAAACAATAAATAATAATAATAATAATAATAAATAAGGTCTTCACACGAACGTTTGGCTGGGCAATTCCAGGAAGCCATCGTGTCCGGATTCCTACCATCTTTTATGACAACAGGAATCACCTTTCTACTCCACAAGTCTGGTAGTATCACGGATCCAAAGAACTTTCGACCTATCACGGGCTTACCAACCATTATGACTTCAAAATTAAACCCTCATTTGTATGCAAATAGCATTTTAGATCCTGCTCAAAATGGATGTAAGATTGGGTCTCGTGGTACTAAGGAGCTCCTCCTTATTGACATGGCCATTAATGAAAAGGTTCGCCGAGGTTAGAAGGGTCTCTCCGCCGCCTGGATTGATTATAAAAAGGCCTATGATTCGGTGCCTCATACATGGTTGAGACGAGTACTAGAAGTGTATAAGATTGACACAGATTTATGCGCTTTTCTTGATTCATGTATGAGGCAATGGACAACGGTTCTTTTTCTTCCAGGGGGCGGAGGAAGTCTTCTTACTTCCGAACCTTTAAGGATTGAGCGAGGTATTTTCCAGGGTGATAGCTTGAGTCCTTTGTGGTTTTGCCTGGCTTTGAACCCCTTAAGCACGTTGCTTAGGGATTCAAAACTGGGATTTCGCTTTCGCAGAGGGGGTGGCTTGGCTACGATTTGGTGATCTCTTTGGTGAAACCGAAGGTTTTGCTTGTGCAATTGCTGACGAAGTTGTCAAGACGAACAACTATCGGTAATACATAATAAAGGATGGCACTGTTGATATATGTCGTGCGTGCCACCAACCTGGAGAATCCATCAGACATGTTATTTCCGGTTGTTGTCATCTTGCCAATGGAGAGTATTTGCACAGGCACAACCAAGTAGCCAAGATTATCCACCAAGAACTTGCTCTTCCATACGGTTTTGTACCTTTTGAAGTGCCATATTATAAGTACTCACCGGAGCCAGTTTTGGAAAATGGTCATGCTAAGCTCTATTGGGACCGATCTATCATAACGGACAGGACTATTGTAGCCAATAAGCCTGATATCGTGCTGGTAGATCGGTTAGAGCGCCGGGCATTTATAGTTGATATCAGTGTCCCGTGTGACGCTAATCTTGTGAAAGCTGAGAAGGACAAACTGTCTAAATACTTGGACTTAGCTCACGAGATTACCGACATGTGGGATGTTGACTCAACAATAATTGTCCCGATGGTAGTTTCCGTAAATGGTCTTATAGCGAAGAGTCTCGATCATCATCTCAAGAGGCTCTCACTAAAAATCTGGATCAAGGGTCGGATGCAAAGAGCAGCAGTTTTGGGTACGGCACGCATTGTGAGGAAGTTTCTTTCGCTGTCGCCTAACCACCGACGGACTGGTCGTAAGGCCCACGTCGGCGGGATACTATTTTTTATATTTATATTTATAATGTTGTTTTTTTTAATGTTATATGTATAAATGTAAATAATAAGATTAAAATAAAATAAATGATAATAATAATAATAATAGGAGCTTTATTCAATAGTCAATTCTGTGGGTAATTCCCAATTATGAGGTTTCGAGGTTAGGTAGTCAACGTTATTTTTTTATGTACTCGATTACATCACGATTCTGATATCGTGGAACGGCTCCAACTCTTATTCAATAAAATTTTGAATAAGTATGAAATCGTTATTTAGACTGTCAAAACTATTATCATCAGCCGTATGATACGAAACGGAACTAGACTCCATACTCAAACAATTACAATATCATAATATAATATATTAATTTATAGAATTACAATGAATCATAAAATAATATAATAATATTACAGAATTTTATTATTAATAATAAAATATTATTAATAATAGCTTCAATATCCTGATCTTTTTGCATAATCTAAATCCATCAAGTCGGACTCTACGTGGACCAATTCACATGTTGGAAAGTTTGATTTTTCGACGCTTAACCAAAAAATGACCTTATTAATACGCTTTACTTAATGGCCCACCTTGTGGGTTTATTATTATTCATATTTTTTTGTCACACTTGTTTGATCTAGCCTATTATCCTTTAAAAGTTAGAATTACCTGGTGATCAATGTCCCCTCTTTATTGAAACGTGATAACATTTCGCATAATATAATTTTGTCAACGATAAAATTTATCATAATTCATTAATTGGCACGCATATAGCAACAAACATAAAATGTAAGTAATCAACCCTTTTCTATCGTTTCTTCAATAGTTTAGTCGTAAGTATTATACTAATCTGTACTCAGAATGTCGAGACCGGTGGAATATGTCGCAACAAGGAAATTATCAGTTTGACAATCTAAGCTGTTAATTTCCTTGTTGTTAATTAGGAAAATTTAATTCTATTTGGGATGATCCTACCTTCACAAGTAAATAAGATTTTTTAGTTTTGGACATGAATTAATAATATTCTAGTTTTTATGTATTTTTTACACTTTTTATTAAGTACAAAAAAAATGATAAGTAAACTGTTAACGTGGAAAAAAAATACAATGTTATCGGACGCTTGCAATTAGTTTTCACAATCGGCAATTATCGCATTCGAATGCGGTTGGCAAAGAGTCTCACCAACAAACTAGTTTAATACTTTATTATATCATTCAAGCTTGAAAGAGTTTTAATTAAACGTCTTTTCACTACCCTTTGCTCATCATTTTAAATGTTAATGATTTGATTATACAAACGATGTTGACCATCAAGCCCTTAGGTCTTAAGAGCTGTAAATCTTAGACACATCTCCATATTAAATGTTGTGCCTTATCCATACATATTATATATAAGTATATTTCTTTAAATTTTAAGTTTATCACTATCATTTATCATTAAAATTAAATTAAATTATTTTATTTCAGTCCAAGAACTTTGTACCTATGTACAAACCGTTCAGTAAAACCTACATATATTATTTTAAAGTAGATATATATATATATATTTATTTCAGTATTATCCTTATATTGAAATATAACAAGCGGCATCCTATAATTAAATATCATTTAAACAAAGAGATAATTTTATTAAATTAACATTATCCTTAAAAACATCTAAGACAGAGGATTTGTTTTAGTCATAAAATAGTTGTTCTCTACAATATATTATATTTAAGATAATGGAAACTTTATATATACATATATATTATATTTTGTAAACCATATTATTTAAAATGTACATTTAAAAATATATTACAAATAATAGGGTTTTTTTCATATTTTCAAAAACAAATTATCTCAAATATATAATAAGACAGTAAAATCAAGTGTCAGTACATTAAATATTTTTCCAAAAAACTGAGAGGGGGCGAGTAAAGACGAGTAACAGAAACCAAAAAAAACAAATTTTGGAAATTTGTCTGTCTGTCTGTCTGGTACATTATAACGTTTAAACTACTCAACGGATTTGAAGGCGGGTTTTCACAAGTGGATTATATATAATCTGCAGCGTTGTCAAAACTTTGTTTTGTCAAAATCGGTTAAGGGAAAAATTAATTATGGAACATTTACTTCAAGCACATTTACTACTCTCAAAACTTTCAAACAGAATAGATTGCGGTTTACATAAACGTATTTAATTTAGATAAAACTAGAATTTCTATTTTGTTTTATCTAAATTTTAATAAAATAACAAATTGAATATGAGCATGTGGCCATTTTAAATTTAGTTACATAAAGTCTCAATAGATGGTGCTGACTTTTTTTAGAACTCGCTATGATTATGTTTTCGTATATGGTATAGTTTGAAATTCTACAAAAATATTCTTTAATAGAACATTAAGCAAAAACATGATATTTGGTAAAAAATATTTCGTATTCATATGCTTGATTACGTAACTCTGGATAAAGTTCCAGCTGTGTGTGTGTGTGATGTGTATGTATGTTATTATTTTCAGTTTGATATCGTAGCAATGTAATGCCTATATGTAAAAAATTGCCACGAGAATAGGATACTATAGAATTAACTATAAATTTAATATAGGTCTGGATAATTGTAGTTGCCACAGATTTCGCGACAAGCGACCTACACGCGGGCGGCGCAGCAGGCGATAGCTAGTATAATATAAAACTCCACGTGCAAGTATTTAAAATCAGACTTCCGCGACGCCTAATAAAAGATCATTCAATATTAACTTTCGTTCAGATTTCAACTTAATATAGTATTGTAAATTTTATTCTATGACGAAACAAACTAAAAACTATCAAATGTGAACATTTATTAACTGAGATATTATTATATTATGTATGTATATGACCGCCATACTTCTTTACAACTTTCAAACGTACGTCTATGTGTGAGTGCTATTGATTTTGCAAATAAAAACCTAAAATTTAGGCCCTGAAACGCGCTACCCGTTGTTAAGTTTTTTCTATCGAATTAGTGCGACCAATTTAGCTAAGTTTAGTTAAAAAAAAACAAAAATGTTAACTATATTATTCGACTTATACATTAAAAATAAACAATTTTTTTTTTAAAAGTATTTAATTGTAATTATTCTACACAGTTCTTATACATAGACAACTTCCAAAAGACTTCCTAAAATAAAGTTACAGTATTCACACAGTGGATTCTAAAGCTTAAATATATTTGTAGATACACAATACATGGCTTTTACACACGGATCCTCTCTTATTTGGTATTCGTACTCTCACTCCGACACATTTCACCGACGACTTGCTGGAGATCTTGAACTCTGTTATTGGATTATTGTTTAAAATATTAATAGAAAAATATGAATCTTCCTGAAATATTATGTCTTTACTGTAAAATTTTAGTTGATTACGAACATGATGAAATAAACTGTCTGTTTAACTGAACTGTCTTTACTTTTCTTTAAAAGGGGATTGCCTTCTTTTATAAATTTTGGATACAATTAGTAAGATATTTAGAATATTTTTGATTCCCAGACTGACACTAAAACTTATAAAAATAATTCTTTATCCCTTTTATTTTTTACCTGTATTTTTTTGCTTTGTTTATACTTTTACTAGCAGATAAGTTCAGTGAACTTTAGTTCAGTGACTCTACAAGAACGATTACCATTGGATCACCCAGGTTTCACAAATATTTAAATTATAATATTTAGTCCATAACGGACACTTCATTTTAAGTATAAAATATCAAATATAGCATTAAGGATACTGAAAAGATTTTGTCCATATATTTAAAAGTATAAAAGTGTAGTTATACGGCACAGTATGTTTTTTTAGGAATAGATTTTTAAACTTATTTAATAAAATTTAATGCTCATAACTTATGAATGAATAAAACCTGTTAAATTATTTTTTAAGGCATATGCGAGGTCAAATGAGATTACTGGTCACTTTATAGGAAGTGTTAATCACTACCCATGCTTTACTAAGAGCGTTGCCGATCTTTGAGCATCCAGGTTTTGTTTTTAAGTAAACCATGTCTTATCATCTTGGAAATACGACGACTATAGTAAAATTTAAATTTTTGATAATGCGTTGCATTTTAACTATTTTTTTTCCGATTTAGGGAATTCTTCCGATACAAAATTATTCTGTATGTGGGCAAATATGTGTATAAAAATTAACTATTTTAATTCCGTTTTTCACATTTGACCTTTCACACGATACACAAAACATTATATACGTGTAGACTCTTTTATCAGACTTGTTTTTAAGTATATTAGAAACTTATGAACTCGTTATGGAGTAGATTTAATCTTAAGATTATTGACTGTAGGTATATCTATTATGTTAAAATTTAAACCTTTTCATTAACAAATGTTATTAAATACGTATTGTAAAAGTTTATACCATTTCTTTTGCAACGGCCAAATTGATCAAACTACTAAAATCCCAAACCTTAATTAATATTTTTTTATCTATTTTTTGAGCTACGTATTCGCTAGTTAAATAAAATAAAGCGATATTGCGATGACTTGTTAATGTCAAACGGCAGTATTCTCTCTTCTTTTCATTAAGTTTGCAATGCGGTATGATAAGTAACATTTTTTTTTATCACGGTTGTTCCGTAAACATGAGTACGACCGATATTTTATTTGACAAAATACTTTGTGTTAATTTGATAAATTATGGTATGTTAATTAAATTTAAAATGTATCTTTAAAAGATTCAACCGATAACGGCTAGTCGAGACTTCAAGAAACTACAAGTAAACACGGGCGAAATTACAATTACAGTCATTGATCCAAATCAAAAGTAAACCGTATTATTGCAGATAAAGGTGGCTTTTTTAAAGTAGCAGATAAAGAATTTAATTGTTATGACAAGTTCGTCTCGTGCTAACGGGTAGAACTCGTTGTAAGTGTAATAAAATCAATGCTTTCCACGACAGAAACTAGCAGTATTATATCGTGGTAAGATGCTATGGGTAATTTTCAACTCACAATAAGTTGTTCGATGAACCAGGTTGCAAAAGATTCTCCTCTGAAGCTTTGGATAAAGTTGAGATACCTTTGTCTTTTATGCGCGTAACGATGCCGGAGGGCTAAGTACGATTCGAAGTAGTGGTTTTAGTGTGAAATCGATAAAAAAATTGGGTTGGATTCACACAATCGCAATGCCTATAACTACTACATGCCCTCGAACTTTAGCAAGCAAGAAGTAGAGTGACCGATTGCACTCAGTTCAGTTTTACCAAGTATATAAAAGTTTATTGTTAACAACAATGTTTAAAATAGTTTTTGCAAGTGAAAGAATTGAAAGCATAAATAAATTTTAGGTACCTAACTGTTTGCTTTTATACTAATGACAGTATATGTTCTCAGTCAACAAGGGAAGTCATAACTTAACGTTACGAAAATTTAATCATAGGTTTTGATATTGATAAATCCATTTATAACAAACTATGCCTTCCATTACGTAAAACAGAATAAGACATAAATTATTAAGAAGATAACTTTCAAAGTGGCATCAAAAATCTCTGCGTCATTCAAAGTGTGCGGTCAGGGTCCAACTCTCGGACGCTTGCAATTAGTTTTTGCATTAGAGTCAAATGCGGTTAGCAAAAAGATTCGCCAGCAAACTACTCGTACTTACTTAATTTTATCGTTGAAACTTGTAAGAAATGTAGTTAAACGTCTTTTTGCTTACTGTTACCTTCCGATTCATTCATTTGTTGTTTTTCAGATTACATTTTGGAACTTTGTAAAAACGTTTTGATATTTTACAATATAGTTGGAAATAGGTACCTTTTTACTTATTTATAATCGGTAGATATTGTCATTTGATGTAATGAGAGTACCATGGTCCTCTGACATTACTTTACAAAAGTTAATAAGTCAATAAGTAAACGTCTTTGTTAACATTCTAATTTTTGTAACTAGCTATGGTACATAAAATAAATATATTTATTTATCAGTCAATAATCTTTCTTAGTCAATAAGCTTTATTTGTAGAATAATATTACATTTTTTTAATAAATTAAACTACTGTTGAAGGATTACAAGCAGTATTTCACATATACACTACTACATCAAACTACGTCAGCCATTTTTACATAGTCACAAGACCAAAAGGCCGTATATAGCGTGTTATTGATAATGTTTGTTTACAGCCTCGGAATAACATTAGTTTTTTAACATCAAATATTTCTCTATTTATAAATTAAAATATTTTTTTATTATAAAAATTACATCATATTTTTTTTACAAAGAAATTCTGTATCCATTAGAAAAAAAAAATATTTTTATTACACATATTTTTATTAATTAACTTCTCTCTACTCGGAAACAATTGGTACTGAACAATTATTATTATTATTTGAAATTTATAATCTTTTTTACCTCAATGAAATTAATTTCTAAGATAAATAAATAACATATTTACTTTATTCAAAACTAAACTAAATTACATCAGACATATACAAAGCGTCAAAATTGCGACCCAAAGCGGAGCTCCGACGCCAGCAATTAAGTTTTTCTTGTCAGTAATTAGTGTGGCCAATTAAACTCAGTTCAGTTACACTCAGGACGTTAAAGATATTTTGTTATTTCATGATTATCACAGAAACGTAAAAATAACCTTTTTTTCATAAACGGCTTATGGATTAAAAATTAATAAGCTTGTTTTTAGATGTTTATATTTTTTTGGTGTTTATTTACATCGCGGTTATAAAGTTCTTATGTAGAAAACTCAAATCAAGGAAAACTTCAAAAAGGGTTCATTTATACCTGATAACGTTTTGGTAATAAAGTTCAAATAAAACAGAACTTGCATGATTTAAATTTTTACTAGAACTGTTTTTGTAAGCAGATGCTTTAAAATAGAGGTTTGATTCACATCGTTTTTATAGTATCATGATTTTATGAATGAAAACGTTTACCGCCAGACTAAATTTTTTGGTTTACTAACATTATTTAGTTGCCAAAATAATGTGAGTAGACCAAATGAATAAATAGTTAGTAATCAATTTAAACCGAGTCATTTCTTAAATTTTAGTAAATTAAGAAATATGATGATGATTACTCCGACCGATTTCGGCCATGGCGACCACTTCGAACCTTTAATTATGTCGACGCTGATGCGCACGTATATGGCTATTGTAGCCAATTTTGGCAGCAAACTCCCGCGCACAGTGTGGGCACGTGAGCTTACCACTGATATAGTTATAATTCATGGCGACGGGAGGACGGGCCTTCAACTCATTGCGTTTAGCGTCGAGGTCTGCTTTACGCTGCTCCTCGAAGTCGCGGATACGCCTCCTTATAAGACCGCGCCATTCTGGCCGTTGTGCTGCCAGACCCTCAAATTGAGAGGGCTCGATGTTGCACCTTTTCATGTGTCTTTTCTGAACATCTTTGTATCGGAGGAGTTGACCGCCATGCTTTCGCTTGCCCTCCTCTAGCTCAGAATAGAAGATGCGCTTCGCTACTCTCTCCTCCGCCATCCGGAAAACGTGGCCGCACCACCGAAGCTGCCGATGCATTAAATGGGCTTCAATGCCACCGACATTGGCTCGTCTTAGAACTTCGGTGTTGCGCATTCGGTCGGACCATCTGATCTTCATGATGGTGCGAAGGCATTTGAGGTGGAATTGATCAAGAGTGCGTATGTGGTGGCGATAAACACACCAGGTCTCAGAGGAGTACAGAAGGTTTGGAAGCACAATTGCCATATATACCGAGATTTTTGTGGTTAGTTTAAGGTCGTGTGAGCAGAAAACTTTTGAGCGCAGCTTTCCAAATGCAGCAGCTGCAGCACTGATTCTGCTATTGATCTCAGCATGAAGGTCACATTTGGCTGTTATGGTGTTCCCCAGATAACGAAACTTGTCAACCTGTTTCAGTATATCGTCACCAAGCTTAATTGTCAGTGTGTCATGGCAATGTGTGTCTAGGGACATCACTTCCGTCTTTTTGACACTAATCTTTAGGCCGAATTTGCAGCATGCTTGGTGAAAACTGGACATCAAATGTTGCAGGCCATCTGGGGATTCTGCGAGAAAGCACAAGTCATCGGCATACATAATTTCAGTAACTAGTGCATGCGAGACTTTGGTACGCGCCTTAAGTCTAGCCAAATTGAAAAGACTGCCATCTGTGCGAAAACGGATTCTAACTCCTTCGGAGACAGTGTTTAGGACCTCCTTGACTACTACCGCAAAGTATAAGGCGAACAGGGTGGGTGCTAGTACACACCCTTGCTTCACCCCACAGGTGACGGGGAAGAAAGCAGACCTTTCACCATCTACAGAGACACAGCACTGCATATCGTCATGCAGGAGTCTTAAGAGGCGCAGAAACTTCTCCGTGCACCCTAGCTTTCCTAGCACTATCCAGAGAGCTTCACGAGGCACACTATCAAATGCTTTCTCTAAATCAACAAAGCAGAAGTACAGATGACGATGTTGTTCTCTACATTTTTCCTGCAGTTGACGCACGGAAAAAATTGCTTCACAAGTGCCTCGGTCAGCTCGGAAGCCAAACTGGGTTTCGGGCAGAATCTTTTCTGACAGATCTTTCAGGCGGTTTAATAAGACTCTTGCGAAGGTTTTTCCAGGGACCGACAGTAACGAAATACCGCGATATGAGTCGCAGTCACTACGGTTACCCTTGTTCTTGTAGAGGGCACTGATGCAGGACACTTTAAACTCTTTCGGGACTCTCTCTTCCTCCCACATTCGAACAAAAATTTGCCATAGCGACGTGTGCAGCCCCGTACCGCCATATTTTAGTACTTCGCCCGGTATAAGATCAATACCGACCGCCCGATTATTATGCTGCTGTTTGATGGCAGTTACGACCTCGTCACACAACAGGGGCTTGTCCAGCTCGGTGGCTAAGGGAAGTTGAGGTAATAAACTGATATTATGCAGATCAGCTGATCGATCTACGTTAAGCAGGTTGTTAAAATGTTCCGCCCAACGTTCCAATACATCCTCCTTGCTGGTCAGGAGTCGTTTGCCGTTTAGAGACCTTAAAGGTACTCTAGCTTGTTGAGACGCCCCTATCAGCTTTCGCACCTCGCAATAAAACTCCCCAAGTTGATTTGTGTCTGCAAGGCACTGCATTTGACAAGCTTTGTCCCGCCACCACTTGTCTTTTATTTGCCGAGACAGCCTGCGCAATTCTTGGTCACTCTCTTTGACCGCCGCAACACCTTTACCTCTTTGATGATGCTGTCGCAAGAGATCTCGATGTTTGTCGAATGCTGCTTTGAGAACTTCGCTATTGTCATCAAACCAGTCTTCGCTACGCCGGTCTTTCGTACCCAAAATAGCGGAAGCGGCTTCCATGAGATGACATGATAAAGTTTTCCAAGCAGCACTGACATCACCTGTCTCATTTAACAGCAAAGGTATTTTAGATACATCTTCAACATATTTTGCCCTCACCTCGTGATCTTTCAACCTATCCACGTTAAAATACACAGGCTTTTTCATTGAGGATCTACGAGGTTTACGGAGGTAGAGTCGCAGTCTTGTGATAATAAGTCGGTGGTCAGTCCAGCAGTGAGCACCACGCATGACGCGGGTGATCTGAACTTGACCGATGTCTCTTTGCCGCATAATAGCATAATCGATCAAATGCCAGTGTTTGGATCGCGGGTGCATCCACGTCTTCTTGTGTTTAGCGGCAAGTCTGAACATAGTGTTCGTAATCGCTAGATGGTATTGAGCACAAAGACTAAGTAGCAACTGACCATTGTTGTTCATGTTGCCGACTCCGTGTCGCCCCAGAACCCCAGGCCAAGCCTCATAGTCCCGACCAACTCTGGCATTGAAATCGCCCAGCAATAAAATTTGCTCTCTGGCATTTATGCTGTCAAGGCATTGTGATAACTCCTCATAGAATTTGTCCTTAATATCATCAGACTTGTCTAGCGTTGGAGCATAGACACTGATGACATTAAGGTAGTTGTCTTTGTTTATGTGAAGGCGCAGTGTGGTAACGCGGTCCGAGATGTGTGCAGGACATTCTTGCAGTCTCTTTGCTAAATGATTTTTTATGGCAAACCCTACCCCTGAACGTCGAGGTTCGCTTGCAGGGGTACCTTTCCAGAAGAAAGTGTAGCCACCTCCATCTTCCACTAGCTCTCCTTCATCAGCAAGATGTGTTTCGCTGAGCGCAGCCACATCCACGTTATAGCGATGGAGTTCACGAGCAACTATGGTGGTTTTGCGTTCAGGGCAGGCGTTGCCATCTCGATCAATGAGAGTTCTCACGTTCCACGCGCCAAAAGTCATAATAGATGGATTTATGCATTTTTTATTTCTTTGGTTATTTCGACCACGAGTTAAGTGATGCGATGGCAGCCGTGGTTACTACCACCTTCCAGGTAGGGACGAGCATTTTTTAGGCCACCTTTTCTAGGCCCCTCCTCGGCTGAGCAAGGAGAGCAGTGCCTCCCTGAATAGGGCTGCTCTGTCATCCCAGTTGCTGCCGAATTTGCATTGTCGCCCCGATTAGCAATGCAAAAGCGACCACGGCATTTACACACACCTCTGGGACCGCCTATGTGCAGGAATCAGACAAAGCCCAGCTTGCACCACGCCAGACCTCTCTACTTCAACCCATCGCCATAGGACTTAACGGCATCGGAGTCCAAATTCGGAAGCGGTCAGTTGCGCAGGATATATTAAGGTGCGCAGACGTTTGCGCAAACGCAAGCGCACGCACTTAGTCCTCCCTCTCCACGATTCAGTGGAACGGAAAACCGCTACGACTGAAGGAGAGGTCAGATGCAGTGTCTGGCTGACGGTAACTACACGGGCCCTCTACCGTCACCCTTGGCTATCCACCTCGCCTTGCTGAGTCGCCGTATCCGCCAAGCCCTTTTGCATTATCTGCATTGGGTTGCCTTTCTCGCCGACACAGACTTTGTACTGTAAGCAGGAGGGGGCTGCTTGTGTTGGACCCAGGAGGGGATGGATGGGAATGGACATTGTGGAACAAAGAAAGGAAAACTGATAAAAGGATACTACTGTCTGGAAGATAGAAAGAGACAATAGAGGCTCGGGAAGCCGGGGTCGCGTACCCGTATACCACATCACAACTTTCGGTCCAGAAAGTGTGATGAAGTACCCTTGACAAGAAATATATATTTTCCTATAGTAAAATATTTGGAATTATGTACAGAAACGGGATTATTGACAAGGTCAGTTATATTATTATTATTACCTCGATATATTATAGACTCGTGTCTAATCGTGACCATGGAGCGTGTAACCCGTTAATAATCCCGTTTCTGTACATAATTCTAGTAAAAATAACCACGTTAATCTCAAAAAGTAAAATATTGTTCTATGGCTCAACTATATTAAGAATAGGGTCAGTTAAGTCTATTATAACCGGGTTATCTTTTGGTATTCCTACTTTTAGTTCGACACATGTTATCGTCCGCCTTCTGAAGATCTAGTATTTGTTGTTTGTAATGTTAGTCATATTTACTTATAATAATTTAAATGGTAAATACATTGGAATTTACATGTTTTAGTTCATAAGTTTCAACAGTAGCGCCACCTACACAATTAATTATGGAATATTATTTAGTATTTACTGTTAAATGTTTTAAGAATTAGAAGCATAGAATATTTTAACATAATGTTTAATCTTTTATTAATTATTGGAACTTATTATAAGGTATAAATAATATCATCTGTAAGTTGGTTATGAAATTGTAAATTACCCTCGCCTAAATATTATAGTGTTAAAATATTATAAAACGAGTTGTAAGGGCTGCTCTCGCCCATTCTATTACAAATGGTTGAATATTAAACATTGAAGTGCAAGTACTGTGTATTACTAAAACAAGTCTTAACAGTAATTATTGCATTCAAATATTAATTTCTCAAATAATATTACCTGTAAAATATTTTGTTGACAAAAATAAATAAGGTGAAGATTTAATTAATTTAAGTTAATTAATTTACGGTATCTTTTAAACTTTATTTTTATTTTTGCACAGCAAAAGCATAGTTTGTGTTAGCTTGACTAAATGACAATCAATCATTGTTTAAAACAAAATCTTATGTTTAGTCAAATCAAAGTTACGCATTTTTTTTTACCTCAACAAGGTATACAAAATATTGAAACTAGAACATAGAATTAGTATGAGTCACTTAGTAGTTTATTACTTAGTTTTTTTTTATTGTAGTTTGGGTACTTACAAACATTTTATTTTTGAAAATTCAAAAAAATATTTATATGTTCGGAAATAATATCTAATGTAAAAATATTCAGAAATCGTTTTTATTGCATCACGTATTGTAAACACTATAAATGCTTTTAAAATTGCAATAACAATAAAACATGTTAAAATCTTTAATGTAGAGTAAATGTAATTTTTCATAAAAAACGTGCGATCAACAATGAAACAAGGGCAAAAGACAACGTTCGAGTTAAGTCTAATAAAACTTGTAATAAATACAGACATCAGCAAAGACTCTACTGATATGTTGTAAATCATAAAGCCGGTTTTGTTTTATCTACAGTTAATGAATATAATAAATTCTTTTTTTCTTTTTGATTTTAATATTTTCTTATGATATTCATATACATTATTCATTATATTATTCATATATGCAGACAACTCTTTTTTGACGAAGGGTTACTTACCACTTGGATTTCTTGAAGACATAAGTTAAACCTTTATACACTTTTTTTTTCAATGTATAGTTTTTCTTGTTTTATATTATTGCAGGCACATAAAATAACAATGAAAAATAAAATATATTATGTTCAACAATCTAATAAATAGAGGAAGTTAAAAATATAAAATATAAATTGAAAAAATAATACTAAATCAATAATGAAAAACGAAAATCAATAAAATCAAACCACCCCGAGTGTATTTACAAGTTACTGTGACTGCATTATCATTGTGTATTTGTAGGAAGTGAATTATTACTTATAACTTGTAAAGTACTACTTACTTGCTATTATTTTAATATTGTGAGCATACGATGTCGAATTCTAGTACGCGGATAAATCAACAATGATTTTTGTCACATATTTAAATACTAATGTTAAATTTAAAAAAATATGTAAAAGTTACAATTGTTCTTTGAAAATATCTATAAACACGTATAGCTATGTTAAGCTTATTTAAATTTATATAAATATATAAAGAAAAATAAAGCGATACGGGTATGGATTCGAACCTCCGACGTCTGGGAAACCGTCCGCTTGCTCTACCAGTTGAGCTCGGTAGCTCAATTGGTAAAGCAAGCGAATCGCTTTATTGTTCATTCTATATTTATATAAAAATAAATCAAATGTTTTAATTTTATTACCATATTAAATAACGACAGCTAAAAATATAATATTTTTAGGATTTATGTAGAAATTTAATTAAAAAAATAATAAGAATTCAAAGTAATTGTCAAATTCACGTATTTCACGCTATTTAATACTACGAAAGCCAGATTACGACGTTATAACCAATTCAGTAATAAAACTGTGACATAAAACGACAAATCTACCACAGTAATAAAACGCAAGATAAGCTACTCAAAGATCACATCGACAATCACTATTCACACCTGCAGAGCTTCCGCTATCAAACGACTATGACACGATAATTAATAAACCTAACACTTGTTTACTAATTTATAGGAGTTGATGCCTACTAATTATTTAGAAATACCCTCGACTCCTAACAATATGAATTTTATCTATTTAGCACTTTCAAGTGTAAGCAGCCGCAACAGTAAGGAATAGCCGCGTAGCACAAGTTGTTTTACAGTTTATAATGAAAACTATTTTAAACTTAATTGTAGAGAAAAAAAGCAATTCTTTTCTTGCCCTACAAGGATTTGATTTGCTTTCATATCTTAGTTCTACCTGTAATTTAATTAAAGGTTAACTGTACATACATATTTGTTCAATTCTTTAGTATTACACTCATTAAATAAATTGTATAATAAAATTAATATCTATAGGGATATACGCTTATGAGCTTTTTATTTTACATAATATTCATAAAAAATAGCATTATATCTAATGTATATATTATTATTAGTTAATTTTCATATCACACGCTCCCTTAAAAATAATTAAACTACTTTATTTTTTTAATTAAAGGTATTCATGGTTATATTCAATGACTATCAAAATGAAACAAAACCCTTCTAGAATAACATAAGATATTTTTTTTCTATTTCATCCATATTACATTTATAATTTCTTTATTTGTGAAGTCGATCGAAACGGTGACTTTGCACTTGCACCAAGTCTCAATGCCTATTAGTACTACATGCGCTCAGACGGTAGCAATTAGGTTTTTACTGCCGAGAAGTAGAGTGGCCGATTGCACTCATTTTAGTTGTAGCAAGTATATAAAAGTCTATTATTAAACCAAGTTATTTAAAATGGTTTCTGTTCATACTTCGACTTAAATCAGTTTTTTATAGCTAATTGTTTGTTGATGCATTTATGAAGATGTACTCAGATATATGCGCTTAGATTTATGTAAATGTCCTGTTCTTTGGCCAAGTTCGAATCAATGTTATATAATTTACCATTTGTTTTTAATTGAAATACTTTAAAATAAGACAATTAAGTTGTAATAGATTTTTAGAAGTTACTTGTGCGAAAATGTTTTAAAATATAATTTCGGTGAACTGTTTAAATAAATTATCTATATAAAAAATATTTCTCAAGGTATATTAACCCATTTTAAAAATATATTGTCGTAAATAAGCAGCTGCAACTTAATGGTTATATTATTGATTTTATTATAAGAAAAATGGGTTCATTTCTATTTATGTATCGTGAGTATCATAAAACAGAATTTTTATAATACTATGGAATGAAAATTTGCATCGAAAAATATATTGGTTTTAAATAATAATCTATAATGTAAGTATTTGATGTACAATTATTATAAATAAATTATCCTTTCTTATTCATATAAGAGATTAGCTAATGGTCATCCATTAGCTAACAACATATGTCTATGCTGAGGTGACAAAGTATTATTCAATATGAGTTGAGTTTAATGTATAAAAAATAATATTTTTTGGTTATTATTTATTTTTCTTTAATTTATTAATATTACGGACATTGTTGATAATTTTGTTACTCAATACTAATTTAAGTATGATGTTCCAGGTGGATATTTACTGTTAAGACTTGTTTTAGTAATACACAGTACTTGCACTTCAATGTTTAATATCCAACCATTTGTAATAGAATGGGCGAGAGCAGCCCTTACAACTCGTTTTATAATATTTTAACACTATAATATTTAGGCTAGGGGAAATATAAATTTCATAACCAACTTACAGATGATGTTATTTATACCTTATAATAAGTTCTAATAATTAATAAAAGATTAAACATTATGTTAAAATATTCTATGCTTCTAATTCTTAAAACATTTAACAGTAAATACTAAATAATATTCCATAATTAATTATGTAGGTGGCGCTACTGTTGAAACTTATGAACTAAAACATGTAAATTCCAATGTATTTACCATTTAAATTATTATAAATAAATATGACTAACACTCGGCCTTTCCTGATTTGTAATCTTACGACCTCGTAATTGTATCATTAATTTCTTTAATTACCAACCATCATATATTAAATGATGAATTTCTAATTTAATAAACATTCTGGAAACCAGTAGACCAAATGGTCATCTGAATTCAGGATCTTACAATATTATAGAGAAAAACAAATTATTAAAAATACAAGGCATCAAGAAAAAACATCCAATTATACTTTTAATGTGCGAAATTACATAACATTTATACAACATATAACTTTACTATCGGCCGTTTTGACATCTTATTAAGTCCTCGTAATATAATTATAATTTTTATCATAAATACTCATTAATTCATCACAAACTTTAAAATACATTACTATATAATATGTTTATACAAGCTTGTTCTCTTTGCACCGGACAAACCAGGCTGCTTACAAAAAGCCAGATCAACGGACATGCCGTTATGATCTGGTGCCCATGGACACACATCATCAACATGGGATATATCTCAATTTTACTATTACCACCGGAACACACACAGATGGTATTTCTTCTACTTTTACTACTACCACCGGAACACACACAGATGGTAGTTTATTCTTATTTTTTTTTATACCACGGGACGCACCCATTGATGGTATTTCTTATACTTTTACTACTACCACCGGAACACACACAGATGGTAGTTTATTCTTATTTTTTTTTATACCACGGGACGCACCCATTGATGGTATTTCTTATACTTTCACTAATACCATCGGATCACACCAGTATGGTAGTTTATTCTTATTTTTTTTATACCACGGGACGCACCCATTGATGGTATTTCTTATACTTTCACTAATACCATCGGATCACACCAGTATGGTAGTTTATTCTTATTTTTTTTTATACCACTGGACGCACCCATTGATGGTATTTCTTATACTTTCACTTACCACTTACTTACCACGGGACACACCTACATAGTATTTCATACTTACCTTTACTATTGGACACACCAACATGGCATCAATTTCTTATTTTTACTACGGGACACACAAACATGTTATTACGTTATCATTTTTACACCAACATGGTACTTTACATTTATTTTTACCACGTAACACACCAACTTGGTACACAACACATTATTCAATAAATTACTTATTAATATCATTGTTATGAACATATTGTTAGTCATATTTATTTATAATAATTTAAATGGTAAATACATTGGAATTTACATGTTTTAGTTCATAAGTTTCAACAGTAGCGCCACCTACACAATTAATTATGGAATATTATTTAGTATTTACTGTTAAATGTTTTAAGAATTAGAAGCATAGAATATTTTAACATAATGTTTAATATTTTATTAATTATTGGAACTTATTATAAGGTATGAATAATATCATCTGTAAGTTGGTTATGAAATTGTAAATTACCCTCGCCTAAATATTATAGTGTTAAAATATTATAAAACGAGTTGTAAGGGCTGCTCTCGCCCATTCTATTACAAATGGTTGAATATTAAACATTGAAGTGCAAGTACTGTGTATTACTAAAACAAGTCTTAACAATATATTTATTTTAACTTTTTAAAACTCATTCTAAGCAAATAAATCTTTAACTAATAAAAGCAAACCAAGCTCATTTTGTTAGGCTATATTAGACTACAGAGATTCTTGACTTTGAAATTCATACTATGCCTGGGTTTTGTTGGAAGTAGCAAGTTGTTTTTACTTTGTATTACGTTTGTATTGTTATATTTGTTTAGTTTCTTTATATTTTTTTAAAGAAAAATTAATTTTAAATGATGTGGTATTTTATCAAAACAGTTTTAAATTTTACATCTTAAGAAAATGTTCATTCACCCGAATTTAGAAAATTTTAATACTTTAACGGTAGTTAATAAAGAAGCTACATTTAGTTATTAACCATAACACGATTTAAAATTCACGACAATTGTAATATTTATATATATTTCTCTATATTACTCTGGAATGACCTACCGTTAGAAATTCAAACTTCTAAATCACTCAATTTTCAAAAATCGTTTGAAGCAATATTATTTATCTACGCAATATATATTTTTATCATAAGTATGTTTACCATATATTATATAGGTTATCTATTTTATTCTATTTATTTATATATATGGATATATGTATGTATATGTATGTGCGTAGGTGTATATTTATATATAATCATTATTATTTAATTACTTATATAATTAAAAACGATAGTTTTTATTTTTATTGTGTCCTTATGTATAAATTCTTATTCTCGTTGTAGTATGCTCGCACTATCCTATGACCTTGCAAATATTCATTACTCATCAAAGCTTGTCTGTAAGAGATCGCTTTTAAGCGATAAGACCGCCTTTGCACAAAAATTTCTTACTGTATCAACATCCTACTACTGTAATTTCTTGTAATAATTGTATGTGCAATAAGTTTTTAAAATAAAATAAATATTTCTTTTTATTTAAGAAATTGTAAAAAGTTAGGGGTCGAGGGTACTTCTAGATAATTAGTAGGCATCAAGTGCTATAAGCATTAAGTCCGCCAATTGTATAAATTTCTTTGTCTAATAAAGATTTTATAAATAAATAAATATAAATAAAATTTTTACATTTTTACATTTTTTATTTACTCTGTCCGTATCAATATTGAAAATATTCTTAACTAAAAAAAAAATAATCATTAGTGGGAATAGAACATTTTTATAGTCCTCCTTTTTATTTTGAGGATGTAACAATACTTTTCATACAATTGGGGAACATTATAAAACCAAGCATATTTCTTTAGAAGTTTACTATTTATATTATTATTTCCAATTATTCTAATTTGCACTAAATCAATAACTAAGGATTAACTAATTTATTTATAAAGCATTAAAACGTAAGTCAATTAAATTTTCAATCACTTGTTATAAAAGTGTTATTAATTTTATTCCGAGTTTGAAATCGTAATTTTGTACCTTGTATACCTACATCTAGTTTACTATATAATCGAAACAATGAATGATACAATTATTCAAAACGTATTTTATTTTTTGTTTTATTATTATCTACAATATAAATTATTTAATAGAATTCAACTGCATTAAATTTTACAAACGTTATACTGAAAATAATACGATTCTTGGAAATTTAGGGGGTTGGGGCTTGGGGTTTAGGAGGCCGTGCCATATATAATATTACTTCTTATACCCTAAGATACGACAATATATATTCCTTGCTAATTTTCTTATGTTTCTCTTGTCTAGAGTTCAAGTTACCAGAGTCTTTAAGTCTAACGTGTTTATGTTTCATATTGCTAATAAGAATATTTAGGAGGCATGTTTTATAATAATTCTATTTTAAGTAATAAACAGTCATAATCTAGAAAATTATATATTTTCTAAAGTTCATCAATTTGAAATACCTAATTTGAACTATCTGAACTGTCAGTTATGGTATATTGTTTAGGCATGCAATTATTTCTTGTTTAGTAAAACTTTTACTGTAGATTTTAATTCCTCGATTTGACAGTTCAAAAACGCGTGTAAGATAATTCATCGTAGTTTCTTTTCTTTAACATACTATCGGAAATTAAATAATCGAGTGCCACGCATATCGTTTAAAGTTTTTTTTTTTAATAGGGATTTAGTAGACCTAATTGCTTGCTTTATTTTTTTTTACAATTTAATACGAAATGTACGCGTTTACTGGTTTAGTTTAAAATCGATATAAATGTTAAACCTATATCATCATCATTATGAAATAATTTATCGATTCTAACGAATTTATTTCGGAAAAACCTATTGCGTTTTCAATAATCGATTGAAATTTAAGATCATAAATTCGTACAGATACCTACTACTGAGAACTTAACACTCAGATCAGGAAGAAAGTACTTGGTCGACCTCTTCTTCCAGTAGCTGTAGGTGATGTTGACATGTTGTTAATTTTCATAACACAGCAACGAATTCCCTTCCAGATTAGAAGTCAAGTAGTAGTTTAGAGTTTTCCATCTCCGACGTATGTCTTCACCAAAGACTCCAAGCGATGTAAACATGTATGGAGAGATATTGTATTAATAACACTGTAATGTTTTGGTAAATATTCAGGCTCTTATTGTATTTCGCATATGATTGAACTTTAACAGGATATGGTTAATAGTGAATATGATATATATGATGAATAGAATTTAATAGTAGTGCTATTAACTTCAAGCTACAAAGTTATTAATATTCTATATTGAGCATGCTGCCGAATAACCAGCTAGATAATTAGCCGGCTAAGCAGATGGCAAAACGTGGGTATTAAGAAAAAAAAAAAAGAAAAAAAACTTACGCACTTGCAATATCATTTTAAATCTACGACTCGTTGTCGCTTGAGGTTACTACAGCAGCACTCGGAGAAGGCCCAAATAGTAACTTTAACGTCGTCTCTTATTTTCGTGGCTTTTCAACGGCAGTGGCAGCACTCCATCTTCATCAGCATTCTTAGACGTAACTTTAACGTAGTCTCTTATTTTCGTGGCTTTTCAACAGCAGTGGCAGCACTCTATCTTCATCAGCATTCTTGGACAGGATATCTTGCGAACGGTGTATATAGACACGTGGCGCGTAATACTACAGCGGTCGAACACTTCTGACTTGTTAAGACTTGTTTTAGTAATACACAGTACTTGCACTTCAATGTTTAATATTCAACCATTTGTAATAGAATGGGCGAGAGCAGCCCTTACAACTCGTTTTATAATATTTTAACACTATAATATTTAGGCGAGGGTAATTTACAATTTCATAACCAACTTACAGATGATATTATTTATACCTTATAATAAGTTCTAATAATTATTAATAAAAGATTAAACATTATGTTAAAATATTCTATGCTTCTAATTCTTAAAACATTTAACAGTAAATACTAAATAATATTCCATAATTAATTGTGTAGGTGGCGCTACTGTTGAAACTTATGAACTAAAACATGTAAATTCCAATGTATTTACCATTTAAATTATTATAAGTAAATATGACTAACATTACATATACCTCTTTATTTGATTTAATATATGTATTACTATAAAAAAATATTTTTTTGCCGACCATAATATTAATAGTAATTGATTACATACATTTGTACACATGAAGCTAATTAAATATGTACATAATAAATTATGCTAACATTTCACATTTGTTCAGTCCTACGCAAAGTGTTAAACTAAATGGTATCAAGAACGTTGTATCAAGAAGTTCGAGTCTGTCGCAACAAGGGAAATAACTGCTCTAATTATTGTTATGAAAATTTAATACCCTTTTAGTTAATTTTAGCTATTACTTAATTAAAGTTTCAGGTTTTAATAAATTAATTTAGCATAGTAGCAGTTGATTTTGTATAGTTATATAATGGATGCTCATGTTTTTCTTTTCTAGATGTAAAAGAGTTGAATATTAAATTTAAATAATCGGAATCATACATTTTATAGTAGTAGAAGTAACATTTATTCAAGTGTTTATTTGTTGTTAATGTAGGTAAGGTGGCCTAAAATTGTTTTACAACACATATGTGATTTAAAATTATAAAACTTATTAAACCATTTCTTAAGTTGACAGTTATGACAATACACACTATAACTGAATTACAACCAGCGTGTCTGTTTATATTAAACAACATGGGTCAACCTTACCTGATCACAAGTAATCTTGAATTATGTATGAGTTACGAGCATACAGTGTTTATTCACAGCGTCGGAGTTAAATTAGTTCTGTAACGTTGGATTATTTCTTTATTTATAAATTAACATTTATTATTAAAATTTACAAATAATAATAATTTAATAATAATAAGTTTATAATCAAATACCTATTTTTAACTGTAAAACAAAAACTGTAAAAAAACAGTACTTACAAGTTATTGGTAAAAGAGTAAGTTCTGGTTCAGTAACTTACTAATTAGAATGCCCTGCTTACAATGTTGAGTGTGAACAAAGTGGACTCTTTAGCCACATTAGTGAAGCGTAGCCGCGTAGCAGATGCTACAACTTAATGCTTACAATCTGAAGCTAGTTTAAACTTAGTTACGCAGTAACATATTCGTCTTACTACTATCATAAGCACATTTTGAATACAATCACTAAATATGTAAACATATGTGTGTGTAAATATCGTGACAGTTTGAGTCTGTCCATCACTCGGATGATAGCTAAAAGTTTTGATTGGTAGTAATTGCCATGGCACAATGGATATATAATTTTCTAGTATATGATAAAAAAACAATTAAGACAAAAATATGAAACTACCTGAAATATTGTTTTTATTCATATCTTTTAAACAATAAAAATTTTTACCCCGAAAAATCAAGAATTTGGAATTAGAAGGACTAGCAGTTTCAAAAATATGAGCAGACAAATAAAGATACGCCTATAGAATTTTTTTAATTAATTATTAAGTTTAAATAATCAAATAAAATATAATTATGTACGTTAATTACTTCTTCTTTTTATGTGATGATAGCGCTATATGTCAACTTCGAACCAAAGTTACGAGGGTTCTATAGCACTAAGATTAATCCACAGAAGACTCAGTTGAATATCATTTTTAGTTTATCATCATATCACAACCTTATTAAAAATCGTTAAGGTGGTCTGAATTTTATAATTATAGAAATTTTATGGCTTAACCAAAGATTTTCTAAATGAGAATGATCTTTGATGTACATAATATAATAATAACATTTTTAAATTCAGAGGATTCACTCATTTACAATTATAATTATATTTTTGAATGATTAAATCTATAAAACAAAGTTGAGTTGAGTGCACGTACACAGACTCAATGCCTTAATAAAACAACATGCGCTCGGAATATAGGCTTTTACTGCCGCGTGTAGAAAGGCCGATTGCACTCAGTTCAGTTAGAGCAGGTATATAAAAGTTTGTTGTTAATAATATTGTTTACAATTGATTTTGTAAGTAACACGGTTTATATTTCATATTTATAAAATATGTTCACACAACATACGGGAATTAATCATTATTATATTTCTATTCCATTTTAGTATATTTTACCTCTGTAACCTAATTATAGTCTTAGATAATAATAAAATAATTTATATTAAATTAGTCTTAACACATTTTTTGTCTGGAATATCATTAAGATGAAATGAAATATATTATTAAGAAGAAAACTTTTAACGTAGTATAAAAATCAATATACACTGTCACTTCGTCATTCAAAGCATGCGGTCAATCCAAGTTGACGTTTGAAACTACTTTTCGCATCCGAATCGAATGCGGTTAGCAAAAAGCCTCGTCAGCAAACAACTTACTTACGTTATTGTACTGTTGAAACTTGTAAAAAAATATCCAAAAAGCGTCCTATAAATTTTAGGACGTTTTGTAAATAGAGTTCAGTAATAAAACAGTAGGTATTTACGTACTTCTATTTTTATAAACCGATGCTGGAAGAGGAAAGTTCGATTTACATCGGTTTTTTTATTATTAACAATTTATAAATGTAGTTATAAAGAAAAGTTTCTATTTAAAGAACTTTTAGTCAATAAATTTAAAGCGAGGTGTTTCTTTTATCTTTGTGAGTTTTCTTTTTTAACCGACTTCTTCAAAAAGGAGGTGGTTCTCAATTCGGCCGGTATATATATATTTTATAAGTATGTACACTGATTTCTCCGCGGTTTCTGAACCGATTTACGTAATTCTTTTCTTGTTTGATGCCGAACAGTTTCGAACTGGTCCCATAAAAAAATAATTTAGGTAGGCCCATTAGTTTTTATTTTATGACCATTTTTGTCAAAGTACATGGTACTTCAGAATATTGATTTATGGTGGTTATAATATTATGCTCATTCATTTAACGAAGTCTTTGTGAAGTCTGACGCGTTGTTGTTAGCCGGTTCTCACGTTGCTGAGCAGACTCGGTTGCTGTACGGTTTCGTATCACTTCTTATCTTTGAGCCCTCTACTCAGTCAACTCGTTCTCTAAAAATATTTTAACTATTGTTTGAAAATATCTATAAACATGTATAGCCATGTTCAGCTTACTTAAATTTATATAAATATAGAATGAAAAATAAACCGATACGGGCAGGGATTCGAACCCTCGACTACTAGGAAAACCGTCCCGTTTTTCTTAACTATTTTAACTATTTCTTATAATAAGTTCTAATAATTTATAAAAAAATAAAAATTATATTAAAATATTCTATGCTTCTAATTCTTAAAACATTTAACAGTAAATACTAAATAACATTCCATAATTAATTACCTATGTGGCGCTACTGCTGTATACCATTTCGATACTTATGAACTAAAACGTGTAAATACCGATGTATTTACCATTTAAATTATTATAAATAAATATTACTAACACTAACAAATTATTTTTATGTATTATGTCTTTTTAACGAAGATTAAAGCACGCTGCTTGCAGTGTCGAGTATAAACATAGTGGACTCAAGCCACAACAATGAAGTTTAGCTGCTTATCAGTTGCTCAAATCTCTCATAAACTTATATTTGAAAATTTAAGTATATTTTATTTATTTGCCATTAATCCAATCAATTCTTAAAATGGTAATTAAAATACGGATCAATAGCGTAAAAACAAGTTTTAGCCTTGTATTTAATGTGGAATAGTTAAGTTCAAAAAAAGTGTACAAAACTGAAAACAATGACTTAGCAAAAAGAGCTTAATATTTTTTTTTATATGATCTAGGGCAATGCTTGACTACATTCCACCTGATGGTAAGTGAAATATAGTCTTAGATGGTAAGGCGCATTGCCCTAGCAACCTATAACCTTAATATCGATTTATAAAATAATAAATATGATAGATACTATATAAACTATTTATTTTTTGACGGTCATGGTGTTGCTTATTATAAAGGGATAACATGCAGCGTGTCTGAGTGTGTCAACCCAGATAGGTCACCTGTAACCGATCACAAGTCATCTTGAATCATGTATGAGAAACGAGATTGCAGTGTTTATTCACAGCGTCGAAGATAAATTAGTTCTCTAAAAAGTCATTATCTAAAAAGTTATTTACGAACACAAACCTGAGACTCCTACTGAAGATTTTCAAGCCAACCCACCAACTTTGGAGGAAATCAATAAAATAATTAAAATGAAACCATCTAAGTCAGCACCAGGTCCGGATGGTATCCCTTATATAGTTTACAAAAAATGTCCGTCGCTCCATAAACATCTTTCAAATATATTCGGTAAAATCTGGTCAAGAAAGCAAATACCGGTATCGTTCGGAAAAGCCCTTTTTGTCCTCATTCCGAAAAACGACAATGTCAATAATCCCAAGGATACTAGACCGATAGCCCTAACAAATACAATTTCCAAAATATTTTTCTCTTTTTTACAAACTAAAATGACGCAATTCATGATTAACAATAGATATTTCAGGCCTAATCACCAGAAAGGGTTTTTGCCCGGAATTTCTGGATGCCTGGAACATAATACGTTAATATCGGAAAGCCTTAAAGATGCTAGAACTAGCGAGAGACAAATTACGGTTTGTTGGATAGACTTAGAAAACGCCTTTGGGTCGGTACGACATGAACTAATGATGTTCGCGCTTAAATGGTATAACTTTCCTATGGTAGTTCGCGACATTATTGCATCATATTATTCAAAATTAAAATTCTCAATAATTTTTAATGAAAACCATTCAAAACCACTTAATTATAACGTTGGTTTATTTCAGGGCTGTTGTATTTCTCCTATTATATTTAATATAGTTATTAATATTTTAATAGACAAATTAATTAGAAATGAAAAAAAGTGGGGCTATCAGTTTAAGTTCAACAACAAATACACAGAATCCATACTAGCTTTTGCAGATGATCTCGCGATACTGACACGTAATCGGAAACAATGTCAGGTACTTTTAAATGTAGTTGAGGATTTCTGTACGTGGACAGGCGGATTGAGGACAAAACCAAGTAAATGTTTTAGTCTGTGTCTGGGTAGACGGAACACCAAATATACCTCTTACGATCCGGGTCTTATAATAGGCGGTCAGTGCGTTAGTACGGTTACGGAAGCAGCTTCGTTTAAATTTTTAGGTTAAAAAATAGATTACCAAGGCCGTACTCCATCGTTGGATGTAATAGTCGATAGCTTTTTAAACGATCTCAAAAAGGTAGACAACCAACCAATAAGTAACGTCAAAAAAGCTTGGATTTACGATAATTATTTAACATCACGTCTAAATTGGCCTTTCCTCGTGTATGATATAAATAAAACCCTTTTGTCAAAGTTAGATGCAAGCGTCATGAAGACATTGAAGTTATGGCTCGGGTTAGCGCACTCAGCGGACTCTTCAACCTTATTTAGAGACCGTAACAACTTTGGATTAAAATTAAAGAAACCATCGGAGCTCTACAAACATCTAAGAGTTACCAAAAGACATATCATCGGAAAATCTAAAGATGATACTGTAACTTCTCTCCCAAAAGACAAAGTTGCCTCAGAGCTCGAGTCACGACTTCAATTCCATAAAAAGTTTATGATAGGTGCTCAAACAAATAAAGTAGGGCTAGGATCAAGTAGGAAAGTTCAAGACATAGACATAACAAAATCTTTTATTCGACAAGACGAAAACGATAATTACCGACTCCACGCGATGAGCCTAGAAATTCAAAACGAATGGGTGACCATAGGAGATTTTTGTATTCCACTAGCTTTGAAGTGGCGCACCTTAATTTATGATTGGTCCCCAGCATTATTAAAATTCTATCTTAATGCATTCCAAATGACTCTCCCAGATCAAAGTAATTTAGTAAGATGGGGCAAAGCCACCGAAAAGTCTTGCAACATCTGTGGGGAGGCAATAGGAACCGCGAAACACCTATTAGTAGGGTGTAGGGTACTTCTAGATAAAGGTCAATACTCGCGTCGCCACGACAAGGTATTAGAAATCATACGGGAAGCGGTTAGTCTTTCAGTAGCAAGAGCGCGGAAGGGTATAACAACCACCGAACGATCTATAGAATTCGTTAAAGAAGGCTCCTCCAAAAAATCAAAAGCGAAGCCTTATTCAATATTAGGCGCGGCTCCTGATTGGATTCTCATGATGGACACGTATGAAAAGCATTACAAAAAACCTGGGGATGTTGGTGTTTCGTCATCCAGACCGGACTTATTCCTGTATTCGAAACATCTGAGGCGCGTGATACTTGTGGAGCTTACTGTTCCTTGGGAAACAAACATCCCAAGGGATCACACATTCAAGCTCAATAAGTATTACGAACTAACCAACGAACTGATCAGGAATAAATTTATAGTTAGTCTGTACGCGGTAGAAGTGGGAGCGAGAGGTATAACAGCAAAATCTCTCTATAGCCTACTTAAAGATCTTGGCCTTTCTAGAACAAGCATCGGTTCATTTCTAGAACGTACTTCAAAGGCGGCATTAGTAGGTTCTTTCCAAATTTGGTTAGGTAGGGAGAGGAGTGTTTAGGGTGAAGGTGAGCGTTTTTGCGCATAATAAAGGGGCCCCTTAAACCTACTCCTGGGTCGCAAGTCCCAGGCACTGCTTGCACTCCTCTCCTTGCAACGCGATGGGCCCGGCACCCGCACGGTGAATCCATGGATTGCTAAGAAGCTTCGTCTTATAAATGAATACTAATATTTTATTAATATTATAAAAAATTAATAACTAAATAGTGATATTTTTTTACTTAACCTAAGATTACCTCTTTTAACAATTACAATCTTTAGTGTTCCATATACAATATAAAAATCACGATTTATTTTATGAAAACGAACTGAAAAGATTTTGTTTATAATATTTGCTAATAATTTTTATTAAATTAATTTCATTAAATACAAAATACAAATTGAAGGTTAGTCATATAAAACATTTGAGACGGATTTTTCGAAAACAATATGTATATCGAGGGATGTAAATTATTACAGAAATACCAGAATTTTGTAATTAAATAGTAATATATGTATGAAAAGATCACTATCAATAATTACTAGTAATATTATATAATAAGTTAAATTATATATAATAATTAATAGTTAAACTACCTGTAATATTTTTTTAGTATTAAAATAAGTTGTATCTAAAATGTCGAGGAAGCAACAAGGGAATTAACTTATCAGATTATCGCTTAGGTACTATTAAGGGTCTATATCGTTTTTTATTTTTGGTAGTCAACATGTAGTGTAACAAACATTTTATTTCTTCAATATTTTAATTAAATATTTTTGATTTTTTTTAAATTTGGAAATAATATTTTCCTACATAAAAAATATTCAAAGATCGTTATTATTGCATTGCTTTTACTTTTATTGGTAACTGGTATAAGGGCTTGTCAAATTGCAACAAAAATAAAAATATGTTGGAATCTGCAATGTAATTTTTTATAAAGCGTGCGGTTAATATTGAACTTTATTTTATTTTATTTCTATTTTGAAAACAAACAATGTAAGTGTTCAATTATTGAACTCTCATATTGTTGAACTTCAATATAATAAAACTTGTAATGAATGCAGAAATCGCCAAAATGTTTACTGAGAAATAAAAAATTGCATAAAATCAGTATTGTTCTTACCTGCATTAAAAAAAACTATAAGATAATAAAATCGATATCTTAATAAAAGGTGTCGAATCAAGTTTAAATATAAGATACTAGAACTAATCTCAAACGAACTATTCAAACATAGTATGTTACTTACTTATTGCATATTTAGTTCAACAATCTAAATAAATATTATCCTTCAATCACCAAATTAAATAACGAAAACTAAAGACATGAAAAAAAGGATGTCACACTCTTCCTAACCATTTAATATAAACAATAAGTACATAAGTGTGTTAATTAAATAATATGACAACGAAAGAGTTAAGACTACAATCCTTAGAATGTATTCTGTAGTGGATACTACTGTTAATTTTAATAAATAATTTAAATTACTTAAATAAATAAATGATTATGTAGACTACCTATTCAACACTATTAAGTGTAAGCGTAGATGGTAGGTAGTGTAGGTAGTGTAGGTAGTGTAGGTAGTGTAGCCGTGAAAGGTACTAATGATATAAATATGAGGTGTTGGAAGTTTATGAACTTTTTTTTTTTTTTTTTTTTTTTTTTTTTTTTTTTTTTTTTTTTTTTTTTTTTAAAAGAGTATAATATTATATATCACAATTAAATATAATGTCTTGTTTATTATTTTCATTATGTTTTCAGTAGTTGGTTGTTTAATTTAGACATACCAGGGTAGGTATAAAATGAAATTAGTGACTTTACAAAATATGCATAATCTTTTTTTATAGAATAATATAGATTAAAATATTACAATCAATAAGCATAATCAATAATAATCATCACAATCAATAAACCGACATGATGATACACCACACTTAACAGGAACACATGCAGCGTGTATGTGTGTGTGACAAACCACATCACCTTTACCTGATTAGAAGTCATCATGAATCTTGTATGTTATCTTGTAGGTCTCACACTGTTTATTCACAACGTCGGAGTTATATAAAAGCTGTAACTTCCCCGAAATTATTTACTATTTATTTATAAATATTAGATAATCGTTGCTTATGAAAATTAAAAAGAACTTAATAATTGAATGTTTCAAAATATTCATGAACATATTATATAGCCATCATTATATAGAAAGCGTCCCGTCGCGCTAAGAATTGAGCTAATATCTGCTACAGAAACATTACTAAAATTTACTCCGATTTTAATTTTATGCAAAGCTATATGACCTCAATCAAATCAATTATAAGTAATTAGCATATTAAATTAATTAAAAACTAATAATAATCACAGATATGTAAAGCGTCTATAATGGGACCATAAGCAGCGCTCGGACGCTAGCAATTAAGTTTTTCGGTCGGTGTAATTAGTGTGGCCAATTAAGCTCTGTTCAGTTACGCTCAGGCAATAAGAATATATTGTTTTACCATTATTTAAGCACAGAAACGGAAAAATGGCCATTTTGTCCGTAAACGACCTTAATATTGAAGATAAATTAATTTTATCATTGATATTTTTATTTGTTGGTACCCTTGGGTTCATATATGATGACACTTCAAGGAAACGTACAAAGAGCTTTTTTCAAATTTGATTACCTTTTGATAATAAGGTTAAATTATAGTGGTAGTAATAGTATATGTATTATATAGTTTAATAAAATAAACAGATGCAATAGTAAGGAAGTTTGATTTAAATTGAAAGTCGCCTTTTCACAAATTTGTTAAAAACTAATATTATATTTTTATAAAGTATTTCTTACAATTTCATGAGTTCAAAAATATATGTTTATTATAATTACGCATCATTGCGAGAATTGTAATCAGTTTTATTATCGTTTTACCAATATTCGAGTTAAATAATGGAAGCCAAGAAGTCTTAAATTATCACCAAATCGTTTTTTATACTAAATTCATGACTCCTCCATCTTTTTCATATATTGCTGTCGCTTGATTTTCGATTGTCAAAAAGATTAGCATTTAGGCCTGGCCTAAGAGCCGAAATTTCCGTTTCAAACTGATGATTAAGAATTATCTCAATTTATTATGTTAATAACAATAAATTAAATACTTATGCTAATTAATTATGCCAAATGATAGTAAAAATAAAAAAAAGACTGAATACTTAAAAAAGGAAATAAAACCACTTACTCGACTTGCAAATTCAAACTATTGAATTAGTTCTAGCTTATATAACTAGATGGCGCTGTTTGCAAAAATACCACCCGGCTGCCAGTATGACGCTACTATATCCAACATATGAATACCAATCCTAATATATTCTTAACTGTAATAAGAAGTAAATCAGTATGTACTATTAGTCGTAATTGTAATTTTACGAATCGACACGTGCGTCGTTTGCCGGGTTAGATACGTCATGAATTCTCTTCACAGATGGCCTTGTCTGTTGGACAGTGCTTTTACTAGAATTATATTTTGTAAGTTGTAACTAAGGAGGTTACTTAAGCTCTGATATTATATTTCTAGTCTATTAGTTTCATGTGCTTTATATATTTAATATTGATATAGATTATTACATAGTGTGATATTTATTTGTAATTTATGCATTAATTATATATATATATATATATTCCAACATACACATGAATGCTGTCATAGCACTTTACTAACGCAACCATGACTGAAACTTATTGGGACGCCACCGCGTATAAATTTCATATTTATTAATTATATCAAATATGAAAATGTATATTTTAAATTGTTGTCTTATTACCTTTTAAAGGTACCTAAACAATTATTTTTTAAAAAACAATATTATCTTAGAGGAACCTTCTGTTAGCTTACGTTTATTAATATTATCTTATATAGCAACGTAATTCATAAAATTGTAGAGTTTATCCTGTAATGTGTGTAGCATATGCTACAACTTACCGCGTGGTATTCTAAACTACTTTAAACTTAGCTTATAATAAAATAAGCAATAGTATCGTTATAAGTATAACTTATACAGATTTATAAAATCGACTTTGGACTTATTTTACATTTTAAACGCTTTTTTAACTAGCTTTACATAATATCTTTAAACTCAATATTCTTAAAAACAGTTCAATTCCTGTAAATAAATTCTGTAGGAAGAAGTTTCAAATTAAATCGGTTTTCTTAGATTCATGAATTTAATAAAATAAATTATTCAGGAAATGTTGGAGGAATTGTTGTATTTGTTGAATCGTTAGAGTCAAAAATAAAAAATAAATATTTCGTATTTGCTTTAAATTCATATAATTTTTTTATTTATCTACAATTTTCTATTTTTATTATTTTAATACGATTTGGATATTTTGAAATGATGGAATGTATCCAGGGGTACTTTATCTTTTTCGTTTATATCAGTGTTATTTATTGTACACCAAATATATAATATCACTTCGCAGAATTTATGTTGCCGGCTTAGCTATATCACAATAACTTTTACGAGCTTGTACTATCATTTATATTTAGAAACATTTATATTTTACAAAGCACTTAATTTCAATGTAGAATTTTGGACCTCATATATTTTTAGGATATCAATATGAAAATAGAAAACTAAATGAAAGAGCTATATTTATAGTTTAATAATTACCTTCTCGTAAAGATAACTGATCTCAATGCATTTTTTTTTTATTTATCAAAAAGTCTTAATGAACGCTATGAATGAATAAAGGCTCTTCGTAGCAGACTTAGTAGATATTTAAACGTTCCGCATCGCTGCTGAGATGCCTTAGAATTATTTAATGTTTATTTCTTAATGCCTTCTTTATAGTCATTAGAAACAAGACATTTATGGAGATTAGCTTGAAAACTTTTGCATAATATTCGTTTTAGTATGTATTAAATATAATATAAATCTTTAATTTAAAAAATAATTCTAGGACTTGTCATGTTCAGGATTTATTGAATTAAATCTCTTACAGAAATCTAACTCGTTATGTACGCTACAAACAAAGTTAACAAGATATAAAAGTTATTAAACTAAGCAGTAGCTGGAACGTAGCACCACAATAACAGTAGCAAACTGAACAACTAGGAAATCAAGGCTCAGCTCTTTACTAACAAATGCTAAGTCTTTTTTGATTATTACCCGACTCAAAAAGAAGGGTGTTATATAGTCGTCTCCAAGATTTGGCTTTTGATGGTGTTGGTAAAAGGTTCTTATACAATATTGATGGTAAAAACCTAAACAATTAAAATAATTGTGACGAATGAGATCTATAAAGAGGCTCTCAAGTATTAGTAACCTATTACTATTTACTATAAAGAGTACATTAAAAAAACATTGTTACCCTTATTTTTCTGTCCAAAATTTATCTTCTAAGCCCTCTCAAATTACCACCTATTGTTTTGTGTTATTCTAATCTGCGTTGAATATAACTGACCGAAAGAAAAAGAAATATATACGAGACTATGTTTTTTTTTAATATTTTTTTATAGTTATTAAATGACATAAAAGTAACAAACTTCCAGTAAAGTTTTCTTTTTAATTTATAGATTATGTTATACTATCTATTAATCTTAAAGGCTAATACATAATTATAACGGACATCATACTTTGTAAATATGTTTTAAACAAAATTGCTATTATTGATTATTATACCAGCATTGTTAATTTCCTTGTCGTATATACGTTGTCTTAAGTAGACTTTTAATTTAAAAACCCTTAACTTACATAATCATAACTTCAATACTTTAGACTATATAAAAAAATCTTCATAACTAATTGCGAAGATGATGTTTGAAAAAGTAATTTCTTAACGATTTTAATTTGGCTCAAAGTGTTCTATGATTTAGTAATTATAGCAAATCACGGGCTCATAAATACATAATTAAAATAAAAAAATAATGATAACTATACTACAAAAAAAAGAAGGAACATTAGAAGAATAGCTTATAATAATGTTTTTCAGTTACATCTATATTATAATCATTTTTTTTTTAAAGTCGATAAAAAAAGGTTACGTTAAACTTGCATAGTCTATTTAGACCAGCCATTGACTACTAGACTAGGCATTGGCCTATTAGTACTACATGTGCTCGGACGATACCAATTAGACTTTTACTGTCGAGAGTAGAGCGGCCGATTGCACTGACTTTAGTTATGGCAAGTGTATAAAAGACTATTTTTGTAGCATATTGTTTAAACTGTATTCTGTAATTATAAGAACTGTTTTTGATAACTAATTGTTTTATTGATTTATTTAAAAGTGGAAATGAAATTGTTTTAAATAATAACTACATGAGGATGTTCGTCCTACCGTATAGAATCAAAACTACTTTTAATTTAGTTAACTACTTCAATTATTATAACATACAATATGAAAAGTAATTGGCTGTGCTCATGTTGTGGTTAAATTCATGGCGTTATTACAAGGGACTTACTGTGCAACTAGCTAGGCAAAAAACGAAATAAGTAAGTAAACTAGAGCTTCCAACGTAGTTAAGTTCATATTTTGACAAATATTTTTTATTTATCTTGTTATGCTGTATAATTCTAGTTAAGTTATTTCGTGTTAGTAATGGTTAAGAAGTAAAGGAAGGTGCTTTTATTAAAATAAAAGCTATTTATGATTAATTCTTGAAATAGTGCTGTGTTTGTAAAATAATACAAAAAAATAAAAATGAATGTTGAGGAAAATTAAAATCATATTAGTGGTTTTATAAAGTATTTTTATGGTCATTTCATTTTTTTAAATACACAAACCGTACATCAAATTAGATATATTTTAAATACAAATTTCTTTTAAAGAATTAATTGTACAAATATAATATAAAATTTAATAAAAAAAATATTTTCAAGTGAAATAAATAAAAAATTAAATTAATTTAAAATTAAATCAAGGGTCATCACACAAACACGAATTCAGATCACAAGAAACGCACGGACGCCACCAATTTAGTTTTTCTTATCGATAATTAGTGCGGTCAATTAAGCTAAAGTTTTTTATTCTATTTTGGTAATCAACGTTAAACAAATAAATAATATACGTTTAATAAATTTTATAATTGAAATAATGGATAATATTTTTTCTTATTTGATTATAACTTTTGGATTGAATTGCCTCTTGATTAAATACAAAGCGAACTGTGGATTATGTTAATGTCGATCCTTACACATTTTTCTGTGGTTTTACTAAAATTATAAAACGTTTGTATTAAGTATTAAATGAATAATTACTACAAGATAATTACCATAATATAATAGAAATAATAAAAAAAACAATAATAACAATTTAAAAAAATGCTTCAAAGACTTATTTTTTTTAACCTAAGAATACCTCCGATTTACAGTACATTTTTGTACATGTACATTGGCTCTATTTATTGCGAGTTGCGACAAAAAAACTTTTAAAAATAGGAAATACTTAAGATTTTGTTACTCATATCGGTATTAACTTTACATAGTAAGATGAATTCATGATCAACATTCCTGATAGTAGTATTTTAAAAATCGTTTTTAAGCACAATAGCTGAATAGTTTTATATGAAATCGCTTTACTTCTGACGCTACTGTCTTTTTTAAAACTTACTAATGGCAATTGGCCGTTGACTAGTGGCAATTGGCCGTTGGTACGTGGCAATACAACATAAAGTAGTCGCAATTGGTCATGGAATAGTGGCAATACTCCATTGATTAGTGGCAATGATTAATTAATTAGTGACAATTTAAAATTGACTGGCCATGGAATGGCCATGAGCTATTGACTAGTGGCAATCGGCCACAAAGTAGTGGCGCAATTCATCACAGATTAGTGACAATGGGCCATTGACCAGTAGCAATTGGTCAAAAGTATTAAAAAGGGGACTAGTAGCTATTTCTTCTGGCAATTGACTATCACAAAGTTCAAAATGAACTAGTGGCAATGGGCCATTGAGAAGTGGCAGTTGACCATTCGCTAGTAGAAATTGGTCACTTAATAGTGGCATTTTGCCCTAAACTAATTTTAAAAGGCTATTAAATAATGGCGGTTGGCCATTGGATAGTATTAAGTATAAAGCATTAAATATTAAGCTTTAATTATTGATTAGCACATGCTGTGAGATTAAGTAATATAAATTATGAATGAATAACTATGTAACATATATATGCAATTTTGCTATGAAAATTCAATATGTAATAGAGCAATTATTAATTGTTTTTATTTCAAGTTGGAAGGCAACATCAATAAAGTAAGTAATGGACACTGACGTAGTAAATAATGGTTATATTTTTTTCTAGCAACTTGTTGTAGCTTCATTTTTGTTTGTAAAAAAACATAATGGATAGTTTTAAATTGAAATGAATATTTTAAGTATATTAATAATAATAGAATTAAAGTTAGAGTTAAAAAATATTAATTGTATTTATTATTATAAATTAACGATAAAATGTACTCTAGAATAAACTTAATTCAACTGTTTGTTTTACTTGAATTGATTTGTTTAAGCGCAATGATATCTATTGAAACACGTGACGTCACGAACAATACTACAAGTATTACATATTATTATAAGTATATACTCTAACTACTTGATATTCGCACTCAGACTCCGACACAGCTCATCCGCTGTTGGAGATTTAGATCTTTTATATGAATGTCCCAATAATTAAATATTATTATATTTACAGGATATACTCTTGTTAACAATTTTGTATAATTTCTTACATAATTTAGTTCAGTTATTAAAAAAAAACTTAGTTTTGAAATTAGATCACATACGTATGATTGCCTACCCTTAGAAGGCGAGATACAAAAGGTGTGAAATGTAGCAGAGTTCCTTAGTTGCTGTGTAATTAGCAGACGTAATTGGGTTAGCGACATTCAGTAAGTTCTATGACGGGTCGAGTACCAGCTTGTTTACCTGATAATTGTTATAAATAAGACCTGATAACACTAGAAACATTTTTCTGCGCTTACGTAGCGAATATTAAACTTCTAACCTCGATTATTATACCAGCATTGTAAATTTCCTTGTCGTATATACGTTGTCTTAAGTAGACTTTTAATTTAAAAACCCTTAACTTACATAATCATAACTTCAATACTTTAGACTATATAAAAAAATCTTCATAACTAATTGCGAAGATGATGGTTGAAAAAGTAATTTCTTAACGATTTTAATTTGGCTCAAAGTGTTCTATGATTTAGTAATTATAGCAAATCACGGGCTCATAAATACATAATTAAAATAAAAAAATAATGATAACTATACTACAAAAAAAAGAAGGAACTTTAGAAGAATAGCTTATAATAATGTTTTCCGGTTACATCTATATTATAATCATTTTTTTTTTAAAGTCGATAAAAAAAGGTTACGTTAAACTTGCGTAGTCTATTTAGACCAGCCATTGACTACTAGACTAGGCATTGGCCTATTAGTACTACATGTGCTCGGACGATACCAATTAGACTTTTACTGTCGAGAGTAGAGCGGCCGATTGCACTGACTTTAGTTATGGCAAGTGTATAAAAGACTATTTTTGTAGCATATTGTTTAAACTGTATTCTGTAATTATAAGAACTGTTTTTGATAACTAATTGTTTTATTGATTTATTTAAAAGTGGAAATGAAATTGTTTTAAATAATAACTACATGAGGATGTTCGTCCTACCGTATAGAATCAAAACTACTTTTAATTTAGTTAACTACTTCAATTATTATAACATACAATATGAAAAGTAATTGGCTGTGCTCATGTTGTGGTTAAATTCATGGCGTTATTACAAGCGACTTACTGTGCAACTAGCTAGGCAAAAAACGAAATAAGTAAGTAAACTAGAGCTTCCAACGTAGTTAAGTTCATATTTTGACAAATATTTTTTATTTATCTTGTTATGCTGTATAATTCTAGTTAAGTTATTTCGTGTTAGTAATGGTTAAGAAGTAAAGGAAGGTGCTTTTATTAAAATAAAAGCTATTTATGATTAATTCTTGAAATAGTGCTGTGTTTGTAAAATAATACAAAAAAATAAAAATGAATGTTGAGGAAAATTAAAATCATATTAGTGGTTTTATAAAGTATTTTTATGGTCATTTCATTTTTTTAAATACACAAACCGTACATCAAATTAGATATATTTTAAATACAAATTTCTTTTAAAGAATTAATTGTACAAATATAATATAAAATTTAATAAAAAAAATATTTTCAAGTGAAATAAATAAAAAATTAAATTAATTTAAAATTAAATCAAGGGTCATCACACAAACACGAATTCAGATCACAAGAAACGCACGGACGCCACCAATTTAGTTTTTCTTATCGATAATTAGTGCGGTCAATTAAGCTAAAGTTTTTTATCCTATTTTGGTAATCAACGTTAAAGAAATAAATAATATACGTTTAATAAATTTTATAATTGAAATAATGGATAATATGTTTTCTTATTTGATTATAACTTTTGGATTGAATTGCCTCTTGATTAAATACAAAGCGAACTGTGGATTATGTTAATGTCGATCCTTACACATTTTTCTGTGGTTTTACTAAAATTATAAAACGTTTGTATTAAGTATTAAATGAATAATTACTACAAGATAATTACCATAATATAATAGAAATAATAAAAAAAACAATAATAACAATTTAAAAAAATGCTTCAAAGACTTATTTTTTTTAACCTAAGAATACCTCCGATTTACAGTACATTTTTGTACATGTACATTGGCTCTATTTATTGCGAGTTGCGACAAAAAAACTTTTAAAAATAGGAAATACTTAAGATTTTGTTACTCATATCGGTATTAACTTTACATAGTAAGATGAATTCATGATCAACATTCCTGATAGTAGTATTTTAAAAATCGTTTTTAAGCACAATAGCTGAATAGTTTTATATGAAATCGCTTTACTTCTGACGCTACTGTCTTTTTTAAAACTTACTAATGGCAATTGGCCGTTGACTAGTGGCAATTGGCCGTTGGTACGTGGCAATACAACATAAAGTAGTCGCAATTGGTCATGGAATAGTGGCAATACTCCATTGATTAGTGGCAATGATTAATTAATTAGTGACAATTTAAAATTGACTGGCCATGGAATGGCCATGAGCTATTGACTAGTGGCAATCGGCCACAAAGTAGTGGCGCAATTCATCACAGATTAGTGACAATGGGCCATTGACCAGTAGCAATTGGTCAAAAGTATTAAAAAGGGGACTAGTAGCTATTTCTTCTGGCAATTGACTATCACAAAGTTCAAAATGAACTAGTGGCAATGGGCCATTGAGAAGTGGCAGTTGACCATTCGCTAGTAGAAATTGGTCACTTAATAGTGGCATTTTGCCCTAAACTAATTTTAAAAGGCTATTAAATAATGGCGGTTGGCCATTGGATAGTATTAAGTATAAAGCATTAAATATTAAGCTTTAATTATTGATTAGCACATGCTGTGAGATTAAGTAATATAAATTATGAATGAATAACTATGTAACATATATATGCAATTTTGCTATGAAAATTCAATATGTAATAGAGCAATTATTAATTGTTTTTATTTCAAGTTGGAAGGCAACATCAATAAAGTAAGTAATGGACACTGACGTAGTAAATAATGGTTATATTTTTTTCTAGCAACTTGTTGTAGCTTCATTTTTGTTTGTAAAAAAACATAATGGATAGTTTTAAATTGAAATGAATATTTTAAGTATATTAATAATAATAGAATTAAAGTTAGAGTTAAAAAATATTAATTGTATTTATTATTATAAATTAACGATAAAATGTACTCTAGAATAAACTTAATTCAACTGTTTGTTTTACTTGAATTGATTTGTTTAAGCGCAATGATATCTATTGAAACACGTGACGTCACGAACAATACTACAAGTATTACATATTATTATAAGTATATACTCTAACTACTTGATATTCGCACTCAGACTCCGACACAGCTCATCCGCTGTTGGAGATCTAGATCTTTTATATGAATGTCCCAATAATTAAATATTATTATATTTACAGGATATACTCTTGTTAACAATTTTGTATAATTTCTTACATAATTTAGTTCAGTTATTAAAAAAAAACTTAGTTTTGAAATTAGATCACATACGTATGATTGCCTACCCTTAGAAGGCGAGATACAAAAGGTGTGAAATGTAGCAGAGTTCCTTAGTTGCTGTGTAATTAGCAGACGTAATTGGGTTAGCGACATTCAGTAAGTTCTATGACGGGTCGAGTACCAGCTTGTTTACCTGATAATTGTTATAAATAAGACCTGATAACACTAGAAACATTTTTCTGCGCTTACGTAGCGAATATTAAACTTCTAACCTCAGCGTGGTCGATACCTACTAATTAAATCCTTTAGATAAGGTTATATTATGTTTTCTAGGCAATTATAATTAATACGTTTAGAAGTAAATAATCTATTTAAATAAATATTTCAAATAACCTAAATATGAACAGACCTAATTTAATAATTCTTGCTAGTGGAAGTAGTTTGAAGATCTGTATACTAAATTCTTAATATAATAACTGTTTTGCGTAATGAGAAAAAATACATAATGTATTATCTCTCTTAAACATAGATATCCCAGTAACAGCTTGTTTCATACTTTCAGTGACCGCAGCGACGCCACAGTCTTCATGAAGTGACCAGACTACACTATTCGCCACATCCACATTCAGTGTGTAACCAATGTCGGCACTTTTATACTCTAACATTGAAGAAAACCAAAGAGTAATAGGCTTAAAATGGTTTATTATATTTAAAAAAAACATATCGTCATTTAATTTATTGCAAAAATATTTAACAGATAGAGAAAATATAAAATGTACAAAGGCCCACACCGCATACACAAAACCTCAATATCGAGATAATAAATGCCGTCGGACACTAGCAATTATGTTTTAGTGTAGCCAAATGGGTCCGTTCAGTTATACCCAGTAGATAAAAATTTATGGTTAGAACGTAGTTCTAATAACAGAGACGTGAAAAAATACATAGTTTTTCTAACCACAAGATAACTTTAAACTGAATGTAACATGTTATATGTATTGATTTGATTTTTTTATTGGTTAGACTCATGATTTCGTAAAAGTTCAAGTCTATTTATTATATTAAGCGATTCTTCAAATTCAATAAAATATGTCACATATTTCTACAATTACTACTTTGATGCTGTGAATCGCTTAAAATATGTGGGTTTGTATGTGAAATATAACTTTCATTACAGATTTTCATAATTCTGTAACGTCCGAATAAAACGTTTGGTTAAATTTAAATGAATGAGGATCTTAGTGTGAAAAGGCTAATGGTTTGTGTTTCTTTTTAATTTGATTAAACAATATAAATAAAAGCAAATGTTACAGATTTGCAGTTAAATTTAAGAACAAAAGTTCATTGTCTTCTATATTAGATTTCTATATAGGCTTAATTATCGGCAAAAAAAATAATGTGTTTATCCCTTATAACCTACACAAATTACGTTACCTAATCCTCCGTTAAAATAAGTTGATATAGTAGTAGATTCTAGTGACACATGTCACCTACAAATTTAAATATTCCTATGAATTAATTAATAACAAAGATGTGTATAGCTATGTATCAAATTTTAATAACAAAAAGTTTTATTAAACACAAGTCTTAGTGAGTACAAAAGGGTGTCATAAGATAAACACAGCTTTGTATAACCGAATTCAAAGTCAAATCTTTTTCATTTGAGAGTCCTTATTCTTGATGTTTTAGCATATTCTTTGTTAAACATAGTTTACATCTCCGTTACATATTCCTTACAAGACACTGGTTATAAAATTTGCAACTCGTTTTGACTTTTTTTACATTACGTTGTAGCCGATATTTTATTTTAGATAACCATTAATAAAGTCAGACGAAGCTTCTTAGCATTCCATGGATTCACCGTGCGGGTGCCGGGCCCATCGCGTTGCAAGGAGAGGAGTGCAAGTAGTGCCTGGGACTTGCGACCCAGGAGTAGGTTTAAGGGGCCCCTATATTATGCGCAAAAACGCTCACCTTCACCCTTTACACTCCTCTCCCTACCTAACCAAATTTAGTATTAGCTTTATTTTTAAGAATATGCTTATATTGAAACTTTGATATCTCAATCTAATAAATATAACCACAATTATATTTAATTATTATTAAAATTTTCCGGGCTGATATGCCGTGGTCCAACGGATCTTGTAGGTCCACCAGCCAAGATACTACAAACCTCTGAAGATGACGACCACAGTGTCCGTCGAAACGTTAGGACCTACAAGATCCGTTGGACCACGGCATATCAGCCCGGAAAATTTTAATAATAATTATAACTCCGGCCGTGAAAGCCTCAGCATTTATTATTATTTTTTTCTTTAGGACCTACAAGATCCGTTGGACCACGGCATATCAGCCCGGAAAATTTTAATAATAATTATAACTCCGGCCGTGAAAGCCTCAGCATTTAATTATATTTAAAAAAATATTATTACTTAGTAATTGTATTTTAAAGAATACAAAATTATCTAACTTACAAAATTGTATCTTATTCCTAAAAATCTTTTCATAAACTGTACACCCTACACTAACTTTCTACCAAAAAATATATAGACATTACGTTGAAAATAATCTAATATAATTGTGAAAACCTATAAGTTAATTCACATGAGATAGTATTTTCAATCTTGATGCTAATTGGTATATCCGATAGAGATTGTAGAGCTTAATTTTGTATGGAATACGAAAAAAGAAAATGTATAGGCCCAAAGATAGATTCTTGAGCAGTTCCTACATCACTAACTCATTTATTGTAGATAATATGATAATATCTGATAAGATACTAATATTATAAGGTGATTGCTACGTTAATTACAAGACTGCTATTAGGACAGACAAAGTGGTAACGCAGTGTGAATTACTAATATTATATTTTTTAGGTAATTATAAATAAAGTTATAGTTATAAATCTTTTGTTTAAACTAACTGTGAACAGACCTCGCTTAATAATTGAAGGTAGTATGAATTAGTATGAGGATCTTTAAATTTAAATTTTAAATAAAAAAAGCTTTTAAGTTCTTCTGTCTTGTGTTTGAATAAATATAGCTCTGGTAATTAAAATTTATATTTTTCTATAAGTATATGAACATAAAAACATCACTTTATGATAAATTAATTATGTATAGTATAATCAATTATCTGTCTGTGGAATCGAGATATCTTAGTAATAGCCACCTGTTGATATTCTCAGTGACCGCAGTACCGCCATTGTCTTCATGTTGTTATCGGACAACACTACTAGCCATAATCATGTACGATTTGTGGTCAATGTGGTCTCTTATTAAGTATTAATATAATTTTGCAGACCACCAAGGCTTAAGTGTTTTATTAAGCTAAAAAACATAGATAGATAAAATTCTTTATTGCACTTCAAATAACAACAAAAATAATACAAGAATAATAACAATAATGAACGTAAAACAAATAAATACGTAGATATGTATTCGAATTGCCTACGTCGTAACCTTTAATATTAAATATTCATATCATTAATAACAAAGATGTCTATAATCTTGGGCCAATTATCAATTTAAAAAATGTTTAAACACAAGTCTTACTGAATACAAATATATTCAAAGCTAGTTTACAGTCAAATGTTTCTCCTTTGGGAGTCCGTTTTTTTGTTTGTCTCTTATATTGTATTAAAAAAGGCTGGTAATAAAATATTCAGAGCGTCCTTAATTCTAGTTTACTCGTTTAACCTCTTTCTGGATTCGCATAACATTTCTTAAATCATTTTCGATTAATAACAAAATCAGTCCCCTGTGTTTATAACTTCTTATGTCTTTACTTCTACCAAAAGTGTTCGTCCCTAAGTACGACGATAGTTTTTAAACTAAAATTTACTGTCATTAACATAACTTATTGACGTATATTATAAAGTATTAAACAAGTAGTGGTCATTGAAAGGGAACGATGTAAGATTATAAAATAGTAAATGTGTCAAAATTCGAAATAATATTTGATGTAAAAGAAATATTAACAAATTGCTTTTTAATATATTACTTATTCTAACTGTTTATTCTAACATATCAACTATAGTTTTAATTAGATCACTAGAAAAATAAGGAAAACTAAGGATACTACAACAATTATGTAATAAAGTACTACTTATGTAACTAAGAATCATGGACGTTTGTTAATAAACTGTAAATAATAGAGAAAGTTTAAAACTATAATTGTAGCATATTCTGTTGACAACAAAAATATCTTTTAAATGAGTTTAAAAAGCGCCATTTGGCGCCTGCCTCGTTGGTATTGTAGCCGCAATAGTAAGTCGTAGCCGCGTAGCACATGTTTCATTACAGTTATAATGAGAACTACTTTTAACTTAGTCGTGGAGCAAAATAAAGATTTCTTTTTGTCATACATTGATTTGTTTTGCTTTAACTTAGGTACTTGTAATTTTAAAACGTAATATATTCCACTATATATTTAATCACTTGTACAGCATTGAACTACTTCACTAATTAAATTGTACTATAAAGCTATTGTATTTTAATATAATACAAACTTGTGATAGTGATTTTAATAATAAAAGTCCTATACAAACATAAAAAACGAGTTTATGTTAAACGAGTAACAGTTAGTTTCCGCATAAATGCTTACGTAAAACAAAATACTTATTTGTTGTTTACTTATATGATTTTGATATGGAACGGAGGAATTATTAATTATCTTATAAGTTAGTTGACAACAGTAAAAAGTAAGTAATGAATACTTGCATAGTCAATTACACTTGTAATATCTCCCAGAAACTTGTAATTGCTTATCATTTGTTTATAAGAAACAATAACGGGGATTTTTTAAAGGAATATATTAAAGACAGCAAATATACAAATTAGTAAAAACAGTATTAATATAAGAACAGTATTATATAAATTAGTAAAAACAGTATTAATATAAGAACGAATTTTGAATTTGTAACAATATATTTTGATCAAATGTTTTCCAGAAAAAAAATTATAACACTCTTTATTTTATTTTAATGATATTTTACTAAGATATCTGTTGAAACACATGACGTCACGACCGATATTACATGCGGCTCATCTTGCTACTTGATATTCGTACTCGGATTCCGACACATCTCATCCGCCGCCTGCTGGAGGTCTGGATCTCTGTATAGAAATATTCTAACATTTAAATGTTATTATAGTTAAAGAAAATAACATATTAAGCTTAAAAAATATATTTGAGATATTCTTGTGAACGTTTTCAAATGTACTTACATAATTTAATTCCACCGAGGTCTTTTCATGCCGAATAGTAATTCTGAAATTAGATCACAAACATATGATTGTCTACCCTTAATGCGATATACAATAGGTGTGATATGTAGCCGAGTTCCTTGGTTGCTGTGTAATTAGCTGACATAATTGGGTCGGTTGACATTCAGGAAGCTCCATGGCGGGTCGAGTACCTACTTGTTTAATATTGTTGTATTTCATTAATGAAAGCTATGCATATGCGAATTATGCATATGCAAAATAAATTTTAAAAATTTATATTTATTACTTCTAATCTTACATTTAATTAAAAGCCACTAGTTGATACTCACAGTGACCGCAGCGACGCCATTGTCTTCAAAATGTGACCAGACTACACAACTCGCCACAACCACATATAATCTGTAACCAGTGTGGCAATTTTTTTAAATATTACTCTAATTTTGAAAACCATCAAAGACTTAAATATTTTAAAATATTAAAAAAGCATATATATATAAATATATATATGTTATATAAATATTTCATATTTAAGTATTTTTATAATTTATTATTTCTATATCTTTCTTTATTTATGTATAATATTGGTTTATATGTGTTTATGTTCTTTTTAAACAACTTTGTAATGATAAATAGTACATTTTATTTGTTGTGCACGTTCTTAGTTTCATATATTTATTTCGTATATATTTTTTTTTGTTTTAATTATGTAATTGACTTAAACTTAAGTTATCTTGTACTGTATTCTCAAGTTGACTGTTAGTGAATGCTCTTAGCATTAAGTCCGTTTTTTGTACCTTTATTTGGCTCAATAAATAAAGATCAATAAAGATTAAATAAATAAATATACTACTATTTTATATACTATTTTTTCATCGATAAATTATTTCAAAATTAATAAAGTTTAACAAGTTTATAGATATTTTCAGATCAATTTTTATTTATTACTTTTTATTTATATAACACAAACATGACGAAAAAACACTAGGTCATAAAAAGTGTTTTTTTTTAAATAACGATGGTTATTTTTAAAGAGACTAAGTATTTATATACCAATCTCGAAATTGTAAAGATATATATTTTAATAAAAAGAACTGTTGAAACACGTGAGAGTAGGACCTATATTACACGTGGCTCATATTGTTACTTGATATTCGTACTCAGACTTCGACCCATCTCTCATGATCATCATCATCATCTTTTATATAAATATTATAACATTATATTTGTTATTGTAGTTTCCTTATTTACACTTTCGTGAACCATGATGATTATTAAATATATATACAGGGTTATTTGTAATTAGTTGAGCACCTTTTGCAGGCAGCCCCTCTACATCAATCCTAACAACATTTGTTCTACGACTTTTTAAAATTAATAGTTTTAAAAGTTTAGTTTTTCCCATACAAAATTTATTTATTGCATCTGAACGTGCATTAAACTTGAGCGAAGAGAGGCCACGCCAACTTGTCAAAATATGTGCCAAGGCCACGTGCATCGGGGCGCATTTATTTATTAGTTTTAATAGCAAGTCCATAAAATCGTATTGTCCAGTATGTAATTACAATTCATTATTTAATTATAAAACTCTAATCCGATAATTTTATTTTTGGTTAATGTAAATTATGTTTTGTAATCCACATACTTGTCATTTTGATTATTTAGTATTTCCATAGCAACATGGTGTAAAAGAGATGAAGCTATACGAAAAAAGCTGGCGCGCGCGTTTAACAGTTTCTGACTTTCACTAGCCTGCCGCGACCTATACTTTAGACTGCTTACAAAATACAGAGTAATAAATAATCGAGGAAGCAAAAATTTTTTTTGTTCGTTTATTCTGAGTTATTTATTAAGATTTTTTAAAAGTCGTAGAACAAATGTTGTTGGGATTGATGTAGAGAGGCTGCCTGCAAAAGGTGCTCAACTAATTAAAAATAACCCTGTATATATTTACCCGGCTATAATCATGTAGTATTAATCGGAATTTTTTCGACTAGTTTCGAACCCATTCGGTGTTCCTATTCAGGAGCTCGAAGCATGGCGGACTCGCGGCAAGAGAACGGAATATAACTACTAGTAACGAAGACCTGCACGAAACCTCTGAAGACGAGAGTACATCTTCCCCCACCCTAACCCTCATCACCACCGTCTCGACGCGCTCAGTCGCTGCTGCACGCAGTTCACGCCCCAACTCCGCCATGCTTCGAGCTCATCAATAGGATCCCCGAATGGGTTCGATACTACTCGGGCAAATTCCGATTAATACTACATGATTATAGCCGGGTAAATATATATAGTTATTGTAGTTTATGAAAGCATAGCAAATTAAGTTTAGAAAATATACTCGTATCTCTATATGATATAACCTTGTACAGTGTACACCAATGTAAAATATTCTAACAGAATTTAATTCCACTTAAGTTTATTCTTAAGAAATCGCAATTTCGAATTAAGATCACTAACATATTGATTGCCTCCCTATAAGACGAGATACAAAAGGTGTGAAATGTAGCCGAGTTCCCTGTCTATGTAATTAGCAGACGTAATTGGGTTAGCGACATTCAGTAAGCTCCATGATGGGTCGAGTACCAGCTTGTTTGATATTTGTCATTTATGAGATCTGATAACACTAGAAAGATTTTTATACACATGTAGAAGAATGTCACTCTTCTAATATTACAGTATTGATATCCTTTTGTGCTCAAAATAATCAGACACGTGGCTAAAAATATAAAAAAATAACGTAAAAATATTGAAGTAGATGATTTAATGGATCCGCAACGCTCGAAATAAGATCATGAATGAGAACCTCGAATTGATTTGAAAATAGTACGCCTAATTCCGAAAAATTACCTACGTAAATACATCTGCAAAAACATATATACCTACACATTATCTTCAGCTTTATATATTTTTATTATATAGAAAACGAAATTAATGTATTTTTTCTGGTCCGTGTTATGAAAACTACGTTATAACAATACATTTATCTACTGGGTATAACTGAACTCAGCCCATTTGGCTGCACTGAAACATAATTGCTGTGCGTCGTGCATATCTCGATATTGAGGTTTTATGTATGCAGAGTGGACCTTGGTATATCTTTTATTTTTATTTATTCTTTACAGATTATATTAGACATGATGGAAGTGACGACATTTAATATTATAAAAACATTTTAGGTCTATTGCTTTTAGTGGTCTTCACAGTTAAAGCTACAAAGTTGGCTACAAATGATTATGACAAGCTGTGTAGTGTACGGTCACAACATGAAGACAATGGCATTGATGCGATCGCTGAGTTTAACAAGTGACTGTGACTAGGATATCTAGGTTCAAGAGAGTTTATTTATTATATAGTCAGCAATTAATATAATTAGCTATATAATGATGTTTTTAACTCTGTATAATTAAGGATTTAAGTTTAGTTTTCAATCTAATTCTATTATCTAGAAATACTAAACAAGGTCTGTTCACGTTCGGTTTATTTAAAATATTATAAGTGTAACAATTATAATAACTTAGAAAACATGTAACCTTATCGAAACGTTTTAATTGGGTGATGTTTTTAGTATTATATTTATTTATTAACAAAATTACTTTATGTCATGCGACGTTACAGCACTAAATGAAGTGTGCTGTGAATATTCACTCGCTTGCTCGTAAGCTAACTATGATCCTCAATAAAATTTTACGTCCAATATGACCTGACTACTATCTTTTACATTTTATATTTCTATCTTTTTTCAGGAAGAAATCGTTTTAGACTCAGATCTTGGTTATATTTCACACCTTTTTCGCCTCAAACGAGTAGGCAATGATAGGATATTTGTATTCTAATTTGAAAATTACAATTTTTCAGTTTTATGAAACGACCGAAGCTAAATAAAATTACGTTAGAACTTGATTTGGTGGGCAAGAGTATATCAAATACCTATATATTTTCTTAACTTAATTTATTATGTTTTCGTAAGCTATGATACCGTTTGAATGTTAGAATATTAATATACAGAGATCAAGATCTCCAGCAGGCGGCGGGTGAAATGTGTCGGAGTCTGGTTACGAATATCAAGTAGCAAGAGGAGCCACGTGTAATATCGGTCGGCTACACCTCCCTATTACGGCTTCAGAACTTGCTACCCGTCAGAGGTAAATAGTGTTTTTTAATCTTAGTTTAGAAAAGACTTACATTCAATATTTATTTCATTATAAAAACTCCCGTGTATAAAAATTTAAAAAAAATACGGCATGGACAAATTCTAACAAATTAAATAAAAATGTTTAATAATATAATATTTCTCCTCTCCCTATAAATGATCTTCTTTTGTACCTTTAGAATAAAAGATTAGTTTAAAAAATAATTTCAATATGCCGAGTTGTAAACCGAAAGACATATTTTCTGTTAAATAACTAAATGACATAAGATTACGATTTAAATAGTTCGGTCACAGTATGTGTTAAACAAACTAAATATAATACAAGATACATAAACGGCCCTGGTTCAGACAGACAAGATTTTGAAATTTAAATATAAAATAATACCACAGTGAGGTTTATCTTTTATACTTATATCATATTAGTAAGTGGGCTCTGAAAAAACTAGCGTACAACTAAGTAATTGAAAAGAAAAAAAAAACGTAAAAAATGCTATTATGGTCATACGGAATAGTTAAACAAACAAAAAATACACAAATCACAAATATTTAAGTTTTAATTGGTAATACTTTTACACAAAACTGTGAACAGTGACACCATTTTTGTATTCACTAAGACTGATATACTTTTAAAAACTTTGTAAGTAATCAAATCTTACATGTCTATATACGCCTATCATTTAATATTCTGTACTTAAGAAAATATAAGTTAGAAAGTATTAGGGTATCCAGCACAAACAAATAAGCAATATTACACGTAATTTTAGTTTAATGTGGTTACTTTAGTAGAATTATGGTGTTCTGTATTAATAGTAATAATATCACAGGACAAATTACACACATTGATCTAACCCCTAAGTAAGCAAATTATTAACTTGTGTTAAGGATGTTAGACAACGATACAAATACATAGAAATACGCATTATAAATACTGGAAATATTTAATAAAATAAAAGACCAAACCCAGAAATACAGACATCTATCCTCATCACATACATGCCCGTCCCTGCCGGGAATCGAACCCGAACCCCTTGCCGCCGCTATAAGTTCGGCGTCTGCGCTAACCACTCAACCAACGGGGTGGTTAATGTGTTACGGAAGTCAAAAAAACTAAACTTCTCCATTTGTTAAGCGTTTTATTAAACTTTTAATCATGCTCTGCCTTTGCAATCGAGTGTAAAAGGGTTAGAACTATTTACTAGATGTTTGTGAAGACAAAAGAACAAACAAAAAACTTTCATTTACAACTGTCGATTAAAGGTAAACTTTTATATATCCTTTACATGTTCTGTAAGTTTCTCATATCTAGAGTCAATACTTCGTGACCATTAGGATTTAATGTACCTACCTATGAGTAATTATTACATGTCTGTATCCAACATTTTGAAGTTATAATTTTTGATATTTTCAAAAACATACTGACCATACAACCTTGAGTACATTACTTTTTGTTAAACTTATCTAGTAAAGACTTTCTAGAGCACTGATCATCAATTAAACGGATAGTGCTACCCCAGAGAAGAATAAACGACATGGTAGTAAAAAACGTTTAATTAACTAACCTGGCGGTCGTTTTATTAGAGGGATCCAATGTTTTAACAGCTTATATGCTAGAACTACTTTCCTAGCCATTCCAGCTATATAAGAGCCCAATTGTTATTTTCCATCAATTCTCAGAAAAACTTTGGTTTCTACCACTTTCATCGCTAACTCTTTTAAAAAACATAGTTTTTACTTGTTTTACATTTGGTGTCAAAGAACTAAGAAGTTTTGTCTTTCTACTATTAAGTAACAGTTTGTTAACACGAAATTGATGCAGTATTTGAAAGTGATAGTTTACTTATAATAATAATAATAATATCAGGACAAATTACACACATTGATCTAACCCCTAAGTAAGCAAATTATTTGCTTGTGTTAAGGGTGTTAGACAACGATACAAATACATAGAAATACATATATAAATACTGAGAATATATTTAATAAACGACCAAACCCAGAAACACAGACATCTATGCTCATCACATAAATGCCTGTCTCCCGCCGGGAATCGAACCCGAGCCCCATTTCGCCGTGACACGTTAGGCGTCTGCGCTAACCACTCGACCAACGGGTTTTACTTTGGTTTTACTTTAAATATCAAATAACTTCACCAACGAACAATAATATCTTATTATGTTCCTCTGTAGGAGTAGGCACATCATTAATTTATTTTATTTATTTATTTATGTACCACCGAAATTTATAAAATATAAATTTATACAAAGAAAAAAAATATGTACAAAGGATGAACTTGAAGAGAGTTCTCCTAGTTAAATTCCAACGTTAAACACATAATAAATATGCGGTCGTTCACGTAAAATATAAAGATTGTTTTAATGATATTTTTAATCTATAAATTACTTTGACTACATTAATTCGTTTATATATATAAGGAAGAATATATATATAAGAGGATTGGTACATCACACACATACGAAGTGTCAATATTGATACCATAAGCAGCGCTCAGACGCTAGCAATTAGGTTTTCTTGTCGGTAATTAGTGCGGTTAATTAAGCTCAGTTCAGCTATACCCAGAACGTAAAGAAAATATTGTTATATATACCCTGGTTATAAATATAGAAACAAGAAACCACCATATTGTTTCTGAGTGATTTAAAGGTTAAAAACAATAAGTATAATAATTGACTTTGTAAACACTATTTTACACAAACACGCTACTAGTTCCAGAATTAATTTTAAATATTTTTATTAGAATGAATGCGCTAGCTTTTACCTCTTAACCATTACTGATAGATAATAACTTAACATGAAATATACATAATAACAAGAAAAACAAAAACGAAAGTTAGTTAACTTAAGGTCGTAAGTAAAGTTAACGTAAGCTCCAGCTTGTTTACTTAGTTTTTTGTGTATCTAGTTGTACACTAAGCCTTTTGCAATAACACGATACATTAAATAACAACAATGACCAAATCCAAACACTTTTAGTAATACAATAAAAATAAGTAAATAATGTGTTTATTAAATAAGTAAATAATGTGTTTATTAAATTAACACATTAATAATAAAAAATAATTAATGTGTATATTAAATAAATAAATAATGTGTTTATATTATAAGTAGTGTTTAATGTACCACTATATTAAAAGTAGTATTAATTCTATATAGTAAGTATTACATTAAAATTTCTTATAGCTAGTATTGTAGCTACTGTTTAAAATCATATCATTTACATTAAAATAAATGATTCATAAATTGAAACAAACATTGATTTCATTGTGACCGAAGTATGACATAATATATTATACAGCAAAGAGAAATATTTATGTCAAGAAAATAATTAGATACCAAAACCAGATGTAACACTTACATAAACAATTTTAAACAATATGGTTCAAAAATAGATTTTTGTACATTTGCCATAACTGAACTTGGTGCAATCGGCCGCTCTACTCTCGACAGTAAAAGTCTAATTGTTAGCGTCCGAGCACATGTAGTACTAATAGGCATTGAGACTGCGAATACAACGTGACTTAAAAATAAAGAAATTCTAAACTTAACAATGTTGGAATAAAATATATTATTATAGGTTATTCTACAAAAGTCTCTTTTCTTTTTAAAAATTCTTACAAATTCTTACAAATACCCGTGAAGTGTCATATATCTATATTTCTATAAAAAGAACTTGTGAGATAATGATAATTTAAATAATTATTATGGCATATCTCGGCAATTATGAAACCGTTAGCAATGATTTTATTTTGTTAAATATATTTTATATCGACGTAATTTTGTTATATCGACTTGTTTATTAATGATGTATTTTTTATTCTTTCAATTAGGTAAAGAATAATCAGCTTAAACATAAAGTTTTTATGTTTGCATAACAAATTTAGTATTCATTCATTATTACAAGTTTAGACAATTTTTAAATATTTTACACAACAATTCTATTCAATTTATTGATTTAAAATCTTTATTGCAAAAAAAAATGTACAAATGACTATCTACCAGCTAAATCATTATCTACTAGTTTTTATTTATTTAGTGAAGTTTTTTAGGCCTCATAATTGCAATAGATGTTTTAGTAAAACAAATCAATATATGACCATAAATCGATTACTTACTTTTTCTACATCTAAGTTTAAAGTTGTTATCATTATAACTGTAATGAAACATGGGCTACGCGGCTACGACTTACTATTGCGGCTACAATACCAGCTACGCCTACGCCACCAGGCAATGTCTAATAGCGCCTTTTAGACCCATTTAAAATATATTTCTAGTTGTGAACAAACTATGCTACAATTACAGTCTTAATTAATAAACTGTTTATTCATTCAATACGTTATATTTACGTTTAAGTCTCAATTTAGAAAACTATTTAAAATAAAATGTAAAAAACAGAATCCAAAAAAAAATACTAAATAATTTATTCATTAAAAGTTGAAAAGATGAGTTTTGTTGTGCGTGTATTATAGTTTATTATAATAAGTCTAGAATGAACAAAAATAGGATGCTATTGAATATATAATGACATATAGTTATTTAAAAATGAACTATTTATTATAGTCAAAACTAAACAACAAAATTAGGATAATACGTAGAGGTCTACAGCTATTCCGTACATAAAGTTTATATAAAAAATATAATGAAAAAATTAAAAAACCGCCAATACAAATAAGAGTCTGAAAAAGATAAAATAATATTAATATGTATACTTATTGAAGTCGTTGCGTGGGGGGACCGTTGTACGTATGCTGACGACGGTGTGTATTTTACAACATTTTCGGAACTAATTAATGAGGACTTAAACTATAGGTTTTGATATTGTTATTTGGTTTGGTGACTTACTTTCATTTTTAATTATTCCTTTATTTAGCGGTCCCCCCGCACAACGACTTCAATAAGCACAAAATAACATTATTTCTTTCTTCTTAAATGTATTTTTGTATCGGAGGTTTTAAATATTTTTTTTTATTTTACTTTTTTCTATGTTATATGAAATGAACCTACATACGCACTAATTTCACTTGTTTAGGTTTTTACTATCAATATTGTATAAGATCCTTTAACCAGCACCATTAAAAGCTCCATGTCTTGGAGACGACTTAAAAACAACTTTGTACTCTAAAAATATATAATATAAAAGATACATATAAAGCGTCTTAATAAAAATACAGAGCTGTGAAACAGAAACACCCTTTCAGTATTCACAGAGACTGACATGTTTGAGATGACAACTGACATGAAGAAGACATGTGTTCAATTGAACATTTTGTAAATAATAATTGGAACAGTATCTATTATTTAAACACCTTTGTAAACAATGTCATATGAATAATAAATACTGTTGGTAACGACTTGGATAATTAGAATGTACATCTTTTCATTGATCTGATGATTGCGATGTTAACATATCTCTGGAACGGAAGTTTAGTGATACACGAATCTTTGTCAGCATCAGTGTATTCTACATAATGGATTATAGATATTTACTATATATATATATTTAGTTATTTACTTGATGTGTACACTAGAGATCACTAGAGATCTACTTAAACATATATCCGTTGAGATGATGATAAAAATTACAATGATAAATTAGCTTATATGAAAAGTTTATCTAAAAAGTACTAAACTTTTTCTTAAGCTTAACTGTTGTCAACCACAGAGATATGTTTATATGATAACATTTATTGGCTCCGTAGGCGCTTTTGGCTTGAGAGTAATACCGTATTCTCGCATCACGCTAATTTGCCTAGACGGAAGTTGACATTTTACAGTAGAGTGTCCGTGAATCGAACGTTGTTTCGTATCAGAACGGAATAGCCGCTTGGAAACTTAGTTTATATAGAACGTTATAATGCTCGATTTATCCGTTTGTTTTAAGTTTGATATTCTTTGTAACAATTATATTATGTATTGAAATTTTATTCTTGTGGGTGTCTTTCCGAAAATAATTTTAGATAGTCTTCCACCAAGAATTATATTATAATTATACTATATCATATTATAATACCTGTTTTCGAAATGATAACTTCTATTTAATATAACAATGAGTCACTCATTGTGACTTGGCAGCTGTTCCGAATGATCTTTATTACTTTCATTATAGAAATTAGTAAATACATTAATTCTAACGAGTTTATATATTGTGTCTATAATTTGTTTAAATATATGTATACTTCTTTATTTCATAATTTAAAAAAACTATTTTAATATATTATTTTTATTATTATTATGTTAGTTGGAAAGTATTTAAAATAAATTTTCCGAAGTAAACTAGATTTTTAAAGAAAATTTAATATATTTCGTAATTTTAGTAGAAATTAAGAAGTAATATGTTTGACTTCTCGTTTTTATTGGAATTTTAAGAATATTGCCCTACTACCGTTGATCATTTTTACTCTTTCATAATGAGATGATTAGACAGAAATATTATCATTATAAAAAATATAGTAATAATTACTACAGACTTTACTATAGATTAAAATTAATCGTTATAATTATGATTATAATTAGTTTTGTAATTATTATAAACCTAATAATATCGATTCAATATTTAAGGTAGGATTATTTTAAATCATTTATTATTCATTTTTATTGATAATTGATAAATTGAAGATCCATTATTAGTTACAGATATATCAATACGTAGAGATTATTTTCCAATTATCTTCTTTGAAAAGCGATAATTTTTATTTTTATTATTTAATTAATAGAATAAAGAACAAGTAAAAAGTAACGCATTGTATTTGTAAACATACGTAAATGAATATAATTAATGATGAAATAATAATTGATCTTAAAAGTCATCACTTCGGTGTGGTCTTAAACATACCCAATTTTTTTCTAAGAGCTTTTTATTTTATGGCATTTTGTTCAATCTAATTTAATCATAAATAAAAACGCAAAACAGAAACCTTTTCACAACGAGATCCACATTCATACAATTTTAACCAAACTCCGTTTTATTTCGGGCGTGCTATATAATGTAGTTAACCCAAATTACTAAAACTCTCAAAATAAACAGGATTATGGACTCTGTAATGAGACTTATATTTCAGATACAAATTATTATAATTTAAGCGTTTCACAGCATCAAAGATAAAGTTGTGAAAAATTGTGAAATATGCCATTTAAATTGAACAAAATCCAGATAATCAATACATAAAAGCTTCTGTAATCTATTATTGGAAATATATTTTAACAACAAATATTTACGATATCATCTGATTATATGACTTTGTACATGTTTTATTTTTATTTTATTGTTTTCTTTTTTTAATTTAATCTGTTATTTAAATATTATTAATATGAATGAAATGACGATTTTTTTTTAATGATAAAACACTAACGTTTTAATAAGGTAATATTCTTAATATTATATTTATTTATAAACAATATTCAATCCGAAGTTACAGCAGTAATGTAACTCCAGTGCTGTGAATGTCTACTATGAGCTCATGGCTCATACATGATTTATGAAGACTTGTGACTACGTAAAGGTGACCGTTGTACTTGTATGATACACACAGACACACAGCATGTAATTCTGTAATGCACACTACATTGTCATTATGTGAGCATATAATCGTCTACTAATTACGGTAAGTAATAACCATCCTATAATACTACTATCTACAATAAATGAGTTAGTGAAGTAGGATTATAAAAACGGAGCCGACAGTGAGTCCTTGTGTCCGAAAAGAAAGAAAAGAAAGAAAGAAAGAAAACATATTTATTCGTAGTCTCTACACAACATTTACATACAGAAAAGCTATAAAAAGTTAAAACATAATAATAAAATTATCTAAGTGTTATGTACCCAAATGTTATGTTGAGCCGAAAAGGACTCAGCTCAGCTTACGCTACGATATATAAAATATATAATATAATAAAAATATCGCAACACTGATTTTCAGTTGAGCCTTTATACTTTATAATCTACAATTGAGCACGCGACAGTGTCAGCAGTCACACATTTTATACAAACATAACCTATTAAAGATTGCACTAAATTTTAACATTATAAACAACAGACAAAAAAAATTATAATAATAAAAATAAAATAAAAAAAAGGCACAATTTAACATGAGAACATATAAAGACTAGGCATAAAAGTCTTAACCAAGCCATAACAAATAATCAAGTCTTAACCTAAAAAACAGGAGAAACAAACTTAAATAAACGAAAGATTTATTATACAAGATCTATTGAGGCTTTTAATCATTAATCGTAAAACTAATTATCAGTGTAAGTTTGTATATATATATATAGCTCATGAGTTAGTTGTAAAAAGATGTTATGTGATGTCAATTAAAAGTGCGAATTGTTCTACGACTACTACGACTAGTTCCTTTTTATATAAGTATGTATTTATATATATCCAAGTACTTTTTATATCTATGTAAAGTAGTTAACATTGAAATATCATTCCACTTTACCTTTTCTTTCTTCTACTTTAATATATACCTTTGTACTATATACTTTGCACTTTTTACTATATACTTTGAAACTGTCTCACACCAAAGGGTCACTAAAACAGAAATATCTAAAAAAGAGTTAAGAAAAAGGGATATCTCATAAAGTAAATTCAATTAAATAATTAATGCAATGGGTTACCAAACATTAAATAAATTTATTTAAGCTTTTGTAAATGTTATATAAATTTAAAAAGCATGCTGGAAAAGTTTTGGCTAAGTAAAATTAACAGTCTTAACAACTTTTATCCTCAACATACCTACCTGATGTTTCCGCGGTTGATTGTATTTACGTAGTACATTTTTGTGGAATTTGTCTCACTATTTCAAAGTTTATTTATATATTTAATTATTATATTTATTTATTTAATTTTTCCTTTTTATGAGTTCGGGTCAGCACGGTATTTTTTTATCTGCTATTTCATCTTTTTAAGATATATTCAACATCATTAATTTTAAGCACGTGTCTTATTATATTAAGCAACTACGCTAATATTAAAAGTTGGATATTCTGCATATAAATTTCAAAATCTTTTTAGTTGTTTCAGCAACATCAACATCAATTATTAAACAAGCTGGTACTCTACCCGTCATAGAGCTTATAGTGCCGACCCAATTACGGCTGCTAATTACACTACTAGGGAACTCTACCACATTTCACACCTTTTGTATCTCGCCTTATAAGGGTAGGCAATGATACGTATGTACTAATTACAAAACTAAGATTTTTTTAATAACTTAACTAAATTATGTAAGAATGTATACAAAATTGTTAACAATAGTATTTATATATATATATATATATATATATATATATATATATATATATATATATATATATATATATATATATATATATATATGTATATATATGTATATATATATATATTTATATTTATATATATATATACATATATATATATATTTATATATATATATATTATACACTTCATTCGCATTTTTTGTAAAATATAATAATATTTAATTATTGGGACATTCATATAAAAGATCTAGATCTCCAACAGCGGATGAGCTGTGTCAGAGTCTGAGTGCGAATATCAAGTAGTATATACTAATAATAATATGTAATACTTGTAGTATTGTTCGTGACGTCACGTGTCTGGATTAAATGATATCAGATCATTTTGAAATGGTTTATAAAATATATATTTTGTAAAATTAATTTCTTATTCTATAGTAAATTATCATAACATTTAAGTGTTAGAATATTCATATAAAGTATACAGATCTCCAGCAGGCGGCGGGTGAGATGTGTCGGAGTCTGAGTACGAATATCAAGTAGCAAGTTGAACGTATAATATCGGTGGTGACCTCACGTGTCTCAACAGATATCTTTGTGCTTTAACATTTTGTAAAGACCAATAAATTAAAATAACAATGAATCAAGTTTTTTCTGGAGGATATTTTTATCAAAATACATCGTTACAATCCCTAAGTTCGTTGATATTAGGGTTCCCAAAGGATAAAAACTGAACCCTATTACTAAGACTTCACTGTCCGGTTCTATCTGTCACCTCATGAACGTGATATGTAACCGCTATAACAACTAATACAAAAAATAAAAACAGATTAAAATATATATCAGAGGTCTCCCATACAGCAGTATGGCAACAATAAGCTTGAAAAATTCACCAAATATTCAATTGTATATTGAGTTAAAAAATAAATAATTAAATTAAAAGAAAATATTCATTTAAGAGCTTTTTTTTAGATAAGCCTTAGTGCAAATATAAAGACTTATTTCTCTACATATTTATTTAATATTCCTTTCAATTAAAAGTATCCACTATTGTTTTTTAAAAACAAATGGTAAGAACAAAGTTTAAGAAAATATTCCAAATTCATACAATACATTTTCCTTAATAAATACATATCACTATCATCATTTCATAATTAATCTATACTTCTTGTTACAAGCAAGTATTAGTGATAAGCTTACTTTAAATTTTACACACATTTACAAAAAGAAAGATAGAAAAGAAATATAAAAAAATAATATATATATAATAAAAGGGACGTAATATAGAGGCTTAAATAAACATAATAATTGTAGGGAAAGACATTAAGATTATTGTGATAGAACTAATGGCGAAAAAACAATCCTATTAATTAAATTATGCAATTGTTACAAATGAGCAAAAACATTACATTTAATAAATATATGACTTAAAAGCCTTATATATATAAAAATAACTGATTAAATAAGCATACAAATTTTAGTTTGTCAAAATTTTTGTTGGTCTGTTTCAATCAAAATTAATTTGTTGGTCTGTTGGGTGTAAATCAAAAATAATAAAACGGAATTTGATCAATTTTGTCACAAAATATTACTAATACTATTTGGGCTATAAATTATATTCAGTGTAAGGTAGAGTATATTTAGTTTAGGATGAATCTGATAAAATTAAAATCTGTTAATTGGATTTAATTGGTTTGGTTTGTAAGTAAAAGCTTAATCTATTGAAAATCTTATTATTCTTATAGATAATAGTAACTAGTTGTTAAATAAAAGGGATTGTAGTATTCAATAATGTATTATGGACGTCAAAGAAACTAGACTTTACTATTTGCTAAGCTTTTCATTAAATTCTTGATAATGCCATGCTTTGGAGACCGAGTGTAAAGGGTTAGAACTAATTACTAGACATCTGTAGACAAAAGAACAAGGAGGCAAACTTTTTACAATTATTTGTAACAGTTGAATAAAATTTTACTCTTACATTTAATTCAAAGATTTTGCATGATTAGGACAACTGGAGTCGATACCTAGTCATCAATAGGATTTAATGTACCTACGAGTATAATATAACCAGAATATCCCTTTGACTGTACTGACTGCGGCGCACACAATAAACTTTTAATTTAAGAAACAGTAATTGTTCAGTATAATTGATTCTCAGTCCAGAAAGTGGTAAGAATAATATATATATATATATATATATATATATATATATATATATATATATATATATATATATATATATATATATATATATATATATATTTAGTATTAATAGCTGTAAAGCTGTGCTTTGTAAATAAAATGTATACACTTTCTTGTAACTTTTTTTTTTTTTTTTTTTTTTTAACGTCTGGAATCCTCATGGATACACACCTCCATCCAGGGGAAGATGGAAGTGGTTATGTGAGACTCTTACTCACTAAACCAGACGGTCAACACCTCTCCGTCATAATGGAGCGCCACGGGAACGCTTGCGCACACATCCGCGTTGCTCCGACGGAAGGCCGCGTGAGCGACCACCACCTCCATGGAGTGACGCGCCCGGTTGACTTGAGCGCGTCCCACTCCGATGGCCGGCTTGTTGAATCGCGAAGGGCTCCCCTGCCCTCCACCCAAGCCGGCCGAGCCAAATCAGGACTCCCTCAACGAAGAAGGTGTCCCGATCTGACTCAACCTCCCGGGGCCGGACCACGTCCGAAAACGGTCGCGGTCCGAACCCGAAGCCGCCACCAGCGGCTGGTGTGCGTCGCGGGTGACCCTCCGAAGAAGACCACCCCGACACACGGGGCCGGAAGAGGTACACACATCTGCGCCGCAATTTAAACTACCACCTGCAGACGACGCAGAATATGCGACCTCGACCGTCCCGTTACCCCGCTAACGGAGTTCTCCCTAGGAAGAGCTCCGTAGCCACCTCACCCGGACTAATCATCGTCAGGCGCTATTGTACCTGATGATGACTATTCCGGGCCACCTCCCTATCAGCGCAACGGCCTCTACCTCAGCAAGGAAGAGACCGCTACGTACCCCCCACACAACCACGGGACCGCCCCACAGTCCACTCTGCGCACAGAGAAGTACCAGGGGCGACCCCGCTGCTGTCCCCGGTAGAGAGGGCCTGCGCTCTCCCACCCTCAGTGCCCAGGCCAAAAGGCCCAAGCCCACCCCGCAGACAGACCACCCCGAAAGGCAGCCTGTCCGCCGGCCAGCCATGAAACCCCCATGACCGACCTCCACCGCGCCAGGTATCAGCCAGCGGGAGAACCCGAAGGTTCTCAGTAACCGCTGTTGCCCAGGGTGCACCACGAGGAGGTTCCCGGCATCGCACCACCACTTTCTTGTAACCTGGTCAAATACCCATAAAATTAAAATTCAATAAAAGATCATGTATTCTGAAAAATGTTAATGATCACATAGGATAATTTAATTAATATAATAAATGTGCTTACCTTCACCTTTTAAAAACCACTAAATTATAAGAGGAAATAGACAGCATCACAGGAAAAAAAAGTTAACCGTCAAAAAACAAAGTTAATTATGTATCAAGTTCAAGTTTGTTAACGTACTTACTTTTTTGCCAATCTAGTTGCGTACTAAGCCACTTGCAATAATAATATTAATTCAGCCAAAATAATTTATTTCTTTATGTACAAAAAAAATACATTACAAAATATACATTTAAAAAAAGTGTACAAAGGCTTAACTTATCTGTTTAAGAGATCTCTCCCAGTTATCCTAAGGCGAAAAACAGTTTTTAATAATACACATGCAATCTGGTACGTTAATAACATATGAAAAAATGACACAAAAACAGAAAAAAAAATACAAATAATTTCTATGTTGTTTTTCAACTCCATAATAGACTTACAATGGCCGAGGGCGATGGCCTAGCAAGCCAAGCCCGGGAACGTCGATAAACGCTAAAAGTCCAAATAAGAAAAATACCCCTAGGACAGTCCGAGAGGGGGGGCGGAAGAACTGTCCACCGGTTGACAATTACGGCGAAAACGGCGCGATAACGGAACTGAAATGCCCTACGTGCGGGAAAAATTACAAAAGACGAGCCTGGTTTATTAAACATCTTAAAACACACAATGGTGCTGAAGTGCGGCAACCGTCGGTAAGATCTTCAGTTTTCACTGCGGATAGAGTTTACCCTCATATATCTCATGGTGAGCCATTGAATGAAAACTACCAGGAGTCCATGACCATCCGGACGCGTCTTAGCATTCCAAATACTAAACAATCGACCTGGAAAGTACATGACCAAAATATAGCGGCCCTGTTAGAGCACCCGGGCTCAAATCAGGTACTCGATGCGCAAGTAGAGACTTTCCAAAATACTATTTACGACTACTTTAATGAGCACTATCCACCTACGAATCGTTATGCTCACAAAAATAAAGAAAACGGTTTTAAATTGAAAATGAGGAGGAAAAAAAGAGACCTTATAAAGAAACTTCGTATAGCCAAAGCCTTAGGCGATAATCAACTTAGTCACCAACTGTCTAGGGCATTGCGATCAATTCTTAAACTTATCCAAGGTATAACAAATCAAATAACGAAAAATCGTGATAGCTTTGATCGGGCAAAACATGAAGTAGACTTTGATAAAAATCCTTTTAAATACTCAAAAAACATTTTCAAAGATCAAAAAGGTAAGCTTCTCTTGACCAACGAGCAAATTTTCGACCATTATAAAAGCACATACGAAGTGCCAGAAAACCAAAGACTATATGGGGATCCAAACGAACACAAACCTGAGACTCCTACTGAAGATTTTCAAGCCAACCCACCAACTTTGGAGGAAATCAATAAAATAATTAAAATGAAACCATCTAAGTCAGCACCAGGTCCGGATGGTATCCCTTATATAGTTTACAAAAAATGTCCGTCGCTCCATAAACATCTTTTAAATATATTCGGTAAAATCTGGTCAAGAAAGCAAATACCGGTATCGTTCGGAAAAACCCTTTTTGTCCTCATTCCGAAAAACGACAATGTCAATAATCCCAAGGATACTAGACCGATAGCCGTAACAAATACAATTTCCAAAATATTTTTCTCTTTTTTACAAACTAAAATGACGCAATTCATGATTAACAATAGATATTTCAGGCCTAATCACCAGAAAGGGTTTTTGCCCGGAATTTCTGGATGCCTGGAACATAATACGTTAATATCGGAAAGCCTTAAAGATGCTAGAACTAGCGAGAGACAAATTACGGTTTGTTGGATAGACTTAGAAAACGCCTTTGGGTCGGTACGACATGAACTAATGATGTTCGCGCTTAAATGGTATAACTTTCCTATGGTAGTTCGCGACATTATTGCATCATATTATTCAAAATTAAAATTCTCAATAATTTTTAATGAAAACCATTCAAAACCACTTAATTATAACGTTGGTTTATTTCAGGGCTGTTGTATTTCTCCTATTATATTTAATATAGTTATTAATATTTTAATAGACAAATTAATTAGAAATGAAAAAAAGTGGGGCTATCGGTTTAAGTTCAACAACAAATACACAGAATCCATACTAGCTTTTGCAGATGATCTCGCGATACTGACACGTAATCCGAAACAATGTCAGGTACTTTTAAATGTAGTTGAGGATTTCTGTACGTGGACGGGCGGATTGAGGACAAAACCAAGTAAATGTTTTAGTCTGTGTCTGGGTAGACGGAATACCAAATATACCTCTTACGATCCGGGTCTTATAATAGGCGGTCAGTGCGTTAGTACGGTTACGGAAGCAGCTCCGTTTAAATTTTTAGGTAAAAAAATCGATTACCAAGGCCGTACTCCATCGTTGGATGTAATAGTCGATAGCTTTTTAAACGATCTCAAAAAGGTAGACAACCAACCAATAAGTAACGTCAAAAAAGCTTGGATTTAAGATAATTATTTAACATCACTTCTAAATTGGCCTTTCCTCGTGTATGATATAAATAAAACCCTTTTGTCAAAGTTAGATGCAAGCGTCATAAAGACATTGAAGTTATGGCTCGGGTTAGCGCACTCAGCGGACTCTTCAACCTTATTTAGAGACCGTAACAACTTTGGATTAAAATTAAAGAAACCATCGGAGCTCTACAAACATCTAAGAGTTACCAAAAGACATATCATCGGAAAATCTAAAGATGATACTGTAACTTCTCTCCCAAAAGACAAAGTTGCCTCAGAGCTCGAGTCACGACTTCAATTCCATAAAAAGTTTATGATAGGTGCTCAAACAAATAAAGTAGGGCTAGGATCAAGTAGGAAAGTTCAAGACATAGACATAACAAAATCTTTTATTCGACAAGACGAAAACGATAATTACCGACTCCACGCGATGAGCCTAGAAATTCAAAACGAATGGGTGACCATAGGAGATTTTTGTATTCCACTAGCTTTGAAGTGGCGCACCTTAATTTATGATTGGTCCCCAGCATTATTAAAATTCTATCTTAATGCATTCCAAATGACTCTCCCAGATCAAAGTAATTTAGTAAGATGGGGCAAAGCCACCGAAAAGTCTTGCAACATCTGTGGGGAGGCAATAGGAACCGCGAAACACCTATTAGTAGGGTGTAGGGTACTTCTAGATAAAGGTCAATACTCGCGTCGCCACGACAAGGTATTAGAAATTATACGGGAAGCGGTTAGTCTTTCAGTAGCAAGAGCGCGGAAGGGTATAACAACCACCGAACGATCTATAGAATTCGTAAAAGAAGGCTCCTCCAAAAAAAAATCAAAAGCGAAGCCTTATTCAATATTAGGCGCGGCTCCTGATTGGATTCTCATGATGGACACGTATGAAAAGCATTACAAAATCCCTGGGGATGTTGGTGTTTCGTCATCCAGACCGGACTTATTCCTGTATTCGAAACATCTGAGGCGCGTGATACTTGTGGAGCTTACTGTTCCTTGGGAAACAAACATCCCAAGGGATCACACATTCAAGCTCAATAAGTATTACGAACTAACCAACGAACTGATCAGGAATAAATTTATAGTTGGTTTGTACGCGGTAGAAGTGGGAGCGAGAGGTATAACAGCAAAATCTCTCTATAGCCTACTTAAAGATCTTGGCCTTTCTAGAACAAGCATCGGTTCATTTCTAGAACGTACTTCAAAGGCGGCATTAGTAGGTTCTTTCCAAATTTGGTTAGGTAGGGAGAGGAGTGTGGAGGGTGAAGGTGAGCGTTTTTGCGCATAATAAAGGGGCCTCTTAAACCTACTCCTGGGTCGCAAGTCCCAGGCACTGCTTGCACTCCTCTCCTTGCAACGCGATGGGCCCGGCACCCGCACGGTGAATCCATGGATTGCTAAGAAGCTTCGTCTTATATATCTACAATATATAAACACAACCATATATGTGTGTATATACATTAATACATAATTATATCTATATATACTGACACAAATATATATAAGTATGTCTTGTTTATAACTAACTTGAGCTTAATTGACCGCACTAATTACCGACAAGAAAAACTTAATTTCTGGTGTCTACGCGCCGCCACTAAATCCTAATGAGGTGGTCGTTTTATCCATAATTTAGTTTGCGAAATGTATGTTATAAGAAATAATCGATTAATATTAGTTATAAGAGATAATCGATTTTAATAGAACCTTCACACAGCATCTGCTTATCAAAATATACCTAATTGAAAATGTCACCTATGTTAGTATTGAAGCAACAATGTGTTTGAACGAATTTATTTATTTTTAATATTTCAGTCTCCGAAAAATTAGGTTGTTTTCTTGTTACTGTGTTTATAACCAAGGTATAACAATTTATGGTTTGTCCTTTGTACAACTGAACTAAATAAAATGTACCGCACTAATTACCGACAAGAAAGACTTAATTGCTGGCGTCCGAGCGCCGCTTATGATCTCAATTTTGACGCTTTGTATATGTGTGATGTACTTCAGTTTAATTTTTAATTTATTCAATGGTTTATTTATATGGTTATTAATACATTTTAAAGTTGGTAAATTGTAATAGTTCAGTATAAGTTGTTTTCAGTCCAAAAAAGTGGTAAGATCACATAAGATAATTGACATAACATGGTTTTAATTGTCCATAAGTTTTATTTTTGAAATAAAATTTTCCACTATTTAATAATAACAGCAAAACTTAAAAAAATATTATTTTAATTAATATAAACAATAACTTTCTTTTAACTTTCAAGCATTACTAAATTGTAAAAACGAAAAGACGGTTTAACAGGATTTACAATTTAACGGTTGAAAAACAAAGTTAATTAAGTTGCAAGTTCAAGTCTGTTTACTTACTTAGTTTTTGCCGGCCTTATTAAAAAAACGAATCCTTATTTTAAAGTAGGTTTCGTTATACCTGTAATGAAGCATGTGCTACGCGGCTATCATTTATTATTAAGGCTACAAGACTGACTACGCTCACACTTGGCAGTGTTAATAGGGCCTTTTAAACTCATTTAAAAGATATTTCTAGTTATTAACAGATTATAATAAATGATAGTTAACATCACTGCATGACATATTATAATTACAGTTTTAACTGTCAGTACAGTTAAAACTGTAAGTACAGTTACTTATTCAATTATTATATTTACGTTCAAGTTTCAATATAAAAAACGGTTTCAATTAAAAGTTAAAAGACATGATCATAAAAAAGATGTTATTTAAAAAACAAGTTTATATATTTATTCAATAATTAACTATTTTTTCTAGACAATTTAATATAGTAAAAACTGACTAAAAGAATTAAGATAATATGGAGAGGCCTTAAATTACAATAGTGCACTTTTATAATATTTTAATCACAACGCACGTATTAACTATTTGTGTATTTTTTTATTGTAACAAAATAATGATATATTATACTAAAATATCACAGTTTCCAAAAAACAATGCTCTCTTTTAAGACATAATACGTTTATAACTAACGCTATACAGATTTTAATAACGATTTTCTTCAATAAAATACTGAATACCACTTACTGTTAAGTATATAGTGAAAAAAGTCATACAAGAAAACTTAAATTGCGAGCATGCTGAATATTTTCTCACCAGCCTCTTGTAAAGAACATGTAACGGATATGTAAACTTTTCTTGCAAAAAATTTGAAAAACAAGAATTTGTAAAACAGCAAGAAAAAGGACTCCGAATTAAGAAATATTTAACGTTGTATTCTTTTATAAGATATTATGAACTAGTGACATCCCCTCTGTTTTTCTAAGATTTATGTTTAATTAAACTGTTGTAAATAATATTTAATACATGATTATAAACACTTTGGTAATCAATGCCATATGATTATTTAATATTGTTGGTAATGATGTGGTTCATTAAAATATATATCTACTTATATACCTGATGACAGCGATGACAAAATATTTCCGGAACGAGAGTTGAGTTTATCACGACTCTTTCTCAGCATAACTGTAATACATGTAACTTATAGATATTTACTATATACTTTTATTTACTATATACTTATACAGGGTTATTTTAAATTAGTTGACCACCTCTTGAAGCCAGCCTCCCAACAACATTTGATTTTTAAAAGTTATACTTTTAAAAATCTTGATAAACAACATAAAAAAACAAAACAAAAAAAAGTGTGCCCTCTCTTTTACTTATTACTCTGTATTTTGTAAGAGGCACGTAAAAGTTAAATTCTCGGGCGCCATACCGACGCTCAGAGTTAATGCCAGTTCAGAGTAAATAGTTACTAATACATTATAAATATATGTAATAATATATATTTTTTTTATCTTTAAGTCGTTTCGGAACAAAAAGGCTATTTTACCATTTCTATGTTTTTGGCATTGGTAAAAGAATATATTTTATGTCTTGTGTATAACTAACTTGAGCTTAATTGACCGCCCTAATTACCGACAAAAAAAAACTTAATTTCTGGTGTCTACGAGCTGGCACTACATCCTAATGAGGTGGTCGTTTTATCCATAATTTAATTTGCGAAATGTATGAATAAAAAATAATCAATTTTAATAGAACCTTCACACAGCATCTGCTTATCAAAATATACCCAATTGAAAATGTCAACTATGTTAGTATTGAACCAAAAATGTGTTTGAACGAATTTATTTATTTTTAATATTTCAGTCTCCGAAAAATTTGATTTCTTTTTTGTTACAATGTTCATAACCAAGGTTTAACAATATATGCATTGTCCTCTATACAACTGAACTAGACAAAATGTACTGCACTAATTACTGACAAGAAAGACTTAATTGCTAACGTCCGAGCACCACTGACAATTTTGACGCTTTGTGTATGTGTGATGTACTTCAGTTTACTTTTTAATTAATTGAATAATAATAATATTAAAATATCATTATTTATTAGCAACAAAAAACCCTTATGTATTATAAGAGACGTAAGGCTGTGCCTTATAAATAAAATATAAGCACTTAGATGTCATGTATGACGTAACCTGGTCTCTGTGTGCTGTGAAAAATGTAATTCATCACATAGATAATTTTATAAGACAATTGAAAAAAGTTGGTTTTAGTCCATATTCATTTTGGAAATAAAATTTATTCCACTATTTAACAAACACAACATTTTTTTTTTACCTTTTAAGCGTTACTAAATTATAAAAGGAAATAGACGGCTGAGCAGGAAATAAAAGTTAACGGTTGAAATACAAAATTAATTATGTTTCAAGTTCAAGTTTGTTTATTTATTTTTTTGCCTATCTAATTGCACACTAAACCTTTGGCTATAATACAATACATTCAATCACAGCAATGGGCACAGTCAAACACTACTAACACTGTATACAAAAGAAATAAGGCCATTATTTCTTCTTAACACTGCGTTTATAATAAATAAGTATCTAGTGGATCATAATAGTCCTTATAATTACTGTAGTAGTAATTATACTAAGATGTAAACTAAAATGTAAAACAAATCAATGTATGATATAAAAAAACGGATCATTATTTTAAAGTTGTTATCATTATAACTGTAATGAAACATGTGCTACGCGGCTACAACTTAGGTACTATTGCGGCTACAATATCAGCTACGCTCACACTAGGCAGTGCCAAATAGCGCGTTTTAGACTCATTTAAAAGATAATTTTTGTTATTAACAGAATATAATAAATGATAGTTAGAATCACTATATGGTATATTATAATCATAATTTAATGCTTTTTTAAAAATTATATTTAATTAACAGGCAACTGTTTCTTGGGTACCAAAATGACAAGGAGTATATATTGTTATATAATTGTTGTAGTGTCATTAGTTTTCTTTACTTAATAGTAATCTCATAAAAAACATAAGTTGTAATCTTAAAAGTCTAGGTGAGAATACGTAAAGTGTTAAAAAACGATTTGTTATTATTTTTTTTGCATCAAATATTAATTTTGACAGATTTTGAAGTGTTGAAGTGGTACAAGAAAGTTAATAACAATCTGGTATGTCTTATGAAAATTTAGCTCAAAGCGTTATTTATGTATAGAGAATTATGAAAAACCCCATTAAGATATTATTGTTTCACGTACTTTAAAAACATATATACGGCTTTGACAGAGGTTTCACATTTTATTTTAACATTGATGTTGGATTCATACTTATAGACCGATTTTTTCTTACACCTAAGTAAATTACAAATTATTACACTTATTCCATACTTAAATTACATTATTTGTATTAGATTATTATAAGAATATCGTGAAAAGGCACAAATAAAAACGGAGTTGCAAGAAACTTAGATTTTACATTTTCTCTTTGTAACATCTTTTTCTTTTATATATTTTTTATAATCCAATTAAAAAGAAATAAACAAATCAGGAGCTTTTTCACAACGAGATCCATTCATAAAACTTTAACCAAACTCGGTTTAATTTCGAGCGTGGTGTATAATCTAGTTTACCCAAATAAACAAAATTACCAAAATAAACAATATTGTAGAACTCTGTAATGAGACTATATTTCAGATACAAATCATTATATTCTCAGCATCAAGGGATATTTCTAAAAACATGTGAAACATTCCATATAATTTGAAGAATCGCTTAACTAAATACAGAAAATAAAAGATTAAAGCTTATGTAGTCTATTATTAGAAATATATTTGAACAACATATGTTTGCGAAATCATCTTATCATATTTTTAATATTCAAACTAATACACATTACACATTATCGTTAGTATTAAGTATTTTTATTATCTTGCAAAATAAACTAATGTATTATTTCAGGTCTGTGTTATTAGAACTACCTGTATAACTAACTGAACTGAGCCTATTTGACGGCACTGAAACATGATTGCTAGCGTCTGACGTCATCTATTATCTCGATATTGAGTTTTTGTGTACGTGGAGTGGGCTTTTGTATATCTTTTATTTTTATTCAATATTTACAGACATATTTTTGGACATGAACGATATGACGATATTTAACATTTTAAAACATTTTAAGCCTATTGCTTTTTGGTGGTCTTCAGAATTAAAGTAATATTTAAAATTTGATGATTGGCTGAGGTTAGAAAGAGTTTCACTCGAATCGAGCATACTGGTAGACTAATGAAAATAGTAATCACGCGCCAGCTTAACACAATGCCAACGATTGAAACTTATTTTTGGTTGATTATTCCTTAAAAAACATGACCTATTAATTACAGTAATTACAGAAGAACTCTATGACAAGATGCATTTAAACCAATAACACAGAGCTCCTTTCGACGCTTCGCTCCTCACTCGCTGATTAATCATACAATGATGTTTTTATGTCTATATACTTATTAAAAAACCAATAATTTAAGTTTCTAGTACTATTTTTAAAATATATCAATTTGAAAAACTTCAAACTGTTTTTTTATTGAGAATTTAACTTTACACATTTTAAAACTCATTTTACTATCTTGAATTATTAGAAGAGGTCTGTCCAGGTTCAGTTACATAAAAAAAATGATATATTCATAAGCTATATGATAAATATTACCTAGGGAACATAAAACTATTTTTTCTAAACGTTTGAATTAAGATTAGGTTCTTAATATTACATTATCATTTAATTCGACAGCACGAATTCAACCCCGGCGCTTTGAATATTCACTATGAACTCGTGGTTCATACATGATTTATTATGACTTGTGACAACGTGAAGGTAGTTGATATTTGATACACACAGATGTAATTCTGTAATGCACATTGCATTGTCACCTGTGTGTACAGAGTGTACAAATAACCATCTATTAATTACAGTAACAACCGCCCTATAATACTATTATCCACAATAAAGTAGGAACACAATGAAATAGGGACCTTTGAAGAACCTGTCCTTGGTCCATTACATTTTCTTACTTCGTATTCCATACAGAACCAGATTCAACAATCAGAAATTTACGTGTAATATGAACTGAGTACTTTTACATATGCACTATCTCTCTTCGAAAATATAAGAAATCGCTTTTAAGTACTCACTTAAATACACTACACTACACATACTCATGTGTATATACAAATTTTTGTTTATATAAATTCGTATTTATATATTCAAGTATTTCTTTTATATGTGAGTTAAGTGGTTTGTAAGTTTTAATTTTTACACTTTTTTATTTTATTTTCCTACACTTGTATACCTGTATCTTCGTACTATACCATAACACACCGTAGAAACTGTCTTCTAACAAAGGATCAGGATTTTTTTTTTATGTCTGTCTATGCTGTTAGCCCTGTTGGCTATTACAGCGTCACCGGGGGAGCGGGTGGGTCAGGAGACCCGCCCTTAAAAGGGGGGGCCAGATGGACCCCCATGGGGAACGACGTCCCGGGGGCGTCTCAGATTGAGACACGGACCTCGGCTCGGGGCGTCGTTAGTCAGGAGGGAAGCTAAGGAAATTTGGACCCTGGCGTCCTCCGACGGCAGAACGCCGGAGCAACGGAGTACTTATTCAGTTGGGACCTCGTCTATACCGGTATAGACGGTGTGTGTCTGTATGTTGTGTGGTGTCGCTTATGCCTACGCGTGCACGTTATTACCTACTGTGAACACGTCGTCGGGGTCAACGAGTACCGACTTGGGTCTTCTTTTTCTGACTAAAGTAGTCCTACGTGGTCTATACTCTGCGGCGTCAGCCACCAGTGGGTTCGGGTGTCGCTCAGCACGTTCAAAGTACTTTTGGGAAAGCCCTTTGAAATACTGAGCGGTGGTCGGAAGGTCTAAGTCTCTAAGCCCCGGTTGCAATCCGTGTAAACCTGTTCTGAATCACCTGAAGGGGTTTCAGATTAGCGTGCGCAAAAGCGGGACTCGCATTGGACATGACGGAACTTATGCAAGCTTTGTAAAGTGTCACCTTATTGCGAAGGGACATTTTACTCCGCTTGCCTAACAGCGGATATAAACGACCTAATATGTAGGCCGCTCTGCTACGAACGGTCCTAATATGCGCAGTGAAAACTAACTTTCTATCTAACGTTACTCCTAGGTATTTTGCCTCGTCTTTCCAAGGTATCGGTCTATCAAAGAGTTTGATTCGCGGGAGGATCCTTGGGGGGCCCGTTCGAAGAGCACCGAAACGCTCTTCTCAGGGTTTACCTCGATCCGCCATTTCCGCAGCCAACTCTCGAGGGAGTTGACTGCGGATCGGAGACGTTGGTATATCTCCCAGTGATCTTTAGAGGATGTATAAAGCGCGGTATCGTCCGCGTACATGGCAAGGTGCACTTTAGATCGCGGCCTAGGAATATCGCTAGCGTAGATGGAGTAGAGGATGGGCGAGAGAACTGAACCCTGGGGGACACCCGCCCTGATGGGGCGGGGAGTTGACAGAACGCCTTCCACTCTGTAGCGAAAGGAGCGATTCGACAGGTAGTCCCGTATGATGAATACGAGTCTGTCCGACACCTTCAACTGGTATAACTTGTACACCAGTCCATTGTGCCAGACCTTGTCGAACGTCTTAGCTACATCTAGGAAGAGCGCTCCTGTCCTATGCTTCTTGGCCCTCAAAGTGGCCCCTATCAGTATGTGCTCCGTGAGGCGTTGCACCTGATGGGAACATGAATGGTTGGCTCTAAAGCCGAACTGCTCATTTGGGATGATTTTGAGTCTCTCGACTTCCGATCTAAGTCTACAGAGGATGATTCTCTCATATACTTTCCCTAAGGAACTAAGAAGACTAATGGGACGGTAACTACTAGGCAGATGCCGGGGTTTGCCCGGCTTATGGAACCCTATTACTATTACTATTCCAAAGGATCACTGGGAAAATTTTATAAAAGAAGTAAGTAATCCTTCGTTGAATATAATATTTATTATTTTTATTGTATTTGTTAATTGTGTCGTACCTTATTAATTAAAATTAATAAATATAAGTTACCAAATTATATATTTTTTTACCCAATACTTAGCATTATAATAAATCATCCTACACGTACGAGGGTAATAACACAAAACCTGTGGAACAAAATATAACAACTATGGTCAAGGAACATACACATTGTAGCTTCTTATTAACAACTTATCATCGGACCTATAAAATCTGTCGATTTATGTATTTTAAATATTATTTAAAGTTTTATTTAGTTGTTTTTTTTAATGAATTAAATTAAAATAATTAAATCTAGGTTTAGAAGTACCTAATAAATACACATTTAGTATTTTTTTTAAAGTATAAGTTTACTTATCTCACTTCTAAGTAGGCAAGTATATTACTGTATAAAATTTCGTATTGTATTAATGGTGCTAGTTCATCTATTTTAATGGCCTATATAATTATATCAGCCTGAGAGTATTAAGTCAAGCCTCTGTGGTCTTTGTAATGATATGTATAAAATATACTTATATAAGCTTTAGTAAATGAATAAATAAAAATAAGCATGCTAAGGTAAAAATTCAGTCTCAGAAACTTTAATGCCCCATTATGTACCTAGTGTGTAATAATCAGATTATTAAAAATATGATCTAATGATGTTGTACAAATATATTTTTAATTATATACTACAGCAGCTTTTATCATTTTCATTCTCGGTATTTTGTTAAACAATTTTTCAAATTTAATGGAATTTTTCACACATATTCATAATTATCCCTTGAAGCTGAGAATATAATAATTTGTATCTGAAATATAAGTGTCATTAAATATATCCGTACATTAAATTTACATAAAAAGTTAATCCATCAAAACTGTTGTAGTTTTAGTCACTTATTCCATACTTAAGTTAGATTATTTGTATTAGATTATTATAAGAATATCGTGAAAAGGCACAAATAAAAACGGAGTTGCAAGAAACTTAGATTTTACATTTTCTTTTTGTAACATCTTTTTCTTTTATTTATTTTGTTTAATCCAATTAAAAAGAAATAAACAAATCAGGAGCTTTTTCACAACGATCCATTCATAAAACTTTAACCAAACTCGGTTTAATTTCGAGCGTGGTGTATAATCTAGTTTACCCAAATAAACAAAATTACCAAAATAAACAATATTGTAGAACTCTGTAATGAGACTATATTTCAGATACAAATCATTATATTCTCAGCATCAAGGGATATTTCTAAAAACATGTGAAACATTCCATATAATTTGAAGAATCGCTTAACTAAATACAGAAAATAAAAGATTAAAGCTTATGTAGTCTATTATGAGAAATATATTTGAACAACATATGTTTGCGAAATCATCTTATCATAGTTTTAATATTCAAACTAATACACATTACACATTATCGTTAGTATTAAATATTTTTATTATCTTGCAAAATAAACTAATGTATTATTTCAGGTCTGTGTTATTAGAACTACGATATAACCACACTTTTGTCTTCTGGGTATAACTAATTGAACTGAGCCTATTTGACGGCACTGAAACATGATTGCTAGCGTTCGACGTAATCTATTATCTCGATATTGAGTTTTTGTGAACGTGGAGTGGGCTTTTGTATATCTTTTATTTTTATTCAATATTTACAGACATATTTTTGGACATGAACGATATGACGATATTTAACATTTTAAAACATTTTAAGCCTATTGCTTTTTGGTGGTCTTCAGAGTTAAAGTAATATTTGAAATTTGACGATTGACTGAGGTCGTAGTTTTAATTTTCAAATTAATTTTTTTATTAACTTTCACACGGTATAATAAAGAGTTTCACTCGAATCGAGCTTACTGGTCGACAAATAAAAATAATAATCACAATGTCAGCGATTGAAACTTATTTTTGGTTGATTATTCCTCAATAACATGACCTATTAAAAAAAAATATGTGTGTGTGTATTAGTGTACACATGTAAGAAGTGAAACTTCTTTATGACATAATTTTTTGAAAAATGGTTCACTAAGTACAACTTTACAGGAATGACTAATTAAGCTAAATTATATAAAGTTTACGCAAAAACGTTACAATTTTTTGACATTGCAATAAAATTTCTCCCATCCGTCGATAATAAAGTTTCACTTCAAATATGGCGCGTAACGGAAAAATTATTTTAATTTTTAAACGGAAATTAGTCATATAATTATGTGTTTATGCCTATATACTTATTGAAAAACCAACACTTGAGTTGCCAGTACTATTTTTAAAGCATATCAATTTGAAAAACTTCAAACTGTTTTTTTTTATTGAGAATTTAACTTTACAAATTTTAAAACTCATTTTACTATCTTGAATTGTTAGAAGAGGTCTGTTCAGGTTCAGTTACATAAAAAAATGATATATTTATAAGCAATATAAAATTAATTACCTAAAGAAAATAAAAATATTTTTTCTAAACGTTTTAATTAAAATGAAGTTCTTAGTATTACATTAACTTATAAACAATATTATATCATGTAATTCGACAGCACTAATTCAACTCCGGCGCTTTGAATATTCACTATGAGCTCGTGGTTTATACATGATTTATTATGACATGTGACAACGTGAAGGTAACTGATATTTGATACACACTAGATGTTATTCTGTAATGCACATTGCATTGTCACCTGTGTGTACAGAGTGTACAAATAACCATCTATTAATTACAGTAACAACCGCCCTATAATACTATTATCCACAATAAAGTAGGAACACAATGAAATAGGGACCTTTGAAGAACCTGTCCTTGGTCCATTACATTTTCTTACTTCGTATTCCATACAGAACCAGATTCAACAATCAGAAATTTACGTGTAATATGAACTGAGTACTTTTACATATGCACTATCTCTCTTCGAAAATATAAGAAATCGCTTTTAAGTGAGTATGTGTGTGTATATACAAATTTTTGTTTATATAAATTCGTATTTGTATATATGTGAGTTAAGTGGTTTGTAAGTTTTATTTCTTACACTTTTTACTTTTATTTTCCTAAACTTGTATACCTGTATTTTCGTACTATACCATAACATACCGTAGAAAATGTCTTCTACCAAAGGATCACTGGGTAAATTCTATAAAAGAAGTAAGTAATCCTTCTTTGAATATTTTTATTGTATTTGTTAATTGTATTGTACCTGATTAATTAAAATAATAATTATAAATTACTAAAATATATATTTTTTTACCCAATACTTAGCATTAAAATAAATCATCCTACACGTACGAGGGTTGAAAACACAAAATCTGTGAAACAAATAACGACTATGGTCAAGGAACATATACATTGTAAAATCTATCGATTTACGTATTTTAAATATTATTTCAAGTTTTATTGAGTTGTTTCTTTTTTATGAATTTAATTCAAATAATTAAATTTAGGTTTAACAGTAATAAATACACATTTATTATTATTATTATTTTTTCATGTATAAATTTACTTACCACACTTGAAAGTAGGCAAGTATATTACTGTATAAAATTTTCTATTGTATTATTGGTGCCGGTTTATCTATTTTAATGACCTATATAATTATATTAGCCTGATAATATTAAGCTGAACCTCTGTGGTCTTTATAATGATAAGTATAAAATATATATTAGAGCTCTCTTACCGCCAAGAATCGCCAACGACAGTCGTTCTATTCTTTAAAGCACTTTATGACACTGTTCACAAATACACTAAACTGTTTACCATTTAAACACTTAATTATCACTGTTACACAACTTAGTTTCTCGATCTCACACTCAGCGGTTTATTATAACTGTTACACTTTTATCACAATAATACCACCCTACAACTTGAACTCCCAATTTCACACAATGCCTTCTCTTAACCGAGCTGCGATTTATATACTTCTTATTCTTAGTCAAATCAGTATCCAATATAATATTACATTTATTTTATCAATTAAACTTCTATACAGACATTCAATTGTTTTAGTAAAATCAACAAATTATATCTTTATTTTTAGTCAAAACCAAACTACTACATGTATAAAAGCTAACAGCTCGGCCATCCTAAATATAACGAGTCCGCTCGTTATCAAAAACCATTTACTTACAATATTAATTCTGAAGTAATTTGTAAATCTAATTATTATAATTGTAAATTCACAAAATCTAATCTAAAGTCTATATATTATGATACATTAATATTTATACATTTTTCGGCCATCATATATAAATAATTGGTCCTCCAATTTAGAGAATGTTTTGAAATTTATAGACTTAACAATTTCAACTATAATAATCAATTGGTATAAGTTGTCTGATTACGTGTTCAATCTGGCTCAGCAGCCTCATTCAAAAAAAAAAAAAAAAAAATCTACTGGACACAATAATTTTGCCTCATAAATCATAATCATAGTCATAGTCAGTTAAATATCCTCAATGTACCAAATACTACTCAGAAGTTGGCTTATCGGCCTCATGTGAGTATTTGATCTTCTCAAACGCTACTCAAAAATTGGCTTATCGGCCTCATGTGAGCGCTTGATGTCCCTATACCTCAAATGCTACACTCATCATTTGGCTTATCGGCCTCATCTGAGCATTTGATGTCACTAGTCATAGTCAGTTCCATATCCTCAATGTACCAAATACTACTCAGAAGTTGGCTTATCGGCCTCATGTGAGTATTTGATCTTCTCAAACGCTACTCAAATATTGGCTTATTGGCCTCATGTGAGCGCTTAATGTCCCTATACCTCAAATGCTACACTCATCATTTGGCTTATCGGCCTCATGTGAGCATTTGATGTCACTAGTCATAGTCAGTTCAATATCCTCAATGTACCAAATACTACTCGGAAGTTGGCTTATCGGCCTCATGTGAGTGATCAGACAACAAAACCCTCATCCACATAAAATACTTTGTAGAAAACAATTCAAAGTAATTACTTTTATCATCTTAGTATATTCTACATATTAAATATATTGAATTAATAAATAAATAAGCACATGTAATAGCTAAGTTACCACATTTCCTTTTGGAGGCGAAGACTCGGCAAAAACAACTGCAGTTCCAATTGTATTTTCTTCATTGCACGTTATACTATTTTTCTTGATGCCGCGGAACAATCCCACTTCTGAACTATTAGAGCTCTCTTACCGCCAAGAATCGCCAACGACAGTCGTTCTATTCTTTAAAGCACTTTATGACACTGTTCACAAATACACTAAACTGTTTACCATTTAAACACTTAATTATCACTGTTACACAACTTAGTTTCTCGATCTCACACTCAGCGGTTTATTATAACTGTTACACTTTTATCACAATAATACCACCCTACAACTTGTACTCCCAATTTCACACAATGCCTTCTCTTAACCGAGCTGCGATTTATATACTTCTTATTCTTAGTCAAATCAGTATCCAATATAATATTACATTTATTTTATCAATTAAACTTCTATACAGACATTCAATTGTTTTAGTAAAATCAACAAATTATATCTTTATTTTTAGTCAAAACCAAACTACTACATGTATAAAAGCTAACATATACTTATATAAATATATTTTAGTAAGCTATAGTAAATAAATAAATAAATAAAAAAAAACATGATAAGAAAAAAATTCAGTCTCAGAAACTTTAATGCCCCATTATGTACCTAGTGTGTAATAATCAGATTATTAAAACTATGATCTAATGATGTTGTACAAATATATTTTTAGTTATATACTACAGCAGCTTTTATCCTTTCCATTCTCGGTATTTTGTTAAATAATTCTTATAATTCAATGGAATGTTTCACACATATTTACAATTATCAATTGATGTTGATAATATAATAATTTGGATCTGAAATATAAGTCTCATTACATATATCCATAACCATTTGAAAGTTTTGTTAATTTAGGTTAACTTTTAAGTCCGAAATTAAATAAAACGGAGTTTGGTTAAGTAATATGAATGTGGATGACGTTGTAAAAGATTCCTAATTGTGTATCTTTTTAAATTGCATTAAACAAAACATATAAAAGAAAAAGATCTTATAAAACGCAGATGTTTACGTGAAACTTTTATAAATTTATTTTCCAAATAGACTTATTTACCATTGTCATTCTTGTTAGGACCTCGAAGACGTACATTTTACTAGACCAAATATTAAATAGTGTACCCGTCAGGTTTATCTAAATATAGGTATATATAAAGTTAATACGTATAATATACATAGTGATGCTGACAAACATTCCTGTATAGCTAATCTCCCTATGAGATATGTTGGCATCGCTTCCATTAGGTGTAAGAGTAGATATAATATATTATAATTATCCACGTCGTTACCTAAAATTTAATATCCACATGCCAATTATTATAAAGGTGTATATGACGACATACCAATTATAATTATTTTAAAATGGTTAAATAACAGGTTTCATTGAATACAGAAAAGGAGTCACTATTTCACAGCTTTGTATAAAAGAATACCAAGTTTCTTCTATGCGAGTCCGTTTTCAAGTATGTCCTGTGAATGTTCCTTACAAGAAGCTGGTGATAAAATATTCAGCACTCTCTCAATTCCGTTTTTCCCGTTCGACCTTTTTTACGATACACTTAACATATCTATGTACGTAGTGTTTTATTTAAAAAAACTCATTAATAAAATCATTCCAGTGTTACAAATATATCCACAATTAATTATTAAATAATACTATTACAGTACTAGTACAGTACACTAGTATTTGTTTATTTTTTGATGCAATTAAAGATTACAAAAATGTTAACGCATGACTTGGGATTACGACATTATAAAAATGGATCAGTATTGTAATCACATAAGTATTCTACTATATTTACCTAATTATATTTGATTATTAACTAACAAAGGATCAAAATGTTTCTCCTTTATAATATCTGAAACTCTTTTACTTCAGTATACTCTCACTCTAACATACGAGTACTCTCTCAATTTTGAATTCTTATATCTCAAATACCCCCTGCATCTTTAGTTTTTCTCTTATTTATTTGATGAAATTTGCAAAACTATCCTCGCCATTAAAACCTAGGCTAAAAATAAAGTGAGTAATGATAATCTGGTTTTGGACAAGGTAAAAGTAGCTCCATTTTTTCATAAGATGGTCGAAAATGGTAGAGCAGCTATGGAGGAGTCACGTCTGAAAGTCCTTTCTTATTGATTATTGAGTCTTGATTAATTTTGCCAATGCTGTCAATTGTAACAAATATGACATCCATCCTTTGTCAACTGGGTATTTCTCTAATAGAGCGAGACTGATTCTTTTCTTATCAGGGTTGTCAGCAGGCTGTTCGGATTGTTGGAAATAAGTTAATAATTGTTGTGACTTAACGGTATTCCTCAAGCTGGCATACTTTTCCAATCCCGTTTTAATTTTTTATAAATCTCATCACCAGTAACCTCTTTACGCTTATAATTTATAAGCCAACGAAATCTTCTCAAAAACTGTATACGTTACATTTGCGGCTCTTTTTTTTTTCTTTCATCTTAATTACTTGAAATCCCTTTTTCATTTTCTCGATGATACTCATAGTCATCAACTTTCATCCACTGAAAATTTACACTCCAAATGCCTTGTGATCGCACCGAATTTCAATTTAACTCATTTAGCATACAGACTATAAAACTGAAATGCATTACCCACTTACATTAGGAAAGCTCCTAACAAAAATGTTTTCAAGTGTCTAGTTAAAACATTTTATATCCTTGTCTCTTAATATATATAGGTACAACCTTTGTAAGATGTGTGGGTAAATAACATATTTTTATATAAATAAATAAATAAACACTCCCAAAAATGTTATAATAAACTATATATCCTCCACTAACTGCCTACAAATATTCATGTAGACATTTTATTTCATATAATCTAATATAAAAATGAAACTTACTTGTATCACATCCAACAGTTTTGCAATCAATGATAGTTTGTATATCTGATAATATTGTTGTTATTCTGTATTATCCTTAAATAAAGTAAGTCGTCTTTAACGTAAGCATAACTTGAAACATATGATGCGTGTCACAGGTATGTCGAGTCAATGAATTCAATGTTATGAATTAATGTAGATCTCTTCTTATTATCCTACTTTTATTATTTAGATCTTACTATCATAAATTGTTTAGAAAATATCGTTTTAATATATAAGATTTGTCCTGAGAATAATTTTCTATTTTATTCATTTCAGGATGTTAGTGTCAAATTTAAATGTAATTAATACTACATTTTTTTTTATTTAAAATATATTTTTTTGTTAGATAAAGGGTTTAAGAGCATATTTCTTATGTTTAATTGAAATGGTTTTTTAGATTGAGACTTAAATGTAAACATAATCAACCAGCTGTCGTTTAAAGAGACTGATGTAAACTTATAAAAGAGAGAGCAGTATTTAATCAGAAAAAGTTTTAATCAGATAAATTTTTTAACTTATTTTTTTATTTTATTTTTCGTTGCAGGAAAAGTTGAATTCAGATAAATGAGAATGAAAAAATGGTTTATTAAAGACATCCCTAAAATATTTTATTTCGTCAGTTAGTTTTTAAAATAAATAAAGGCATTTGCATACTAAGTATTAATAGTAAAATCGTATATATATTGAGAGTAATTCACAAATTATACTAATCATATATCTGAATCATATTAAGATGAATGATAAATTTGAACTTCACTGTACTTAATGTTAGTAGAGCTTTAAAATATTATTTTAACAAAAAGTTTTTTACAAAAAAGGTTTTTTACAAAAATAAAAATTATTATCACTCACTTTAACATGTTTTCCTACAATGAGTTACGAACCATATTGGCAATAATTTACTGAAAGAAGGAAAACATATCAAAATGTTTTATTTACTTCTATATTAAGACAAATCTTTATTTAACAGAGATTTAAAAGTACTATTAAACACTGTCGAGTGTAAGCACAGCAGGCTCCGTAGCCGCAATAGAAAGGTGTAACCACGTAGCAGCTGCTTACAATTTACAAGCACCATTACTTATCCTTTATATAATTAGTTTTTTATTACTTGATAATATTATTCAGCTGAGAAATATAGCTCGCTATACTCCTTTCGAATGACTCCCTAGTCATTAGGTAGCTCTCCACTACTACCTAATAACTAAGCAGTCATTATGTACCATGACCAAGATGACATGACCAAGATGTCAGTAGACATGACCAAGATGACCACCATGACTCTGCCTTACGTCATCACACAACAATTTTCACCTGGTACTGCTTTCAAACTCACTGTTAAATACACCTCGTTACGGTACATAAAAAAACATAAACTTGCTAAGCCCACCACTAAGCTCCATAAGATCGATACTCCTTCAGGGTTAATTGTATACCATTTTACAATACACTAACCAATAATATTGTATTCTATTTATCATATAATAAAGTCATTTGATAAACGGCCTGCATCATACCGCTCAAATAGTAGCTTGCGGTAGGACGCTATAACTTCAAGTTGGGGACGGGTTGGGATTCTTTTGATATTGACGTTAGTGAACAGTGATTACTATAAATAAATACCCAGCTAAGTCCTTCTCAGACTAGAGCGCCTTGAACCCTCGTATCTTTCATTTTAACAAGAAGAGTATATGTACAATGTGCTTTTTAACAAATATTGTATCAAATCAGTTCCCCTGACACTTTCATTTGTTGTACAATAATAAGTATTAAATGAATAAAATATATATATAAATAAATAAATAGATTTATAAACTTTATACAAATTTGTACTGCGTTATGAAATTTCTGTTCAGTCCCTGTTGATAAATACGTGATTGCATGGTAATGTGATGTAAAAAATTTGATTGGAAGATTAAAAATCTAATTTGATACACAGTTACATTTTCAATTTGCATTCATTTAAATAAAGTTACAGAACCTTTAAAAGCTTTTTGGTTACATATTATCGAGCAGTATGTGATTTTCGTCATCACACGAGGCTCCTCATGATACTTGACACTCGTATCTCGTTTGACATCATCGTATCCTGTTTTATATTTTTCTGTCGAATATCAGTACATGTCGATACTTAAATTTTAATGTTTGTTTTTACGAGAGAACAACACTTATGTTTTTTGCAGTATTCGTTCTAATTTAATAATATTTTAATTTAAATATAACCATTTTATACATCATAAGGATTCTTAAGATAAACAAAAACATGTCTACAGTCAGAACATCTCTCTTCAACATAAAGACACATATTTATTCACAATTTCAAATCGTATTGATTCTCTGTATTTTGTCAAACTGTTCTTCAATTTCAATTGAATATTGCGTCACTTCAACAGTTATTCCTTTGATGCTGAGAAATTCTTAAAATATAATGATTTGTATGTTAAAATATAAGTCTCATTACAGAGTTCCGTCGTCGTGTTTATTATCTAGAATATATATCACGCCCAAAATAAACCGAAGTTCGGTTTAAAATTATAGGAACGAAAATATCGCTGTGAAGAGGCTGCTGTTTGATGTATTCTCTTTTGATATAACTAATGCACATTAATAACTTTTTTATTATAAAACAGATTAATTTAAATATAAGAATAATCACTCCATGTTGATTAAATTTCCTTAAAAACCTAAATGTAATTCTGTTTATTAGACCTAAAAGATATACTTTATCCAACAGTGAGAGTATATCTTTAGTGTAAATTTATCTTTGGTTCTATGTCTATCTATGTATCTAGTCAATCTAAATAAATTACAGTGCTGCTAGTAACATGTATAACCCTAATAATACGTTGACTTTCGTTCTGATAAGTTGTCATCAGCTAAATGAATAGCTATATTTTCTAATGACACACCTTCACCTACAATATTAAATATTAATTAATAATTAAACTGTGTATAACCATGTTCCAATTATTATTTACAAAATGTTTTATTAAACACAAGTCTTAGTGAAAGAGTGTCACTAGTTCATAGCTCTATATTAAAGAATAAAAAGTTAAATGTTTTCCCATCTGGGAGTCAGTTTTCTTGCTGTTTTAGCATATTATTTGTTAAGCAAAGTTAACATCTCCGTTACATGTTTCTTACAAGAGACTGCTGATAAAATATTCAGCACTCTCTCAATTCCGTTTTTCCCGTTTGACCTTTTTCACGATAAGCATAATATAACGAAGTATCTAGTATTTTATTTAAAAAAGTTATTAATAAAATCAGTACTGTATCTTCTACTGATTCTAAATTTTTGTTTATCTTTACTCAGTCTAATAAAAATAACCATAATTATCTATAATATTATATAATATTATTATAAAGCGTTTATTTTCCTTTGATGCAATAAAAAAAATATTTTGCATGAGTTGTAATTAAAACGAATTATAAAATAGGTAAACTACTGAATACACATTAATACTAAACTATGTTAATAGATGTTTGAATTACTAATTATGTAATAATGTTAATGTAATAATGTTGTTCGGTTAGAAAAAAAAAATATCCTAAAACCTTATGACAAACTGTATATTTTCTACTACTACTAATACTACTAATACTAACTTTACTTACCATAGAAATAATGTGTAGTTTAATCGCCTCCGACATATCCTCAATCCTAGTTGGTGCTGGTTAGTAATCTTCAAATAAGATCATTCATCTTTGTTGAAACCATAATTCGTTAACAAATTGGTGCATGTAACACATATGTCGAAACGACAAAAAAGTATACTTTATTATTTTTATAGTAAAAGTGAAAACTTTCAGCACGGGCAGGAATTGTGAGGATAAATTAAATCGTTTCTGTTGGTGATTAATTATTTATTCATTTTATATAAATAGAGAATGAAAAATAAACCGATACGGGTAGGAATTTGAACCCGCGACCCCTGGGAAACCGTCCCGTCGCTCTACCAATTAAGCTACCGTATCGCTAGCTAGCACCGTAGCGATACGGTTTTTCATAATATATTTATATACATTTATATAAGCTTAATATCGCTGTACATGTTTATAGTTATTTTCAAACATTATTTATTAATTTATACAAAACATTTTAACTGTAAATAGATTAATTATTTGTTAAAAGATTTTGGACTATGTTATTTACATTTTATTTTAATTGAATTGCTTTAATAAAAATAAAACTCAAACGTTAGCGTAAGGCATTGAATAACCAGTCGTTGAAAGCGAACGGTGCTCTGTAAGTTTATATAATAAGAGATAAGAGCAGTTTAAATCAGGACAAGATTTGGTTTACATTTTAAAACGTGCTTTTTGTAAAGTCTGTAAATGAATTAAAGTATGAATACATATATTTAAATCCTCCGATGAAAAAACGGTTCGTTAAAAATAAATGAATGTCTCTATTAATGTCTATAACATTTAGTTGAGACTGTTATCAGAAAGAAAATTTAACATTTAATTTTTTTTTCTCCTTTTAACTGCCGCATTAGAGAATATATAATCCCTATGTTTCGGATGGTGGGGTTTTCGAAACATATAAACAGCGGATACATAGTATATCTAGATTTGGAAAAACAATCTATTGATCAATTGACACAAAGAATCACCTCATGTGGGAATCGAATCTAAGATCTTTAGTTAGCAGTGTCTTGTTAGGTGTAGAGACCCACTGTTAATAGATATAGATATATAAATAATAGTGAATATAAAATACATATAACGCTGCTCCACATAACCTTCTTCACGGAATAAAGGACTTGTATTTGTATTGGATGAACAGGATCTCTAAGTTTTACTTTAGGGTAAAAGCCAATTATTGAACTTAAAGTGAATTAACCTATTCTCTTTCAAAGAATTACTTCTATTTAACTTAAAGTAAATTGATATCGTAAATTTGCCAAACAAGAACAGTTTTAACGAGTGACCGACTGGCGCCGGGCAATTTCAGAAATAAACAAAGTACTTTAAAGTTTGTACCGCGGGGAGGCGTTAGTATTGCGACAGTGGCATCCTCTTGCGACTCTGTAAGATCATTGGATCTATAAAAATATGTATTATATTTCACATTTAGGAGATTATGCAACAATCTTTGTTTTGTATGTGCCTTAACAGAATGTAGTGTTAACATAATCTTATAATAAAAAAAATGAATGCGTCTAAATTGTGTTTTCATTTGCGTCATAGTAAATTTTGTGATTTATATTTGCTCCCTACTATTTATATACTTAATATTTTAACATTGTCATATACTTACCATTCGTCTGCAAGGAACAGACTCGGGGTTGGCGCCTTCATTTCTTTCTAATGATTAAACCATATTTATTCTGCCATTAATTAATACCTTATAAAGCTAAGTTTACAATGATGTTCTATTTCTATTGGCATATTGCAATATGTAACTTTATAATCAACTTCACATAACATGTTAAAACATAAAAGATAATGTAGTGTAAATTAATTAGTACGCTGGTTTAAACTACAGTGTATAATGTCGCCTCAGTCGCGAACTTTGTAAGTTTGCGGGTAATGTGATATTAATGTTACTTTAGTAATTTGCTCGAGGCCTCAGAATGGGGTCGCTCTGGCTTTAAATTGTCTAAATAATTAGAGAACCGAGTGGTGACGTTCAGACTAGATGCATTCAAGTTTCTAACTATAATTAATCTTTCTGAATACATTTTCTATCTAGAAGTTCGTTTCTGACTTCCGTTGTAATTAATAAACTTAACATGTTAGTATATAAGTTTTAAAATACATTACTCTTCAATTTAGGTTAATTTTATTAAAAATGTTATGGTAAATTTTAATAACACGTAGTTACTCCATAACAGAATAATAATGTGGATAATTATACTCTTTTGTATTCCAAAAAAGATTTACAATATCGATGGCTGTTATTTTTGTTAATACACAATAGTAGGTACAATACCTATTGTCAACATCGTTCATTAGCAAAATTCAAATAACTCTTCATATTTTTTTACAGGAATTTCAGGTTGTATTTTGAAGTATCCTTTTTTTATATATTTGTCTCATTTATGCGGGATTTAATATTGTATCGATTTCAGCGTATCTCTCTTGTTGAGATATTTTATATTGAAAAATAGCGTGTTGGTGTTTTATAAGATTCATCATTTTAATATCTCTCCATCTGTGAGCATTTACTATAGTGAAAATGTCTTAAAACTTCATAAAATATAGCAAATACTTAAGGTGTCTTTACGAGGAATGTAAAATAAGAGAAGAAAATAATAATAAATTATAAAGAAACAAACATGATTTCTCACATATTTTTATTCCCAATCTTTGGACCCTATAATGCTTTAAAACTATTCATAACATAAATATAACACTGCCACAAAACATCATTGAATTTAGTTGTAATAGCGCTTCGACACCAACACAGGTCTTGTAAAACAAATTCATTCAACATAGAATATATTTCGAAAACTTGATTTACAAAACCCGAGTGACAGCCGTCAATCTACAAGCGGTTCAAAGCTCAACTGTCAATTTATATCTAATATTGATTATACTAATCTATACAACTATATGTTTACTAATAAAATTTAATACACCAAGTGAATTGACAATAACTTTAAGAGTAACATAGTTAAACAACTTGTTAGAACATCTACAGAACGTCAATCCGAAGAATTTATTACGCTCCAGATATCATTGAGGACTTGATTGATGGTTTTCCAGGGATATTGAATAAAAACTTCGATTGAGGATGAGCTCAAATTTATTTGAATTAACAATGACGTCTCCAACCACAATAGTTCATGAAGTAAGAAAGGAAATTAATGAACATCTATAAAAGTCGTAATAATTATATAATTAAGCTAAATTTATCACTATTTATACAATGTCATTATGTTTTTTTTTTTCTTATACCACAATAACACTTTACCTTTGCCCTAAAAGCTTTAAATAATCCGAGTCACACAAATCTAACAATTAATTACTAACTATATACTTTGTATGGTTTAAATTGCTCGATATACAAATAAGTTTTCCAGCAACGCACTAGCTTCTGTCACCGTTAATTAAAACAAGATCATTAATACTGAATACGAAGCGAACTGCTACAAATATTTTGGTAATTAAGCCATATTAATCATTAGCCTAGATATAACAATAAAAATATTTCTTATAAAAAAAACTATTGCGGTAAAATGAAAGTAAATTGCGCGACACTACTCGGGTACCATGCGTCCCACACGAGACTTCACCACCTCACTAACTGTTCAACGAAACAACACTTATGTATCTGATACTCAAAACGATTAATTTTATTTATGCTATTCATATGTATCTCTTAGATTATCATTAAATTATTTTAATAAGGGGCACAGATTTGATATGTTTCCGATGCACGGTGTTTGTGTGATACCGTTTCACTTAACCTAACTTGCAAGGCGACGCTACACCCCTACTCTACCCTATCACATGCGGGCCAATGTCACGCGCCTCCAGTCGACACGCTCCATAAACAATCTACCTGATAAAATTAAACAAAACATCCACCGGTAACTGTATCTCTAAAATAAACCCAAGCTAAAATAATCAAGAACGCCAAGCGTACGGGCAAAGAAAACTCGACACCGATTCAGCGTGACATACAGCCGAGCACACAAGTAGTAGACGAGGAAACTGATCTCTATGAAACCGCATATTAATTCTAATTACATTAATATTACACGATGATATGTATCGAGTAGTCCCGCAAATGTCGTAGCCACTGGACGTCTCTTACTTCGCTAGCTACGGTTGGACGGAATCGTGGCGGCGCCGGCGTCACGTGCGCGGGCGCCGACCGCGGCCACCGCCGCCGCGGGCCGCGGCCGCGCACGGATTTGCTAACTTAAACTTCAACCTTGCAGTAACTGTAGCTTTCAATATTTCATTTACGATTTCACTCTAATACCAAAATGTAGCGGCCACAGTTACCGCAAATATTGACGTAAAACAACTGAAAAGAAAATAAAAACTTTTCGTTGTATTTGTCTGGGACGCCGGGCGCCAAGGTTTGGGAGATCACTACTTTACTATTACACAATTACTTACGATCGAATTAGCATTATAAGTCGAATTATATAAGTAAACATTGACTTAGCTTAAATATTAAAACCGACTGTGATTTACGAATAAAAGAGAAACCGAGTTTAATATTTAATTATTTTTTTGATAAAAAATAATATTTGATTGTTTGTATTTTTAATATATAGTTCGTAAAAATAGCTTAAACATTTATCTAACGTTGTCATTATACACTGGCCTAGACGTTTCCTTTGGTAAGTTGAAAATTGTTTAAAATCAAACTCGTAGGATATGGTTTTTTCCTGGATCGTATTACTAAAATTTAACATTTCATGATTCCCTTAAAGAGGGCTCAATTTCAGCCAGTGTATTAGCCAACAGAATGTTTGGTTCGGTCTGAGGTTAGTATTAACATGTATATCTTTTATCTTTGGTCTTCTCCATGACGCTCGGTAAATGTGAAAATTACAGTTACTATAAATAACGTATAAAATTTTTGCTAAGTCAAAAATTGACATTTTAAATATTGACTAAGAGATTTTCATAAGAATTCACATGCGGATTTATCCAAAATCTGAACGACAACGATCTTGTGAATACTTTACTGATATAGGTCGCTTTGAGATTTCAACCCAAATAAATATCCGACCCTTATAATATAGCCTAAGCGGGGATTTTTTTTTACTTTTTTTTGTTATAATTTTTATATGTTTACATCAGCAGAATATCTATACCTATAATATAAACATTAAGATTTCATTTTTTGGTTTATTGCTATTTCGCATCCAACATCCGTCACGTCATTCGAACAAGTGTGTGACGGATTCCCATCCTGTATGCGATAGTCAACTAGCTAAAAATAAAAAATATATTAATCTTCTGATTAAACCTAACAGTAAATTTATCATTACACAGTTTTATTATGTATGAATAACTTTCAATATTAATGTAACTATGCTGAACTCTACAATAAATACCCTTATCTAATTATATATTATTCGCCTAACGATTACACAATTAAAGTAACTACTCAATTTTAAATTAGTACATTACCAAAAAGCTCGTCAAAGCATGCAAATAGAATAATTGTTTCACTATTCAGCATGACGCGTGTCGCCATATAATTATCACTAATAATTAATTAATATAATGATTACATATAGTTATTTTACTCTCATAAGGCCAAGGCTAAATTCTCGCAAAAAGACTGAACGGCACTCGACAGCGACGCATCGTATACATGTCAAAAAGTCCACAAAATCCTTATTCATACGAAAAAGAGAACAATAATGTTCTGGGATATACATTTGGGAAATGTTTCCGCAAGGCACAAGACATTAGGGTGAGAGCAGACGAGGAAATTAGGACCGGGGGAATGAACGAATGAATGAATGTATGGATGAATGTATTAAGGTATGAATTATTGATTGACTAATGATTGAATGAAAAAGTAATGAATGAATAAGTAATGGATGAATGAACGAATGAACAAATGAACAAATGAACGAATGAACAAATGAACAAATGAACGAATGAACAAATGAATGAATGAATGAATACGATGCGAGGTTCGAGCGAGAGGTCGTTCAGTATCACTCGACGGCACCGAGGGCGGCGCATCGCGTCTCGTCAGTTACAACTTTACAATTATTGCAATAATTCATTTACATAGAAAGGATATCAAGACCAACACTAGAGTGCCAGCGCTTTAACAAGTGATTGAACATTATAAAAATTACTAAAAAAGAATTAGGTAAATATAATTTGAGATAGTCGTGAAATTCATTTAAATATGCTAACATTATCGAGACTAAAACAAAAGTATCGTTATTATTACATACAACTTCATTAAAAATCATTTAACTTGAAATATTATCAACAAAACGTAATCTTTCTATGAAGGGCACCTTTGGTTTTTAGCTTATTCGAATGAGATATATCCTAGTGTTAATTTCTGGTATTACACTATATCCATAACAAATCCTCCAATTTATACATCGGTCATAGAAACGAATATACAAATTCGACCATACAATAAGTTAGTGTAAATAATTCTTATGTTACATTAAAGGAATCATTAAATAAACACATAATAAGGAAAAAAAATAATAATAATTTCATACAATATTATTACCGAGAACGGCAAACAATAAACTGGAATGTTAATATAATAAAAATTTATACTAAATTTGGTATCAACGAAACACACCACTCCCCCGACTCTATCGAGGAGAGAAACATAAATGAGGAGACGAGAGCGTTTGCTAATTTATGTTCGAGTGTAGCCCGCGCGGTCTCGATCCTTCAGAGCGGGCGAGGATCAAGATGGTGCGTCCCTCAGTTAGCCGGTTGTCAAGTGCCGAGTGCCACGAACGAGCTAATGCTGTTCGCCCTCTTCTCCGCCTTTGGCTCCCTGCCGACCAAATTATAATATGAGCTGAGTGTAGCCAAAAAAAAATATTAGTTTGTTTTGCGATTGAGGATATTAAAACTAAGGTGCGAGGTGCAAAGTGAAACTTAGTTCGAAGCCCATCTTGCGACAAAATCGCGAGTATGGGATTCAAAATATCAATCGGCTACTACGCCGTCTACGACGACACGTCGATGGTCAGCGGACACGACAATACAGACGGACACAAGACGGCCCACGACGACACTAAATTGACTACAAAATGTGCGTGATATCGCGTGCATACTTCATGTGCGAGTATCCAGCCGTTGTGTGGCAACTTGTGGCGGGCGTACTCCAGGCGGATGGCGCCCTCCGAGCTGAGCAGCAGTGCGCCCTGCAGACGTGCGCGTGCGCTGGCTGCGTCGTGCGCGCTCGCGAACTCCGCGAACGCGACCGGCCCGCCGCCGCCCGTCAGCAGCCGCAGCCGACTGAACCCCGGGCAGCTGCATTCAGACATGCCCGCACTCGTATCACCCCGCCCCGGCGGTTCTAGCTATGCGGAGTCTCCGCGGAGTCTTCGATTCTCGCTACTTTACGAATTTAATTTCGAATGATTTAAACCGCACGATCATGTCTGCGGCGATGTCTTCCGATTCTCTCACGTGACTTTAAATTCGAATGAAAAACCCCTAATGTGCTGTCTTTCTGTTTTAAAAATTTTAACTGCATCGAATGTTGCGTTTCGTATAGATGAGACAAATTTACGGTGCAGTACGGTTTATACATTTATGTGATTGTTGTGCTAATAGCGGGACTAGTGTGTAAACGTGTAGATATTATGTTCGACTGTCATGCTCGAAGTGGTACGGGTGCAGGCTTACAGATCTCGCACAGACCGAAGGCGGGGTGATGATACTCTCGGTCGGTGCGAGATTTAATGTATACATTTTCAACAATGGACGAATTTGTGATATTCGGTGCGACATGCACTGTGGAGAATACACATTTATTTTACCTAGTTAATTCAATATACGTTATCGAGTTTCATACACATGATACTGTTATATATGCGTACATGCAGACATTTATTAGTTTTGCATCGACTGGAAATATTTTATCATGTTAAAGTATGTATCTTCATACTTAAGCATGAGACGATTGCTTTCGCTGAAAGTAAAAAAGGTACAGAATAAGATAAATATTCGAAATCAAAAATAATATTAATCGATACGATATCTTTAAGTTTTAAATAGAAAATTGTAATATTTCAATCATTTGAAGTGTAATATTCCAGTCGACACTCATAATATATAAGGGTTACATACCTGCTGAATATCTCCTTGAGCTCATGTTCCGAGACGAATTGTCCGAGGTTCGCGACGAAGAGCGTGGAGCATGGCGCGGGGTGCGCGGGATGCGAGGGATGCGCGGGATGCGAAGGATGTGAGGGATGGGCGGGATGCGCGGGGTGCGTGGGATGCGCGGGAGGCGGTACTGACGCTCCCGGCGAGCCCAGCGCAGGCGCGGGCAGCACGCACGCACCAAGCGTCAGGGGGGTCTGCCAGGACGAATGCATCTTGATAAATAATAATATGTATTTGAATATTTCCGTTGCATTATAAATCATTGCTAAAATATAAGTATAATAAAGAATTAATAAATTTGAGGGAACTTACGTGGTGTGGCCTATCGGCGGCAGCTAGTCAGAGGTAAGAACGCACGGGTGCCATCTGCGGATGAATCGCGGGATGGACTAGCCCGTGCGAAAGAGTCGGCAATTCGCCACCGTAAGCCAACGGATGATGCCACAACTCAGCACCTCCTCCAGGGAAGAAGGGACTAGCTAAGTCTGCACAACCATGAAACGTGTGAAAAAACTATCGTAGTGTAAATAACTCTAACTGTATTAACCGGTTTAAATAGAAAAGTTTATTTACAGTGCCCGTGACATGTTTTCAAAGGTTCGAGTGGCCCCATAGATTGATTAATTAATTTTATAAAACTTTGAGTTTGTTCGTCATCAAACCAAGTTTAATGATGAAATAGAAGTATGTCATGAAAACATGTGACTAAAAGATGGAAGAGAACCCGACAGATCACTTGGTAAGTACAGCCTTGCAGAGCTAGGCTTTGCGTGGAACGTGTAAGCGATTACAGATACTTGCCCAACGATTGCGTTTGCTCGACACGCTATCACTCTTACTAAATACATACACAAGCATATCAAAATAAGTATATATTAAGTATATTGTGTGGAACTCTGTATTGGACAGTGTTGACCATTTTAAAAAATATTGAAAAACAATAAGTCACAGGGTTCAGTTAATTTAAGGGATTAAAAACCTTGATTGTGATTTATTATTTTTTCTTGGATTATTTCGAGTGGACAATCGAGCGAGCGCAGGGCGGTGTGTGCTTTCGGCGGTACTTACGTCCAGTGAGTGGGTGCATCAATGCAGGGTGTGCAGCTGGCGCGGCTGTGGCAACTGCCGGCTTCGGCTTGCTGACCTTCGTGTTGCTTTTAGCGAACTCCAGCCGAATCGTTTGCGGCATGTCGGGGTCGAACCGGACACCCTGCTGTGAACAGCCGCGAGCGTTGCGGCGCTCCGATATAATGACGATGGAAGGCTCGGTCGCCTCGTGCTCCCTTGGACTCTCGGACAGTCCATTAGGAGACAGTGACATTTGTATTAGGACATGTTGTGGTAGGACTTTTGAAATTGATTTGAAAAAATTTACTGTTTCCGAAAGTTAATTCTGATGTATAAGAATTTTGTAAAATTTAATCTAAATAGCAACTGTCACAATCAGATTTTTTTAAAGTGAATTCTCGTTTGTAACATCGCGGCAGCGCCTGACATTGTGCCGTAACACTGTGCTCGGGGTGTGACATCAAAATCTGTCAAACAGTGACATGCAGTTGCGTATTTACACCGTAAACCTAATCGATTTCACTCAAATATCCGAGATTGAGAGCTTAGAGGCTCCGACTTGATGACTCGACGTGGTCTATTCGATATGTGCATGGGTTTAGCATAACTTACGATGCGGTTACTCGAGTTAGGAAAATGTTATTCCAAGTCTACAATGAAAATATTATCTATAGTGCTTTTTGGCTGTGTTGAGGCATGTGATGAGAAGAGGTTTAGTAACACCGTGCGTACTTGTTTTTAGTATTTACAATTAGCGTATTCACTTCTGTGTTCAACTATTTCGGTCTATTGCAATGTATTGTCGTGATACTTTGTACTTTTGTGTTCTGTAAGCAGTCAATATATTTTATTTGATAAAATATCCAGTGTTGTGATACTTTTATCTTTGAAAACTATATGTTAGTGATCCCTTTTTTTAATATTTCTGTTAGTTAAATATGTGTAATTTATTTGGATAGTTTTATATAATAAATTCAGTTATATTGTTTTATTATATATATCTTTATATAGTCAGTAATACTAACCTGAAGGTCTTGTTTAGCTGCTTCAGCACCGGCGCGAGTGTGAAATGTGACAAACCCGACCGGCTGAGAACAAAGAACGCCATTAACTATTGTCTAGTTATATAACATTTAAAACTAAGTTTAAACAAATATTTCAAAAGTTCCCGTTAGAAATGTTTTAGCAAACCAAACTACTAAGCACTTCCAGGCTTGTGATATGAAACTGATTACTAGTTTACTCTAAGTCTGCGTGTTAGTTTACGTCAAACTATTTTGTTTGCAGAAATTGAATGTGGTGTCATAACAGTTCTCTCTCACTATTTTCGAAATTGTATATTATTTAATGAATGTTAAATACTTACAGAAGCAGTTTTTCCATTTTTGCTAGTAACCTTTAGCAGAGAACCCTCGTAGCCCTGAAATTACATTAAATATTTAAGAATTGGGTGTATGTAACCTTTAACTTTTCCTTAACTCCAATAAAAATAATATATATTTTATATAACGTATGTAATGTATTTTGAAAGAGGTATCATTAAGTTTAAAGGTACATAAAGTATTAATTCTGTTTAAAACAAATACAAATTCTAAACAATACACATATAGAAAGTATACACATATAGAAAGTTACGGATATTCCCTTTATAAAGCCAATAGCGCCGACAAAAATTGCTTTTAAATAGAAATACCTGGTAAAAGCAAAACCATAAACAAAATTACTACCGTTTCCAATTCGCTTCAATCGCTGTCATCACGACAAAGTAAATCAGTTTCGACGAAATTTAATTCCCTAATCCTAGCACGATACCGTACCAGGCACGGCTGTGGTCACGCGATGGTACAACCCCTCTGTAAGTTTTGGGTGGTGGTACCATTCGTGCCAACCGCGAATCTAATATACCCGTTATCGTTTAAATCGAATAGAAATACAATTTCGTGATATGACATGTATTATTTACATTATTATTCAAATATACGTATTTCGAGTCACGTGAGCAATGATAACTAGGAAAATCTCGAACATTTTGTACGTTTTAATGTACCTACATACATACGTACATGGACTCATATTACAAAATTGTATATTACATAAATAAATAAATTATTTACATATGTACAATTAAATATCATTTAATTTAATTAAAATAGCTAACCTCATATGCTCGGAACAGCAGATACAGTTCACGTGGCTTTGCATCCATGGGCAGCCCGCTCACGAACAGCGTCCGCACCTGTAACATAAAACATCTTACAGTCGTGGCCTAAGATAATTATATTATACACTTTATACTTTATAAAAAGTAAAAGAAATATCACAATAAGAAAACAACATATTACGACAGACAAAATATTTATACTAAAATCAACTAAAAGTATTTATCATTCTTTCACAGACGAAGGCATTTATAACAAACCGACACAAAGGAGCATAGATTCTTTCAGCGGCATTCTTCGTCAATTCTTTGCCTTTGTAAACGTTTGAGCGCATTAATTCGTGGGTCAATTTAATGAAATAAAACAGAACTCGTAATGGCGCGTGCGGGTAATGGAGATTTATTGCTCTTAGAACCGGCCGCTGACGCTATCTTGTTATGCATTTTATTAATCTTTCACTTTTATTTTATTTTATTTTTATTTTAGGATATCATTAGTAGAAAAATGAAATCAAATTATTTACACAAGATACTATATAGGAACTTAAGTTTTAATATTATTTTTATGAAGTGAAAGATATGTTTATAAATAAATAATTCCTTTTACGTTGGGCAAAAATTTTGATTCAAATAAGGTTTTATAGCTCTGACGGTGGAGGGTGTCGGTGGCCCTCATATATATTTTATCGCATCCGTCCTTCGGTCAGAACCAGGAAGTAGGACCTTTATGTCGGCTATTTTCCGGTCGAACGCACGGGAATTCCCAGTATCGAGGGTATTTTTATTTTGCTAACCTTTAATATCATACGAGATAACTAGTAGGTAGTGTAGATTTTCAAAATATTATTATTTTTCTTTATTTTATATACCTCATTCTCGATATCGTTTGCTCAATAAATATTCAAATATATTTCATTATACTGAATATCACATTTCAATAAGTAAATCAAACTCTGTTCATAATATACTAATATATTAACTATGTACAAACACTAAATATTATAGTAAGATACATGCTAGTGTAATCTCTGAACACATGTTATATGGTTGCAAATTATAACATGTATCTCCAAAATGGCAAGCAAGTTAATTATTACCACCGGTTTAGTGCAACATCACTATAGAGAGGATGTAGCATGTCACCCGCGGCGTTCACATATTTCAGTGACCGGTCACTTTGAAAATGTCCCTCATGGTTCACCATTATACACTTCGTTGCCCTCGAGTCCCTACTCCGTTGAGTTATGTTTCATACACGCCTTTGTAAGGAAGGGTGTTTTCAGACATTTGACATTAGTGTGACATTAGTTGACACGAATTATACATTTGACATTAGTGTGACAGACATTAGTTGACACAAATTACACATTACTTATTGAAGCTTTAGGTATGAACAGTTTACAGAAATAAATTAAATGGTCAAATTGAAGTCAAAGATTGTGTTTCAACATATATATTTTATAAACGAGCTAGTTCAGTTTAATATTTTGGTTATATATACACAAACTAATTTTACCAGCATATTTTTAAGCACCATAACAATATAATATATTAACTTTAGCAAGAGTACCCAATTTGTTCAACCTATTCATCAGGGTTGTTAGGAAACCTAAGAGAACTAAAATTACTGTTATACATTTTATTTATATTTTAATTAAACAATCCGATGATTGAGTGGAAATATTCCACCTAAATTATTCTTAAGTTTATTTTTAAACATCATGTAAACTTTCAGTAGTTTTTATGTGATGTGTAGGCACCTTAGTAGTGTATTTCCTTCATTTATATATAACATGCAAAACCATATCATTATAAATTATCGTAATAATCATGCTTTTTCTTTCGGAGTTAAATGTCCAGTAGATGATATCATTAAGCATAAAATTAATGAAATTTTCCCGAAATTTATTGCAAGGGTCACGTGATTAACTGGAGACAATTTATTATACCAAATATTAATAACCGTAACGTTAATTATACTATTTCGTTAATTTTGAGAAATGCGTTGAGTTTCTTTGTAAGGATGTGTCGATGTATTTAGGTTAGGAGCACATTTCCAAAACATAATAATTGCTTTCTTTTGAACACAATAATTAGTTTATATTTAAAAATATTAGACTTAATCTAAGTTCATGTTAGAGATTGTTCAATAGCTAGTTATAAATAGAAAATAAAAAAAAAACGATAAAGGTACATTCACACGATCGATCGCAATGACTGCACCAGGGCGAGTGAAGCGGAAACACCCGAGGCCGTGCCCAGTGTGTTTATCAGACGTTCATTTTTAAATTAAAGTACAAATATTAAGTGGTATATCTACTGGAAAAATACATACATTTGCAGAAGTTTAATTAATTACTATTATAGAACAAATGTTTTTAAAGATAAACGTTAATTATTTCATAACTATACTTCTAAAATAAAAATAATGTATCAAAAATATTTAATATGTTTTCAATTCTTTATTCAAAAATGAATAAAATAAAAAGTAAATCAAGTCGATTCACCCTCTATCGACAGTGGGCTATCATTTTCACACACAAAAGAAACAACAACAACGAAACCATTTGAAACAACGAATAAAGGAAGAATTTAAATTAAATGTCAGAAGTCCGGCTAAATTGAAAAATAATAAACGTATAAATTCACTTTATCAGACAACAGCTAACATTTGTTTATTTTAAAATATTCTCAAAGAATCCGAAAAAGCGGATTTCAAAATTTGATAAACCACTCAAATCCGAGACGCACACTAAGGTTCCGTACCACCCTATAATATTAATTTCATAATATTTTTACATAGAGTAATTAATTAAGGTAGAGTCAACCTGGCCCCTTTCACGCAGAAACGAACTGAACAGTTGGGTTTTTAATTTTACTAATTCTTAGTCTGTGTAAATTTCAAGTTTAATTATTATTGTGACAGACACATAAAAACAGAAGCCTTATTTTTAAGTACCTACTCTGTACAGAATCCTAAACATAATTTAATATTAAAAACCGTTCACAAAATTAAAATTTATTATATGTAACTTAAAAATGAATTAATAATACACAATTGAATTCTCATTTGTTAAGGAGTAATGTTTGTTAAACTTTGATTTGAATTTTCAACGAAAATGTTCTGAAATTCAAATAAGACACAATTTTATTGTAATAGCAGGTTAAAGGAGATTTAAAAATCCTTCAGCAGTAAGAATATGCTAAATAGGTTTCAGATTTGATCAAATTGCGAGTCTTCAGAAATGATAATAAAATATTAGCTCCGCAAACTTTGGTAGGAGCGGCCAGAACTTTAGGAAGGCAATTTTTCTTCAAGCGTCAATATCAGCGGTAATAATTTAAACTTTTACATGAAGCTGATAGATATTATCAACTCTGAGCCATATTAGAATACGAAAATATTATACAAAATATAAATATAATTAATTTTTAAAAGTTTTACCATTAGTTAGATAATACAAGCCGATATAGATTATATATTCATGGCATAATTTTCACAAAAGTATAACATTTTTCGTAACCCTCCATTACTTCAACTTATTTAGGGCAAGGAACACTGATGGGGTAAAACTTTACTTTTATCCGCCATAAAGTAATAATAATAGACTGTAATTACACACCTCGAGAATAACGTAAAAGCTTGCCTTCTCTTTAATTTTACGTAATAAACGTAATAATATACAGATTTATGTAATAATAAAGAAAAAGAGTTACGTTATAAAAAAAACATCTTTTATCGAAGAATAATTTGATATAAATAACATCAGTTTTAAAGAAAGTTTTTAGAAACTTGGAAACCGGCGACAGACAATTAATCATAGTGGGTTTTTTGTTTAAAGTCTTTGTATAGAGAATATGCGGGTTGATAAAGAATGTTAATTTAAATTAATCATCACATCTGAAAAATATGGAAGCTGCAGTAATATACGTTATATTTTATAAGCAGTGATAGTAGTAGTTTTATCTAATCCTAAAGCAGGTATTTATGTCATTAACGCAAAATGTAATTTCATTACCCTTTCATCAATACGTAATTCATAACGATCACCATTCAAATGATTGAACTGATCCGTACAGTTCTCTCAGTTGTCCGCCCAAATTATGTTCAATGGATAATTAATCGTTTCTGTTCACTTCAATAACAATAGCCTCAATAATCGCCATTCGCGTTATCACAGCTATTAAATATATTTCTAACAAATTACTTATTCCTTTCCCTTTTACTAGAGTGGACTAATTTTGGCAGAAATGAGCGAGAAAAGTAAAACACTTAAAGGAAAATAACGTTAAATGTATAAACGAAATGGAGAATTAAAAGCAAAATATTTAACTTAACTCGCAAAAACAAATAACAAAAGCTTAAAGGATAAAACGAAATATAAAGGGAAACCCAAACAATTACCGCTAATTGGTTATTTCGTAGGGCTTTAGATAATAAGGTGCAGGTTTCTTCAGCATCCCCCCGGTTGACGATAAACCCTTTTACCAAAATTGCTACGCACGGAAGGATACCGCGTGAACTATTGCCCATAAACATAAAGACACAAGCTGGTGTGTCTCGTCCAATTTGAATATCAAATCTCTAACAACTCACCTTTTAGTGATAGGTTAAGATTTTCAAATCTCAATCGTGTCATGTCCAGACAAAGTATTTTTTTTTAAGAATCGTTGTTTCCTTTTTTAAAAGGCACAAGAGTTTTTACGCTCCTGGCATTGTTTTTAAATTGAACCTTTGTACGATGTTTTATATTTCCAAGAATTCCATATTGTTTATTTTCCTTGTTTGCCGTACTTGGGTATTGTTGTTATGAAAATACTTTTTTTTTAATGATTGTTCTAAAGCCGCTTAAGATAAAAATATAATATATGTCTACAAATTTTACTTTATAAAGATTGATGTTTGTATATTTTATGTAAGATTTTACCTTCTATTTCTTTTATATATTCACAAAAATCTGTTTGGACTGGCAAAGATTGATAGTAATCGAATTTCCAATGAAAATATTTTACCATTAAGCTTGATAAAAAAAGAAATACATGAGTTTAAAAGAAATGTATGGTAACTGAATAGTGTATTTATTTTGAAATAAGATCACTTTTTTATTTATGTCATATTTATTTTACCAGTGGGAAAAGTACTTTGCAGAAACATAATTTTGTTATAAGTTATACTCTGTAGTATATTCTATATAAATACTACCAATTTATCGCTTATCTTTTGATAGATTGTATCAGTGCAAGACTCTGGCGAAAGCTCTACGAGGACTGATTGATGGCTCTGAGTTCAACAAAAGAATTCTAGCCAAAATATCATTTCAAATTCTTAAATACAAAAACAATTAACTAAAATAAAGTTTTCATTACGGTTACCAGTAAAAGACGTAATCTTCTTTACATCACATCACCGAAACCCCAAAGCCAATAATGCTATCTAATCAAGAAAACTAATCCGGCGAATGCTTGACGTATTCAATTCAATCCAATCTATCGATTATAAATAACACAATCAATGTTAGATCCCAAGCAATCGAACCCAGAACCATCCAATCGTGTTAAATCTTGAATTCCGAGAATGCAGCTAAGCAGGGCGCCCGAGCCCAACCAAGTCCCTGATTTAAATTGCAGATGGCCCTCACGACGAGCGCCGACTCCCGCGATATGCTAATCACAGTCAAGCCGAGGATTATCCCTGTTTACACTCAACAAACTCACTTAATTTCGTCCTGACAGACGTCTTGTCATATTTATAGCAGGGTTTATTTATTTTAGATTGAATCAATAAAGATATGCTTTGTTAAGGATGTTAACTTCAGATAAAGAAGTTGTATTTGTTATTAAATATGATTCTGTTGTTATTTAATTTATATTGTAATCTAACTTTATTTTTATGAGTAAAAAGACGAATAAAAATCTATGGAAACCCTAAAATAATATTTAAGTTGTAGAAGAAAGTGCTGAAAGATAGAGCTAATTAATATCCGTAAGAAAAGACTCATTGGGTAAATTCGCAATTTCAAAGAAACTTTGCGACACCGTTAAAGATGTCATCACTTAAATTTTAATCTTGGACAATATCTGCTCATAAATTTCGTGCATTCTCTTTAATTTAAAGATTTAAAACTTTAACTTAGTCATAGAAAAATATCATATAAAGGAAAATAGCATATTAAAAAACCAACGTAAATGTAAAAATATATCATTTAATCGATTTCACATAAACATAACCATTTAAATGTATTTTATAAAATTTTAAAACAAAATGCAAACGATGAAATAAGTACCTACGAGAAGTCGTAAAGTCGACCAGAGTTGGCACTAATACGAATTTATGTCGATGGACTTACAAGCTCTACCAACATCGATCCCTTAACAGCCTATTACACAAAGTGAACTCCAATTTTAGACAACTAAAGCATTTTATTAACAAGGTGGTAGATGTAACCCACTAGATGATATTTTCACGAAAAGTTTGTGGTTTACATGAACTCTATATAATAATAAGAGATAACTACATAATAACAAATAATATTATCTCTTATAATTTTTTAATATGTTATTTTAGACGTTTTAACGATGTTAATTTTTAAGATGTAATTGTGCTTCCATAGATATTGGTAAAATAATTATAATAATTTCCACAGTAATTTCTACAAAAAAAATGAACAATGTATTATATATTAGATATATAGATATAAGTAATAATAAACGGATTGAAAATAAAGATATGAATTATAAAAAAAAGCAATAGTATGTTATATTAGTGTCAACATTTTCATAAGAAAAGACATGAAAATTCCGAAGCACAGTTTACGAGATGTCAAGAAAATATGACCAAATAAGTTTTCCGTTTAAGTTATATATCGAGTTTGGAGGGAAATCTTGATTTACATGATAAAGGCAGGCGGGCGCGTTCGAGGCGTTCGGTGTCTTCTAACAAGGGACGAGAATGTTTGAGGTATCCGAGTCGGCACGTGAAATACGATAGGAGCATTTAAATTGAAATCGCGAACACGCTTAGGTTATATTAAATTAAAGCTGTATACCAACGTAGTATTGAGCTATGAGGACGCTTTTATAACGGCTATTTGTTTTAGTATATCACTAGTATAATGTTATATATATACATAGGTAGTACGTATATCTTATTTTTTATTTATTTATTTATTTATATCTTTTCCACTTAGAATCATAATCAGTGATCACTTGTGTACGTCAACATGGAAGTGTCAGGAGGGCCTATTACGATACTAGATTTATCGTAATAAGCCCTTCTGAGAAAGCACTTTCCATCTTAATGTTAAAGCTATGAGGGTTCCAAACGCGTCCTGGTCTGAGAAGAACCACACAACAAACTCAGCCGGATATATTTTTTGTTATTGTGATCACTGTTTCACAAACGTCAAACTTAAATGCAAATTTGGAACAACTAGAACCGTCGCAATTAATAGGAAAAGAAGCCTAATGATTTCAGGCAACGAAAATTAAATAATAATAACAGAAAAAATATATATATATAAATCTTCGGCCTGCCACACAACCAGTCACCGCAAGCAGCACCCGTTCACGAGCATAACACAAGAGCCAGCCATCACCCCCTTCGCACATATTTGAGGGAGGGAGGCAACCCGACTCCCGATGCTACCGCAAGTAGTGACTTCTAAGGAATCGGTGTGATGCAGAAGGTCGATAAAGCAAAATTAATTTACAACAAAAAACAAACTGCGGAGATTACTAGCTATTCGCAATACAATACAGATTCATTCCCAGGCCATACCGTCATCGATGTAATCCTTTACACTATAGTAGGATTTTTTTATTAAATTATTTTTAACATATAATTTAAATTTATTTAATGATAGGCTTAAGGCTTCATTTGGGAGCTTATTATAAAAACGTATACAATTACCCTTAAAGGATTTACCTATTTTATGGAGCCTAGTGCCGGGCATAGCGAGTTTATTTTTTTGTCTTGTATTAATTTTATGTAAATCACAATTTTTCTTGAATTTTGAAATATTTTTATGAACGTAAATTAAATTTTCATAAATATATTGATTGTAAACAGTCATAATTTTAAATTCTTTAAATTTGTTTCTTAAAGAGTCTCTTGGTCTCATATTATATATTGCGCGAACAGCCCTCTTCTGCAATGTAAATATGGTATCAATGTCAGTCGCATTGCCCCATAAGAGTATACCGTATGACATTAAGCTATGAAAGTAACTAAAGTAAACTAATCGAGCAGTTTCCATATTTGTTAATAGACGTATTTTTTTAACCGCGTATGCAGCAGAACTTAGTCTGCTTGACAAATCAAATATATGAGGACCCCATTGCAATTTTTCATCTAAAGTAATGCCCAAGAAAGTAGTAGATTTGACCATGTCCAAATCCTCATTATTTAATTGTACATTGGTTCTAACATTTTTAACATTTGGTAAACTAAATTTGACACATTTCGTCTTTTTTTTATTGAGCAACAAATTATTGGCGTTAAACCATTGTACAACATCTGAGAGAGCATTGTTTACATCGTCAATAACAGATTGCCGTCTATTAACTTTAAAAGTAAGAGAAGTATTATCAGCAAACAGTACTATCCCATGTTTTTCCCTCACTAGGTGAGGTAAGTCATTTATGTAAATGAGGAACAAGAAAGGCCCTAAGATAGAGCCCTGTGGCACACCTATTTTTACCAAAGAACCAGGGGAACGTTTTCCGTTTACATCAACTTTTTGTATTCTATCATTAAGATATGAACTAATTAAATCTAGGGACTTATTTTTAACTCCATAATGTTCTAACTTTTTTATAAGGATTTCATGTTGAACGCAGTCAAACGCCTTAGATAGATCACAGAAAATGCCAAGTGCATCCTGTGATCCTTCCCAGGCTTCAAATATGTTTAGTAATAGCTCAACACCAGCATCTGTTGTAGAGCGACCGGCAGTGAAACCAAACTGGTTTTTGTGTAAGAGATTGTTTTTACTGAAATATGCCACAAGTTGATTAAGAATTATTTTCTCAAAAATCTTACTAAAAGTAATAAGTAATGATAATAAATAATAAGGACATGAATGTATATAAATTTTAAATTTAAAAAGAATACGTAAAGTTTCTTAGTACTAAGATAAAGCAAAAGTAAGAATCTGTATATTTGTGTGTTATTATAGCATCACTGAGAGAATGATAAAAAAAAAGTTTACCCGAATCCGTATACGTAAAATGGGCTCAACTTATAAAGGCCATTTTTATGGTTGCTAAAACATTCGCTATTAAGCTCGTATTAAAAACATATATATTTTACTTGAATGAAGCTAATTACAACAAACATTGAAATCAACATGTTTAATTACTATCCCTAAGTATACTTAACGAGATTGTAAGGCGAAAAAGATAAATTTTGCGGCCCCACGTTGGGCGCCAAAGTTCGCGATGTGTGGCCGCACGAGCAGTAATTAACAACGCCTCGCGAGGTCTCCACTTACCCTCCCGCAATCCCTCCCACAACACTGAGGCACTGCGATTGAATTAAACTTCAGCACGGTTGTTGCGGTTCAGATTCGAGCCTGGTTTTGTCGCAAGCGTTTTGTGCAGCTGCGATTAAACTAGCAATACTAGTTCGGCGTTTATTAGTTTCACTATCGACCTTTTTGTTCATGTCGACTTCAATACAACCGCAAGTTTTAATCGTGTTTTCTGTTAAAATTTATGTACTTTATATCAATTTAATGTAACGAAATTTTTTCCTTGTTCTTTTTGGGATAATTTTAAGAGTGGTTTGTGAAATAAAAAATTGTATATATTATGTCTTTTAAACATAATAAACGTATCATAAATTTACTAGAAAGTTCTTAAAGTTAATATATATAACTATAGAGGTGATCACAGAATAAAACAAATATAAAAAAGACGCAAGCCCGAGCCCTCCGCTAAAGCGCATGAGCTCAATGTCAACAGTTATAAGTTTTTTTTTACATACAATGAATCTACGAAACAAGGAGTGTGGAGCACTAGGTAGAGCAGGAGTGGGGTGGGTTATACTCTACGTAGAGCACAATTAGCGCGCGCGACTCAACACGGCTTGAGTTTTAACAACGCCGAGCGGAACACTCGGCATCATTCACACGAGATGCTCTAGCTCGTGGGACTATACCCCTGCTCTACCGACATACTAATACTAATTAAATAGTTTGCCATATTCTAAGCTAAGTTGTTATTAAAAATATTTTTAAAAATTCTGTATTAAATTGAAATAAAACAATTTTTACGGATTTAAGTCGCGTATATTGAAATGTAAATTTGTAAATTGTAAATTTAAAATTTAATTCAATATACGCGAGTTAAATCCGTAAAAATAGTTTTATTTCAATGTGTAGTACTCGTGAAAACCTTAGAAAACATTCTGTATTAAATGTTTATTCAGATTAAAATGTATTTACCTTTTTATCTTTTCGAATGGTATTTTTAATGTTGCTTTTATATTTAAATAATTTGATTAGATAATTCATTCAAAAGGTAAGTAAATATTTTTAAAAACATTTAATATCATAAATACTCTGTAAACAAACAAAGGCGTTAAATTTTTGGGGCTTCTTATCGCACGACATCTTTCATCATCATCTTGTACTTAGCACGTTTTCAATATAACCTATTTACGTTACTTTTGTGTTTTATTTTGTACGGAAACCAAGATAGAATGTAAAAACATCAATATTTAAAAAGATATAAATAATTTAAATTTAAGCAAAAACTCATAGCATTTTCACAGTATAATTAATTAATTGACAGAAGCACCTGGAAATGTATTCACAAAACAAAAAATGTGACCCAATTAACCCATCACTATTAAAACTAGCTACAAGATGAGCTAACATGACGACGTACTAAAAAAAACAAACTTCTGTTAAACGCAAAATTTATATCCACAAAACAAGCAAACGAAAGAAGTTATTAAACATCCTCATGTTGGTAGTCAAAGCTACATAATAAAACTAAATGAAAACCGCTGTTGGCGCGTTCATAATAAGCAAAAACCTTTATAAGTAGAAAAGAGTCTGACTTTAATATAAACAGCAAACGCAATACGTGAGCCTGTAATGTTTTTTTTTTCAATTTAGTGCTATGGAACGTTTTATTAAAGAGTTTTCACTCGGATAAAAAATTATAAAGAATGTTTTATGTTAGCTCTTTACATTTATAGAAGCCATAAGAAAACTTGTCATGTTATATAAAATAAATACCTAAATAAATGTGCACTTCAATTTTGGTATCATATTTCTGTAAACTAGATTTATATAATAATATAAAATAAGTCATATTAATACAAGTTAAACTTTAAGAAATCAGTCAGATATGATTTACGAGTGCTTCAACTGCCAAGATTTCTGGATTTAAATCAACTTGAAATCAGCCCAATTGTATTCACTCGAGGGAAATTCATTTCTTACAGTACTTATATACAGTATGATTTATGTTAGTTTCGTTATACGAATAACAATACTTTGAGCTGTATAACATATAAAAGTTAACGTATAAAAGGTCGGATAGATAAACGAAACTTGCAATTAAAACATACACGTGATAGCATATCATTACCGCGTGCTAAAGCCGACACTAACTAGTAGCCCTAAACCCGAGGGCCGAGTCTATGTGTGGAGACTTCTTTGCATCCACTCGACTCGACCTGGCCTTAAAGCCTCTTTATAAGCCGCTCCGACTCCTGTTCTTAGCTTAGCTCCACTTTTGAGTACTCATTTCCGCTTTTTAACCGACTTTTGAAATTGCTGACAAAAGTACGCGAAACAATATGCATAATTTTGAACAATAATTTATTTTATCTCGATCATGCATCACTGACAATGAAAAGCGATGTAGAAGTAATATATTAAACAATCATTATTTAAAACGAATATAATACAATTTATAAATGATTTTTATTAAATGAATTTACAAAATTGTATGGCATCGAAATTTAAATGTATACTGAATCAATTTCTACGCGTCCGCAACAAGTCGGATGTTTGTGGATGAGCGAGTTTAAAAAATTCAACGTGAGCACGATCAGAATTGAAACTGGGACGAAGCCGGGGAGGGTCACTATTTCTGTTTAAAATTTAAACCCCAATTTCAATTTTTCAATAAAATATTTACTACAAATGTAAAAATATTTTTTACATACCTAAGTTTATTCTTTTGTTACATCTATAATTAATATGTTTATTCTTTTAAAAAATATTTCATTGGTTTATTTTTTTTAATATTTAATTTCATTGATCCTAATATCTTTATCGTATAACAGTCGTGCCAACATAATAAAATAATAATCATAAATAATATATAAACGTTAAAAGTTATATAGAATTTTTATTTAATTTAAAGATAGAAGTGACATACGCCGGAAGCAGAAGAAGTTTGACTTAAACAATATTCAGAGAGGAAATGCACAATACGTTAGTTTAACCTACTCTTACAGCGCAAATAAAATACGATCCTCGATACTTCAGGATCAGGAAGGGTTGTTTGTGTTACCTCTCACGCATTCTGATTTGCTTTTAACGTACGTTTCCGAAGATCAGATAAAACGCCAGCCTTTCCTTTGTATATTTAGTCTCTATTCCTTAGATACATTACATAAAAGTATTCTTCAAAATGATAGTTCATATCTTTGCTACATCGTTTTATAATGTTTATATAAACTTTACTATTACAATAGTTTTATATGTAAATAATTTCAAAGTTTCTGTTTGTTAAGCTTTAACGAATTCACGTTTGAGGAACATTTCCATAAACCAAAACTTTATACATTTCTATTACATAGTTTCTAATTTAAAGCCAACAGGTCTCTTTGGGGTAACGAAGTTAGGATATCCCTTCACTTCCCTGTCTCCACTATTTAACTATTAAAGTGGTCTGGCACTAAGGTATTCATGAGTGGGAGAAGTCTCTCGTTTTACGAGCGGCCGCGCTATTGAATCGAAAAGGTTATTCGGACCCCTGTCTATATAAAATATCACGCAACCTACGTTACATAATTTCAAACATTTATATGCTCTGGAAGGGTTCCGACCTTAAGTAGCTACACCTGTTCTAGATAAGACGTTTAATATACCTTCAAAGATTGTAAGGTTTTTTATTACTTTCATAATACTTATGCAACCAGACTTAAATCAAATTATATTAAAATTAATGTACATTAAGAATGTAATTTATATATATAAATAAAAGAGTGATTTTCAGATTATCAGATTGACATACTCAATCCAAGCCTGTTCAGTGTCACTGTGTAAATCACGAGTCAAGATAAAACGTATTTAAATAGAATCGCTAATAAATATTTCCCAATTCAATCTACAGTTTCAGTTGACAGGCGCCAGATGGCGGTCACGTCATTTGAAATCACTAATTTTTCTCTGAATTTAATCTCATTCTTTGAAGTGTTATAAAATAATCGTAAAGCTGTTTCTGAGTTCGTGAGTGGAGACGGTTTAGTGGAGATCAATGTTTGGAGGACATACCGCATACCAGTGTCAGTCAAGTCTGAAGCCTGTTTACCTGAAATGAAACAAATTACTTTATGAAAATGATTTTCTGATATAATACTTAAAAACATATATCAATTAAATCTATTAGGTCTTTGTGTTAAGTAATATTTATTTCAACATTTGAAAAAAAGATAATAAACATGATAACACACACACATATGAATATTACCTTATAGAATGTATATATCAAATGAATATATTTCTTTAAACAGACTTATTCAGATATATATACAAAATATGTACGTTGTCGAGAACCGCAGTGTAGCCGCATGATTCAGCTAATGCAGCGTTCGTGCAGACGTACTTATACCTCATACGTGACCGGTCTGCACTTACACTGACGTTATACCCTTTAAATATTTGTTTTTCCATACATTATTTTCTATTCGAGCATACAATTGCGGTTTTATATCAGTTTCTTAATATCTTTTGTAAGTTCTATAGTTCAATATTCAATAGAATGAATACAAAGAAATATATCTTTAAAATTAAAGTGTTCTTTTTTTTATTTTAAATGTTTTATTGATATTCAAAATAGTGTTAAAATAAAACATATTATAGTTTTAATAGTTTTGTTACGAGAGTTATATATTAGACTTAAGCCAGAAGTTTAGTGTAGTGTAGGAAGCATCTGTCCGCGGCTGGGTTTATCAGGAGACAAATTTCAGTACTCACATTGTCGCTCCCTAACTCTCCTACCATATTTTAAGCAGTCTCAGAGAAATATGACCTCTATTAACATTTAGTAAAGCGTTATAATCCTAAAATGTAATTTTCAGAATAGGGCTTTTAATGAGAACGATAATTATCTACCCAAATAAATGCACGTAAACGAGTTCGATAAAAATAAATGGGAATCTAATTATACAATTGCTGTCCTCGATTGACATCATTAGGGTTGTTAACTGTTTGATAGGAGACAGCCATTTTGTAGAGTATTTTTATATTATTGTATTATATTTAATATGTTTATTGTTACATTAAGAGAACCATTTTTATATGGATTATTTTATTGAATATCTATTGGATATTTAGGTAACTTAATTTTGATAATATGGCCTTTTATATATATATATAAATGAGGGAATATATGCGTATGTTTTCGTTTATCCAGTGGTATATGAACACCGCTATCTCCAATCTCTTAGAACGGTCACAGGAACCACAAGAGAATTGCCAGCTCCTGAGCTCTATTCTTTAAGATATCCATATCGTATCGATTTAGAAACACCGTAGATTCATTCATTCTACATCTTGGTGGTAGGACCCAATCCAAAAAGAAATTTCTTAAGAACAACACGCACCCTTATGGTCCCTAATTTGTAGAACAAAATAAAAAGTTTACATAATAAAACTCAAATTTAATACTTCAATTATTTCAGTACAAAAATTTCATTGAATTGTTATGAACTAAAGATATATATTTTTTCAATCAAAATTCAATCAAAGCGAATCCCAAGACTAATAGTCTAATAGTTTAAGCGGTTTGTTTGAACATCCATTATGTTTCTAATATCAAGAGAGGGGTGAATGGTTTGTTGTTTGACAGATGCCACCATTGAATTTATTCTCAGATAATTTCTCTTTACGCAGCGTCATAGCTTTGTATTTAAATAAATATACTTTTCACATGACCGCCCTGTAACGTAATGTATAGCAGCGTAAAAGGGCTCGGATTCGATTCCCGACAGGGACAGGCATGTATGTGATGTGCATATGTGATCTGTATTTCTGGGTTTGGTCGTTTATTAAATATATTCGCAGTATTTATAATGAATATTTCTATGTATTTGAATCGTTGTCTAACACCATTAATACAAGAAAATAATTTGGTTAAGGATTAGATCATTTGTGTAATTTATCCAGACACTATTATTATTATTATTACATTTAGAATAATAAAACTGATAAGTGAGAAATATACATGTTGGTGTAATATTATTATCAAAGATGTTACATTTTAATCTCCTTGCAGTCGCACTACATTCTTGTTACTACATCGGAATGAACTGGAATGTTCTGGAACACTCTCTCGTTTTAAATATGCATCGTCGTCGCAGCTAAACAATTCCAAAGTGTCGTGTCACTTGTTAAATATTCTAGAAGTATCTATTTTCGCAATTGAAAATACTTTGTTACGAAGACATCTTTTTGTAGAACGATATAGTTAAAAATTTAGAAAACTATGCTTTATTTACAGTATGTTCGTGTGAACATATTAAAGGTATTGCATGTACTTTTTATTTTATGATTTACATACATCAATCACTTATTTCATTATATATATATTTATTATTTTCAATTAAATCGAGAAAAACACGTTTTTACTCATATATTAAAATATATTTCTTTTCATCTAATTATAATGTTTATAAATCTAGACAAATACATGAACCTCATCAGTTAAAAAAAATATATCTACATAAAAGGAAATTAACAGTGGTACAGAAACATTAATGGACAAACAAACAAACTATAATTGCAGTAAAATAAATAATGTAAACGAAAATGTATTTCGATAATCTGTTAATTAAAATCGACTGCCATAATTATAGTTGACATCATCAATTTAAATTTTGTTTGCATACGAATGTTTGCGAAAAAACAACGAAACGATTGCTCTCCAATTATTTTGATAAAGCAAAATGAAATGTACTCGATTAATTTACACGCACTTTTATTTGAGGGTCAAGTATTAAATGTAAACAGAATTGAAAATAACAACTCATCATTTCAAATAGCTGCTTATATCGTCGTCGTCGATATATAATTATTGTCGACGCATCTATGAACTTCTTAATCATAATTATGACGATTACAGTACATGTATAGTATATATTTTATGTACATATACATATAGTTTTAGTAAATAGTAGTATATAGTACATATTTATTTTATTGAGATCATGGTGTTATTTGAATTATTTAAATTTGTCTTTAAGATATCTCTGAAACGTCAGCTAAATAAAATATAAAAATAGCACCTGGAAGTCCTATTCAATGTGACATCTGGGACCTTAACTCTAACGAAAGCAAAGAAAAATACACATATGTTCAGTCTTATAATAAAACTCTGTTTGAACCGGACGTTGAAAAGGTAGGGTACAGTAATGGCGAAAATTCTTCAATGTCACAAAAGCCAAAAAAATCTTCATTAAAGCCCTTTCCTTGGTACAGAAAAAAAGTTTGTTGCAGCTGCTTTTAATGTTGGGGCCGTAACATCACATTGTATGTAAAACATTTGTAACCAAAATTGCTAAATATATTCATTATTATAGTCCTGTGAATGTGTGATGAAACCACACTCACACAACTCCGTCCTTAGGGAGGAAGTTTGTTTCAAAGTGTGTCAAAGATCTAATTGCATTAACACATACATGTATATAAATATTACATTACAATAAATCATAGATAAAGTTCAACTCATTTATTATTATTATTTATGAATGCTTCAGTGTTTATTTTAAACAAATTAGAATAAAATTCTAAATTATATTGCAGGGGTAATGGCAGTGTGTACTCCAGGCGGTGGCAGAGCTTGGAAGCTGTGATCTGCATACATTAGCCTAACGTCTCTTAGTTTTGACACCTGCTCTCACTAGGAACGAGATGAGATAGATGGCGCAAACATGTCGCGAATAAACTGACTCCTCCAACTTGCTCAAAGAATTAAATATAAAAGCTTTTGGACGTTACACTAATATTTACATTAGATTTAGAGACAGAGACAGAATTATATGCTTGTATTTTTAGGATTAAGTTTGTATTTGCATGTTTATGAGAGAAGAGGGCTCCCAACGGTGACTGGATGGAGCTGACAAAGAAATGGTGATGAAGAAGCGAGTCTCATATAAGATCACGTTTGACAGAAGAGCATGAAATAAATTATATTTATATATATTGCATGGACCTCCAATAATTTATAAAAATACTTGATGCAGGTGAGGTGATTTTTTTACTTCTTAAGACAATAATTAGTATTAAGATGATTTTGATTTAATGAAAACCTAAATATATATTATTCGAAGTGAATCACGGTTTTCATCCTGCAATTGTAGCAACCTGACTAACAAAACAAAACTGACAAAATGAAACTATATTAAAATATTGATAAAAGGTACTATAATTATACCCATAAAATACAGTTCCAAAAAATCCAAACAAAAGATATCAATATACAATTCGTAATATAAATATAAATGACTCTTTAATATCTAACATAGAATTTTTTATTAAAATAAAACCAAATAATTCACAAAAAAAAACGCGATAATACGAACTTTTATTCCAAGTCTGAAATCTTGGGGCTCTATAAAAATTACATTAATGTATTGATAAGCTTTTCCGTTAGGGGGAAAATATTTTACGATCAAATGTTATATTAAAACGGTACTCGGTACTCTAGCAAGTTTGAGCGGAGTTGGGAGAGCCGTCACGTCAGAAGGCATTTTAATAATGTAGACGCTCGTTTAGTATGAAAATTAGCTGGAGAGTGTTGCCCGGGAATGTCACTCCTTTGTTTTATTGATGCATGAGCTGACTGCATCACTTTAGTAGTCTACTAAAAACGGCTCTCTCGATGGGTTAAAGTAATAAATTGTTGAGAGATCTATCAACAGTTGTAATTGGCTATCTATCACGCCATCTTCCGGTCACTTGATTGGACAGCAATTTTCAATTTTCAGCAAAGAAATCTAGTGTAAGTATTACACACTCTTTAGCTTTATTATATAGATAATATATTAATTATGAGATGAGATCAGAATGAAGATGAGAATACTTTGGTTTGAAGCATAGAAGCTTTTATTAATTTTTAATTTAAACTTTTTTCTTAGCTCATGCAAATTAGATATTAGTAGATAAATTTAATATGAATATAATAAAATAATAATGATCATTATCAAACTTTGACGTTTTTAAACATGAAAACAGATGTTCCGCTTATATTACCTTTATTATCAAATTTATCTGTTTCTTTTTTAGGTCAAACTTATGCAACCTAAATGCTTAGTGCATCTTAAAAATATTGCGTGAAGTTGTAACATTGATCTTATATAATATCCTCAACCAATCGTGAAAAGTATCTTTATTTAGGATCAAAAGCGTGACCGGATTCTGTAAGTGACTCGGTAATCGAAAAACTAGAAAACCATTCAATCTTTTATCTAACAGTTATTTATTTAAAAGTTACGTATTTTAGCTGCATTCAGTAAAAAATATGCTTATATTATTTAAAAATTCTTTACTTTAGACTTGAGAAATTTATTAAATTTTCCATTATCACGATGTTAGCTTATATTTTTTAATTAGAATCCATCTTGTCTGTATTTGAACCTAAAAACCACGTTTAATATTAAAGTTCGAATAATAAAAGACGTATAATGGACTTCATTATACAGCTCAGCTCGCTTATAAAGTTTTTCCTATATTTTAAAAGCAACTTCATGATTTACAGCGTTTGTTTAGCACTGAGTATAAACGCGTGCGTTACATAACCGCCACCGGCTTAGGAAACCACGTTCAAAGTCAACAACAGAATGCGTTTTAAATATTTACGCCACTGGAAATTCAATTTGTAGTTTTAACCCCTGAGGTATGATAGCTTTCACCGAACATTCATCCAAACTCTTATTTAATTTAAAAGCAGTGTCCGTAACTCAATTGTGTATTCTAGTTATATGCACAAAATCACAATAATTATAATAACCGGAAAAATAAACTAATTGTTATTATTTCATATGAATCTTGAACATTTTAAAAAAAGAATAACATAATTTTTGACAACTTATAACAATATATGTAAATTGATACATATTGGTTTTGTTAAACGGTCAAATGCATCAGCAGAACTTGGATTTGAACTCTGAACTCTCCAACTTTACATATTACAAGGGGCATGACGCTAACAATTTTCCGGGTTCTTTAACTGGTTTCATTCATAACTCACGAGCGAGTGGAGCCTTCGAATATTTCAAGCTGTACCTCACCCCTATAAATTCCGGACGTCGGGTTGCCAAATTAGGCGCGAGAAACGCCGACTTATTCCTTCCCATTACCTCACGGCGTTAGGTAGAGTATTCACTGTAGCTGTGGCAAATATAGCCATGTTGCATACTGATGACTTCCACGCTAGAAACAGGTATTGAAAATTTTAAATGGTAAGGGAAATTGAGAAACAAAGCAATCTTGTAACTACTAATATTATTCTTTGCTACTTATTTTACTTTTGATTAAAACTTATTATAATACAGTTTGCCTTTTTAACGTTTAGTGTAAACACAGCTTTAGGAAATGTATCCATGAGGGCGACAGAGAAAACTTTCCACACAGTCACAGGTGTTTTCAACATTTGAACTTCTTTGAAATTGAACTTGCAATTTTAGTTTTGTTTCAAATCGTGTTAAGGAAAATAAAACGTATTTTAATATTACAGATCTTTAGCATCATATTTAGCCACAAAATTTATATAACCTCATAATAGTTCATATTTATAGATTTATATATAATAATAATAAAAAAACAATCGTGTGATACATTCAAACTCATGTAACTGCATCAAATTACTAAAAACTATAGAAAAAGCAATTGTAAACACAAATCTATTTAAAATTGCAGCGGCCGTCTGTTTTAAAATTGCGAAACAAGTTATTACAATCAAATTAATAAGTAGGTCGCGAATAAACGAACACAAAACACATTCATGCCAACAATCGAATGAACTTCCGCCCAATTTACTTTATGTATATGCCATTATTATAATTGCTTTAATTTCAAACTTAGCCAGTTCCAACACAGAAGTTAAATTTAACAATTCGTTATTTATATCATAATTCGGTTATTCTATTATTGTTCTTCATGTGTATGATTCGTCAAGTCAAAATGTCTCATTTAGATTTAAGAATATTAATAATAAAACATAATACCTATATTGTTTTTAATTACAATGAATTCGAGAAAAACGTAGAGATTTCCCGAAAAAACCTATGAAAGTAGGCCGGTAATATCATAAAACTGCAACGGAACCTTAATTGGCTATTAACAGGAGAACTTTTGTAACAACAACATTTTTTATTACTCTCTTTGTCTGTCCGTCTTTTTGTTCTATCATAGCAACATTTCTAAGGGAATTTCGAATAAGGCTTTAATTTTTAAAACTTACGTTCTTCAGTCTTAAAATCTTAACATCCATCCTGTTAACTAACTTTCGAAAAAAATTAAGTTATTTTTATGCCTTTTTATTATCATGTTGCAAATCATAATAAATTAAACTCAATTTCTATTTCATGTATATTATAAACGAAAGTGAATAACGGAAAACATAAAAAAAGATAGGTACATTAATAACAACATTGGCATCGGAATAATCATGAAGAATAATCGACGCAACAATAGAGGCGTATTCACAATGACCGGTAATTTAGCGAGTAATTCGGACGGAGCGTTTGGCGAATTTAATTTTATCTCGAATAAACCGGCCGCAATAATTCATATGAAGTGTCCCGTCCGGGGAATATGCGTTATAATTATTGGTTACCATTGAAATATCGTTATCACTTGGAAAATTATATTTAATTTCCACGACCGAGTATCGTTGTCATGTAATTTCATTTAAAAGGTAATTAATTATTGATAAGATCTTCGAACATCTTTTTCAGATTAAAAGCGATGAATTTAAATTTAAAAATCACCAAAGACGTATTTGTAGACAAATTCTAATATTAATATAATTAGTTATTAATATAGTTTTCTACATGTACTTGGTGCACCGTGCATTCTTTTATGTTCATAAGCCACAACAAGATGGACTGTATCGAGATAATCATAGCAAAGTGATGACCAAACACAAAGTATACTAAGATTCCTGGAAACCGTGTGGATATATTTCAAAATATTGAGATTTACGGATGAAATTTGTCAAGGCTTGTCAGGTCAGACATGTTTTACAACCACGCCAATGACAACTTAACCCTTAAGTACAGATTAGAGAATTTGGAAGGAAGTCATCAAACAAAGGTAACAAATCCCCCAAACAGAATTCGCAGGCGGAATCTTAAAGTTTACATTTACTACGGGAGACTGAACAGGGCAATAGAATTAATTCAATCGTACAACTTGGCATTCGGCCTCAAAGACTATTGTTCTTATTCATGATATCTAAATAAGGGAAACCTCAACGGGTTACACAAACAATCCACAACGTAATTGATGGATAAGCTTCATTATTAATGCGACTTCTATTAAATTTATAATTAATTCAATCAATAATATACGGCTGCAAGGATATCTGTTATGACTTCGTGAACAACCAAAATATTGTTAGTAATCGTTTCTGTAGTTATAAATAAATATCTTAGACGATAAATATTTAAAACATTATAGAAATAGCAAGAAAAAGTAATTGATAAAAGATATTTTGTACGATTTTATAAATTTTTCAGATTTATGGTGATGACAAACGTACAAACCTTAAAATACATTTGTATTATCGAATAAAAATATAAAATATTAGGAATCTTTAAAGCATCACAAAAATTGAATACAAACTATGATAGTGAAGTCCTAGCAAACATCCAACTTAAACATGGTTCGCCCAACCTGGAATTCAAACTCCGAACCTCTCCAAACACCGAAGCTTAAGTGCTTAAACTATAGCTACGGACTATCCAGGCGCCGTATTAAACTCATACAACATTGAAGTGTTACTCACGATACTAGTTAAGGATTTTTGCAGGGTTTCACACAGCCTTGAGAGATAAGGCTCGTTCCAATAAACAGTGTGAATAGATTGACATAATTTGTTTCTTTTTTTAAAGATATAAGGCTACCAATTCGAATATTATCTTGAAATGTGATCTTGGTGAACTTTTTAATGTGAAGTTTCATACAATCAATAAAATAAACAGATTAGGTATTTCTAGTATGTAAATTATGTCATTACACCAACAACTGAAAATATTTCAATCTGTAAAAAAATCACGAATGCGTCTACCACAGACAGACGCAAAGGTTAGTATTTTATTGTAAGTTAAAAATTACAATGCGAATATTCTGAATAGATGAGGTATCATCAATTTTAATATTTGAGTTACGGAAAATTGAGCCGTATCTGTATCAATTAAGGTGAATTTGTTTTTGCATTTCCCGTGCACCTCGACAAGGAATAACAGTAACACAATGCGGATCACGTCACAGCAGAATTATCTCGCCAAGGCAGCGACGATCAATTACTCTAACAACAGCTACGAGGAAAAAGGACGGAACACACTTGAGGCGGTTTTTGTTTGCTGTGGTTTAATCTTGTTGTCAGATGTTGATTTTATGATGCAATTTCTCAGTTTGTTTGTTTTATTGATTGATTATTTTATCTGTCTTATTTTCTGTAAAAAATCGGTCATGAAGTCTATATTAGATCTACAAAACCGACTGTATTTTATTTGCAAGTATACAATCATTATTTCTTTCAATAAACTTAAATTGTCAAAATTCTAATAAGAACATAAAATGTCGGCGTTATATTATATCAAAGAAACGAAAGCCTCCATTTCAAACCAGTATCAATTACTTTAATAAGACAAGGTGAGCATGTAGCTGTAGCTTAGTAAATGTCTCAAGATTACAATTGAAATATAAATTGTGTAACAACACACCCAGAGGTACATAAAGGGAGAGAATTAACGGAAGTTGCTATTGATGACGCCGCGTTTGATGCTGAGTTGTGTATTAATTGTTTGGGTTATCGCACTGGAAGTAACGCAATACTGTAATTAAGTTCTCTCCAAAATTTAATAGCAATTTGTTTGATTGAATTATTATCAATTAATTGTTAATAATAATGTAACAAAGATGCTATGATATCAAATCAGTGATTGTTAAATATATTGAATACAAAGTATCAAATAACGGTTTGTAGGAAGATAAATTAAAAACCTTAAATATAAAAGAACATTTTTTCTTATAATAAAAGAACCAGGAAGACAAATAAAACAAAGATACGAACGAGAACGAGTCTGAACAAAATAATCTTGTAGCGACGGAGATCAATTTGGGGGAACTGGAATTAGGGACTCCGGTAAACCATCAAATTGATGAAGATTTACGAGGGTAAATTTAGAGTCGGTTTAATTGTTGAATCTAGTATTTGTTGAGGCAAGCACTCTTCAGCTGTTAATGCTAACAATGGTCGAACTTCTGTTTCAGTTTTCGTTGTATACATTTTTTCGATGATTGTTGCTTGCTTTTGCATTTCGATCCGCAGTTCATGCTAATTATTCACTATGAGTTGTTTACTGCTGTTTAATAACAGATAGTTATCGTATTATTGAGATATGGTTTCAATATGATGTAACAAAGACTAATAAAATTTAAATGTTTTAGAAAATAACATATCCAAGGTATGACTGTTATCTTGTGGTTCCAATCCAAGAATTTATTATATATCTAAGTTTTAAATAGAACAGTTAGTACTATAAATAAAAATACATAGATTTTCTGATCCAATAGAAAAAATCAAGGACACATTATTTGGAGTAAGCAAAAGTTACTGCGACGTTTGAGATACAACAAAGTAGATATATCAAATATATTATATATCATTAATAGAATAAATAAAAAATCTGATTAAATATGTAAAATCAAGAATACATTATTTAGAGTAAGTAAATATTACTGCGACATTTGAGATTACAAAGTAGATATATCAAATATGTTATATCTTATTACTAGAATTAAAGCATTATTTTTCAATTAATAAAGTTAAAACCTTAGCTTCTAATTCCCGTACGTCGGCAAACTGCCCTCGTAACAATTCCCCGAGATCCCTTATCGAGTTGTTTAGGTACTTTGTAGGAGTAATTATCCTTGATAGCACAGATTCGTAATTATGGGTTGGATTATCCATAATAGCACAGTTTAATGGAGCATTATATGAGCACTAATACATTAACAGAGTAATATCAATGACTTTATCCTTTAGATCAATTAATTACCTATTGTCTTGACCATCGTCTTTTGTGTAAACAGTCAGCTTGGAGATGTTTTAGGTTGGAGAAAGGGCTCTTATCGGATTGGATCGGATTAAATCCATTAAGGATAACTAGATAAGAAGAGAAGATGTGAATTTCTCTTCAAATAATTACTATTTGGAGTATTTTTAAAGCCTCCGATTTGTTACAGTCTAACATTCATTGCAGGTCTTTAAAATAGCGAAGCGAAATAGTGGATTAAAGTTTATATCTTCATTCATAACAATATTATTTTTCCCATGGTACCCGTTACTCATAATATGTAGCCGTGGTATAAATAAAAGATGTAAATTAAAAAAAATAAAAAATCATATTACAGTATGTCTGAACATGTATTTTTCCTGTTCCAGAAACATGTTTTATAAATATCACTAATGTAATGAATAGTAGCTTATGTATGCATCTGTTTTAAATGTAATTTGGACATAATATTATATAGCACAATAAAATTTCTTAACTCGTATTTAATTTTGTATTGACAGTCGTATAGTGCTTTATGATAATTTTCTTTGTATTTAATATAGCAAATCTATTGTGACTCATCTTCCATGTTCAAGATTTGAAAAACAAACAAACATATTATGCATTAAACAACATCACTGTTGTTCACCCACACATGCAAATAAATTATTATTATTAAGATAATGATTCTTATAATTATTCTTATCCATATCATATTCTCACAAATATATTAATTAGAGGTAATGCTCGAAATTTATTTAAAAAATCCCAATGTGGCAATTAAATTCTTATTAGGAACGTGTTGCGGTGTGCCATATCTCCCTCCACAACGAGGACTGAACGCGAATTAAATACGAAAACGGCACGATTACCAAACGAAGGCGACCCTGCGGCTCCATTAAGAATTCAGCAAACGAATTGGGGACATCGAATCGACAAAATTGTGCTCGACTCATCTTTTCTTACATCTTGTATTTTTGTTCCCAACGGCGGATATTTTAATATTTTTTCCCCACTCGAGGGAACAGACCGCTGTTTTGATCTACGAGTCGAAAAACACATTTTTTCTCCATAAACAGAATATTATTTATACCGTCCGGGCAAACTTTGTGAATACATCTGACTATAATACACAAATCTTTTATGAATGTGATTTTATGTAGCAGTGTTGAAGGGGCAGCTCTTAAGTCAGGGTTGGCAATCATTTAACCTTTGACGGAGAGCTCCCAACTTAGTTTTGTTTTCTATTATAACAATAAGGAATCCTACACTATAACTTTAGTTTATCAGAAGTTTCCTGCTACTAAATAAATGAATATAATAAAACTTAAAACACTTCTAAAGTTTATATTTATAGCAACAAAATAATGATTACTGTATTTGGCTATAAAAATAGGAATTTAAAACCTTAAGACCAGATTTGCAATATTAAATGCAATCGCCATCCCTGAATAATATATATAATATACTTTCGCAACTTACTGTCCGTCGGGACTCATATCTCTGAAACAGTTGTAAATGCATTACCTGTAACAACATAAACATGCGCTAAATCCTCATTTATGCCTCATTTGTATTTATTATAAAAGCTCTCACTCTTTTAAATAAACATATGTGAATATATTTTATAAGAAATTTATTTTATGTCATTTTTATTATTCAAACTATTCTATCTACTTTATAAATCTGTAGTCATGTATATATTGCGCAAATATAGGGCTTGTTACTATATATATACTCACAAGGCTAATAATATAATAGTGATGTTTTAAGCTTCATAATATGAATATTTTATTTGTCTCGATTTTATTTAAAAGGGAATAATATAATAAAATTTCATTATTTATTTAATTTCATGACAATATTTCTTTAAACGAGTTGTAAACTCTGTCATTCAATGAGTAATTTCTGTGACTAATTCAATATTTTTTTTAATTAAACATACTAAAAGTAATCCCGCATGTATGAGCATCTCATAAACCAGAAGTGTAACCTTTTGACCTGCTCTTGATTGACCCACCGCATATTAGATCACCTTCGACAATCAGGGTCAAGTGACTTAATTGTCTTCAGCCACACTAGGATGTGTCAAGGAGTTGGGCTGCTACAAATTGCTTCCAAAGTTGTATATATATTATATGCCAAGTGATTACGTATATATAGACTAATAATCTTCTTTGATACAATAATTAACATTCCGTTTATATCTCAATTAATTTTATAAAACGGTAAATTTATTTAAACTATGGAATAAATAAAACTAATGATGTTCATAGATAGAATAGTTCTTATTTCTATTAAATCTAACCTTCGCTATCAAATCTCAAGATTGAATATATTTAATATTACATCCCAAAACACAAAGGGTGTTTGTAAATCTTTAAAGATAAACACTGAGTGAACGAATCAATGGATTCTGGAGTAGAATTTATAAATAAGATACATACATATCGCTATATCTACAACCAGCGTAGAACGATCATATCAATTAATAAGTTTGTTGGTATTCGTTGTTTCCTTGAGTTCTCTTCGATTATATAGTACATTTTTATAGATATTTATGACGATTTTATGCATTAATGAAACAAGAAGTTAAAAAATCTTACGTTTAATTATTTTTTTATACTACGTTAATATTCCATCTGTTTATAACAATCTTATCAAAAATGTAAAACAAAACATTTATATCTAACATTTATTTTGTAATCCGCAGAAAGATTACTTTTATTAATGTTTTGTTCCCTCGTTTCCATTACGGACACAAAGGCGGGTAAAAAATTGCGTCTAGAGCTATTTCGCTAGCACAATGTGAAAATTGGCAACAAAAACGACCTACATGATGCGGTGTCAACAAAGATAATGTACATCACGATATCGGGGCGCAGCTATTGTTGCCCTAAACACGCCCGGGATCATGGGATCGTCAGCCCAGGACTCGTTTGTCCCGGGATATCCTTTGGCAAACATCAACGAAACCCGAGATTCACTAGACCTTTACTCAAGAGCTTTGTCAACTCGCCGCGGGGTCTGAAAATATAAATAAATATATATTCCCCTCCCTATTCGCTATATTATTCTTGACGCTGTTTTGTTATTGCTTCATATTGTTTTAGATTTTTATGAAATGGCATTTTTTCATCTCGATTTTCTTTTAACATATGATATCATAACGTTACTATATAACACGATTGATACTTGCCACATTATTCTTTGCGTAAGCTTTTTATTACAATTTTCTTTTATCGCGATTTTATAAAAGAAACTTTACTTATGTTACTAAATCCCAAAGCATTCATATAGAATAAATTCTAACCAATATATTATCAAACATAATAATAAACTTCGCTTTTACTGATTCAATCATAAAATAAATAGACGAGAGCAATAACTCAAGATCGTAGCGTCAATTCCAACAAAACAGGAAACTTCCACGGAAACATCCCATAAAAGGAGTTCCTCGGTTGCACCTAAAAAGTTTTCCCCACGACCTATCGATCGGAGAACTCAAACGACTTGTCCTCTCAACTTCGATATTAGTTTGCGCGTGATAGATTTAGCCAACCCAGTCTGACAGCTGGGTAGTGACAGATGACGCCTCATGCCATAACGCGCCGGTGATTTGTCTTTGACTACGAGACTTGCTAGACCTGATATCCGGAACACATTAAGAATTACTCTAAACGGTCACGTGGTTCACTTTATGAGTATAACATGTGTAACGACCTTTTAATAAAATAAAAAATATTATGAATATAGCGATTTGTTCAATAAATTCAACATATCTTAGTTCGATTCTATTCAATCTTGAGCTATTCAGCCTTACAGCCTTTTCATAACTTACTCCTAACACGAGCCGGGTTAAAAATATTAATGAAAAATAATAAGATTTACGTGGCTTACATTTATTAATCTTAGAAAAAAGTACAAAGCCAAGTTTGTAACAATGTAGATTCATTTACAAAGTGACTAGACAGTCTCCACCTTATTGTATAGCAATAATTACTTTAGCGTCGTAGAACGGAGTTTTGCGGCAGTTTACTCAACGGGTAAGTGTTAAACGCCTTTAGTGTCATTTCAGTGATTAATTTGTGTCGGAGCTGTCACTTTAATGGGCTAAAATAATTTAGTGGGCGACGCTGCTTTATTTATTATCAGGCCACGCCGCATCGGAAAATACCTCCACGTTGGTGTATCGGCAATTCAGCACACTCGCTGCTCGTAGCGTTTTGTTTGTATTTTCCCAATGATTTTGATTGCCAGTCCCAATAACACATGTTTGACACTGATTAGTACATTGTCAATATGTTTATGGTAATATCTGAGTTTCCAGCTAGCTTGTATTATTTCACTATTCTATCTGATGTGGGGAAACTAAAACTCTAAAATTGTGTTAATGTATCCCTGGTATATATATACTAGGTCGATGTCCCATCATCACATTTTTTACATCTGCTCTTTCATAGTTATCTAAAAGGTTTTTTTATCTTGGCAATAATAATACAAGTCTTTTTACTTGCCCTATGTAATTTACTCAATCAATGTTAGTAATCAAAATATGGATGAATACCAAGCAGCCGCAAGTGTTACTTCGAAAACCATTTTACGCTTTCATTAGAATGACGGGCGAAACTTTCTAAATGAAAATTAGTGGATGGAACCGAGAACAGACCGTAAGTATACTTAAAATAAATAACGATTTTCCGTCACAAAGTTTTCCGATTGACTCGAGTGAGGCATTCTGATTTTGGGCTCATAATGAAACTTTTTGACTGACAAACAACAAACTTGAGGTCGAATCAGCATCACGCAACATCTAAGTTGGAAGCGAAAAGCCTCTAGTAATACGATATAACTTGTCTGATTTCAGCGAAACTTACCCAAATACCTACGACTGGCATTAACTTCCAACGAGTCGGGGGGCGAGCAACAATGCCCCCAGAAACAAAAGACCTCTTTGAAATGCTTCGAGATTACCACAAAGGTCGAATAAGTTTTTGTAACTTCTCAACATTTTAAAATATTTTGAATAGTAAATTGAACTAATATTTTCAAGCATAATAAAAATATATTATAATATTTTATTTCGAATACAATATCATTTTACATGACAATACAATATATGAAAAGTTATTCAAAACAACATTGATGTCAGGATATCGATACTGTGACACAAAAAGAGAGAGCAATAAAATACAAAAATCATTTATTTGTAATAAATAAGAACAGACGAGGAAAAAGGCATAAAATGGCGTTTTTCTCAACGTAGGTATTTCTTTTGTCACATGAGTGGTATTCGTGTTCTTACTTTCGATGAATAAGAGGACCTTAATCCGGCATTACATGAGCGATGACTGTCGAATTGTACGCGGACATAAATAAATACAGATAGACTTATAGGATTTTGTTTGTTGCTCATTTTAGCGAAGTGACATCCAGATTAGTTTATATAATATATTTTGATATGAAAGACTGTCTATCAGTCACAAGCAATAATTATAATGATTTTGTTTAGACACAAAATATATAAAACTATTTAATTTAATTGTTCAAAAACTTGTCAGAATAATAAAAAATATCTATCATCATTGTAACACTGTTATGATTATTACAATATTAAAAAAATATATAATTTAAGAAACTATAAACACGGGCAGGATTAGAACCAGCGACTCTTGAGAGTCTGACACCGGAAGCTGTCAGACTGACAATAGAATAAAAGATACAATATTGTTAGTTTTATTGTATCTCAAGGTTCAAGACTGAAAAATTAGAGTGCGGTATTTCTAACATCGTTACGAAATACCCCAAGGTTACCCTCGACCCTCACAGGGCTTTACGGGACTTCCGGAGATCGATACGGTGTGTCGCTGGTAAACTATTTCGATTTATTATTACTAACAACAAATAGAATACAGCTACCGGTATTCTGGTCTCGTGTTGGAATCCATTACAGAATAAGAAATCTTAATTACTATTATATAAAACCATCTTGTGTATACAATGGTCTTAATGAGGGATAGACATGCTCATCTTATATCTTACATTTACGTAAGGGCTAAGGTACTTCAGAGTTCAGACTGTCGAATACATATATCAACGATTCCTGGACTGTTTGGTCTAAGCGACATTACGAAATTAAGTTGTATATATATTTGAAATCAGAAGAAAACTTATTCCAAATTTGTATATAACTCCATTTCGCTAAAAATTACCCTTAAACCAAACAGCTTTGGTAACCGCGATATAATACTTAAAGTTTTATTTACAGACAATACAATATAATGATCATTGTTATTGTATGTTATTGAACAAATATCTAAAGATAATGATTATTGCTTTGGAGGATAAATTAAACTAATTACCTTAAAACAAAATATATATCATGCTTCATTATACAAACTAATGGACTATTAAACTAATAACTTAATACATAAGTTAGTTGGTAGCGGTTTAATAAAATCGATAAGGCATGGGATTTGACTCACCTGTCCGTATGTCACCTAGCGACGGAGTACAAACAAAGCTAGAACACGCCCAAATTGCTTCCACCAAGCTATTAATTGTACAGTATTAAAATACCTAATTTATACGTTCTTTATACCATTCTTGTTATTATGAAACCTTACTATAATTTTATATCAAGGACATTTGATATAAATGCTATAATAAGTTTAAATATATACATTATCTTTAGCTTTATTTGAGTAAAATACTGCTGAGTAATAGCAATAAATGGTCTTGAATTTCATGCGTTACTAAGAATTTATATCGACCAAAAAGCGGTAACATGAAAAACGCGTGGTAAGGAATAATAATTAGTAGCCTTGTTGTTCTCTGTCACCGTTGAAAGATTATATTATAGTGGTGATATCATTAATACTAATTTCATAAATTTCAAAGATATAGGTACTTTGTAATACTAATTATACATTTAGATAAAATATCAAACATGTTTGACAAAATATTGCTTCAATTATATTTTTTAAATTAATGTACCTGATGAAAACAAAGTATAAAATGTAATAACATAAAGCAGTGAAATCCATTACGAGCCGATAGATGGATATTAGAATCAAAGGGGAAAAGACCGAAGCCATTAAGGATCACACGTCGACTATAACCACAAAAGACACAATTACTTTTTCGTGTGTAACCAAAATTGGTTGGCCTGAAACCAAATTGCCGTACATTTTATTTCACTTTTTCGAGAACGTTAAGTCACAAAGGCGAAGTTATATTTAGGTAGGTATCTATATTGTTAGACCGATGCAAACCCATATGATTCCAACATATATACTATAAAGATTTTTTATATTATTTTGCAAAAGACATATTTAGTATAAAATAAAAGAGATACATAATTTGAAAAAAAAGTTTCATAGATTAAAAATAATATGACAAAAAACATCATAAGATGAGTAACATTTTCCTATCTTCAGCCATGTAATTTTAACATTTACATATAATAGTTCCGAGGTAGCTAATATTATATAAAATGTAAATTCCTTATCAGTGAGATTGGTTGCGTCAAAGTAACACGTGTCGCAGCAGGATATACGAGATTAGGTCTTGCTAAGCTGTCTTGACGAGGGACATGGAAACCTTTACTCAATCTCGCTGTTTTACTAAATACTTAACATAATCAAAGCCAGAGACAATTAAGAATTACATTTACAATTTCCAACCGTAATCCACTTTTAGGTCAACCAGAATGAACAAGAACAAAAATACTCTTAGTTTATCGAAACATAAACCTCACTTACAAATAAATCACAAAGAAACTTCGTTTGGATGGTGGACGGGTATGGGGAAAGTGCGCTATTTCCATAAGGGGAAAAAACAATAACCGGACGAGAATAGAGGCCGCTTTTAAGGCCCATAAATCAAAACACGAACAATATTTTCGGTACAACGTCGGACGAGCGCTTTCAGTACTGGATTTTTGGGACACATTGGGATTAGTATGGCCTTTACGAGTCACCACTACCTTCTTTTATTTCTTTATCGAGACGCTCGTAAACCGACGTGACACAGTATTGCTAGCCGAAGCAAGATGTAACTTAACATTTTTATGATTCTCAAGGCAACAATAAAACTAGCTACAACTCTAAAATGAAAATATAAAATTATCCGAATACTATATAGCATTTTGATGTTCCTAGCACACGAACCTTATATATGTTAGAAATGTATCATTAGACACATAATGTAAAATGATTTTTGTTTCATGCTGGTGATTGCTATGATTCAATGCTAGTAACATGAATATCTTTTAAAGAGCATTGCTTCAGGCGCGAACGGAATGAGATTCTTCCTTTGTACCCTCATGTTTCATTCACCTTCCCCTGCACGCACCCATGATGCATATTGAAATATTAAAATCACTCTTAGCTTCTAATATTATGATATGTTTTTAAATGTATGTACAAAACTGGTATGAAAATGTGCTCTTAAAATATTTAGATGAGGAATGATGGGGAAGTTCAAAAAGTAGTGTTAAATATATCGAGCAAGTTATTTATTACGAGCTTCGAACACCAACGTAATTGGAGTTTAAAAACGTCTGCTTGACACCTTAATTATAGCATCACTTTAACAGGGTTTGCCAATATTTTTAAAGTCCAGACAATATTATATTATAAATTAATACTGTGAAAAATAGTCAAACAATTTTTTAGTATTATATAATAATTAATATTAATTAACGAAACAGTTATAGACAGTATTAGCAGCTTCGATTTACTAACGTAACTCATCAAAATACTAGCTCGAAGATAAAATACCAGCTTATAGATATCCACTCTACCAATATTACCCAAGAAACGACTCCTCGTTATGACGTGACAAATTGGCAGCATTTTTTCTCTAAAGCTTCGGGAATTAGCGTGATCAATTGACTTTTTCGTCGAGCCCTAACCTCTTTTTCCCCTCCGAACCTGGTATATAGTTGTCTCTCTTAGTCCTATATTAAGAGAAGTTCGGATAGGCAAATCTTTACACGCAAACGAGGGTTGCTCGGTACGCATTGTGTTTATGGTGAGGAGTATTATTTCTGACTAACGATGCCAATCATATTCTACCCTCCAATTAATTGCGTTATTTCGTGCAAGTTTGATAACACTACTATTATTTCTTACTATATTCATGTACTTCAACGTAGGATTGAATATAACATTAAAATATATGAGAAAGTTAAGAACATAAATCAAAAAAATAATGTACAAATTCAGTGCTCAGTTGACCCGTAGGAAACTTTGAAATGATTGCGCATAAAAGTTTGTCGCGTGTTGTTTTATACTCAGTTCGTTATAAAATCAAAATTTAATTTGTAGATATTTGTCCTCGTTTTCTAGAGACCATTAAAAATATTAAATACATTATGCCAAATACCAAAAAGTTTACATATTTGACGTTGACACACACATACATATTATGTCTGTGTTGCAATACACATCCTTAAATCTGTCATAGACAATTATGAGTTGGCGGTAATGGATGGTGCGGTCGCTGGGGCCCAGATAACGCAATTACCGTGCCGTTATTAAGAGCCAGCTATAACTCATTGCTAAGACCTTCTATCCGTCAGAAAGCGTCCGCGCTCTGTGATATTTCTAGGTGTTTGTGAAATCGCTCCAGTGTGTTATAATCTGGAATTGAACCGAAACTTTCCTTGTCTATTTAAAATTATATCCCAAGGAGAAAAATCTACCTAATTGACTTTATTTTTTTTCATAAAAATAAACACTTTTTTTTTTAACCAACAACAAATATATATTTAGCTTTACTCCTAAAATTATTCGTAAAGTAATCACAGATGAAATGAAAATAAGGAAAAAATAAAATATAAATTATAAAAGATCAAAACATAATTAAGTTTGAACAAATAAATTGGCAATAACAAACAGATATTTTTATGTAAAAACATGCATATAGTGTGTGGTTAATTATTCATAAAAATACTATTATATATAGAGTCGTTAAGGAAATTTCTGTTTATGCTCTGCAAAGCCGAGAACAATAAAAACATGTGAAATAAGGTTAGAAAGCGAACGGAATGGATGTAATAAAGAAATAGCTTCAGAGAACGTGCTTTACATTATAAAGGCGGAACACACGTGAGGCACAATAGAGGTGTAGGTGATGTAGCGAATTGAATAAAAGTAGTCATTTTTAATATAAACAAAAACAGATTTAGATTTTAACAATATTATTTTATAAATATTGTTATTATTATAAATGCGACATGCATGCATGCATGTATACATGTCTAATTAACGTTGATAATGTAACTTGAGAGATAGTTTAAAAAAAAATAAAACTACCTTCTAAAATATATAAAATCTTTTTAAAAGTAAAACTCTGTAAAGAACCATTTGAAACTATAAACGTATTTCACGACACGATGGTCGCTTGTATTTTTCTTATCAGCGGGACGTCCTACAGAGGGAAGGTGAAATTTATCGTGGAGGTCTTGTTAAGTTGTAAATGTATTGCAGCTTGTTAGGGATCTTATGGAATGCCGCTACAATACCTAATGAGAAAATGTCTACCGCATTCCCGCCGTCTCACTAAATGACATAATATTTTGTGAACTTAAATAAACGCAATTATGAGCAGCAAAAGATGCCAACAGATAGTTAACGGATGCAAACTAGAATACAAAACATTTATTATAATATAGCTTTTGAATATTTATATATAACGAGGACTTATAAATCAATCAGTCGGGGCTGATTGATTTATCAACGCTTAGTCCACACAGCTGAAGCTAGCAATTTCAAATTATGACTTGGGGTTCCTTTTACAATGTCGGCACTCAGTGAAACGAGATTTTTGAAATTCCATCCTACAAGTGGTTCCAACCTACATAAGGGGCAAAATTTTGTTAAAACCACGTTATTTTTTCAGTTTATATTCACAAATATAAATATGCTGAACCTTCACGTATTTTAAGATTACTTTATTTTTTTTTTAAGTTCCTTGTAAGTGGTTATATACGGTTTTATTTTTAATAAAAACATAATATTAAATAAAGAAACTTTATAAATAACCGTGATATATAGTATTGTAAATAAAACAAATCTATACTCGTGGTAACGTAAGTGCTCAATATGTCGACAACAGATCTATAGAATTGTTGAACGGTTGACCGTCGACCCTCAGTAGTCGGTTATGACCTGTCATTCATGGGGTGAAAATTGCTGCCACATTATTTTGAATATACCTCCTAATGTAAATGATCAAACTAATGTGAAATTGAGCACGTACTATAAATCCGTTCAAGAAGTTGTGTTTCGAATACTTTAACTTTTCTGGGACTTTTTTTTTGCTTATCTTAAACTAATGTTTTCAGAATTGACCCATCTAAATAAGATATACAGGTAAGGATCGGAGAAACTTTCGAACTTTAAGTTGGACGCTGCTCGTCACAATCTCTTGTAAAATAAAGAAAACCAATTTCAACAAAGTACGGAACACCGGGAGTTTTGCCATTAATGTTATTTTGCACGAAATATTTCGTGTTTAAATTTGTTGCTATGAAAAGTCCAAAGTCCTATTCAAAATTTTGAATAGGAAAATTGAAGAGGAACTCCAACCTGCGGTTCCTGCGACTGGGATAGACTCAAAAATCACAGATGCAGAGCACAATGGCTGTTTGTAACTTGCGTTGTGTATCTATTTTATTTAAAAACTTAAAACATCAAAATAAATGTCAACGAGATTAAAATCGACATAAGATATTTTTGAAAGAATAAAATAAACGAAAAAGAGAAAGCAATATTCTGAAAGGATACATCAATTCAGTTAGATTATGTTAGTTCGAATTCGTTACAAAGTACGGAACTGGAAACGAGATGGGGTCATGTCGAAATTAAACAAAAGCGACTGAAGCAAGAGGGGAAATAGGATTGATTGGTTTTTCGTCTTTTTAGGTTACACAATACGTGAGTAAGGGAGGTTACTAGTGTTTTTTACCGACAGGTATTTTAACCGATTAGTAAATTCTTCATTAAAACTATTTGTAAAGAATATTATTTTTATTTAGGTATTAACATATTCAGCGTATATAATATTGAATAACAAGCATCTAATTAAAAGCTATATGAAATTTAGTTGACAATTTCTAAAGAGTAGTTCAAAGTACAGAGAAATTTTAGTATCTAGAAATACGAGCTGATTGCAAAGTTCAAAAACTAAACATCAATGGAGTTTGTTGTATCTCCACTCCGACGGTTAGGGCTGTTAATTGTTTAAGGGTCAGGCAGGCGGGTGAGTTGGTGTCCCTAACACTCACAGCCCTGTGCTATCTACACTATAATAATTACAGATTGTTTATGTTTGTGAAAGCTAATAGAACTATGGAATATACATGAATTTTGGGTTAGGAAACTTCTGCAATTATACGAGTGATATTGATTTAATAAAACTTTTTCCTCCTAAAAAATATTTACGCGAATATGAGCATGTTTTTTTTTTTACTCTTTCAAGCCAACCTACTCAACCAATCAAGAAATTTTACACAAACGTTGTCAAAAAACGTTTCAGAGCAAGCAAAAAGTTTTTAAGATCCCAAGGAATTTAGAAACTTTTAGACAGTTTTCTTGATGGCCAAAACCTGTACTATGTATTCAAAAAGTAAAAAACTAGATGTACAGTTGATCGTCTGAATTTTAGATTTTCCAAAGTAGATAAATAATGTATATTAGTTTCATTCGATGCGTCTAGAAATACAGAAGTCTATCTTAGTAGGTATTGCTCTAGACGTGTACTTATGATTGAAGTGATCAGGTTTAGTGCATCAACGATGTGATTGGTTTACGATGAAGATAGTGTGGAAAATGTAGATCCTATATTTATTAGAAAAATAAACTTACGTGTGTATGTTTGTGAAAATTTAATGTAGAGTTGCTTACCTGTAAATAAAAATTATAATCTTAACATTGTTCTAATAAATAACGAACATTTTACATTTTAAGGTACGTTTATTACAAATCAAAAATATTATTTATATATATGTTACGCTATAATAGTAATGTATAATAAGCGATACGGTAGCTCATTTGGTAGAGTGACAGGACGGTTTCCCAGGAGTCGCTGGTTGGATTCTCTGCCTGTATAAATTTATTTTTCATTATATATTTAATAAACATTTTAATGGCTATACATATTTATAGGTATTTTTAAACGTAAATGTATGTTGTTTTAAAAAAACTGCATGTAACTAAACCTTTTCCATCCCAAAGGAGGACGCACGATAGTTATATTTCCGTATCGCCGTTACCCTGATCCCTAGTGAACAGTGTGTCAGTTGATTGGACATGTGACAACGGGCTGGCGAGAGTGGATTGATTCACCCCCACCCCATCCTTCCTTCCATCAAAACCACCCAGCTATACCGCCACATTACTCAACTACCGCTTTCATTATATCGACCACCTTTCGCTAATTATTAGATATATCACAATATTATTATTGATATACAAACAATAATGTGATTTTAACAGTTTTTATATGGTTTAAAGATTAGATTCTAATTACTTTCATAAATTTAGACTTCATTCTATAAAGCAATGCCTGCATCAAAATTTAATCAACTTAATTCTTACTTCGTGATAAAATTGTAATCAAAAATATATTTTCTTTAATATATACAACCTAAATAGATACAAAGACAGCATATAAAAAAACATTATTATCCAAAAGCTAACAAAATTGCCACGTCATGAAACTAAAACACCATTCTCCGAACGCCTCACAAATCCCACGTCGAAGTCGACTTGTAAATCTCGAATCATTTCACGGAATTGAAATAGTGGTAATATTTCATATTTGGGCGTTTCCTGCGTAGACATGCGAGGTAATATTTGCCAGCCAGAGCCGTGGCACGCTTTATAAATGCCCCCAGACGGCCCCGACGCAGGGGACCGGGGGCCTTCCGGAATATTTATTATGGTAGTGACTGGTGACGTGACGGGTGTTCTAATCTACTCCCCCAACAATTTTGATTGTAACTCGATAGATTAGAATAGATTGTTTGATCGAATATACCGCAAAATGACAAACAATTTTATCTATTTCTTACAAATTTATTTGATGGTCGAATGTTTGTTACAGAAAATTAAAACATGAAACAACAAAATTACAGGGACATTAGATATATGAAATAAATAAAATAATCAAACCCTCGGCTTTTATTTCGTCGTAAATATTTAATATGGTTGTATGTTTTGTTTATTATTTTGAACAAAGTAAACTAAACTTGTTTATCACTCACATTTTTAATATAAGTAATTGTACAAGTAATTGCTTCAGAAATTACGTCTATATACTTCGACATTTTATAAATGATATACGACCAATTAAAGATGGTTAATAGTTTTTAAATGTTCGTATATAATATTGTATCTATAAAAGGTTACATTTCAAAAGATATTACTAGTAGTACTTATGATTGTTTTAAGAGGCTGTATAAAATAACCCAGACACGTCCTCGAGATGCACGCTCGACAACCTTCTTCACATAAAACCTCGCAATTTTCGCGAATATTTTCAAAAATTGTCTGTCTCGGAAGTAATGACGCTTATTTTATAAACGATTTCAGTTTCATACATCGGGAATTTTATTGAAGAGGTTACAATTTCTTTTCAACATTGAATGTTAACGCTATTGAAAAATGAATTCAAGGAAACTGTCAAGTTTTTACTAGCCGCTGTGATATAGTAATTGCTTCAAGATATATGATAATAAAACTTATATTCTCTTATAAATTTATATTGTTTTAATAAAATAAAGCAGTGTAAAGCTCAGCTAACATTAAATTTCCAGTTCAGTGATCTAAGGTTCCTGGAGACAATGATCCGTCCGTGCATGATATTTTTTTTTTTTGCTTTCAAAGAGGTGTTGTTTATTATTTTTAATTATAAAAGCGAACACTTACATATAAAATGAATTTTCTATTTTTATCTATTTTCTTAGTATCGTATTGCTTTGATCTTAAAAGAGCACTAACGTAATTAGAAACAAGTAACGACAATTTACCGGAATAGGTATCTATATATAGCGACCTTATTTATGCCGGACTTCGCATAGGAGTTTGCCTCCTAATTAGAAAATATAGTCTCCCTGGCAACACTTATCAGAGTGACCACACTCTAGGCTTGTTTACTTAGGACTGTTTTCCTAATGGACACGAGAATGTTTCGCCGCAAAATATCCACCCCACATTAACAACGCCAATACGCTGAGCTTGTTAATTCTTGCACGAATTTACCAACGACGCCATGTTTTTTTATACCGTATGTTAACTTATTTTTATACCAACAGTATACCGAAAAGCATTATACATTTATATAAGAGGAGGTTGGACAATTTTCAGATTTTTATCATAAAATGTTTTATATTACAAAAATATCAATAGGTTATGAATCCAATACTAAGAAGTCACGTCGCTTTTTGTTCGATACAATCATAAAAAAAGAACCTTGTATGAAAGCAATATCTCATACAAAAATACATAATATTAAATAAATTTATTTCCGAATATAGTAGTAGAGCTACCTCTGTTCTAGATCTATGACATGTAGAGACAGAAAGAAAAACAAACAGTTTACTATAACATACAAATATAACGTCATCAATCTCTTCTTTAAATCTTAATTATATTGATTCGGTACCAATTTAACTCCATCAATATCCGGAACATCAATTTTCCCATCAGCTTCAAGTATGTGTACGAAAATCCATCAAACATCTTGATAGATTTCGATACTTCATTAGTCGCGCTCTAATAACAAAACTTACTGAGGCAGTGAATGTTTCCGTTAAACACTGAGATACTTACTTGGCAAGTGACGTCATCGCTTTTAGACAAACGAGATGAGACGAGAGTTCGAATATATATAAAAAACACACAGGGATTTATTACAAATCGTATATCAATTGTATTACTAAAAAATAAAAGGTCTCGTATACTCCGTTGTTCACCTCCGATCTGTCTAGTTTAGTTTATTTTCAAAACATTCTACGAATTGCCACTTTAGGCTAATAGCACATAAGCCGACAAATATAATGCCGGTATACATCTGAGACAAATTGTACGTCTTAACACTCGATATACACACCCCAATTCCCGGGGCGCCCACTCGATCTTATTTCGTATCGATTTAAGCCTGTCTTGATATTGCGGGCACCTTATATTTTATCGACAGCATTTCACTGTTTTATAAAACATCCCCTTATTATTTTTTTTTAAAGATTGAATCACGAAGATTGTGGTTTTTTTCATTCTTACATTTTGATAATCTTAAGTAGTTAAACTATAAATATATTTTATAATCTGACCTTATTAACTGTAGACTAGAAAACTATACGAAGAAATATTTTTAATAAAAAAAGCATAAAAATACAAAAGAAAACATTTCAACTCTGCAAAAAAGGAGTAGGTACCTACTTAGAGATTCCTAAGAAAGTTTCAGTAATTGCCAACATTTGTAGCAACATGGAAACCGACAATCAGTATTTACACACACACGCTCGCGTTGCCATAGCAACCCTACTGATCCCTCAGGAGTGAGGAATCAGTCCTGCCTAGTTAATAGCACGTCGCGAAAATTAGTAAAACCATCTCATCCTCCACCACTTACAGATTACAAACATTAATATCCAGTAAAATAAAGTAAAAAATCAACACTACGTCGTGTTCAACAAAACGATATAAATATTTACCTCACTACTCTCCGGCCATAAACCGAAGTTTGTTGCTATAGAAGTTTGAATTAACGACCTAAGAGTAAACACATGTTGCACTAAAAGCATTTTATAGTCATTCATACAAACTGTTGTTTTTCAAGTAACTCTTTCATAGATGAATTGGAGTACATATAACTTTAGCAATCAAGTTTCATATATAGCGCCTTCATTTTAAAACATAGCAAATATTATTTCCTTTGTTATCTGTAAATGAACGACAGAAGCTTTAGGAGTAGAACAAATTTATTAATGACTTCTTAAGATATTTTTTTCTGTATATTAGTAATTTAGAAAATAATAAATATATTATAAACAGATTCAAAACAGTGTTATTGCTTCTTGATATATAGTTTTTTATGAACGAATAATATCAGGTTTTAGCGCCTCCGCGCTGTATTACTGTTAATATTACGAATATGGCGTATTTTAAAAATATAAAACCCCGTTCTTTGTACTTTTATTGTAGTACCTACTGAAAGGGTGGAAAACATACAAATATATGGCTCTACAACAACAATGGTACAAATCCTCATACAATAGTTAAAAGTGTATACATCGTATATGGAAAATAAATACCACACAAATAAATATTGTATACAATAAATAAAATATGTATAGATATTTTATTAAAGTAAAATAACGCAACGAACGTGAAGGGACGCCGCTACATTTCAATCTCAAAACTTATCTGCCTTCGCCGTAGTCAAAAAGTCTTTGTAAAATTTTCAAAGCGACTTTTCAACTGCTCTCAAGTACGGGACGTTATTATACCTTAGTGTACACTTTTATTAACTTATCTAAAAGTTTTGACAACCCTAGAATAAAAATATAATAAATATATATTGTGTATTTTAAAACATATATTACATATTCCAATACACACATAGATCTTTATTGAAAAAAAAATCATTGTTATAAATTAAAAATCCATTTCAATTGAGAGTAATGGAATCCTGTCAGTACATGTGAGATGAGGACAGCGTTAATACATTTTCGTTTCCATTGAGAGAGAAGATGGATTAATTCCACAGAGCCAAGATATTGAAGACGCTTTTAGTATTTGAACCATCGCATTGCAAGAACTACTTCGACAGAGCTGGAGCAAGTTTCAATTGAAACTTCTCTGAAGAAGGAATACAGTCGAGGCGTTTGAGTCTCAGTTATGTTCATTTGACGAAATTAACGTTAACGTATTTAATAATCAATTACAATATTTATTTTAAACAATTCGATTGACTTTATAATTGGTACTTAAAATCAGAAATTTAAGAAAACATTGATATTTTTAACTGTATAAAAAAATATTCTAAGTTACGCAGAAAGATCTAATACATAAGAATGTAATAAAAACCGCAAAGTGAAAAAAATAATGATGTGCTTCAGTGTTCGAATATATATTATTATTATTATATCGAAACAAGTAACATCTTCAAACACTAAATAATATTTTCGATGTGATTATTACAGCAGAGTGTGAGCACTACACTAGCTATAAGAGAAGATTTATTTAATATAATACAAGCTTGAACCCTTTATTGATTCGCGTAAAAAACTCTTTATGGCATGTTTCCTTTGGCTTTCATTCGGGACAGGAAAGGTGTCCTTTTGATCGAGTGAAAAATAGTATCTTGGGAAAAACCTTATCTTGGGGTCGTAACTGAGATATGTTTTCAAAATAACCGAACCAAGCTTAACATAGACGAATAATATATAACGAATATATGTAACATCTCAAAGGTATTAAAGAAGCAAGATATATTAACATCTCGCACATGACTTACTCAAAAAGTTATGATAAAATGCGATATAAAAATAGAATGAAGGGAGTCGTCTCTCAAGCCGCCTTCACCTGTTGAAAAAAATCTTCAGTGACGTGGAGGCAGCGACTCGTCATCAAAAGCACTTGAGCGTGGCTTGCGAGTTAACAATGTGCCCTCGCCCTTTGACCTGCTCGACGCTTTGTAAGGGATACGACACTATACCTATCATACACGTATAAGGAACGACGGGAAGACGCACGCAATTATACATTTAGTACATCTCCTAATTGGACGCTTCTAGTTAAAATTATCCTATTTAACTTCATCTTTTTGCTTATATGTTAAGACAGGGTTGTATTTATTACTTGCTTCCTTACAGATTGAATTATTTTAGTACATGTCACTGAGAAGATATCAATTTATACGAATCATTTATAAATAAATAACGGATCAAAAACATAAGCGATCATAACATTCGTAAAAATCCAAAAAAGTTGCTTCGCGTGATAATGCTGTACAACATATTAAACGAATATCAGACATATGTGTAAATCATACATTTTTAATTAATATACAGACAGATAGGTTGTATTTCGTGAGGTTATTGATTTTTTTTCCGATAATTCATTACCGCCATGATAAATGCTCGCTGCCGCTTTCCTATTGAAATCCAGCCCTTTTTACTTTGACGGTGATACGCAAAAACGAGTTAAAAGGGACTGAAGGGGCTGAAGTAGGCGAGCGGATGATATATTAATCAAACGGGGTCTCCCGATTTCTAGACGGATACTACGTATTGTAGACTGTTCTTATATTTACCGAATGTTTTTTATCATAGCTATTTTAAGGGTATTATTTAAAAAAAATGTTATGTATAATATACCTAAAAGAACTTGTGACTGATATTATGATGAAGTATTTAGAATAAGTACTTGTAGTAAATCAATGTGTACAAATTCGTTATCAATCTCATAACTCGATAAACTCTATAAAACATATTCAAAATAAATTTTATATTCAACGATATATCGTTACGTTGACGTGTCGTGATATGTTAAATCGTAGTCTGAAACCCGTAGCGCGGTGATATGCGGGCTCAAATAAATCAAGGCAATGCTCAAAACTGCGACGCGGCGAAACCCATCGAAAACATGTCAACTGCATGTCGACGCGTTCGGCTTCCGAGATATGGATGACCTAGGTACAGTCATCAGAAACATTTAAGCCCCAAAACAAATCTAATAAACTTTCATATTGAGTAATTACTAATTAAACCCTTTGTAAGAAATATATATATTTGTAAACTAAAAAGGCAAGTTCCGCTTTAGGGATTATATTATCCCTGTTTCGTGGGAGGTTTCACAAACATATAAAAACAAAGTACACCAAACTGGAGCAATAATTTGTGGATCAAACAAAGAAGTGTCCCGTGTGGGGGATCGAACCCACAGCCTTTTGATCAGAAGTCAGGTTTAGAAACCACTACATCGAGATTAATTATTTATGTTTTGATATATAACCAATCACATATCAAGTATGTATTAATATTTAATGTGTTTAATTTCTTATTCAGTGATACACAACGCCTTATAGTAATAGCGGATCAAATTACAATACACTATTTACACTATTGACACTCAACACGCCGCGTGCTCAGGGTTCAATGCTCTAAGCCTTGTTTATTGTCTCTTTATAGGTAATATTATGGGAAACTACTTGCTAAGGATTTACGACATTCGTTTCTGTAATCCGAGACGTCAAATTTTCTTATTGAGTAATATTTTACTTATTACGTTATATTATTATTCTCATAACAAAATTAAATTCGGAAAAACTCAAATATTAATAATCATAACTTTGTACAAATAAAAAATGCAACCATAGCACTTTCATAATAACCATCGCCAATGACTTTACAAATACATATTTGCTGATAAATAAATATCAAAAACTAGGGCAGCTAACTGGTAAATATAAGTGAAACGATCAAATGCATTACCTAATGGAACAACTCTATAAAATTGCTACGACTGAGGGTAACTCGGTAATCAAATTCAAATAGGTTAAACTAATGGGTACGGGTAACGGGAGCCCAAAGTCGATTTCGGGGATATCTGTGGTACTCTGTCAAATGGAAAGCAGAATTTATGGAAGGGCGTGGAGAGAATATCCAAAGCGAGCGAAAACTCTACAGAAATCTAAAGCCTATACTGTAATATTAAACCATTTAGGGGCAAAAAAAAACATATTTCGATATCCCGTTATTCCACTCAAAGAAGTTCCATCCGGTTACGTTAAAAATAGAGAAGATGATAATTAAGAACAGTTTAATTAACGATTGTTCAAGGCTCACAAAAATCGTTGTTTAAAACTAAAACTACTGCGGTTTTACCACTTGAATGATCATTAATGTACCCTCCGGTCATATAAAAACACTATAAAAACACTATCAATCTTTGAAAGCACACACAACTCTCTGTTAACGATCGAACAACACATTATCATTGTATTAAAAAAACATAAAACTAATATCGATAAGTTCATGATCTCGATAATCAAATGTAATTTATTTTGAATCATCCAATCTGTTTAGATAAATCATTCATTTTATCTTACAGAAATATATAAATAAATGTAATCCAATAATTTTGAATAAATTTGATTAAACATCCAATTTCTAGCGATCTGTTTTTAATATCTGCCGATTTGTTATTTTGAACGTGATAAAATCTTACATTTCGTCTGATAAAAATAACGTTTAGAATATTAATAAGATTACGTAAAATACACCAAAATAAAATACAGATTTGAACAGAAATCGCGATAGTATATGATATTAGTGACCGTTAGTCTGTCATCAAAACCACAATTAGATGGAGATCGTCACTGAATAAGTCAGGGTTTATCTGAAACATATATAAAAAGTATTCTGAAAGTATTTCAAAATACACACGAAATTAGAACATCCAGTTATTAATTGATTGTGTAATTCTCAATATTGTAATAGTAGTTAGTATTTGTCGAGAGAGTTCCCGAAGAATTAAATCAGTTTAAGAGACAACAAAACAGAACTGTCTATAAGTTGGTTCGAACATTATACAGCTTTTATGACTTCCTGTGTCGCCGGAGTCAGGCGCGACCGACATGTCCAGAAAACCATCAAAATACTAACTGGAATTAACGCTAAAAATACATATGACGATCGGTTGCGAACTAGATAGTTCCATTAAAAATCTCGATAAAATTGTTTGATCGCCGTTGAATCGGAATTTCGTAGAGAAATATTTTTCGAGTTTTAAAAAATATTTTTATGTTCAACAAAATAAAAAGTAAATGATATACGTCGCATACTACATCAAAACTAAACATTTTACGACTATCTGACCATACCTAAATTGTAAAACTCCACTCTCACATACGCATACACACACATATACACACATAGTCATACTCGACGGTGAATCATGCGCTCCATCATGTCACGTTACGACCTCGAATATGCAGCTAGGCACGTGCATCTCCATTATTCAGTTATCGATAAGAATATTAATTTAGTTTAATAACTATTTCATGTCGTATATTGCGCTAATAAATATTTAGGTTAATGTTTTAATAATCCATATAAAATGTACTAACATTAACGGGACATGTGAAATTGAATGTATTATAAATGTGAACTCGATTTTAGTGAAAATAATGGTAGAACAACACAATACTCCAAATTGTAATTGCAAACTTAAAAAGACAATGCGCTATAAAGTTAGTTGTCAAAATGAAGTCAACAGGGTTTGAAGGCGCTATTTAAATACATTGCAATGGCACGATTTCCGTGAGACGGTTATTAAATGTCAACGCCGGCGTCATCAGAAAATTTAATTTTGTATAATGTTATTCTAAACACGACATTTATGTGTTTACGCTTTTTGTACTCAAATTTATAGCATTTTTCTCACATCGTTACCTCATTTTCAGAAAATAATTTTGTTGTATATTACATTGTTAAATAAAATACGGTATATTAAAGTAGTCTGATACTGGTATGCTTTAGTAATGAGACGAAAATATTATTCGTTTCTTTAATAGATGTAACATTTGATAAACAACTAGCTTGATATATTTGAAAATATCTATGTTTATAGATATTTTAAGTATAGACATGTTAAGCTTATTTAATTTTTAAATAAGTATAGAATGAAAAATCAACCGATACGGGCAGGGATTCAAACCAGCGATCTCTGGGAAAACGGGACATATGGACAGAGATTCGATGCCCTGCCGATTTGGTTTATGTTTCTTTTTACACTTATTTAAAATTAAAATAAGCTTGATATAGACAAAAAATATATATAAATAAATATCTCAATTCATAATTTATAAAATTATCGATATATTGTCGCAACATCACTAGTGTTATGCTAATCTGCGGCTCGGATGTCATCTTACGCAACAGGCGACCGCAGCGAGTGTACGCGGCTTAACTCCGCACTAGTTAATGCCCCACTCCCGGCTTAACCACTGTCATCCGTAAATGTATGCGGTTTTTATATAGCATTAAAAACTATTTTAAAAGAACCTTTTTGCATTTTAAATGTACCTTTAATGTATGTTCATGTTCAAAATAATAAGTGATAATGCATTTTTAATTTCAGTATAAAAAAGATCATCAACATGTAAGAACTTATTTATGTTGATAATTTAGTTTGATTATATCAAAGTCTACAGATTGCTAAATGTATAACAATGACCTCTCAGTAGACGCTTACTAAAAGCAACTATATATTTTGCCAAAATAGGCTCTAGGTAACAATGATTTTGGCAAAACTTTTAACATATATTTCTTTTTTTATTACGATTTATTTCTATTTTTTATGTATTCACGACATCTTAAAGTCAGAGTCATAAGACACCTTTGTGGTTTCAAAGACTTTATAGTTATTGCCCGTTCCATTTTAATTACAACGTACCGATTAAAAACAAGTATTTCGGTCTTTGTAAAGCGAATTATTCCACAAATAAAAGAGTCACCCAGAGACGCAAATATAAACAAGTGATTAAAATAATACCAACAAAACACGAAACGAAATTAAACCTATTTGTTACACTCGCCCTCGCCGCCTCATAATCTCTTAGCGTTTATTTTTGAACAAAAATATTTTATAAGAGATACGTTTGGATGATTTTCATAATAACATATTTTTGTATCCTTACACCAATATGATATAAAGATAATGATATATTGTACTCATTATATATTTAATGACATCTTTGGTATTCATAAAGAAGTAATTTTATATTCTTTTCGAATACAAAATTTACTTAAAGATCACATTATCGTTTATTTATAATGCGCAGCGAATGTGTCGGCAATGTAAGCATGGGCGTGTAACTCAATATTCAAAGTTCCACCCCTCTGTCTACGAGAGTGTCATGACAGACTTACCATTACAAAACAGATTCTTAATCGCGTATAAACAAAATAAATTTGTAACTAAACTAATAATAGATCATTTAAAAAACATTGACTCTCGCATATTAAAACACTTAAACTGGAAAACATCCACAAACATTAATTAAATTTCTTTACAAAACCCAAAAGGGAGTGCTATTAAAAGATAAGACAAGGTTTTTTTACGTTATTAACCTTACACACCTTTATGAACGGACGGAAGCGAGCGGTCCGGGGCAGGCCCTACTTCCTGCGGTCGCGCGCCGATGCATGCAAATAAACGATTACCGGCGCGTGCGCTGACACATGACGAAAACAACGTTCTATAAACTATTGACTGACATATACCACTTCGATTCTATTGAAGACAAATTGTGTTACAGTATTTATGACTTCCAAATGTCATAATTTTTTGAGGTCAGCCAAAAATAAATTAATTTTAAATAGATAAAGAATAATAAATAAACTGATATGGGAAAGGTCGAGCCCGCAATCTCTGGGAAGCCGTTCCGTCGCTCTATCAACTGCGCTACAATATACCCGTTTCGAAAAATTAAGCATTGTATATATGATCGTCTTTTTTGGGACGATGGTGACATCTGTAAAATTTTTTTCGAAAGTCCTAACACATGTTTTTAACTATTAAGATTAGATAAACATTAAGAAAGATGTTACAACCGATATAATGTATGAAATATATATAAACATGTACAGCCATGTTAAGTTTATTTAAATTTGAAACAAACATGAAATTCAAAAATAAACATTACCAAATTTCATGTCAATTCTGAAGTTTAAGATAATACTTTTACATTAAAGCAAGCAATGGATGGTAAGCATCGCTGGATGGAAATGAAAATAAAGGTAATCAAGCGTATCTTGCTCCATCTATTCCATGGAAAGCCATTTGGCCCGCAGTGGTCGGTGTCGGAAATCCGCAGTAATGTACCGTTCGTTAGCGGCGTAATGAATTTTTTATCCCTTATTATTGCCCGGTTCACTGTTCATCCGGTCCATTTCATTTCATACATGGATGACCGTTCGGACGTGAGCAAATGCATATATTGGTAGCATTAGTCTAGTATTATGTGCTTTGTTGACTAAACTAACAAATACTATATGCAAATTTAGTAATTATTTTATCACAGGTAGAAATATTATACTGAATTACTCGTGAGAAACAAAAGGTTAAACAATAAATCAAATACAAACTTGTTTTCGTCTCGTATCTAAGCATCTAAAGCAAACAAGAAAGACAAATGACTGCCCGAGATAATCTAAAGCAAAAAATGCGACACAGTATTGCGTGTAGGAATCCATAGAACAATTGTCGGCCTTGGGCGAGCGCAGTAATCAGACAAACAATAGTTGGCGGTCTGCAGTCGGACGTCGAAATGAAATTGTAGGAAAACAATTCGGTAGTCACTTTGCAGTGGCACTGACAGTCGCTTGGTTACATTGAATTGTTTTTCTTTTATAATTGTTCAAATTAAAGCCAACGATGTGATAACCTTCATATTTTTTCTTACCAAAAAAGTTATAATATGTTTTTGGTCACGGCTTACCCTTAAGGATAAAGCGTATAAAATGTTCTGTTCTGTTAAAGTGGAGTTCTCAAAGATCAGTCAAAACAGGTTTATATACATATTTTTTGGTTTTGCAATTGATAGAATATAATGAGAACAATATGTCTCTGTCAGTAGTTTAGTGATATGACTAATACATTAATATTCACCAGATTAATTCATGATTAATTCTTATGCGATTGCTCTAAAGATACTGAGGCTGTTATTACGCCTGTGTTCACGCAGATACCTCAAATAACAGTAATTTTATTCAATGTCGTGGGAACATTGTTGAGTAAACCACTGATCTAGTTCCCAGTTAATCTTAAAACGATCATTAACGCTTGTCGGTAAACCACGGTTAAATTATAAACATTTTGTTGATTTTTTTAATATAAATTAAAATGGTTTTTACGTATAGCTGATAACACTTAATAAAACCGGTTCACAGACCAGTTTTTCAGGCTCGAACTGACATGAGTGTTTCATATGAAAACATTATTGATAGTTACGTAAAATTTAACAAAATTAAAGTTTTTATTCAAATATATCGAATCACTAAGACAATGTACTGTATGTAACATTATATAAGGATTGTCAAGTTGTGATGTAGAACACAGTACGATCAAAGGTGCCATACCTAACTTCATTGAGTATTTCAATCAGAAATTCAATCAGTTGGCTTACAAAACCGACACGATGCAATCCAATACGCGGTGAAATCGAAACCACGTTTCATAGTTACTGTAAGTGAAACCGTATACCATGCTACTTCCGTCCACAGTATGTTAGATATCCGATGACGGGCTGGTAAGGCACGGCCCGCTGCCACTGCGGTCGAACACATCCATCTAACTCACTAGAATTGTGTCTATCCTATGCTATCCTATTACAACAGAAATCATTAAACTCTCATTTGTCAACCCCCAACGACCCCCGACACGGATATGAGACTTTACCTTTATTCGCCTCATTATAATAAGTGTTCATAAAATTCCCTCTCGTACTGTAATGAGGTCTCCAGCGATGAAAGAAAAAAAGATGAGGATTATGCCGTCATACCTAGATAACTTCTAAGAGAGTTACGAAAGCCTAATAAAAAATACATAACTGACTGCCGGCGGCAAACGAACACAGGGAGGTTGTTACAAAGTCTCCAGGGAACAATAATAAAATGATACGACGCTTGCAGCGCGGCGGTGTCGTGGAAGGAAAATCGATACTATGAAATGTCAAACCGTCCCGAAAAATTAGATCAAACGAACTCACTCGTCTTATGACTTTAATTGAATAGGGAGGAATAAAGACTTTATTTTTATATCAATTCTAACTTGGCATACTTGACTGTTCATGATTTTAATAACTTACATTAATTAATTTCCATCTATATAACATTATTTCCCATAATCTATAAATATATATAAATAGACTTACGAGTATCCTTCTTAATGTTTAATGAATCACCATGTCTTACCTGCAAAAAAGTATATCAAATTTATTGTAAGGTCGATTAAATCTAACTAATCTTATGTATAAAATATGGCAACACTATAACAATAAACCAGATCAAAGTATCCAAGCAACAGCCTTGATGTCTATTTGTCTTGGATGCAGTGGCCGGAGCAATCTGTTAGTCATTTACTAGTTCACGATTTATACAATGTATATTAATATAAAACACCTTCTGATGAGAACCAATTGGCTGCATTCCCGTGCATATCAACAAATTACTTGCGCTTTGGGCAGTCATTGATAGATTTATTCGTCGAGTGGGCAGACCTGCTCGTTTTATTCTAAATCAATTGGCGAGAGTGGCCCGCCCCACTAACATACTATTAGTTTTACTAAGTGATAGATTTAGGGTCCATCCACACTACTCACAATTTCAACACGTATTTTCAAGAACATAAAGTCATGGCTAATATCATTAATTTAATAATTTGAGACATTTATTCAAATATTTAACATATTACATTTAAATAAATAATTTTTATTTTTTTGCTTTTTTTTTATTGGATCGTAGAAGTAAACGAACATTTGTAAACAATGTTTTCAATATTCAAAATACTGAGTAAAGAATACCAATAAACGATATTTGATAAAGACAAATAACTTTAGAAACTGAAAGTGATCCAAAGTGATCCATCATTATTATGAAGGAAAAAGAAAAAGTTCTAATAACATCAGCAAAATGTCGATTCTTAATAAAAGTCGAGGAATTCCCGACAACCGTGACGTCATAATCCATGACTGAAACTTGTACATTTCTGATTTACGGCTGCCAATATGAATGTTTGTAGCGAGGATCAAGAAGGGCGATCGCAAAGATTTCGTTAATCCTATTAACGTGACGGCGACTTAGTCTTAATATTCTTTATATTTAAATCGGAATAGATTTCAAAACAAAGAGTGGCGTTTGGTGTGGTGATGTGCCAAATCCTCAATAGTGTATTAATAATAATTTATTGGACAAGATTATATAAAATATAGTAGAATAAAAGCATTTTAGTAGCATCCAGTTTTTACCGTAAGTCTAAACATTTAAGTATCAGAGAACATTTTAGTACAATAGAAAAAAAGTCAACAAGAACGATTGTAAAATTTCAACGATGGTTGTTAACTTTCAACCTTTTTATGATGTTGTTAACTGTTTGTTCTTTTTATTCTCGTATATAAACTACATTGCGGCTTGGCTATTCAGTTATCATTATATTCTATTTGTTATAATTATTAATTTACTACGAAATTACATTTCATTTTATTGTGTTAACTAAATCAACTTTAGTAATAGCTCTGATAATTAAAAAAACAAATATAATTAAGACTTTCTCTTGCGAGATACATAATAATATTATTACAGATTGTATTATAATAAATAATGAACACATTAAACAAAACGTAATAACGAAAATACAGTTTGAATCAAATCAAACTGTTGAATAAAATACTATAAGATTAATTGTTGATTTGTATCGCGACTAATTTCCTTCTTTCTCTCCAACTACGATCGCGAAAGCCTTAATCGCCTCTAGCGTCGATACAATTTAAATCGGAATAAAACGAGCAAAACAAATCGCTCTCCGTCGAAACGGGAGCAAATCGCACGACTAAAGATGTTCTTTAGAACGGAATGCTTGAATGCCCCCAGCTATTGGAAATACTTGCCTCAGCTGCGGAACTAAAAAAGTTAATTGAAATCTTTTTGTCACTACAATAACCCGTTATTTCATCTTCTAATTTCTCAATTGTAGACCGCAACCGCTTTATAAATTTGCATGTTTTGTCCAAATCGTGAAACTTAAAATTAGATAAAAAAAAATTAACGGTTTGTTGGTAATGGATATTTCCTCAAACTGCAGCTGAAAGTTTTTAAAATTTTAACACAGATTAGATGAAAGAGCTAGATGCTGAAACGTAAAAACAAAGCTTTAGAGAATAGAATTTGAATGTTTCGTCGTTGAATAATAAATCAAAAGACGGCCTCTCTAAATATCAAAGGGATCTTCAAAGTGTTCAGTTAACTCTGTTATTAAAGTGCCGTGTAAATAAGAAATAAATATGAAATATAGTAAAATATCAAACGCACTAACGTAATAATAACATAATATAACGTTCAAATTATCAAGATTGCTATAATCTAACAAACAGATGATTCCCATGAGATAATTATTAACTATATATAATATACATTGTATAGTTTTCCCACAACAAATCCTAAATGATCTGATGTTTATAAGATAAATAGCACGCAATTTCTATATATAGTTTATAAATTACTTGACAAATTTGTTTACATATCCACCCACACCGAAATCCTTTAACATTGTTGATGTAAGTAACATAATAACGTATTGAGTTTATGTATTTACATTCCCTGGCACATAGAGGCATACATGAGGCAGCGTTGCGTTACCAGATTGACGTGCATCGTAAGGCGGAACCGTTGCGCATCGCAGGCGTCGAACGACGCGCACGCATGGACGCTAATGTCGCCATGCCCTGACATACCTTTACTATTCATATCTGATCAATGATTTATGCGTAGTTCATCTCTGATATAATCTTTATATATAATTTATATTTAGTGCTCATTTAAGCCTAATCAATATAGTGTCAGGATTATAGTTCTTATTGTCATTATATTTGGCTTCACTCTCGTGATAACTCTTTTCGTTATTTATTACGAGGCTTCACAAACAGCTACAGACTCTGATTACATTTTCACGTCAGTGTCACCTCAAACAAAGACACCGCCAAAGCCATCAGTCATTATCAGAGAGAAGAACAATAAAACGGCCAGTCACCATCGTTAGTCAAATTCAACCACAGGATTTATCCTGGAACACACTAGAAGTTTTATACAGAATCCCAATCTCAGAGTGACTGGTATCTAAGATAATTACACCGCAGACATCTACTAAAGTCTAGAGGAATTCTGTTAACTACACTGTCTGGCTGAAGAAAGTGTGTCAGGCGCGTGACGTATGACACGACACGATTTATTAAACAGGGTTAATTCTATTTCGTATTCCCTACTTTATTGTAGCAGTCTCTCCATTGGTAAATTGGATTAAAAAAGTTTCTTACACAAACAGCCTCGGCTTGAATGTTAATTTAAGTTATTTAGTATATCATAGTACTATAATAGAAGCATGTCTTATTAGTGAAGTATAAAAGCTATATTTGAGTGCGACGAGTGGTTGCGGGTACCCCATTAGAGCAAATGACTACGAACTGTGCTGACGCTGTTGGACCCGTGGTGACCGTTATATTCCCAGAGATTTTCGTGACGAGATCAACGCTCCAAGTAATTGCTTAAGCTACCGCTTTTAGAAAAATTGTTACGTAAGAATTCTATGTAATTTTAGTATAGTTATTAGTTATAATAGATGGACCACTTAAACGTCTAACGATGCAAAGGTTTTATTATTTTAAAGAATATATGTTAGACTATTGTTTAAGAAGGACAATCAAAAAGCACACTATATCACCTAACTCTATGAAATAAATGAAATTGTTTTAAAAATAAAGATTCAAATAAAACAAATGTTTTGCTTCCTGACCGCGTTCACACAAAGCGTGCGAACGTGATAACTCACACATGTAAAAAAGCTGCATGAAGATGAGCTTATACGAATATTTGGTGGATAAACAAATGAGAACACTTTTTTCAGTATAATTTGACGCGTCTTAATTCATTGTAATTTATAAATGTGTCGGTGAATTGCGATGAAATGTAAACATGTGTGCTTGATATTATACTAATAAAATACACACGAAATTTGCTATTTATAAATGAGAGTCAAATCTTTTAATAATTATCGGGCACTTGTTTTATACAACACACAATGTGATCTCGAATCACGAACAAAACAAAATAACAACACATAGAGTAACGAGTCACGGCTCTAAAAAAGATCGACACATCATTCATTGGAGCACTTTCTAAAGTCACTGCTCCCAGAGAGAGGGCGAACTAGAGACAGGCCTAACGCTATGTACTATGAACAAAAGATTAACTTTATCATTACCCGACGCTATTCCATATGTTTGTGTACTGTACGTTACATAAGTTATAACTGTAAGATTACAAGTTAACTTAAAAAATACATTTAAGCAAAGATAGTGGAAATAAAAATTCAAATTTTCTGACTACTAACTGAATAAAAAGAAATAAAAACAATATATTTTGCGTAAAACATGGTCTATATCCGCGCCAGTTTAGATGTTGATAAGGAACAGTCAACACGCGCGATCAAACAAAGAACGTTGTTCGCTTTATTTTACCGTACTTCGCTTTTCCGTTTGCCATTCAAGAATCTAAAGACAAACTTAGTTTTACCACAAAAGGTATACTTTCAAACACTCCACTCAAATATATGTTTGTTTACTAAAACAACGTGACTCCAAAACACTTAGAAGATAACATCTTAATTTTGAATCTAAACCTTGCTGACGGTAGATACAAATAGGACAGTACAAAGAGGAATTTAAAATACAATAGTCCTTAGTACGTCATTGTCATTTTAGTAAATATATAAAATTGTAGCAATTAGCTAGATTATATATAAAAATATATTTTTCAAGCTCCAACTCGCTGTTCCCTTGTTACTCAACATAACGCAGCTCATTAGAAACGGGCTGTGGGAAGAAGTAGCCAGTTAGTGCTTGCTTTATATCGATATAAGTATTTAGAATATTTTTATTGTTAAAAGTATTCGTATAACCAAACTAACGCTCCATTGGTCGAGTGATTAGCGTAGACGCCCAACGTATAGTGACGCAATGGGGTTCGGGTTCGATTCCCGACAAGGACAGGCGTGTATGTGATGAGCATAGATGTCTGTTTTTCTGGGTTTGGTCGTTTAATAAAAATATTTGCAGTATTTATATGTGTATTTCTATGTATTTGTATCGTTGTCTAACACCCTTAACACAAGCAAATAATTTGCTTACTTAGGGGTTAAATCAATGTGTGTAATTTGTCCTGTGATATTATATTATATTACATTATAATAACATATTGTGTTAATAGATCGAGATTTTGAGATCTACTTATAAGAAAAATATATTGATAAATTTGGTTTAGAATGTCGTACTTAATTTTTTATATTAATATTAAGTGTAGTTTCATATAATAAGAACTTCAAGGTTAATAATAAAGACCGCGTTAGTTAAAAGTTAACTTAACCGTTACTTGGCGTGTTGACTAGCTGTCAGATAACTTACAACTCTCACGCGATCAAAAATTACTATAACAACCTTTTTATGCCTTTGAATTTAGAATATAACAGAATTATGTATACAGAACAACAATGAATAAAATCACAGTTAACCTAAAAGTATAATTTATGATAGTAATTATATTTCCATAGTGATGTCATTTAAAAACAATTAATCATACTTTTATAGTTTGCATTATATAGTTCTAGTTAACATAAAATAAAAACGGACTTTCCCAACACTAGCTGGCTTGCAGTGCAGCGTTTACAAACAACAACGCCTGCGAACGAGTGAATACATACATACATACATACATACACTCATGAATACTATTCGTTTCGACATACGTGAGAACAACTACATGTTTAATTCCACAGCATGATACACATTGTATGCAGGTCAGAATTAGAGAATCATAACTCACATTCGTGGTACCACAATGTTACCTAGCAATTAATATACAAAAATCATATTAATACTACTTTACAAATATGATAAAATAATTATAACTAAACCAATGCTAGGCAATATACCCTAGACTATCTATCTCAGGACTTACGTTGGGTAATATTACCCAACCAGATGACAAATAGTTTTGTAGTATTTATCGCATTCGGTAGTATTAACTGGATTCAATTCCGCAGTGGGTACTACTTCATCATAACTGATTAGTTCGTGTTATTACCTAACATATAATGCGTAACTAAACTACCAATGTAGTTTAGTTTTTAACTACAGAGTATTAAGACCAGTTATTTAATCTGACACGGCCGTTATATATAATGTATTTTTTATTAGATGGTATGATATTTCGTGCGTTCAAATTCATGATTAAAAAACATGCCAAGTGTGAGCCGGACTTGCGCACATACGGTCATGTACATGACATGTTATAAACAAAAAAACACTCTTGTAGTATGAGAGCCCCTGATATATATGTACTATTTTACATTGTATTTCGTATTTGTTGTTATAGCCGCAACAGATATACATTGCCTGTGAAAATCTGAGCTGTCTATCACGGTTCATGAGATACAGTCTGAAGACAGACACACGAACAGACGGACAGCGATTTGAGTATGGAATCCTGAAAATTTATTTTTCGTTATATTAATAATTGAGATCACTTATTTAAATACTCTTTAAAACTCACTCAAAACGATAATGATAAAAATACAAAGTAAATTTGTTCTTAAAATAAACCATCCTAAGTATTTTATATCACACTAGTGTCACATATCTCATATCTCGTAGTAATATCAGTTTTAGTATCGTTATAAATTGCATTCATCTCTTCACACCTGAATCTAGTTGGACGACTTCCAAGTCGATACTAAAAAATATTTAAATTTGTATTATACGCCTCGAATGTAATTTAATAGTATGCATATTTCTAATACATTTTCTATATTTAAAAAAAATATAAAGAAAACTTTATCATGAATATCAGTTTTAAAAGGCTTGTATATCATAAATACTGTATAAATATGTAAAAAAAATATAGAGATGTTTTCTATCTCAATCATTAAAGAAAACATGAAACAGTACTAATTCGTTTGATTCACACACACAACTGTAATCTAATAATAAAAATACCTCATACATCACTCGCTATATTCGCATTTATTTTTACATTATAAAAAGAAATATTATTTTAGTTCGGATCAAGCATATTTCTATAAAGTTGGATAAAACACATTTTTAATAAGTTGCAGCGATATAGTTCAATAAATATTTTACACACAAATACATAATAACACCCCCCTATCGAAAAAGTTATTGTATTCAAGTCCTGCAAAATTATAATATTATATTTTATCTCATAACGTAGACTGAAAAAAATATTGTCCTTTGTCATCTAAACAAAAAGAAAAGATTAATTCAATCGCGTTTATAATCATATTATTTTGAAGAATAGCTATACTAAAACAAAAACAATTAATGTATAGTATGGTCTTTGTCTGCTATCAAATATAATAACACATAAACTAGTAACACTCGCAACAGAAGCAAAATAAATGATAAGTCTATTTTGACCCCTCGCTACGTGCTAAATAATGTCACACGCGGAATTTAACAGCTGATTCATAGCTCTCTTATAAAACTGAACTCTACAAATAATCGCTAAATCACTCGGTAATTACGTTAAACCACCCACACACGCGCACTAACTGACACACACTGCCATTATAATAAATAAATATCATTTTACATCTTAACACATTTTATATGTTTAATTAAATGCTTAATAAGTACTTACATGCATTGAAAACTTTAACAGAACATAACATTTCTTTCCTTTACATCTTGTAATTGACGCTGAATTAGAACAACTAAATTCCAAACGAGTTAAAAATAATCAAAACGTCATTTTGTAACAATATTATCTTTAATATTACATAAAAAATATAAAAACATGTGCGTCTTTGTGAAGGCAGATGCCAGACATCAAGACATAAAGGAGGGTAATGCGGATCACTTGCCGAGAAAAACGATCCGATACCTACGAAACCATATGACGGCTTAGACAAAATGTTTATCAATTTTTTCACACATCGCACTTTTATATCCACATCTATTGATACAAACTCGGATGTATATTATTACAATATAATAAAAAGAACGATATGTAAATATCGAAAAGGGTGTTCGTGTGTTCTAATTCGCTATATTTAAAATACATATATTATTTAATAATTATATAATAAATAAAACGCTTACCGACAATAAAATATGACTTCAAAGATTAGCGTAAAAGACGTATGTTCGTGTTTCTCTTTTGTAAAACATACAATCCAATATTTCAGACAATGTGATTTGTCAGACAAGAAACAAAACAATGCTGGATCATGACACGATATATATACATAGATATAAATAAAATTGATCTGTCCATCTGTAACATTAGAATAAATCTTTTATTTTCAGCTTACAGGACTAAAACAAAACAAACATTATTTGTGGGTTCGACATAATCTTCTGATTTTTTTGTTTAAATATGTCTATTTAGAAAGTTAGTCAATGATCTAACCTACTTGTTTAATTATTTATATTTAGAAAAGAATAGTTATTATGCATCATAAAAATAAATATTTATATAAAATCAATCATAACCGCGAGCACAGTAAAATTAAATAAATTCCCTATAAAACTGAGTATTTTTATTCTGTATCCAAACACTACAGATTGTGTATTAAAACAATCCTTGTGGATTGCTTTTTATCCCACTTAACATAGCCTGTATTCCATTGTTCAATGCACTTTTAGTATATCAAACAATACCTTTTAACAGACAATCAAAAATATTCGCTTACAATAAAAAAAAACATTTGCATTTAGAGTTTATATTTAACAAGTTCGTTAGTTTTTATTACCAATTACAAAATATGTACCGCAAATAAGTTAGTTGAATCTAATGTCGCTTTGTATTTGTACATAACCTGTTACTGTGATTACAATCAACTTTCTCCGATACATAAATACGTATCAAGTCGTTACGCAATTATCTCGCATTAGAGTATCTGTATCAAGGTTAATAATACTCTACCTGTAAACAGTATACTGTACACGGAACACGCCAGAGTTGCACTCCGTTTACGAGAAACTTCTAAGAAACTTGGTCGTCTGACGCAATTCCGGTCATGATCTTGAGTTCTGTTCCAAATTCAAACTCTTCAAGCTAATTTCCGAAAGGCACTTTGTTCTTTATTCAATTTCCGATATTCGCTTTATTACGTTTTAAACTCGATTCCTTCTCTATTCGATTTGTAAAAAGCTAATATAACGAAGGTACTGGGATTTACAAGAGCCGCTTTGAAGGCTGTAGTCGATTAAATATAATTATACATTTTATATCAAAGAATATCGTGGACAAATGTTAAATTAGCGAAAAATTAATTACAAAAAATTACGTAATAAAAGTGGCAGTAAAATAAAATTTATTTCCGATATTTCAGGGACGTGAGAAAAAAATATATTACCTCGATACCGTTTCCCCTCCCCCCCACTTCCCTCCTGTCATAACAGCCTCCGAGTCGAATATTAAATTTACGTCATCACTGGAGGCACGAGCCTCACAATATTATGATTATTGTACTGTTGACTGATGGGAAGATTCTTTGATACCTTAAATCCTGTTAGTGAGCTATTTTTTCATATATTGAAAGTATGTAATATTATTAGTAATAACACGCTGTAGTGTGAGACGTGTTATAAAGATGATTAATTACGTCTACCATCAAAGAGCTAAATGGCAGAGCGCGGAGAACTCTCAGACGCTGACGAAAACAAAACAAAACAAAACTAACAAGCTCTTATACTACACTTATATATATTATATCTTATAATATATTAATTCATGATATAAACATTACTTTATACATATATTGAAAAATTACTTTCAATTTCATAAAATAATCATAGAATAGGGTGTGATAGTGACTTATTGCCTGAGATAACTAAGACATTTCTAATACGAAAACAATTTAATACTTTCTCAAAAAACCGCCTAGAACTATAGTTATGGAACTATATCTATTGTTATAATACCAACACTGCTTTTAACTTGAGGTTAAACAGACTAGTATACAAAAAGTTTTAACCACGAGCAAGCCTCGTAATTGCAACCAGCTCCTATATGATCGTTGTCTCTAGATTGACAACGCCATGATAGCTAAGCTGTATATAAAAATATATAGATATAGTTGATAGTAAGGACAGAGCATTTGATTCTCAAAATGCATTAGCACCGGGTCGTCCGTTACTACGCAATTAGGACAAAAAACGATGGGGAGGAATAAAAAGTGCACGCTACGACAGATGTCGGCGCAGCGTTGAGCGATCGCGACAGGTGCATTCCAGCGCTAGGGTTGACACTTCATAGCTAATTTATTTGCTATTTTTTTATTATAATATGCAATTTTGTATGCTTTTTAATTAAGTGCGTGCCTTCGGTTGTTTTTTTTTTATAAAGGTGATGCAGATGTTGTATATTTTTCCACTATTAACTTTTTAAAATATGTACTATATTAATATGTTATTATTTTATATAAATTCCATGTTTGAAATTATTTATAAACATGTAAAGCCATGTTAAAATTATTTATTTTTTTAAATATATATATAGAATGAAAATTAAACCGATACGGGCAGGGAATCCAATCTGTGACCCTCTGGACAACCGGTCCATAACTTTAAAATAAATATAAAATGACCTTCCATAATCATCACAATAACATTTTCACTAAGTATTAGCGGTCACGAAATAATTTATGCTTGCACATGTGGCCATGATAAACTATATTATGAATCGGTATCGGTTTATCCGTAAATTGGACGGATAAAACTAGTTATGTAACAGAAGTAATATTATATTTTACCACAAAACATCTAATCACAAAATTTTATCATACAATTTCTAGCCACACATCGAACTTATTGAAATAACTGATTAGTCTGTTAATATGGAAAATCATATTTAAATGACAGTCATATTAGTTGGCAACCCGTTGAATTGAACAGTGACTTGAATTTTTATTTGAATTAACATTCATTAATCTCAAATAGACAAGTTGACAACCCTAATAAAATGATTGACCTATTGGCTGAGGACGATACTTAGGCTCGTTCGAAGCGACCTACACGTCAGACTCGAATTAAAATATTATAAATACAATATATATCAGTTGGCATATTAGAACACACAATAGGAAAGCATTTCTATTAGTTTTAGATAGATTTTAAAATCAAAAGTAACAAAGACAAACCGCCAGTCCGGTTCACACCGACCAGTACGTCGTTTCGTCTGTTTAATTCCATTAAAACATCCTTTTTGTTTTCCTCCCTTTTATCTTTCACTATTGGATTACTGAACAAATCCCGTAGAAGAGACACACGCAATCCTTTTCAATTCACTATTAGTCTCTTCTTAAATAATAGTCTTTTCCAGTGCATCTCTCTCTGGCGTTATATACATATTTAACCTTACAAGTTACCACAACTGCAGATATTTTGACATTTATACAGTATTCAATTTTTATTTAATTCATTTATTCATACGATGTTTATATTGGTTACAACATTTTTTTTTGTCAACCGTCAAAGTTATCTCACCTTGGCAACAAAAACCAATTGTTTTTTTTAAACGTCAAACTAACCTCACTTGGTGTCAAGAAGCAATATTTTTTATTCAGACATCAATACCACACGAAATAATTTGATAATGTGTAGCACAGCACAGCACAGAAGTAGTTTGCAACCCCAAAGTAAAAGCATGTAGGTAGATTAGGGTAAGTAACAAAACTAATTTGTAATATGTTTCGTTAACGACACTTACACGAGTTTCTGCCGACAAATTCTCACAGCATAGTTGATCACAACTTGCCCCTTTCATGTTAATCAATAAACCACACATAAATACATACATATCCAGCTTTACATACATAATGTTGTATAATAGAACCCAATGTTATTTGGTAAGAAATATATATATTTACCAGTAAAGAAAAGTACAAACATAACAAATATTTATTTATAAAAATTTACCAACATTCGACCATCTAATAATTTTAATATAACATTTTGAGGTCGTTTCACATAAAGGCAGTAGCTCATCATTTTACTCTATATTTCAGTAACTAGTACATCAAGAATTTAACATAAACAATTAAAAAAACAGACAGTGTAGTAGAAATTTAATTTAGTTCACACACATACTGTATGTATGTAAGTTAGTTTGGAAAGTTCTAGAATGGAGCACGCTTATTCGTAAGCTATAAAGTTCTAAGGCTGGTAGAGTCCCTCGGGAGATGCCAGTGCCTGGGACTACACACCGGCCGCATCACAAGCAAATTAATTATTACTGTATTTATTAGTGTAATATTAAATATTCTACTATGCATTTAATATAAAGTTATATATCTAATAACTATTTCATATAAATCTTTGTTCAATACGAAGAGTACAATCACCGCGAGCCCTTTGATCGTTAATTTCAATACAAAATACACTCAGTTTTGTAATTAGCTGCTTATATCTAATTTTAGATGAATAGTTTGTAAATTCAAGTGGACTTATATAATATATTACTTAATAATAATTATATAATACAGTAAAAAAATATATAACATTGTGTAACTGTTTTCAACGCACGTTCTTGTAATGCCTGGACATACAAATAAAGAATGCGTGCGAGACGTGGTCAGCCTGCGTTAGTTATCAGGGCTGACAGAAACAATATAATCATAAAACTTATTACATTTTATATGAATACTCCACATGTTATAATATTAGTAATATTTCGTATTTATATTTTAAAATATTATTTGTTTACGTGTTATATGTATTATCTTTCTTTTATAACATTAGACAAGAAACATGATATGTTTTTTAATACGTTTTCTTTATTCAACAGTGAAACCCAGCCCTACATATAGAGCCACGCGTTGCATTCTTTACTTCCATATTCAAACTGTCCACTCACTTTCCTGCGCCGGCGCAGTGAGTTACATAGACCTAATTACAAACAGGCCTTATAGATTTTACCACCTACAATAATATGTAATCTGCATTACATAATGCTATTATGTAATAACACATAGTTAAATAACGAAAACCCACAAGCAAATAGAAATTAAAGTACAAATAAGCTTGAATGCCGAATTCAATACATTCTTTTCAGGAAATATAACAAAATAATTGTTAAAAAAAGCCAAGAGTACTCAAATGAAAACGTCATTGGCATTCGAATGTAACAATTAACAAATCTTTGTGATCAGAATCACTTTGATCTCAGTACAATTTAAACAAATGATATTCGGATTAAAGAGAACGCTTGTGATGTCCGAATAGATAAAACAACTTCACGTCCAACTAAATTAGAATCAATTTAAAATGTTATTATTGTATGTGAACTTAAATTTTCAAAAAAAATGCTTAAATGATATATATTAATATACAAAATATACAATGCCAGGTTTCCCTAGCATAGTGCGGTATACAATGTTTTACTCACACTATCTTATGTCGTTCATAAACAAACTAATGTTACTTTTTAACCATTAATATGTTCCAAAGATCCATGTATGTGTGATATTCATATAAATAAAGTTAGTGACGAGATTTTATATTAGAATCTACAGTGAAATTTAGTTCAAAATGTCATTTACATTCTCATAGACTTAAATGTGGGAGAGCTATATTAAAGCTATATCCAATTTCCCTCTTTATGAAGCGAAATGACATACCGCTTAATGTTGCTGAGTCATGGCTCCTATAATCTCCTAGTGATGACTGGTTGCAGTGCAGTGGTCGGACCTCAATCGGCGCTGATTGAAACGTAGGGATTTGTGCTCACCCCGCTCTTTTGACTGTTTGTGACGGCTTTAGTTGGAAAGTATCTAACGGGCATTGTAACTAAAATTATTTTACACTTGGCACTGCTTCGAAATGTTGAATAATATTATTACATATATTATAGACATTCTATACAAGATACTGTTACTTTACTGTACTGTTAATAAAATTATAAAACAAAAAACATTTTAAGTAGCCGATGACACTCAAATCTCAATTTGACGATAAAATAGATAATTTTATTTCATCCAACATCCAAAACGAAATCCATCTCGAAAGTTTTGAGATCGAACAAGTTATCGGGGCACTTTAATCGCTGACAAGAGTCGGAATTCCTTTCGAGTCGTGTAGAAACATTGAGAGCGTTTAAAATCTGCGCGATGTCGTTTAAGTGCCGGATAATTTATTCCACATCCGGCAAATACCGATAAACCGATCCCGCCCCGAGACACCCCCTAATCCTTTGATGGATCTACCTCCTGACGACAATACCGGAAAAGTGCACTCTTCCACGAGAAAGAATAATAAAAAAATCCTGCTCCAAGACCTTCTGTATAATGTGTTTTGTCTAACTATCATTTTATTATACGAGTTCTTTTGTTTTATGTGATATCATTAGAAAATAAGACATAGAATAAAAAAAATCAGTAAGAAATATACAAAAATAAGTACAAAAAGAAAAATCTACCATAACGAACCAAAACAAATCATAAAATTAGAACGTCTAAATTAATTAAGAAGTAATTGAGCTAATTAAAAAAATATATATCTATAAGTTAAGGCGAAGAGCTCGTTCAGTACTCAAGATGTAAACGACCAATAAGCGTCGTCCGTCGTCAAGTCGATGACCCACCAGGCCAATTGCGCCGTGCACGATCTGCTCTAGCACTCGTCAACCGAAACAAATCGACACCATTTTGTTCCCTTTTTCCACATCGCGCCACCCGTTTTTGGTTATAACGCTGTCCAATTCGGTTTTTGTAAAGGCATTGTAAAATTGGATTCCGAAGCGGTCAATAACTAAAGTTTTTATCTAATACGTGATATCGTGTACCTACACCTTGTATTACATCCAAACTATAGACAACTAATACCTCGCGGCTACACTGGGAAATTAGACTTCAAGTTCAGCCTTGCTCCGTGCAGCGTTACACTTACGTCTAGTATAATTATCATAGCGGCACCAAGATAATAATTATGCATTTCTCAAACTATAAATAACAATGGATTAACAATGCTTGAAGCATGAGCCGGTAAGATGCATGTGGTGGACTTCAGCCAAGAGTCAGCGAAGCGAGTAATGTGAACCGGGCCCACCCTGGGATTAACAATTCGGTGAACAGATTGTTACGACATTTCTTACGGAAACTTTACTGCCTATTTGATATAAATAAGAGAACAAGATGAAATAAATTACCTCAGGGATCTCGTTATTAGACCGTTAGGTTTTATATAGACGACATAATTATTTATTCTTTACGTCAAATAATATAACAAAACGCAATACTCATTTTAAGCTTCCATCACACCACACACCACAAACCATCAAAGACATACTGTTATGAAAACAAACAACCCACCAAACAAACAAACGCGAGAGACAATTGATGAGGGGGCGTGTTTCTTACTTGACGGATTCCTTCGTTCATGAACGTTATGTAGAAGTCAGGACTGTTTATTTATTTATAATATTAAAACTCTATGAAATAGAAAATATGAAATGTACAGAAGCTATAAAAATAACATCTATATTAATTCTCTAATTGTATCCGTATTTTGTCTTGTTTTTTAGTCGTCACATACTATAACATCATATTATTTACCTGAAAATTTGATTTACGAGTGGTAAAGTGGTTGTGTCTATAGACATATTTTACACTTCGCTATTGTAAATATAAATCTAACTTAACTTTGAGACTGGTGTCTTTGAGAAAGGTGAGAAAGGTGGTCCTTTATCTAGTGTTATGATTTTGTTTTAATTATTATTGTGATTACTTAAAACTACTTCATACTCATACGTGTATATATATATATATATATTTAGTTCAAAAACCATTACACGTGCTGGGAGAAGATCTGGAGATTTTGTATTATTTATCAAAATGTAACAAAGTTTTATTAATAAAAAAAAACATATAAATTAATGTTGGAAATTAAATGTACAAACAATATTCCTTTAACAAAAAATCTCTAGTAACTATAACAGATGAGAAACACTGCAACATAACGTTACTTTCCTCGTAACTCCAGAAGCATTTACTCCAAGTGTTAAGCCACTGTTATCTTCTCTAAGCCCGGGTTGTAAGCAAGCAAACGTTCAAACCCCGCTAGTAAAGATATTTTATAAGTACACGTAATATCGCGTCTTTATCGAATCCATTTGTACGAGGCAACTCTTTTTAATACACGCTTTCATTTTATGTTCCAGTATCCCGGGATTACGGCTTAATTGAGGTTTTTGTATCCAAGCTAACGTTAATACCACTCCACGTTACTGTATTGTTACAAGATGAGTTTATTTTTACCAATTACCTTACGTTTTGTAGGATTTAAAAGCAAATAATATTTACAAGATGTGCTTTTGTTTGAAATGGTTTTGACATAAAATAAATAAAATAACTGGTAAATAAACCTTTATTGTAGTGTTTAATTTAATAAACGATACGCAAAAACAGCAAACAAAAATTATAATTGAACTTGGCTACAACACATCATCATGTTTTAAGACCTTTAAAATGAAGCACTTACTGACAATCATTTAAATAATCGTTAAAGTTTTGTAAAACAGAAACGACACAAGTATAAAACTAACAATCATCCAAGTTGTAAAAGTGATGGTAATGGTTAATACGATAAAACCTCACCCTCGCAACCGGTCCGGTCCGATCCGGCCAGCAAACAACGTAATAGTGCGTAAATCTACGACATTTTTACATCACGGTAATGAAAATGTTTGATTATTAAAGTCAGTTTGATTGTCAATATTACCGGGCTGTCGGAGCTTTTCAATTGAATTTCATCTGTTTGTTGGCTTTACAATCATCGCATGGTAATTTTTAACGAATATACCAAACAAACTTTACGCCAATCATTGATGTTTGGTCTTCTATAGTGTTTTTGCAAACAACACTTTAATATTACTATGAATGTTTTTACGTAAAAATTAACTTTTATGAAACAAGCTATAATATTTATGCTTGAGTAAGATTAACATTATTTTTGTAACAATAATATTATGAAAAATTATTTACAAATTAACGTGCTAGGGCATCACTAAAATACTAAGAATAAGTACACGGAACAGTTCAAAGGCTGAAATATTCCGCAGAGAATCTTCTCAGTAGGCCATAAATTTTTACTAAAACAAACAGACGCGAAAAGCAAACAAACATGTCTGCGCATGCGCCATGGCTGACCGCAAAACATACGACTCGTTTGAATTAGGTCTCAAATGACGCAATTGAAAAATATATTTCTTACATAATATGATTAATAAATATTGAAAATGAGAACAGACTTGAATCGGCTACAGTTTTACAAACTCAAAATGAAATCAAAAGCACAGTCATCGTTCCGAAATAGGTCTACCATCACGATCGGCCCCGGCACAATGATTCAACAACAATGGAACACTGGAGAACGGAATGAATGGAAAAAATATGTCAAACTGAGCCTGAAAAGACTATTATTAAAAAGTATTATTTAGTGGCTAGCCCTCGGCTACTGCTGGACTAAGATTTTCAGTTTTTGTTTTTCCTTGTAATCTGAAATCTACAGAATATGAAATACTAAAACATATTATTTCTATACAACCTCTGATCGTTTAAAACGAAAATAAAATAAAGACAGAAAATTTTACGTCTATGCTTCCGTTTATTATAATCGATACATTTTATTTTCTTTTATCGCGCTATAAAAGTGGTGTCAGGTGGCGTCTCTCAGCGCCACTTAACATCATAATCCAGCCCATATCAATAGTTGTATGTAGACCTTGGGATCACCCACACTTTACCTCAGTCTAGAAGAATAGGATAAGAGGTACAGTCAATTATAATTCTTATTCCTAGCACCACAAATGCTTATATTACATGACAGAATGATTGATACTTAGACTATGAACGGATCTTCTCACTTGACAAGATGCGTCAGTAAGGTATGACTAGTAAGTCTTGTCTATAAAACCACAAATGAACAACATCTGCCAACTAAAAATAGATAGCCACATAACCTTATTTGTAATACCTTATCCATTTATCGCGAGTGAAATTCATTATCGTATCTAGTTAAATAACCCCTATGACAAGGGATACAAAACAAGTAACATTTAATAATTCCGTGTGGGGGAGGTTATCGCCGGTCGGGGGATCGGCAGGTGAGTGTACATATGCCCTCTTTAAATGCCATCGACCCTCGCACCGGGACATAAAATATACTTTATTGATATTCTAATAGCAGAAAATCTATCTACCAGCTAATATTAATATTTGTTGGACATCCCGTATAGAGCTCAATTTGCCGAATAAAAAACCAATGAAGATTGTAAGATTACATTAATTTTAAACAAAACGAAATATTAATTAATATTTCTAACAACTTATTTGAATAAACATTTGCATAATATTATAACATAATGACAAAATGCCGCATTCCCACAAGAATAAAAAAAAACGATTAACTAATGTATTAACAGAAGATCATTAACCCCTAAGCTATTCTCCAAATGTCTCCTTATAAAAGGTCAAAATAAAAAACATAGAAAAGGGCAACAGGGGACATTTAAGGGGACAACAAATATAATTAACACAACACTAAAAGATTTCGCTTTAACATAGTTTAAGATTATCTTGAACGCGTAATTAGTACGCTATTTAGTACTAAAATACAGCTCGGATGCTGTTTGCTTGTGACAACACTTAGAGAGTGTTAATTTGCAGTTAACTGATGAAAAGTAAACACTATGAACACACAATGCGGTGCATCTTGACTAGATTTGTGTTTTCCTTTACTGACTAGAAGTAGACACGGAAAATCGAGCGGACCCTTGAGTTGGAAATTAGGGGGTTTGGTCTGGGAGGTCTGACCCTCAAGGGTGGTCTGATCTACTATTTCTCACATTTGAAGATACCCAAGAGTTACAAACATTTACCATTTATTGAACAGTCTGTTTTATGTCCCGTAATCCTACTAGTATTATACATGCGAATGTAAGTTTGTTTGTTACGCTTTCACGCGAAAACTATTTAACCGATCATTATGAAACTTTGTACACATACTTTTGGAGGTATTAGAAGAAAAATTAAAAAACATATATTAGCGGGAAGTTAAAAAAAATTTTCAAAGATTAAAACATTGTTTGTCCATAAACATGTCGACGGAATCGGGGGCAACAGCTAGTAATATAAAAAGGTGATAAATCTTTACAAATTCCTTATAAAATATTAAGTTTAAGTACTTATAGCTAATATTATTTTTATGTATTAAATATCAGTTAGATTATACGAGAAATCTAAAATAGATAAATATTAATTTGTATTTCAAAATTTATTACTGTAAGTGTATAACTGATTGCAATAAACATAAAATAATAATTACCTTTATTATACAACATTCACAACAAACCTCATTTTTTATCATATAAATATTATAGAATAAACTGAGCAAATGTATAAAACATAAAAAAATAACTCAAAAACATTAAGTTTTAATTTTTTTTTTGTTTAAGTTTTTTGTACAAAAACAACACTGCAAAATGTATAAAACATTAAACAAAAATGTTGTGAACAATATTCAAAAACTTTCCTCGTAATATCAGCCGGATGGTAGCGGCCATTAATTAATAACTCAGTTAAGCCTCTACTAAAGCTTAACACATCAGACCAGGGTAGGAAATTCCGGTCTGTACTTCCGACCAACGAATCTGCAAGTACCACGAGGTACGAATACTGGTTATCATTTAATACTAAGAGCTACTAAAACAGATTCTAATGTAGTTTCTAACAAAACCAAAAGCGTTGTGTTTAATTCTAACTTGTTTTTTTTTAATAACAATTACTTTAAATAAATATTATACTCCGAATATTTTTTATACGTAACGTAACGTACGTGTTATACGTAACGTAACGTACGTGTTATACGTAACGTAACCTACGTATTATCCGTAATACAGCAATATCTATCTAAAAAATCTATCCTTGCTCTTAACAGTCTGGTAAGACTAATTTAATTCAGAATTAACATCTTATAGCGAAATAGAATTACTAATGAATAATTAAGTGCCATTAATACAGCTCTTTGAATAAAATATATAAATAAATTAAATAAATTTAAAAACTGTTAATGTTATTTACTTACTACAGGTATTGTACATATAAGTACAAAAATTAAAGCGCCAAATAGTATAAAAAACCAAAAACACATGATTTAATTTTCACATTAAAAGGTTTAAACTTTTACGAAAGCTTATTAACAGTGTTGAAAAGCTTTATAGCTGTTATTTTGCGCTTAACACTGAACATAATATGATAGTTACTCAAGACTACCAGAGAACGTGTGGTCACACTTCCTGAGAGCTCGCATTTTGCGGTAATATTTGCAGCGCTGCAGCGCTTACTCAACCTCGAACACTTATTAGCGAACAGCCGTCTTGATTTCCCACTTTAGTTTTAACCTCAAGGATAGCCAAGAATGACACAGAACCTAATACTACAGCAATATAAGATATTAAGTGTCTTATTTTTGTGTCGCACTAAATAAAGTGTTGCTAAATTTGCCCATACTTAAAACGTATTATATATGACAACCAAATTAGCCCACAATGAGTATGAACATCTACATACAAAGAGCTCTATCATTAGCAGTTTAATCCAAAGCATTTCTAGTTTCAACTAACGTACCCGACAAAATCTAATCAAATATGAACGAGGCACGCGCCAGGTGAAGGGTGGCAGGTGCTCAACGACATCCTCTGTCCCTTTCCCTCAACATCATTTCATATTTGGCCATCTCTACCGGTTTTATTATTTTTTTCTCTGTTATTACTTTTTCGGGGTAGATATGCACCACGATGATACACAGCGTGTTGATATGCGGAGTTATTTGACTTTTCATTCGTTCCCGTCATGCATTTCAAAAAATTGGCTTTTGAGTTAGTTGGTTCTATTGTCGTTTTGCCTTGTTCCAGTTTCACAGCTTTCAGTATTCCGATTGTTTTGCGAAACTGCCAGGACTTAGTTGTGTAGTTTTTATGTTAATTAAGTTCAGCTTAAGCTCCAACAAGCCTAACTTTACATGGTTCTAAGTCATATATCTGTGAGTAAATACAATAAAGCATATTATTTATAAATGTAATTCTTATCTGTGGGATAGATACCATTGATTGCATTAATGTATTTACATTGGACGCCACAAAGCAATTTAATTGACATAGTGACGTCATAGTTACCAGTAAAGGCTCCATAGATAAGGTAGGCGATACGTTATCATCGGATCAATATATCACAAAGCTACTTTTGTACCTAAGTGTATTTCACAATAGAATCCGTGGGAAGGTATATTCGCGTATAGGTGGAACATTAGCGTATGGGTTGGAAACTTAGATTATTCGATTACATTTTAAAGCATTACGTAGGTTTCGCTTCGACAGTTAAGGCTTCAAAGGAAGATTAATATCGATGTACTTTGCTAAGGATATGTTTTAGATATCGTATTTGGATTGATTTTATTGAAAATCTCTGTATTTTTTTATAATGTCAAAAGGTTAACAATTAAATATGATATATAAAAACATTCTTTGAATAATCTTTTAGATTAAAAATAGATTTCATCAACGCATCGCAATTCTCAGTATTACAATAAACCATTCTTAAATTAAAGTACACATATACATTCAAATTTAAACCAACAGACATACGAAGCATAATAGCATGACGAATTGTATTTGTCAAAGTTTGGATGCCTGTGAATGTTTGACAGTTTCATTGCAACATACATTTCTAAATTTAAAAAAAACATGTACATAGAAAAAGTTTTTAATAAAAAAACATCACCAGCCAGTTGCTTAACGTTATTAAATATTTAAAACAATTTTTTTGACATACATATTTTTTTTGGTAGAGCGATAAACATCAACATTATACGCAGGGACGCAAAATAAAAAGTAACGGTAATAAATAATTCGGTAGTGGACCAGAAACTTTTTACCTTATCCCGACCGCGTGTTAATAAATAATGCTTTCTAGGATATTATAATTCTGTCACCCAACAGTCTCGTAAATGGGTGTCACTTGCATTTTATATGTGCGTATAAACTATAAAATATCACTAATGGTGTGTTCGCGTGTAGGAACGCCCTTATCGATTTTTTACTTTCTGTGTAACCACACCTTTACATGCCAAGAAGAATTTACATAACAAATTAGTGTAAGCACATGAGTAATGTCATTAATTAAAAAAATAATTTATTTTAAAACTCGATTCTAAAAAGAGCGTATCAGCAGTCTGATGAATTTTAAACATGCGAAAATCTAGTGTTGTATCTGACTATTGCATAAGATGCTGAATTATATTTATATAAGTAAATGAATATCTAAATTATTGTATCTTACTAGCTTGGATATAAAAAGGCAAGTCATTGCATATTATAGGTATCAATATCTACAAGTGACCTCGAAGACGTGGCATCAAATTACTACATAAATAAAAACATTGCCGGCCAGCTAACAACTTTTTAGGGTTCCGTACCCAGACGGTAAAAACGGAAGCCTATTACTAAAACTTCGTTGTCCGTTTGTCTTTCCCCAGACTGTATGAACCGTGATACCTAGACATCTTTTTGACGTTTTTATATATAATGGTATGGAACCCCAAGTACTTGATTCCGACTCGCACTTAGCAATATCGTTTAATAAACTACCAACTATTCGATTTTTTTTCTAAAATGTCATCCGATTAAACCTCATAAGAATGATTAATAATAATTGAAAATCGGTTCATATTTTACAAAATACATATCTACAAAAGCTGTATCTCAGAAACTAGAAACAGATTCAAGTACCGACAATGGTTTCTTTCAATGGTTTAATTCTGAAACATAACATATTTCTATTGTAAAGGAACTTAATATCTAAGATTAGTACAATACTAACTAACGCCTTGTGTGTATCAATATAGTTTCCTAAAACTGTGTATTAATATAGTTTCCTAAAACTGTGTATTAATATAGTTTACGAAACTTTGATTTAGGTCGAGGTATCAAATTTGAAACTGAGAACATTTTCTAAGTATCCAGTTAGACAGTCAATAAGAAACGGAAGACAGTCATTAGAATATCCTATTATAATTAATTATATATCATTTTATAGGTAATAGTTTGTTGTTCCGTCTATTTGTTACACAACATCGACAAAACTTATAAACTTTTAAAGCTAATAAAACAACTAATTAAAAAAACGATTTAAATATATATATTATATGTGTGATTTTTATTAATAGTTATTTTTATATTCTAAACAGCATGTATTTCTCATCAGTCTATCCATTTATTGCAAATTAAATTGAATTATTCATACATTAAGTTATCTTGACTTCATACGCGGAATAAGTTATAACGCACTGCGTTCTTGAAAAGAATTTATCTTATTTATATGACGTTAAAATAAAATGGTGCTTCTAGTGACTCTAGGGATGTGAACCGGTGTTACTTACAGTTGTCAATTCATTCATTAAATCGCTATACATTACAAGACGAGTACAAAACTGTCTTTTTTTATTATCACGTTGAGTTTATTACTTACATTTACAAAAGTAACAAGGTTTAAGGTTAAAATAATGCATTTGGTTTGAACAATTTTGATATGAAAACTAGCTATACGGATATATTCTCTGGTATTAATTACTATATTAAAGTTGCGTCTGATAACTTTATATAGTAATAAATACATACATACAAACGTTAATATATTTATATACTAGTTATGTATGTGTGCTCAATTGCGAGACGCTGACTCACATAAAAAGACAACAATGCTTAATACACAGCATGTGTGTATTTAATTTTACATGATAGGTACTATTATGATACTAATTTTCTTTCTATTCTTTTTCTTTTTTAAAAAGAAAATTCTCGCAAAGGAAAGACTGGGAAGAAGAATCTTTGTATCACAAATGGTCCCGTGTGGGAATCGAACCCACAAACTTTGGTTCAGCGCTCAATGTTACTAACCACTACACCAACAGATCGAGTCATTTGATACTATTATAATAATAGTGTTAGACTAATTATAGTTGTTTAATTCATGTCTTTAAAGCAATTATAATAAAATATACGAAAACATTAATAACGATGTGATATCGTTAATATTTTGTTTTATATTTTTTTTGTTACCGTTAATTATATTTTATTTTCTCAGTTACTTTATAAATAATAAAATAACTTTAGCTCTTATTTTATATGTAACTTATGCAACTGTTTTAATTATTGAGCCGTTTATTTTTTTTAATTACAATATACTTATTGAAGAACGGTTGATAATTAAACATAATTGGAACTTCGATATTGTATATTTTATAGAGTAATAGTTTTATTTTAACTTCAATACAAATATAGTGTACAGTCCTTTATAACACTAGTCAGCACACACCCGGCAGGTATTGTGTCGTCTTGCGCAATATTACTGAAAACGCTTGCGAAATACGTCCGTTCGAGCGACTGTTTGTTTGTCCTTTGCATTGTTGTTTCGGAATCCAGTGTTCTTTTCAACGAAGAATGTGTGGGATAAAACTGTCATGAATTATTGCGAATATACCTTCTTGGAAATATTATGATTATTCAGTAGAAATACCTTATACACAGTATTATTTTATTTTTTTACATTTCGTGATATATTTCTTCTTATTAATCAGTAGCAGTACCTAGTACATATTAAAATTATATTTATTTATGACTAATGTTTTATTAATGCCTTAAAAAAACCATCAATATAAAATCAAATTCATATAGAAAACTGAGAGTCTATCAGCAATCTCCTACAACCCTTCATCTCGGTCCATGAGAACCCACGATGGCGCCGCGGAGACAATGAACAAATACAACCCACGGTCGCTTCTATAAATATTATTCTCTAAAACACCGTTATTATAACAGCGTGGAAACGTTATTTATATCAAAGCTCTTCAAATGTAAACTTATACTTCATATAGGACGAGTTTCCTGGATTCTCTCTTCGTATTTATGTTTATGATAAACATTTGATTTGAATTTATAACACTGTTAATGACGTTGATGAAAAACAGAATATTCATAAATTATTTTATTATTTCAATGATAATATTATTCATATTTTTATAACTATTGCTACTAGCAGTGGTAACAGCAGTCCGTGTAATGTTATCACAATTATGAGACCAAAGTCATTCACAACTAATAAAATAATCACCAAAATTAATATATTGTTATTGTTATCTTTTATGCATTCAACATTCTCACATTTATAATGTAACATTGTTACTATAATTTTACCTATTTTCACTTCACTTCGTTAATAAAACATTTATAATGTATATAAGAAAACTTACAACATACAGCTTGCAGTTACATCAAACAGCGAGAATATCTTACCTGTAAAGAAAGAAACAAATCAATTTAATATATAGCCATAAATTATAAGAAATAGAAAGAACTCAGCCGATTAAGACAATAAAAACATCTGAACGCCATACAAATAAATTCAGAGCATCAGTTAACGGCTATCAATCAAACAAAAGCCGGCTAAAAGGGCGACAGGTGATCGCATTAGCCGGACGCAATAGTGATTGAATCCGAAATGAGGCAAATAAGCAATTACGTGCTCATATTCGGGGTCCATTGCACGCACGCACGCATATCAGACCATGCATTGCACGCACGCATACCATGCAGATCACTTGCTCATAATACAACAGAATTTAAGCATACAATACTTAATAAAAAAAATGGAAACATAATAATAAAGAAATAAACATTTGGCTTTTGTAAGTATAGTTATTTTTAAAAAATGCTATTTTGAAGGTGAGATAATTTTTTCCTCCTCGTAGTTGAATAAGCAAGGCACATTTCATAAAACAAGCAGTTAGATTGCCGCTTATATTTCATATTATTGTAATAGTTATATACTGAACAGATTGATGCTTAAAAATATTTCTAAATAAATATACTTTAAGCATATTCATATTTTGGACAGGTTCGGTTGCACTAGGTTAACGTATTTGGAACAAAAATATTTGTCTTATCTTAGTTTCCTCGTATTTTTATTATCTGTACTCACTTGCAGGCAATTCAAACATTGGGTCTAAATAAAATCTAATCACTGAGAGGAGCGGGGAGATCTAGACTACATTGGACACAGCCACACAGACTCTGACCAAGTCTATAAAGCTTGTTTCCCTCAGAGCACGTCTCGCAACTCAAGCAGTATGTGCTGGCTCATTGGCTTGCAAAGACAAAACGATCTAGCTTGGTTGAGTTTATTTCTATATTATAATATTCATATTTTTTATTATACCAAAATGTTAAAAACAGATTAGTATATAGATGCCAGAAGGTGATTATTTTCCTACAGTATCGTAGTAGCAATGATTGAAAATATATATGTATAGTCATGTTATGCTTATACGCTTAGAAGTAGTTGGTTCGAATTTCTGTCCGTAACAATATTCTTTTTCCATATTTATTTAAAATTTAAGAATATAGGTATATCAAAGTTATCTTTACGTATATACTTAGTTTGCTGACCGAGATTTTATAACCTATTACTCCTATGTAAAATTCAAACTTTATAATAAATTATATTCGTTCTCAACGACCTTGAGGTAAGTTTTGATAAACGTATTGTACCAAAATGACATAAAAACACACTCATGTTGGCTGATGGAGTGAGTGTCAAAAAACTCCAATCTAAAATAGATCTGTCAGGTGTCACAATCGAGTTATTAATAATGTTCTCGAGCTAAATGTATATATTATTTATTGAGTATTTATTTGTAACAGTGAAAGCTAAAAACCTGTTTCACGATAACACCAGCAACACATTCCCATACGGCCTTGATTACGATGCGGTTGTTTTCAATCTGATTAGTTAGTATTAGCATTGCCCACACATTTCAACATTCTACCAGCTGAATATCTGATACAATGTAATGTACCAGCTAAATATACTAGTATTGTACATTAGATAAAGGAGGTAGGACTAATATATAATGTAACGATTTCTACTTAGACAGGGTTATTTGTAATTAATTGGCCACCTCTTGCAGACAGCCTCTCTACATAAATTCCAAGAATATTTGTTCTACGACTTTTTAAAATTAACAGTTTTTAAAATTTTAGTTTTTCCATACAAAATTTATTTGTTGTCTCTGTCTAAATGTCATTAACTCTGAGCGTATGCATGGCGCCCTGGCGTTGACCTTTTAAGTTCTTCTTACAAAATACAGAGTAATAATGTACAAGAGGGAGTAAACATTTTTTTTGTTTCGTTTTTTTTTGTGTTATTTATCAAGATTTGTAAGAAGTAGTAAAACAAATGTTGTTGGTATTGATGTAGAGAGGCTGCCTGCAAGATATGGCCTATTAATTAAAAATAACCCTGTATATACAGAAAACTAACAAGACAAATAAAAAGTAAAACTTTATAAGCTTGGTAACGTTGGTTACAAATGATCACCATTCACATATAATTAGAAATATTCAATACGTTTGAAATATATTAGATATAACTAAATTAATGGTTATAATATTGAAAGATGAATTCCATGTTTAATATCTAAAATGAGTGGCGCGGATAATAACATCTGTCCGAGTATAAGATCTGCCATTACTCTTATATTAAAACCGACAAGTTTTATAGATATATCAAATATAAGATCAGACCGTCGCAAATTTAATATTTTTCTAGATAAAAGCACCGCAAATCATATAACTTTTGTTAGCCACAAATATATTATTCCTTTTACTTCTTTCAAATCCAAGCTATTAGACTCAGTGAAATCAACAAATATTTCGTTTTATATGCCCATACTATTTTTCTTTTATGACAAAGAAACAAATATAAGTATATATATTTAGGAGATCAGTTAGAATTTTAATGACACATGTATACATAAAAGTATTTTTTTGTAAAATTATTCAAGCAAATCTTGCAAACATCCACAAATTACAGTTAATTTATTTATACATTTTGAGAACCGTAAATCACTAAGTAAAACAGTCGCCTCAGCCGCTTTACGTATTTATAAACAATATTTTCACAATAAAGTGGAACTACAAGTGAAACTATTTTATAGAGATCTCATCTCGACTACAATTTCAGCAACAAAACACATGAGGGATCCCATTTACATAATAAGCCGTATCCCACAGGAGCGTGCCGATATATTCAGATTTTCGTTATTTTACCACATCCAATACAAAATTATGTGTACAAATACGATAACTGTTTTTATATTCATCGTGTTCATATAAAATATCTTCATTTTATTTTAATTTAATCTACAAATCTTTTTATTATATCTACAGTATAGATACGAGTAAACTATAGACAAGAAGTATGAATCACAAACACTAATTGAGAGCACAACCGCGGGTCAATTAGACGTTCTATTTCTTGAATTTAGCAGTAATTTCTCTGTAAAGGTCCTGATGAGAGTATAAAATAAAACAGAATGGTCATCCAGCGACATAGCGTTGGTCGCGCGCCAACTGTCGCTAGACATCGATATGGGTACAGCGAACCACGCTCTGTGATTCAACCATTACATCCTTTATGGCTATCGTAATAAGACAGATCAATGTATAGGCACACTGTATCCAATATCGACGCATCGTTAAGGCGGTATACACACTACAGATTACTGATTCACGTTCTTTGAGCCGATGTCGGTAAATAAGCTGATTACATAACCCGTGTGCAGACATAGCTTTGAAAATCATTTATCATAAAATCGTTATTTCAAGTTAAATTTATTTCAAACATGAATTTTTAAAACAAAACATTATATATAAATTTTCAAAACTCGATAATAATAAAGCTATATCTAAATATTTAATCTAAAATAAACAAAAAAGATATATATTATTTTAATCAAAATAGTATTCACAGCTAATATTGATATTCGTGCACTTTTTTAACAACGTATTTTTCAATACAGTACTCACGTATACAAAACAAACTCGGCTCGCTCAGACTTAATTAATTCAATGGGTCAGTTGTTTAATATTAACAACTTTAGTTACACTTAATTGACATTTCCTATGACTATTATAAATAGCACACGTAATTAGAGAAAATTGTACATTTCATACTTTACTAAGTAGTAACATACAAAGTATACAAAATATAATTATAATTTCAACTTCCTGTAATAAATATTACTACAATGTATAGACACACTAAGTTATTTTGATTGATTTTACTTTTATAACATTGTATATTTAATAAATTCGTGTTATAATTCTAATACATCTACAGATTGAACTCAATTTTGCAGACTTCTTAACACGAATTTTTAAATCAAATCCTTACTTCACATACTGATGATTTAAATCCTCTATTCATATAAGCATTATAAAAAAAAATACCATCCTAGTATATATCCGGTACATAGTTAATTTAAGACGCACTTGCCGGTACTTATTAAGAATGCTAATTCAATTCTAGAAGGATACTGAGTGCGTTGTAGCTACCTATCAAATAGGATTGTGTCACACTGAATGCTATATATTTAAAACAAATATTTGTATATAGCAACACATTATAAGATTACTTATAAATTCTAACTCTTATCATATTATACTTTTTATGGCTATCAATGTACACAACTCTTATTATATATAAATTTGTATATCGAAAGCTATGCTATATTTAATATTCTATAAATAACAACACCTTTTATATCAAGTCGCTCGACTAATCTACCACCAAGGGATTTATTATGTATTTCTATAAATATTAATATTCTTTTATCGTTTGCATAAACTAGAGCTCTAATAAAGAGGATCAAAATGTCCATTAAGAGATTCGTGTTTTTCTTACTGTTCCATTAATAGCTTTGTTTGGTTTAGCAGTTTATTTCTATAAGGATTATTATTAGATTTTCTATATTTATAATAAGTATAACCTTCGTAGATAAAAACTAATTGAATATAAGAAAACAATCAGAGACCATTATTATTATAAAAAATAAAATCAAATACAAAAACAGTGCAGAACGAAACTATGGTATTATGTTAAGTATTAAATCGGACTTGCGTCCGGTTGTGGATCGTGAGGATCAATTTATAACGTGGATTTTGGACACAAAGACCGACGAACACCAAATAAGCATTACAATAGATCATATTAATGACACATGTGAATGCTACTTTATCTTTATTCGTATTTAAGTTTGTATTCATTTAATGTTCGTAAAAGCAATGTTTAAGAATGATACTTCATAGCTTATTACAGCTTACAGCTTGAAGCTAAAATACAAAAGAAATATAATGAAGTCGTGTTAAGTTATAACTATAAAATAAAAACTCCTTTGTTTTATTTTGAAACTGACATTTTATATTAAATATATTAGAATAAAAAGAAAAATAATGACTTCATGTAGTTTTTAATAAGAATAAAATATAAAATCCTTTAAGTCACTAAACATAAATAATATAGTTTTGATTTATTTAAATTACAAAATAAATTAGAAATCACGAAGCAGTCTCTAATTGGATCAAGTAGACAATAGAAATTGATTTAATAATCAATACAGTAATCATATCTTTGCATATTGAATCGTCATTAATAAACCAAGTCGGACCTATGTCCTACATACACTCGCATAACACAGACCAAATCGACCACATGAGACCATCAAATATGTATCGGCACTGTGTATTGGCACTCAGTAATTACATTATTATAATTAACATCGCTGTGTACGATTCTTGAACATCAATAATGTACGAAATCACTTCTAACGCTGTGAATTTCAGCTGAGTAACATTTTATGTTATTGTCGATAAAGCGAGTCATTTTTATTGAACCTCGTCTAATGGATTTACAAAGTGTTAGATCCTGTTTGTCCGTGTTAACATAGGTCGATTTTCTGGATAAAATTCTTCTTCAATTTGTTACGTTTTATTGTTTTTTTATTAGATAATGTACGTTATGAAACTATTTGAAATATTTATATGGATTAATGGACATATTAAATTTCTAATAAACTATGGCTGTGTAGAGTTATCTCGAGCGGTATATCACGGCCGATTTGCATCAAACGGACCATCCTCATATCGCACACGAAGAAACGATTTCGACAAATTGCGCTCAGAGATCATGGTGGCAAGAATCGTATAGTGCGTGGCGACTTGATTACAATCTGGCGCGGCCGATGTGCATGACCTAGTGTAGCCGATTAATATTCAACGTCGCTACGACGCACGCCTTGCACTAATAAAAGCACGCTCCGACGCTTAACGAGCTAGACCGATGAGCTCCTTCGTATTTCAAACAAGTCGACTCCGTACGTGACGCTACGAGGCTACATCTTAATTTCTGCGGTAATGTTGAGATTGTGAATTATTATCTCGTCTCGCGTCGGCGTAGGCTTATGGCTTTAAACGTTATCGTTCCGAGAAAGTTGTTATTTAATGGTTACGAGGTACGAGTAACGAGACCTAAGGATAAATAGTAAGTTACCTTTCTACGTTGGTTTTAAGAAGCATTACTGTTTAAAGCCATATTATATATAGCGTTGTAGTGTCTGATACTGCTGGTCTTTTCGAAGGAAGAGAAAAGTATAAAAATACAGTAAACACTGAACTTATTAAGTCATATGCAATAGATATTTCACAATTCTTTCGTAACTAAAGAATTGTGTTTTCTTCCAAAACTTTACATTGTCAAATTAAAGCCAAATATTTGTACTGATTCATTTATAAAAGACTAAGTTTACATTGTTTCAAGAAGCGCTGTCTTACAGAAGTTATATTTTATTAATTGAAATTTGAACTTTCTTGGAAACACAGCCCTGAGAAAATTTAAGACGTGACTTACATTTTTAATAATAAATTATCTTTTATTAAAGTTTGGCTTCTAACAATAGGGCTAATAACGTTATAGAAGGGACGGATATTACGCAAAACGAAAGTTATTACTTGTGGGTCCGTACTTAAATTGATACCAGACAGCAGTTTCGAAATCAAACTTATGCTGCAAAGAAAGTTATCAGCAGTCGAGGAGCATTGATCGTGCACAAAGAGCTTTTTCTTGATATTTTACTTCGATTTTCCGATCACAATGCGGGCCCCATTTTTCTTCTTGCATTGGGTATTGTACCATACTTGGATCCTTCCAAGACAATATTGTTCAACCTCTTCATTCAGATCCTAACGACTCTGATATTATTATGGAATCTTATCGAATTTGTCATAATTTCAGCGGATTATAACATCGCTCGGATGCACGAAGCTTTAGAGTGCTGGCTGTCGTCCAAGACGTTTGCACAATGCGCGATAAATACCTACAACGACTACTCTTAATTACTTCACTACAATTCCACGAGAAATAGTACACTATAAACGTACTTAATTTTATTAGGTACTTGTTAGTATAATTATAAAATAACACACGGGCCGTATTGTATAATATTATCGTTAATTGAATTATTCGCCTCCTACTCGCAAACAAATCGATTCTTAAGCAGTAATATTGAATGCGTTGCGGAAATTGACTCAGATACAAATGAAATAATCCCACGGACGCCTACTTTAATCCGTATAAAACAAAACGGGGGTTCGTTGTTTGTACACGAGCGTCGGTAATCCGAAACGAAAAACGATAGTGGAATCAAGCAACAGTTATTGGCTGAGCCACTGCTCGGACCATTCTATTGTTCAGGGCTTAGCCGACATTGGTTTCCTCTGGTTCGTGTCTACATCATGTACTTAATTGGCGAGATAACTCATCTGTGTTGCTGCATAAATTGAGCGAACTCGCAGTTTCATTATTTTATTTGTTTCATAATCGTTGATTGTAAAACTCGGCCATTTCGTTTCATTGTTTTATTTATTATGAATTAACAATAGACCTCCTGTATAGCATTTAAATATACTCTCTTACAGATATAGAAATAGTTTTGACCCCATTTATAGATTAATGATTAAAAAATCTTAAGATAAGATTCTCTATGTTTAAGTATAAAATGTATAAAATGATATAATAGGTTCTCATTAAATAGTTTAAACGTTAAAACTACTCTTTCATCAAAAAAGTAAATAACTTCTATCTTTTGTTCCACTGAACTAATTGCCGAGTTAAGATTGATTCATCTAAAGAAGCTACCAGAACACTTGAAGATAATTATATTTAATATTATCTTACTAATTAAGTATATTAAAAAGTGAATAGTGAAGTACCGTCTTAATGCCCCATAACTGTTCAGCGAAGTTATGTGTAGACCAGGTTAGCGTAATTCAAAGAGATGTTCTACTGAGGCTGTGCGAGGACCGGTAATGGAAACGAACCACCAGTCCATTAAGATGAATAATTTTAATGACGAATCTACGAATGAATGAATTATTTAAATCAGTTAAATAGTTATTTTTTTTTATTATAATGAATGAGTTATTATTTAGATAATATCCGTGAAACTTTATACGCCAACTTTTATTTACACACAAGCTGTGTATACACATTCCCCCTCTAGTTCGTGAACGTTTAAGAGTTGTCTACATGTTTGAAATTTCAAAACATCAACATGTAATAAAGTACGGACAGGTAAATTCATACGCGGAACTGTGTGAAGCCAGCCTAAAAATTGTTTTCAAACCGCACGCGCTCCGTCAAAAAGCCAAAATCGACAAACAAATTCAATTAAAACTTTTCTACGAGTAACCCAAAGCGAGTAACATTAGACAAAGCTCGATTAATAATTACAAAGGAACCTTCACACAAACAAACAAGATTGGAAGTAGACAAAGGGCCTGCCCACAATCACTCATTCACGGGAACTATGTCTACTTTTTCCGTTTTATCGGAATATATTTGTCTTTATCGTTCTAAAAGGGGGAAAACGGGAGGAACTATTTGTTTTTACAGTCGGGCGCCGACGAACAAATTAGGTGGACAAACTACTGGAGCGGTCTAGGTGTCTTTATTCAACTTTAAGAGAATTCTTCTCTTCAATTCTTACGAATGTCTTCCCGATCAAGTTTGAGTAATAATTTCGTTTGTAGTTTTAAAGAAAATACCGTCTCTATTTTGAATCGAATGGTCTAATGTAACAATAATATTATTATTGGAGTGAACATTTAAAACAAAAAAATACATTACTTGGATGAATTTATTTCAGAAATACGTAGTTATTTATTTGGGAAAATTCTATCTTTGCCCCAAATCAAATACTAATCTATATTCTAGTCTCCTTTCAACAAAAATAATGTTTTATTTTAGTTCAGTCGTAGAATTTTATTTTTTTGTGTAGGATTTTTTGTAATAAAACTTAGTACTTTACTTATATTTTTTACTTTCGGCACTTTTAGTCCAACATTTATGCTTCACAGACTACTACCTAGATTGCTAACTTAGATTAAGGCTACCTTTGTAAAAACCGAAACAGAAATTAATATGTATAATATACTCAATATCTCTAAAATCATTGATTTATTTTTATTTTTTTATTTATAATATTTTGTTATCTTACCTTATTCTAAGGTCAGTCAAAAATAATGCTCATACGTTCAGCTTTTTCATCTTTTAGCAAGCTATACAATATATTACCGAGAGATTTCATAATTTATGAGAAATCTATTAAGCAATTAAAAACTACGTCCCCAAATTTGTATTGTCGAAACACGATATAAAAAGTAAATTACCAAACATAATATAAAATCAATATAATTCCTAAATATAAATGAATACATTAATATAATATATTATATTGACCATAATAGCTGTATAAATATTGTTTATGAAACCATTTGAAACAAAATCAACAAAACCAAGAGAACAAAGAGTGAAATAAGTGAAACGATCGCAAAAAGTATCGCAAACGGTGAACAAACTAAAACAAAAGTAGTTATAGGTTTCAGGAAACCTTACAGGTACTGTCTGCGCGGGCCGTCACCCGGATTGTGCGACCGGTTGCGAGACTTGTCGGTCGATCGGTTGAGCGATCGGTCCAGCGGGAAGGTAATCGTCTGATGTCTCAATAGTCAATAGCATTCAGGAACATAATATTCAAAACGTTTCCGAGATATTGAAGTATATTTTAGTGAATGCAAGAGAAATAAAGTGTGATATACACGGAGTTAGAATGCCGTAACAAATATAAGTTATACAGCAACCAGCCAATAACAATATTAAATTAAATCGCAACTTCCATAACCGAAGCTAACTTTGAGTTACAAAATTTATAAATTATTGCCTAAGTTGCACAGACGCAAAGGGCGTTCATTTTTAATAATTAATTAACTTTTAACGCTTGAATGCTGCTCCACCGTTTTCTCTTAAATAGAAATTCTTCACCCTTCTACTTAAATATTATTAAAAACAAATACGCAAGCTTAGTAAAGCCGTTTTCTTTATTATTCATCACAATAATCATGGAATACTTTTTAAATTAAAAAACACGTTAAAATAAAAAAAAATGGCTGTTATTTATGATTCTTAATTACATTAAAATAAAGTACTTCGAAATCAGAAGTCAATTCGGCGCCAGACGCGACGACGCCGACCCGTCCCGACGAACGCAACCTCGCTACAACGAACACCAATGTATATTCTATACATATTATAAAACAACAAAATTACGCTTTATATGTGCATGTTATAAGTAAAAGATAGACATTTAAAAATAAAAAGATATTCTTTTAAAATACTTAAGATACAAATGTGTTATATAATGTCTATAGCCTGTTTATTTAACTTTTATGGTTTGATAAATAAATAAGATTTTAAATAAATATAATATATTAATATATAGAATATGAACAACTGTTTTGTCTGTACTCACATATTTCAACCTATATAATTCCTACCCGCGGCGGTTTAACTTAAAACTCCTACGTCAGTGTTAACAAACTTTTGACAATGATAAGCTTGACGATGAATTAATGGAGGATAATAAACTAACTATTCTTGACTAAACTAACTTACTCTGTGATTTAACTATTTGTCATTCCGTTTATAAATGTTATTATTACAATTTTATTTATGTCTATTTGTTTGTTTAAATATTTCTCTGATATCTGAGATAACTGCTACCGTCTCTATCATCAACATGACACTTATATATCTAAATACCTTTTCGAACCAACCAAACAATCTTCCAACCAAGCAACAAACCAGCCAACCAACAAACCATCCAACCAACCAACCACATTATACCCAACACAAAACTCTATCTTTCCTACAAAATGTACCAAGTTCATATGAGTACATTTGGTGTTCCTACAAGTTAGTATAGAAATGTATGGCTTCAATGATTTTACCTACAGTCGAGGGTCTTGTCCATAATCCTTCCCCTTTGCTCCGGTGCATGAGTTGACTTCAAAGCAAACCAACACTAACTTTCAAAAGGCTGGACAAAACTCGTAATTATTTTGCAAGTATTATCGTTTTATCTCCATATTAAATGCTGTTTACACGAGTGAAAGATTTTTGTATAAAACGTTGGAAAGTTTAATTTAGTTTCATTAAATAGAACATAGAACTCTGGAGATGTGTAGTGTATACTTGAATTTAAACAATATTTCGTTACTGTTAGATATTTAAAAATAAAAATATATTAGATATTTCAAATCAATAGTTCACATAAAAATAAATATTAGCAGCTACTTATTGAATAAACATGTATAAACAAATCACCACGCTGTTTATTTAAAATCGCAACAAAAGAAACGAGTGTAAAAACAATCAATTTATAAAGCTTTCTCCAGAATAGTGAGGCGAACGACATCCAGTCTATTTGTCTCGCTAACACCAGCGCTGCCCACTTCTCGCTGCGAGCAGTTTACGTTGAAGAATTTATCGCCAGTCCTTTAAGGCTTCCTCCGATTTTCCTTTTAACTTCACCGCAGATGCGATTTTTACTTCAATGAAACTGGATCTTATATAAAACGTTTTAGTCCACAATCTAAAGTACGCGGGAGTTGTGGAAATTATTGTTTCGTGTTTCATTTTACAATTGTTATTTATTTATTGTTTATATAACTGTTCAACGTATGTTAATTATTATTAGCTTAAGAATTAAAATCTAGTTTTGGAAATGACTCATAAATTACTGAATATCATACCATTAGTAGAAGTTCTAATAATGAACTTAGGTATTCTAATTATATTACAGTTAAAAATCAAAAGACAAATATAATCAATATCGTTGTCCTATTTTAAAACCCATTTATAAAAAAGGTAAAGATGTAAACTTTTTTTTATAAATTCAATCGTTTGTTATTTTCATCTAAATTCCCTAACATTTATTTTGCTCGCATCGCACATACATTTAGATATACCTACTAAAAGCTAGTGGTATATAGCCTTCGTGTTCAGCTTCAGTTGAACCGATAGGAAAATTTCCTTTTATTGTGTTAGTGAATGCTTATTGTAAGGCCGGGCGCTTTCACCATTGTAAGAGCTATCGAGCAGCGCCTCTTCGATATTACTTTACAATTGTGTGATGACAAATCGTTTAAGGGATACTTTAAGTGTTCACCCGAAACAGGAACTCGAAAACCATTTGGATTCTATTGTGAAATTGATATTACCCCGAAAATTAATAATCACGATACGTAACACACGAAGGTCACTGATATCCCTAGTCAATTATTTTACAAAGGTTTATTGGGGTTCGTCGGAAGTCTATATACGTCTACAATACCTTATATGAAAGGAATTTATATAAGAGGTAGGGATATTTTAGCCTACTATAAATAGCAGATTAGATAGGTATATACTACTGACCTCTTCCTCAGTGGTGGCCGTGTTCACGGAGTCCATGCTCTGACAGAGTGCGAGCTCCATACTCTTGTGTTGCGGTGAAGCGGCCCGCGGCGAGGGTTGCTGCGGCGGCACCAGCGCGCCCTGTGTTACTGCCGTCTGCTGCGTGCCGGCGCCGCCCGTGGCCGTAGGGCTCTGGGCTTGCAGGCTCTGTGCCGCCTGAAGACTGTGCTGCGCCACCTGGAGGCTCTGCAGCGACTGGTGTGCTAGGTTCAATTGGTGCTGCTGCACGATGCTCTGCTGCACTATGCTCTGTTGCACTTTGATGTGTTGGTGAACGGCGAGCTGATGGATCGGGTGAAGGGGCGCGGGCGGTGCGGGGTACGGAGGGGAGAGCCGCTGACGCTTCACTTGCGCACTCTGAAGCGCTTCGTGCAGCCTCTTCACCGGGAGGGGGCTCTGGCCGAGGTTATCCACGGCTGTGTCTGGGCGTGCCGGCCGAGTCGCGCGACTCCGGCGAGCACTGGCAGTTGCAGCGACAGGAAGATAGACCGCGAGCGACGCGATGTATTATCAGCAACGAATCCACTACAACGGCGCGTTCACGCACGTTGCTGTACAGGTTTTAATTGAATTACCGACCTATGATCGTTAAATAAACTAAATCGCTCCGCGCTAACAAGTGATTGTTTCTTGTTAATTCTGGCGCTGGGGCACTTTGTTCTCATTCGTACTAGTTGATGCTCTGCACGTAAACCAATCCTGAAAAGAAAAAATATATAAATATTTTATAATAGGAGCCTGTATTTCTAATTGCAAACATGGGAATAAAGGCAGCCCGTTGTAAATACGTAGTAAATGCGTAATTACTACTGATAATTCAAATTACTTCCTATTCTGTCAGATTCCAATTAGTAAGAGAAACCCCTTCCAACCCTCTATCGATATATCGAAAGGCCTCTCTTTGGCATATTACACGGCGCTTTCAAAAGAAGTAGAGCTATCATAACGGTATATACCTCGATAAAAGCTTGGAATGTTTTCTGGGTTTCAGATAAGTATAACATACCAAACGAAAATATTGATTTTGTGTAACACTATCTTTTTTTTTAATATATAAATATTAAATTTGATTTTATTTTAGGAATTATTAATCTAAATAACAATTAAAACTGTCGTAACAAGTACATTTTCAATATGATTACTAAAACATATTTAATAATAAATAGTTGTTTTTTATTTTTAATGATATTCTAAATCTGAAGTTAGTGGACGAGTTATTTTCAAATGTCAAATAGAAGTTATTGTAGACATGTGGGAGTCGACCGACCATTTAGAATTGTTACTCAACGCTATCAACTCCTCGAATGAGCTAAATTAAAGGCAAATGACGTCACATTAAATTGGTACCATTATTGATAATTTCTTAGTTTAATTAACTACGTAGTAGGATGAAACAATTCTTGTTAATAACTAATATTATACGTTTGTTTGTTTGTCAACAAGAATCTATAAAAATCAATCAAAGTGATAAATTACTTTTTCATATCCTCAATCGTCTTCAATATTATACATGTCAAGGTCATTGATACATTATAATAATAAAATAAACGTTTCATAGATTTGATTACATATCTATATAAAGCATCCTCATTATTTTTTTAAATTTTAATAAAAAAAAAACGGAAATACGCATCTACCATTGGTTAGAATGCTTAGATGAGGTAGTCGCTCATTGTGCATTCACGTGTTCAACACCAAGGTCACCTTTTTGCTCCATAACGTGACTAAATGTAGAACAAAAAAAAGCTTGAGAATTGTTAAAGAATACACTTAACGCGTTGAGAGTGATCAACTTTTAAATATGTATGTATTTTTCATTGTTCTTTTGACATTTACAATTGGAAATCTTTTTGTAAATATTATTGTAATCCTCAGACTCATTTTTGGAATATATTTACTTTTTGTATAAACCCAAATCATTATTCTTATTCATAACAGATTTTTTAGTCTAATTTTGAGATGTTTAATCTTGTTTTTAGATACAAGAAATAATAGACCATACCGAATCAGATAATAAAAATATTATGAATAAAAAAATGATTTAATTACAAAAAATATAGATTTAATTTATATATCGAAATTATAAAGTATGAAAATCGCCTTCATTCTAATAAACACTATACATATATCAGTAGATATAAGGATACGAAATTTGCATACAACTAACGCAAGTAATCGTAGCTTCGATTACTCTAGCAGCAACATCAGCTCTACCGAATACCGTTGAGTCAGAGAGGTGAAGCTTCGATAAGCAAATTTGCTCAAACTTGCTCTAACTATTCAAATATAACCTTCAATCACGCTGCTAATAATGAAACCTAACTAGGCAATTTATTTATCTATTTCATTTAGTTTTTGCTTAAATAAAGGATTTATAGTCTTTTTATTGAAATCTTTAAGGTATGGAAGATATGTTATAGTTTGTATAGTTTGTGATTAATTTTCTCTTTTTAATAAACCTTATTTTAACAAAAAGATCAAAATTATTATGAAACTGAAGATGTTACAGGTGAAAGTTTATTGAATTGCTGGCAACAAATCATTTTGACAGAATTATATGCAATTTAAAAAGTATTTATGTAATAAAATCTTTTTACTTTTTTAAACAAATCTATACAAAGATATATATAAAACAATAACCAATAATCAATACAAGTGAATACGGAAACATGTGTAAACATTGATTCTTGTCTAATTTGACGTTAAACACAATTGCGTGTTCAGTTAATGGTAATATGTTAAATCGACCGAATACAATTATAATTAAGATCATAATTATTACATTGTCTTAATATTTATAAACATAATTGATTAACATATATTCTATCTTCAACGATAATACCATCTTCCTTGTTATCGACCAAATTTAACTAGAAGTGCTTCAGACACAAATCAATCGTAAATCTGAGTAAATCTTTTATAAAAGAAATGTTGAATCGAATACAAGAGTATTTTACCAACCGCTGAATACTTTAATTCAAGGCAACCGCGATAAAGTCTGAAGTCCAAACTAACTCTACCAGTTTCCATCTTTTATAAGTCCTCAGGGATCCTCTACTTTCAAGATATTTTGATATATTGTATTATGAATAACATTTACTTTAATGAAAAAATAAAAATAACCAAAAATATAATTGTTTCATTGATATCTTAAAATCAAAGTCAAAATGAAGTTATTTCAATTAGAAAGACATTTGCTCTTACGAAACGTCAAACTCTACATGTACTTTCCCAAAGAGTGGGTTCATGGAGAAGAAAAGTAGGAAACTCCATAGATACACCTTTGAGCTTAATTAAAAAAATACAATTATTATTACTTTTTTTTAATATTATTGTTTTACTTGTAATTAAACGGTAAACAGCATTCTAATTCATTATAAATCACCCTTCGTTTTGTTATTTAAAACAGAGAAGCCGTAGAAACGTCGGCTTACAAATAAGTTGATTAGCGTACCAGCTACTAAATATTGATTGGATTATATTACTAACAAAAGTGTTCAAATAAAACATTCTTATTAATTCCCAACACTGTATGAATAAATGATAAATACGAACAAATCTGATTTAATTATGTTTTATATTTTTATCAACATTCATATAGCTTTTATCTTTAAATTGAATTTTCATATCATAACTAGTAAACCAATACGAAACGGTATAATAAATACGATTTTATATTCGTACTTCATATACTAATATTAAAATATTTTAATATATCTAATAAGAAACGTGCAAATAAACAAATATACACTTGATGCCTCTGTGTAAGATATTATCTATATCTACTAACTTTAATTTGAAAACTATGAGGTTGGGCACAAAGAAATAGTTTCGCTGGGTTGTAAGGAATTATTTTGAAGATGAATAGGCAAAGGGTTTCCAACTTCCCCTCAAATTTCTACGAGGGTTCCGTCGAACTGATTTCTCGGTATATAAATAACTTATTTCATTTACATAAAGATGAATATTTGCTGAATGAATTTCAAAATATTCAGGGGGAGGCAGACGTAGTAACCGTCTACGCTTCAGAAGATTTAGAAACGAATCGTTTGAAACATTGAAAATTATTACCAAAACATTAAACCCACGCCGATATTCAAATTTTATTTTCCAACACTATATTTGATTTAGTTTTTATTTGTAGGTTATAGGTCAAAGTGCATGTATCATAGTTCAAAGTGAATGTAATATCATCAACGAATACTAAAATATTCTATAAATTTCCAAACTAACATTCAATTAAGTGAAACGTATAACGCTCTATCCAATGAATTTTAAAAACCACAAAAATATATTATTTACTGATATCAAATCGCGTGCTCGATGAACCAGTTCATTATTTTTTTAAGACATCCATCAGCCAATTAAGAGAAAACTAAAGAAAAATTAGCAAATTGTGTTTCTCTAGTGCTTCAGAAGAAATATACCATTGTGAGGCTTTGTATTACGGGAACTGAAAATTAAATCTAATTGATATAAGAAGTGAATCAACCAGTCATACTTCGGCCTACATAGCGCTCACTACACACCTAGTATACCTGCTAATTAAATTAAACCCAGAAATGTAATGTAACCGCGTATTTTTGTTTAAATGGAACAAATTTATATTTCTTTTTGTTACTTACATTAAAAAAAAAACACATTATCTTACAGAAGTGTTCTACTCTACATGTACCAGCAGGGTTTAATAACCCTAGCTACCTAATGGTAGCTAGTGTTAATCGATCTCCAGTTGATTTGAGTTGAGTTTGAGTTGAGTTGAACTTTGATGACATCTGAGGTTGTCATATCACAGTTTGACAACAATTCGTTAAGCACTGCTCAATAGTGATTATCACTTAAGATGTCAAAAAAGATACGTCATATCCCTCAAGTTATACTGATATTTAATTGATAACACATAATTACATAATATATATGTAACACTTTTAAGTTCAATAACCGTAAGAAATTGCAGTGTGGTAAGGAGGTCGAGCAGAAAGCTTGACAAATGAATATTTTTATTGCAAATCGACGGATTGCGATCGTTTACTGGAACTTGAAATATTGTGAATCGTCGCCAAGTATCATCAGTTATCCCAAACAAAAAAATAAATGTATAAGTAACAGAAGAATTGAGAATATTTGTATTGTTAACCGTATCCATATTACAATTAATTTAACAAACCCACTATTAGGCGTTCTCACGGACACTGAGCCGTCTAGTGGTGACGCAACACACACAATAGCACAGCCTTGCTACAAGTGACTTTAAAATGGCCACAGTAATTACGTCCACAAAGTATAGAAAACAAAACTATAGACGTACGACGTACAAAACATCCTAAATTATGAAAAACAAATTCATTTTGGAAGCTGCAATGCGTCATGTTGTGAGTTCATTATTCGTTTCATTATTTACTTAGTAAAATTATAATTTAAAATCTAAATGATATTTCGTACGTCCCTCAGTGAGTACAAATTAAAATTTACTAAAATTCTAAATCATATTTCGTCCGTCCGTCAATGAGTGAGTATAAATTCAAATGTACTAAAATTCTAAATTATATTACGTCCGTCAGTGAGTATATTTGTGAAGAGTACAATGAGAAAGCATAAATACAGGGTATATGAATACCTATTGACTTTCAATTACCAACAATCAGTATAGAACAATAGCTAAATCACATCGTTTGTTTGTTTGTACGTTACATGTCTCATATCTGCGATGCTACATACTACAATGCGGGCTGGAAATAAAGTTGCTTTGGATGGTTTTTAATCATTAGTACGATGATACTGATATTGTTTCTCTTCTCAATCATTTAATATATATATATTTCTTATTGAATATATACTATTTTAAGGTACGAATTTAATAAATACATTAATTATCTGTTGTAAGTTTGTTGTAAAAACTTCCGAATACCTATGACGTTAACGTGAACTTAATAAATGTTATTTGTTGTGTTTTAAATGGCTTTTAAACTTACTTAGTATTAACTACTAACTTATACAATTCTTTTGAACTTCAAGAACAGTTGAAATCATATTTTTAAACTACAAAAACAACTTGTGAAAATATATAATTATTTCTTGATTATTAACTTCTAGCCTAATTTATAGGAATACAATATAACTAAGTTAGTAGAATTACTTTTATGGCAAGATATATTATAATGATGAACAAACAAGATAACACATTAAAACAAATTTGCAACTTATTTACGCCATGTACGTTTAAATATAATTTAATACATTAAAAACAAAAATATCCTGTCTTTAAGTACCGTGGTAAGTAATTATTCGATGTCTTCGTGGATGTTATGTCAATTTAGATGTTAATACAAGTACCTATTCTTAATTCGATTAACATCTCGTAATGACTTCATGTAGTTTAATGATGCGGACATCTGAGGTCACTTTTGTTCATTGAAGTAATTTGTGTTATTAGGGATCAACTTGGATATAATATTTATTATTTAATAGTGGTTCCGTCTTGTTATATCATATTTTAATAGTATATACTGTATTTTGTTATATCTAAATTCGCTTGCCAGGAACAATGTTTACTTTAGTTGTTGTATATTTTGGTAGAGTACAAGTTTCAGGACTCCTTTACTGTTTATACGCAAATTTTCAGCTTTTAATTTTAATATTGTATATAGAACTCTATTAGAATAGTTACCTATTACTAATTTATTAAAGTCAGACTTATATTTCGGAGTATTATTGTCTCTAGTATTTTTTTGTTTTGCTTGTGTTTCTGTACCCCAAAGCCCTTTATTTTTTTATACAAAAATAGTATAAATAACTAAAATACTGTATGTATTTGAAAACCTCAAATACAACGCAGTGTATCGTTTAGTTTGTTATGCTTATCTAGCGCGCGAACAATTAACAGTTCATAAACTTGTATACAGTAAGAGTTGCACGCTTGTACGTGTACACACATGCTGTCATTTGTAAATGTAAATTCAAAAGTTTACAAAAATAGTGGCTGTAGGCGCATAAAGCATTCCTCTACAATCATTTAAAAAAAGGAAAATTAAAACGCGCCAATAAGTTTTCCATTATTTTTTTTTAACTTTAACATTTTAACACCAGGCTGCCTTTTAACTAGGCTGTAATTTCCTTTACCTAGAAAACAACAGCACATCTCACTAGCACACACACTCTACGGAAAAAGCACATGCACAATTTTCCGAACACCGTATCGGTCGCGTCAATGCAAGGGCCGCACATACAAGCGCTGCCTCTGCGCGCGGTAGACTGACTGACGGCTCAGACCGGCTTGCGAGCGAGCGGGACGCGCGGCGGGCGTGTCGGCGCTCTGCGCGCGCACAACTCTCTCTCTCCTGCACCTCGACTGTATATATCCTCGTCTCTTTCTGATACGCCCGAGCACACCTTTCGTTCCCGAGACAGGTGTTCCTGTCCCTGTGTGTGTCGGTACAGCAGGTTGAGTATGTGTGCGCGCTTCCTGCGGCGGCGGATCGTTTTTTATGCCCGACAGAAATTATAAAAAGTAAATGGAGGGAAAATTAAATAAAACGTTTACAATGAAGCGTTTTCCTGTGCGCTTTGAATGATTCAGTGTACGCTATTTTTCAGGATGAGTATTCATGGAGGCACCGTCGGAGTGATTACGATGCTTTTTACGGATGTTTGAGTGATGTAGGTGGGCGTAATTAGGCATGGGGCGGAAAGGCATATTGATTGCGGTGACGCGGCTTTGTGGAAGAATCGATATTTTTGTATTAAAGGTGGCACGCGATGTGTCCGGCGTCCGTGGATAGTTGAAGTAAACCTGCGTATCGATCCAAGTCGCCAAGTTTGACCCCAGTTTATGGGGAATTACATTTTAGATACTCTTATTCGAATTTAAGCAACATTTTAGTAACTTATTCCGCTATAAAAACTTTATTTATCTTCTTTTTTCTATTACTAATGAACCGTTTCGAAAGCTTACAAAAGCTTGTTATAAGAAACATTTTCACCACAGAGCAGTCCCTTCGGATTTGATAGAGGAAAGCACCACTAGTCTAAAAAAACATTACTTCTTTCAACTGTATCTCGTTTCTTTCTAATAACAAACCTGGCACTATCATAGAGGCATCTCTTAAACAAAACAAACCCTGCATTAATACTTTCTAAGTAACTTGAACTGTTTCTTATGACTTTTAGAGTTACGAGGGTTATTATTCTGCGTGAGCGTCGAATATTGTAACATACAACGTTGTTTAGACATGCAAAATTAATTAAAACTTTAAAACTACAGAGCATATATTATGCAACGGCAACAAAGCCATCTAAAGTCGTATTTATTCATAATGTAAAATATTTAATCTTATTAGTAACGAACACATCGCCGAACTAAAGTTGCTCCTCACTATTTCACGGGTCTTTGTCATAGTGGGTAATAGTATTGCGTTGTGCCCAGATGTTGAAGCACTTAGCGGCTTGCACCGGTTTTATTATGAATAGCAACGGAACTAGTATTTTGCGGTTTCCCTCCGGAGCTAGACACAAATTAATGCCCGAGCTTTCAGCTAGAAATTAATGTAATGCACCTAAGTTACGAAGCCAAATTGTTGGCATTCAGTAAATTTTGCATCCTGCAAAATTGCGGAAATTTGAAATTTCATAATTGAATTTTTGATACGTGTGACCCGGCATGTGATATCACAGCGCCTATAAACAACCGGACAGAGAAACTCAATTATACCCACACACGTCACACTCCATACAAAGAATGCGTTTTCAAATTTAGTATTTTTGTTCACAGAATTAAGGACATACATTTTCCACCCCCTTAATGATTCATGCAAATATTTACGAAATATATAAATGTCAAATAAATATTATGTTATCATTTTAATGAAGATCAAAACTTACTACCTTATCTTTATCTGCACCTATTTGTGAGTCATCGTGACGTCACAAGACCCACCTTAGCCTTCAAACATTTAGTGTATACAATAAAAAAAACATCTTTTAATTAAGTACAAGTAATAACTACTTTATAAACATTAACAGAAACTTTGCAAGATAAACTCAACTAAAAGATAGGCTTTTGAAATGAACCTGAAGTACTAAATAGTGAATAAAAGTCGTAATCTCAGTTAGCAAATAGATGGTATAAATGTAAACCTTGGTAGAGCAAAGCCCTGCTGAAACTCCGGCAACACTTATAGAGATTAAAATGCTTATCGTATGAGTTTTTCATTCTTTGATTTAGGACTTTAAGTTTACTTCTCGCTACTTTCGCTGAAACATTTGATTTAAGATTGCTTCAGGGATCCTAAACATTTAAAGCTGTAGAATCCATCGTAAGCTTAAACACATAGGTAACAATTTATTAACACATATATCTTTGAATATGTACATGTTGTTTCAAACTTTAAGTTCGGTTGTGACATCTTTTAAATGTTTATTTATACAACAAAAGTAGAAACATTGGTTAGGATTTTTAAAACAAGCCTAATACATGTCACCATCGTCACTTACCGTCACTTAATTCATGGGGACGGTTACTGATACGATAGCTCAATTGATAGAGCGACGGAAGGAATCGCAGAGGTTGCGGTTTCGAATTCCTGCACGTATCGATTTATTTTTCATTTTATATTTCATTAAAACACATAAATGGTAAGAACAAACACGAACCAATGTTATTTACTTTACAAGATACATAAAACAAATTAGATAAATTAAAAATGTCACTCCAAGTGTCTGAGCGTAACGCAGCCGACGCTAATAAACTTGTTAGAATATTTCGTCAACGAGAGTAACGACTCACTGACGATGTGACGTGCCCTTGGTACGGTGACCATGATTTAGATGGGGTGGCTTTTATATATTACCTTCATAATAAAATTAATCGAATATCAGATTACAAATAATAACCTTTACTTAAAAAAATATTTGTACATTATTAAAAACAGTCCACAGTGTTAATTAATAATATTATAACAATAAAATTAATCGAATATCAGAAAAAGGTATCGGAAACATAAAAAAATCGATTTCCACAATCCGTCGCCGGCATTATAGGCACTCTACATTCTCTGTACAGGGAATTTCACAGTAGCTAATAACATGTTGCGAAATGGTCGCAGTTCGGTGCCGGTATGCCAACAATTTTAATAAATAATTATCCTCCCTTGAGCCCTGTGCCTCCTCGGATAAGCAGGCTTAATTTCTTCCCACTTACTCCCCCCCCTTTCCCACCAACACACGCGCACACAATTAGAGTATTTCGTTTTATTCCAGTCGTCATTACGTCTTTGATTTATTATCTTGTTTATTTTATATAGAAAGACAATGTATGTTGTTTGATGTATGGTGATATTATTTCAAATTAATCTTGTATAAATATTTTGATATATCTATAAATTAAATCTTTTAAAAACTCTGTTTTTTTCGTCATCAGTATGGTCCAGCTCATTACAAAGTCAATAAATATAAAAGTTGAAGGAACTTTAAACAAAATATTTAACATATATTTTGATGTGCCTAGAATTTTTATACAAATATAATTATTAATACTATTATTTAAAAACTAGTACTTCATATTCTTTTCATATATACGCTAGGAACGTGAATCTCTAGAGCAATAGGAATTTTCAGATGACTTGAAACTATTTCTCTTTTACATTTTTAATGTTTTGTTTATAATGTTTTTCTATTCCAATTTTTACACACATACATACATCTGAAGTCACACACACAATGGCATATTTCAATAAACGACACTCATACAAGCGGCACTCCTAAAAGCTCAGGCTAATTGCAGTAAGATACCGTCCTTTGCTAATACGATATGTGTTACACGGGGTGCGGTACATCACAATCATTTTTTAACATAAACTCCTTAACAGCACAAGCCAATATCAATCTTAATACATGCATCCTACAGCTTAAAACCGAATATAAGAATATATATTTTAGTCTTTCCTATTCCGGCACGGCTAATGGAAATTGTGAACCGTGCCCGCGTCGTTACGCGCTGCAAATGTACATAATGTGTCGTCAAAAGGGTGAAATATACTTCAGCAGGCCGTGATTTCGTTCGCAAATTGGGCTGAACAGCTTTTTAAAGTTTATATAATGTAATTTATGCTAACCGGTCAAGCTGCTTTAAAGCGGCTTTAAGGTACCTTTTATGAGCATGTTGGAGTTACTTTTGTATGAAAATTCAAATGTTGTAGTTGTTTACTTTAGTTGTTTAACATTTGACAGTTGTTTTTTTTATATTGTGCTATTTGAAGACTCTTATTAAAAGCGAAGTGTTTACAATAACAATGCTTTTATTAAATTCTTCTTGCATTATCTGAGAGAGCAAAAAATGCCAGGCTTAACAAGAAAGCGGCGAGAAAAAAACAAAACTTTGGAGCTTTTTCGCTAAGAATTTTATTAATCTTTTAGTATTTTTTTTTGTCTGGAAAGAATATTTTATTCCGTCTTACATTCGACTTCAAAATATTAATTATTTATTTGAATGTATGTATGTAGCATTTCGTATTGTATATTTCTGTAGTATAATTTAGTAAAACAATGTTTATTGTGTGAATATTAAGTCAAACAAAAAATACCACCTACAAAATACTACAAGTAGGACTTATTACAGTATTTCTTACTGCTATACAACTACTGTAAAATTTTATGTTTAGATGTTTGTCCGTCAAACATGCCGAAGTAAAAATGAATTAGTATGTATGTTTTTATATATAATAGCTTAGAAATTAATAGGTTACTTATTATAACGAAAAATATAAGGTGCCTTTTGGGAGCCAATGAGAAGGCTCCATTTGTCACCAGAAAGCGCTGTCACAATCTGTAACTTAGATTATTAGTTTTTTGAGTACTACTTTTCTCCCTACCTTCTTTATTAAAACGCGTGCAAACGACCAAAAGATGAAACTATAATAATATATTAAATTGATCATTAAAATAAACACTAACTGTTATCTTGATTATTTTATAATAAAAGTTTAATTAAAAAAACATTAATTTATACTAATATTGTTGTTAACAATTAAAACAACATTAGTTATCAAAATTTGTACTAATATTAATAAATATATCAACATATGTTTATTTAACAACAGAAATAATAAATCAAATTATAATTCAACACTAGTTAAATACGTGCCTCAAAATATTCACAACGAAATATCCACGAGGCGAATAACTTTATTAAGTTATTTACTTTATAAAATAACTGCACAATCGCACGTTATAATTATTATAGAAAATAACTATTATAACACTTTATTTTAGCGTAGTTTCTGGATATAGGTATCCTGGTAAAGTTCCAAAAAGCCTATTAGGTACGACCGCTCGGTCGCTATGATAAATGTCAAAAAAACGCCGCATTGCAGGATAAGAACCAACAATTTTAGCGTAATATATATATATATATATTATAGGTCAGTTTGTTTGTCTCGATTTACATCACTCTTGATTTCAGCTACTATCAACACCACTTAAATTAAGTTGAATGTAACACACCTACCAGAATTGTAATATTTATTAATATATATTAATTATTTTTAAAATATTAAAGCTATGTTCTAGAGTTACGGGCTCCTAATCTTATAATAATATCTGTATATGTTAGTGACCCTTATGAATTAATCTCAATATCTTGTACTCGCAGTGACCCCACTGAAGTGTGAACTGAATACTGAAGCAATTTCAACATACATATTATAGATACAGTATCTAATATTAATATATTTGCCTCCATCAGATACATGTTAATATTGATAATATCATTAGTTGAATAATTTTCCACTTTAAATAAAAACACACAGACAAACTTATTTCTTAGTAATATTAAATTAAAATATATTACACCCTACTGTAATTTCATAATGGTTTTAATTCTGAGTAATGTTATTATTTTATTGTATTATTATAGACAAGTTCTTTAATTCATAGCATGGAATAGTAATAATATAAAATCCTCAAACCGAATAACGTTAAATTATATTATTTTACTGTTTACACAGTTGATAAATAAAATAAAAGCATGAAACTAATGACAGAATCAAAACATTTAACAAAATCACTAAAATAAGGAAACATCATCATTTGACTTGCAGCCGCATTCTTATATACAAATCAATACAGAATATAAAATAGTTACAATAACTAGACATGGCAACCAACAGGTCACGGGTTCAGTGTCCAATAACTTTTAATTTTCATGTTATACTTAATTAATTTGAACAACGAAGATGTATGATTTATATTAATAAATTAACTTCATTAAAATATATTTTAGTTTATCTTTAACAAATCTTATCTTTGTTAAAAATCAAAAATAAACAGAACCCGAAAACATTTACAGTTTTAGTGTTTTGTTTATGGATCATGCAATTTGAGTGATTGCCTGCAGCCAGGGGTGGCTCACACCGCTCTACCATACAAACAAAACGATGCGCTTCCTCCGAACTTGTAACCAATACAATCCTAATAATATTCTTTAACATGTTAAGCTTATTTAATTATTTTTTTTTGTATAATGAAAACCGATACCGATACTCGCGACCGCTGCGAACACTCACGTCACTCTACCAATTGTTACGGTAAACGATACGGTAGCTCAATTTGTAGAGCGACGGAATGGATTGCCAAAGGACGCAAGTTCGAATCTCTGACCGTATCCGTTTTTTTTCTCTCTATATATATTTAAATCATAATAACATTTATCGTATATCAGGTTATAAATATTGAAATAGTTAAATTCTTAAAAACCTGCTATTTAATATGAAATAGAGAATACTTGATTTAAATCGTTGCGTAGCACCACGTAGCAATGAAAACTGATGCTTTTAAATATTCAAATTTTATATACAATTACTGTCGGTATGTCTGTGCATTCGCTTTACGGTTAGTGAAATTACGGAATTACAAATATTTATTAATTACCGGAATTACTAAGTAATTACATACCAGTCCGCTAGCTGCGAATATCATTAAATGTTATTTACATTCTGATTTGTTTCATGAAGGCATCGTTTATATTATTAGTTGACAGGATATTGTTAACAAATTAATTTACTTATAGTAGAAATAGTTAGAAATGGAAAAAAAAATACTATATGCATTAAAATACTTACGATTGTTTTATTTATTTTATGAGTATTCAGGCATATAAACATTACGCTGTCATTACCAAAATTAAGTGTCCAAAGTAATTTAATTTTAGAAAAAAAAATAGTAACGTTAATTAATTTATTTATTAAAATTTTATTTTTAAACTTTCCTCTCTTTAAAAAAAAATTGAATTTAAGAAAATAAGAAACATAAATTCAAACGTGCTTGCTCTACATATGAAAAGCTTTACAAAATCCACATACAGTTTTGATTAGAAAAAGTGTTTAGGTCTGGCCAAACCCTATACCATTGAGAGTCGCTCGTGGGTCGACAGGTCAGCTGGTGGGGTAGTGTGGGAGGGGGAGTTACCATGGCAACCGCACCCTACAACACGCCGCTGTGGCGCCGAGCGTTCTATACAAGCCTACTTATTATGTATGTTTTATGAGTTTGTTGGTAACATGGACTGCAACGTAGGTGAGGATAAACACAGCCATGGAAAATAGTACATGCGCTTTAATATTTAAATGTACTGTGGATGAGCTGCTCAGAGCTCCATACGTGTCTTATGAGTGTGTAGAAGTTGTTCTTGGTTTGATGTTATTTATATACATACACAAACACACACATACACACATAGAATATTTATAATTCCGACGCAATATTCATAGTTTTGGTTTTTGTGTATCATGCCTAGAATCGATAAGTCAAACGATAAATTATTAATTAATATTACATATTACATTTTTACATATGTTTTCGCTTACGAATTATTTTATGAATCATATCTTTACTTCGGATATAACAAAGAGATGGTAAGATCGATATAATTAATTTATAACAGACATTTCGTTATATAACAAACTTTCACAATACACACCGACATGATTGTTCATATTTATTTATCTATAATCCCAAATCAACTCTCCTAATTGAATATACCAACTTAAATGTTATTGTTACCAAATAGGAGACTACCAGTTATTCAATTATTCTACAACACGAACACTAACTCCACAGAAAGTAGGCAACCGGAGAATTACGACATAATATTGTAGTAATTGGCGCCATAAAGGTAGTTTACTTGGCAGCCATTATTATTAAACATTTTTGTTAGCAACCTTTTTATACACGAATAGCCTTGTTACGAGGTTAAGTAACTTTGAGGTCCCTGAAACTTAGTGACGTGTTTAAAATATACAAAACTGTATTGATAAAGATTTTAATGGGTTTTAACCTTTATTAAATCTTTAATAATTGGCTAGAGCTACGATAATAATAATATGTCTTTGCAGTAATTTTATATACTTTTTTATATATTATTTACTGAAATCATAAGACGACAAATTATAATGCTTTTTTTTCTGTTTATACACGTACTATCCCACCAGTGAACATAATAGATAGACAATCATTAGACATTGTATATTAATTGGATAACATAACCGTTTTTTTGTTTCAGAATAATCCTTGGCAAAAAAAAGAGAAAAGATATTTGAATCACCAGATAATAAAAAAGGGGAAATAAAGTAGAGTTGGTTTGGCTCTTGTTATTGTTCGACCGTCCGTATGTTTCATTACATACATATGTATCAGGTATAAATATATAAAAACTTGTACCAAACAGAGCTGTATCTACATGTAAAACATTTTATTTTATCTTTATCTAGAGATGATACAGACAAAGCACAAATTAAGTGTATAGTTTATTTTAAAAAAGCTAAGTACCTAATATATTTTTAGATATTTTAAATATTAATGTTTTGTAATTAAAAGATATAAGAAAGTCTTATATCTTTTAATTACAATATATAAATCTTTCTTATATGCATTCAGCATATAAGAAAGATTTAGTTGATGATAAAAGTAGGCTCATATATTTTAAAGTCAATCTTATGATGAGCTTTTGGCACTTTATTATGTTAATCGGCAGTTCTGTGGTTCTAGTTTCATGTCACAGTCACTTGAACTAACATGTAATATTTGTAACTGTCTGATTTTGAACACATATTTCTCACGTATTTTGTTTTGTTTTTTTCTATTCTATTTATATTCTAAAATCTAACTAGAATGTCCCTAGAACGATTCTGAATGATAAAGTTATATTGTATGTTTTTTAAATGGGGAAAAGAGGAAAGTATTAAAACAGCTGGTAGCTAGGTCTGAAGAGGCACTAAATTCTGCCGTGGTAAATCTACGTTTTTAAATCTGTACATAGTCAAAACGCGTGCAGCACGCATACTTCAGTATTAAAACCTTTCAGTCTGTCACATCACCCACGCAACGAAAATAAAATGTTTTTTTAGAAAAAAATACATGAACTGCGTATTTATAACGTATTCGTGACTGTTGTAAGGTTGTTTACGGGAGCGTTAAATAAAAATATTGTTTTAGATAAGAAGTAAGTACTTTGTTTAAATCTCATTTTATTCTAAACAGCAAGTGTATTTTAATATATATAACTGTAAGTAGCTGTGGCCACTATTGTTACACGCAAAGGTCAAACCATAAAAAGAAAAATAAAAATCTTGAATAAATTTAAAGATACTTTTTATGCTACATTATTTTGACCGCAATTTGTCATAAACCTCTACAATTGCTAAACTATTGTGACCGGAAATTGGTCCACGGGTCAGCGCGCGGCGGAAATGAAATCGCCTCCAACACATTGATCTATTATATTGTGCGCGGGCGCATTGTTAACATTCAATAGCATTGGTTCTAAAACATACAATCGAATCAAATGAAAATAAATTATTTTATTAATGATAATTAATTACTCATACTAATAGACATAAAAAATTACCGCACGCTTACTTTCCAAAACGGAATCGCAATTATGGCATTCCTAAATATAATATTTCTAGCTTCTGTAATGAATTCAATTAACAGTATTAAATTATAATAGGATTGCCGCGGGTACATTGATCTACGCGAGGCGTCTCGGACGGCTGCGCACGCGTCCGCTCTTAGCACATCCAGTTATTTCGATATAGTGAAAACGGCTTTACACAATGATTGTGATATAGTCCTTTACATTGCCTAATAACTTCATGTAAATGTCAGATTTTGTTGTTGCAGGTTTCAATTCTTCGTACTACTTTGAAATCCCGGGAGACGAACTGGGCACCTGTCCCATTAGGAAAATATAACAGTTTTACCCTTAAACTAGACTATGTAACGCACAGCATAAAAACATCATTAACCAACTGACTTACCTGACCTAAGCCTGAAAAATAACACTCTTGTTAATTATTACCTTCAAAAAACAAGGGCTGAAGCTACAAGCGAGGCTGCATACCGGTTGAACTAAATAACTATGTTGAAAATCCACAACCCTTGTGTTTTTAATTAATTATATACATACTTTAATGTAACTTTCATAAGTTTAGGATTAATAAGTATTTTTCAATATTTAAACTAATTAATGATCTGAGCTTAACACCAGATACATAAAGCTATATACAAAACCTCAACGTTAAAGAAATAAATGTTCTTTTTATGATCAGAGAATTACGTGTCCGATGACGTCGGTCTGTTACAAATTTACTGTTAAAACAACTTCTTACAATAATTTGTTTTTAAAAAAAATCAGGAACGAAAAAATATATAATTATGAAGTTCATCTGACGTTTTTGAATATATATCTGATTCTTCTGTAAATAAAGTGTAAGAACCTAATTGTAGCTAATTACGGAGACTGGCTATCTGGGTTAGTACCTCTCAGACCAGATCCACGTAAAGTAGCTATTATGACTAAGTTTCCTACTCAGCCAGAGCCGGAGGCCCAATTTCTTTCCCCTCCCTGCTACTTCTGCTCCTACCGTTTCTCAAGGGTAGGAATGCATCTACAGCTGCTTATATTTGTAACTCTCTTCTCTTATTAAATTTATTTATTTATACTTTAGTTTTGAGACAGATAAAAAAAGCTTAGATTACCGAATTGTATTGTAATTAAGTACTCTTAACTCTAATGTAAAACAATTCATTTTTTCTCTTGCACAAAACGTCGTTCTTTACTCATCGGCGTTTCTAAAACGAATGTGTTAAACGAAATATTCACAGTTGCATTTCTTAGAGCTTAGTTTTAGAAAATGTATATTTTATCGTCAACAAGCTGTTCTTTAAGCTGAGCTGTTTTGCAAAGAAACGTGATTATAAAGTGGGCTTTATGAATATTCATTTAAAAAATGATCTCGTACAAGAGTTACTCTTACTCTATTCGTAAAATTACATGAAATTTATAAAACAAACAATAAAGGTTAATCGCTGTGCCTTCTAAAAGTATTTATATACGAATATTAAATATAAAATCGTAGACACGACACGAACAGAACTCAATTGCCAATAACCACGAACTACGCCGTGCTTGGAGGTACTTCTACTGTATAATAATTCCACGTTCCATATTACTTGTCCTTTCTCCAAACAATACATCGTGTATCTATGTTTACATACATAATTGTTATATAAATGAAATTGTGCTCTTAATCGCTATAAAAATATACAATGGCTTTACGATTAAACGGTCATTAAAACATCAGGCATGTATCATCCCTAAAACATAAGAAGGGTTTGTCTAAAATGGAGTCACGGAAAAATGTAATTTAGTGTTGACCAAACACACCTTTATTTGCTTCCTGTCAGTCGCTTAATGTTATCACTTTGTTTGGAAAATGTGATAGCAAATACATGTTAATGTATTTCTTAATATCCCTCGAGAACTTTCTTTGGTAAACGATTTTTCATTAATTTAAAAGCTCATACACAAGAAGGCAAGACGTGCGTATTAGACAAATGTTAACGTCTTAATATAGTATTTCTAGTGAATATTATATCAGCAATATTTGAATGTTATATCAATATTATTCTATAAGTTTTTAAATAAATATATTCTTATAATACAATTTTTGTAATTCTAATTTATCCATCCTTCCACGCTTATTTTCCTCGAAAATTGTAAAGAAGTATCTAGATTTTAATAAAAATAATTTGAAATCTAAATAACCTTCAATACAAAAAGACGTCTTAATAGGATATAAATAGTATTATTATGTACTTATTGAAGTCGTTGCGTCGAGGGATGGTTACGACGTACGGTGTCTATTTTACAAAATGTTCGGTGCTAATTAATGATGACTTAGACTATATGATTTGATATTGTTACTTCGATATTTGCCTTGGTAAGTAACTTACTTATTTTTTTTTCCTTTATTTAGCGGTCTCCCGACGTTACGACTTCAATAAGTACATAATAATATTCTTTATATCCTTTTTAGAGGTCTTCTTGTATTGACGGTTTTTTAAATTTTATTTATTTTTTCTACTTTTTAAAATTACTTTTACTTTTTCTATGCTGTACTAAATGAACCTACGAACACACTAATTTCACTTGTTTAGGTTTTTACTATCAACATTGTATAAGAATCTTTCACCAGCACCAATAAAAGCTCCATATCTTAATAAAAACTATTCCAACTAAACATAGCTAAGAAATATTTCGACGAACCAAGCTAACGATTAAAAAAAAACCGCATTCAAATCCGTCCACGCGTTTGACTGCTACCTTACCACAGACAGGCATACAGATACACAGATACACAAGTCAAACTTATAACACCACTCTTTTTGGGTCGGGGGTTAAAAATAAGTTTCACTGCGTAACTTACACTATGGGTAGAGATAAGACGAAAAGTGCAGGGTTGAGGGTCAATCGTCAAGGATCTATCATCATGAAAAAATCCTTCACAAACATACGAGCATCTTAGGTCTTACCAAAACAAAACAATTGAAATCTTTTCTCCAATAATGATGTTATAATATTAGTAACGATGATAAGTGTCTGAAAGTTATTAATTAAGAAACGCCCACAAGATACTCACCAATGCTCTTCATCCAATTGAATTGTTTATGTATAACTAGCGAATATTGTATACTCTTAATACGTCATCAAAATATTATTAAAATTCTATTAAAATTGAATATAATGTATAAGGAATTTAAAACTACAGGCACAATTATGATATGTATTGTGTTAATTATTAATCTAGGCTAGGTCATTTGATTTTGTGCAGTCATTGCACGTGTCACGATACGGTCCAAGAGTTCAGAACTACATTTCAGTATTCTCAGTCTTGTTTACGATTCATATTTAATCATACAATCTGAGAATGTTTTAAACACTTCACAAATTTGGTCCACGCTATGGCGGCTGAGATCGTTCGGTAAACAGAACACAACACTCTGTTAGATCTTAATAAATCCAAATAAAAACACTGTATACTGCTATAACACAAAATATTTATGTAAATAATTGACTGTGATAAAATTATCTGCTATTTAGTTCCAAACTGTTAAATGTATCCAGGTATAAATTTATGTGTTAGTGTCAGGTCTGTCAAAGTTCCCGCGCATGCGCACTCGGTGTGTTTTGACACCGGGATAGCGAAAGGTCGATAAAACAGTCCTGCTCGGGAAAGTCAAACCCCTCTACACCAGCTCTATGTCATTTCAAGAGCTGGAAAGCGCTTACAAGTACTTGAATCTACCACGAACCTGTCTCATGTTTTCTCTACCTCTTTTGAAAGCCAAGAAATCATTCATGTATATAACTTTTAATGATCTAATAATACTTATTATTTAATTAATTTTAACTACGTAATTCAATTTAACTGTTATTCAGATATTTATATGATAGAACTATGGTAGACCATAATTTTCACTTCATTGTAGAGTACCGTGAAGTCTGGTATGTATATTTTAATATCTTAGGGTTTATTAAAAGAACCGAAACGCATTCCGAAATAAAAATAATTTATTTATTTATATTCTTATAGATATTAAGATATCTGAGTTGCAAATATTTTTTGTTTAAAACACATGTGAAAATCAAAAGGCGGTTTTATCGCCTAAAGACGATTACTTCCACACCATAGGGTTAGGAAATTAAAAACTAGTGCACATAGGTCTCTAGCCTAAAGTTGAAACATTACAAATATTTATTAAAATAAAACATAAATACATACGCATAATACACACATAGTTATAAAATAATAAATATTAAGTACAAAACTAAAAAATACAACTTTAAATAAATATAACGATAGTACATAATAAAGTATGAATTGTACATATATGTTTTAAACACGTTGATATTACACATAAGTCATCAGTTTTCTTATTTAAAACAGTCTTTAATTTTGTTGCATGGACTCTGAAAGAGTGAGAGGCCAAATATCGCACTCGCCCACGAAGGCTCCGTATTATTATAAATAAAAAAATATATTATGTATGTTTGAAAATATCTTTAAACATGTATAACCATGTTAAGCTTATTTAAATTTATATAAATATAGAATGAAAAATACCGTCCCGACCCGTATCGGTATCGGTACGGTTTTCCAGTAGTCGCAGGTTCGAATCCCTTCCCGTATCGGTTTATTTTTCATTCTATATTTATATAAATTTAATGTATGATAAATAAAGTTTTAAGTTTTTATTTTAAATGTACTATAAAAGAGAGCTTTCTGCCAAATTTCAAGGTTCTAGGTCGACTGGAAGTACCCTTTAGATTTTGATTTCCTTGCGAGTCATTGTAAATTTGAAAATATGTGGCTTAAATTGCCGTTTCTTTTGATTGCGTTGACATAGAGGTTTGATTTGGTTACAGCTTAAGGTATTACAAACCTGAGAATTTGATATGACTTTCAATTTAAAACCTCATCGAATCTCACGAAGACAGAGGTATAGTACCTTTAAAATTATTAAAAATATTTTGATTATCTGTTTTAACAAACAAAAATACGGATTTCACAATTTTCCTTTTATTTGTACTATAAAACGTTAGCTTGGTACCAAAAATATCAAGATTCTGAGTTTGTAGGAAGTACCTGTAGGTTTTTAATAACTTGTGAGTTTCAAAAATTTTGTGGCATGAACGGCTGTATTTTTTTATTGTAATGGCTTATAAGTTTCATATTTTCACAGAGACAGTAAACTTGAGTATTTGATATAAATTTCTGCTTGATACCTTCACGCGTTCCTGAGAAAAAGGGTCTTGACAGACGGACAGACGTTCAACAAAGTGATCCTATAAGATTCTGTTTTTTCCTTTCGAGGTACGGAATCCTAAAAATGTTGAGTTGTAAACTGGCATAATCATAAATTGAGATGATCATAAAGAACCTCAAAACTCAAACCTCTCCTTCAAGTATGATGGTATGTTCCAGTTAACAATACGTATATTGTATTTCTCTCACTCTAATAAACTTATAATGTATATAATTAGAAATAAATATCACTACCAGGTCACTCATACAATTACTTAAGTATATGTTCAGAAATAAACAAAATATTACGACTAATATTATGTTTTATAACGCACGTAAATGGTAGTTATGTATTGTTTAAACGCATTAAACATTATAAAAGTAATGGTTGATTGTTCTTTGTGGTTCTTCAGTGGCTCGGAACCAACCAAGCTGTATTACGACACTATGTTAATACTGCTAACTAGGTATTAGCTATGTAGGTGTGACGATAGACACACACACATATCTAATACTTGGTACCAAATATCCTGCTGGAATTGATAAAATTTTCTCTTAAATATAGAGTTTCAGCGTTTATTTTTATAAGATATTTTTAAATATAACCATTTAGAAGATAGATAGATAGAATATATAATAATAAATTATAGTATTTTTAATCCTTATTAAAAATAATACAATATTATTACCTTGCATTAAAACTATTTACGTAAAAAAGAGTAAAATATCTGACTCATTTATTTCCTTTGAGAACCCTAATTTAAACTAACAACCCTAACTTGCACTCAACAATTTTAACTACGACTCTACCTCATAAGTAGGCGTTACCTGTTACATTTTCTAACATTTTCCCGCACACAATACACATTTCAATCGTATTTATAAAACACTGAAATCTTTATAATGCCAAGTTGCATTCTACCCTGCATTGTTAAAAAAAAAAACAGGTTCTACAACAATCGTTGAAATAAAACGCAACATTATCGCTTGCACATTACGAAAGTCCTTGAGCAAGCACTAAGTGAAACAATTAGAAATCAGTTACAAACACGCGGTATCGAAAACAATTAGCTCTTAGACGAGGCCGCTGGACCACTTACTAACATTATCACTTTTCTCATCTCCATGGTGAGGTAACACAACAATTACGTCACCATGGAGATGAGAAAAGTGATCTATAACATATCAGCATGGGCTATAAGTTATAACCCATTTTTAAATATGTTTTTTTAATATTTTAATTAGTCGGTTTACTATACGCTAAAAATGAATTAATTATACTTATTTATATATGTTAAATACAGCTGCGAATATTTTATACAAGAATTATTTATATATTTTTAAATTATCAATAAACATGTGGGGCATGATGTGTCTTTTAAATGAAAATAAAATGAATATGTATATAGAATTACGAATCATTAATACTGTATAATCTGTATTCTAGAAAGAGGTTTTCCTCAGCTGTCGTTTATTTTAACTTAAACTTATATATCAATGATATTCCTAATAGGGATATATAATTATATAAAACAGATATTATTTGCCCAGCATAAGGCCTCATCATAAAAAAAAACGTTTTAATTAAATAACATCGTTAACTGTTTATCAATATATTGAGCTCCTGTCCGTTATCTGAAGCAATTATTTTATTTTATCATAATTAGCACGCAGTGATACACACATGTACATTTTACAAATAATTTTATAAATGTCCACGTTAATTGTTTTTATAGATAACTGTCTTTAATAAAATATCGTCCCAGTGTATTTAAGCGTTATTTATATTACAAAATCAATTAAATTAGACTCATTGAAAAAATCTCTAACAATATTCTTTAACAAGCTCTTGAAACAACAGATTCTATTCTAAAAAATACTGAAAAAGATAGGAGAGATTATTTTATACAATATAAACAAAAGCAAAACAAATTAAAAGGAGTGTGATCTAAAGTAACGCGTGCGCAATCCAATCCGCGCATCAAAGATGGCGTGCATAGAGCACTGCGCGCGCGCCGTGTCCGACGCGCTTGGTCGCTCATGCGCAAAAAGTTTTTTTACATAAACATTGTTCGCAGTAGAAATCGACGGGCGTAACTCGGGCCATTGTTGTACGCTTTTGAACTGAGGATATTAGAGCGTGATGCAGTAAAATAATGGATGAGCGTACTTTACAGTAAATTTATTTTATCATAATGTTATCTTGATGGTTTTTATTTATATTCATAATTTACTTCATATGTAAGGTAACTAAATTTGTCTTTGGAACTGAAAGATTCAACAATCACGGACGATATTTGTCCGAAGATAATAGTCCAAATATTCATGATTTAATATTTTTTTGTAACTGTGAGAAAGATTTGTAAGACGGTAAAATGTTATGTTTAATTAAAAAAAATAGAAAAATATAATCGTTTTTTACCACTACAGTCAACGCCATCTGGGGGCCTGATGTACGTAGTTTATATGTATGTATATTTACAATTAATTACGTAGTTAAAACTCTTTAAAGCTGCTCAGCTCATTATGGATTTGAATAGGTTTTCACTAATTGTTCTCCAACTTCTAGCTATAGACAAATAAGTAGTCATCCCATACAGTTAATATATAACATAAAGGATCGAACTCCAAGCATATGTGAAGTTATAAACACAGTTTCAAGTAACTATTCACTCTAAATACATATGTTAGTGTTATCGAGTACACTTAGTTGTAAACTCGTTTCTTTGTCTTTTCTACTTCATTAAAATTCTTAAATATTCCTTGTTAGTACTTTGGTAGGTACTTATTCGGGCGCGTCTTTTAAAATGTTACCTATCTATGCGCATATACAAATAGCCCGCATGTTTTTCTGTCATATCGATCTTTAAAAGTTCAAGCCAGTAAATAAGTTGGTAGTATAATTATTTTTATTCACTTACTGCCTTTTTATTTAATAAGCTCCAAAACTGCAGCACGGTTGATGTCCACTTTTTCTAAGAAATTATATTTTTATTTCGGAAACGTTTAATCGATAAAAAATAAACGAATTTTATTATTGAAATGAAAACAGTTTTAAAATTCAACAGGTCTGAATATTTACTAATCTACTGTAAGCTAAAGTGGTGGCAAAATATTGTAGGTAGAATTATTTTTATAAAACATTAAAATAAATAAGAAGTAGGTATGGCATGTGTTGTAACTCCCATGACAGCAATACGGTCAATTTTAATATTTTATTACTTTACCCTACTTTCTATATGGAACCTTTTATTTATCTTCAGTTATGAATGTATTTCTATCAAGTTATATGAAAAACGACTTATTCATTAAATATAAACAGAACATCTGCTGAACCTCTTCATAATAATATGTACTTGTGACTTTTTTATTATATTCACTATCAATATAGATCACTGTGAGTTACCAGAGACAAATGTCTTTACAAAATTAGATAGCAAACACGAGACATTGTACTGACAGTCATAGGAATTTTATTGTTCTCTTTTTAGTACACAATACAAAAAATACTAGCCCCCTAGGCTCTGCCTAAGATAAAGCCCGCATATCAGGTTCCCTAAAACAGACTTCAAATAGTTTATAAGCACTGAATATCTTTTTCATATCAATGGATAGTGCATTTGTTTTTATTATTTTATATGCATGATACAAACTGATTCACAAATAAGATTTATTATGACGTGTAAATATATTGATAATAAGTGGAATGGAGAAAGAGTTGGAGTCTTGATGGTTCCGCGCCCGCCGCCCTCAGATAGGTTTCGGTCAACATCGAACAAGGTTGAATTTCCAATCAAGTTTTCTAAATGAGTAACTGTGTGTTTTTATAGTTTTTTTAATATAGAGAATTTTAGATATAGGATTAAATTTTTGTATGTAAGTGGCAAAAGTAGGTATGTAACACGGGAATAAATCCTGTTTAAGTGCCCTTTTAAGCACTATCCACCTTTTAAAATATGTTAAATCTGTATGTGGATGCTACTCACATTATAAATGCGCAAGGTTGTCTGTTTATCACTCCATCGCGCGTAAAAGGAATTAATTTAAGAGCCTCTAAAATACTTTACGATCTGGAACAACCACATAACCATACTCATTTTATAACGCTGAGTATAAAGTTAAAGCCTACACGTAAATGTTATAACGTAATATCAACATTACTATTTACGTAATTATTAATAAGTACCTATAAGATTTTTTATATGTGTATGTCAAAGACAACCCTGACACGTTAAATTCGCTGTGTTTCAGGACTCTGGTAAATCATTTTTCAAATTTGATTTATTTCATAAAACGTCTTAACAATGTTAGTTTTTGATGTTTCTATTTTTAAAACATTATATTCAGTTTAATAACTGTTTTTGACGGCAGTTAGGTACTTATCTATTTAAATCTTTTCCACTTTGTAACATTATCAGTGATCACTTGTGTATGTCAAAATTTAAGTGTCAGGAAGGCCTATTTCGATACCAGATTTATCGTAATAAGCCCATCGGTAAAAACACTTTCCAACTTAATGTTAAAGGGTTTTAAACGCGTCCTGATCTAAGAACAACCACACAACAAACTCAACCGGATATTTTTTTATTGTGATCACTGTTTCACAAAGGTCAATCCACTTATTAAGTTTACTTAACTAGAAGGCAATAAGAATAAGTAAAATTAAGTAAAAAAATCCATATTTGAATGTTAGGTAAATCTTTAGTATCGATTAACATAACTGTCTTGCAGGAAAACTTTATGAATAATTTAAGCTGCTTTACTCAAAAGCGCATTTATTTTCCATCTGTTAGCTTCCAACCGTGTATTGACTGACAGCAATGCATTATTTAGAATCAAAGACACTGACTTAGAATATTCGTAAATATTATAGACCGTTGCAATTGTCAGTAAGAGTTGCATGACTTCAACACAAAACACGCAAATGCACCATTTCATTTTACTGAAATCACCGATATTTTTAGAACGATCGTTAACATTACATACGCCTTTGCATTAGCTTGCAGCAATGTTTTCGAGCTAATTCTTCCATTAAAGTATGAGTTATGAAAAACTGTTCATACTTGAACTAGTTTTGGAATAGAAAAATAAGTGGCTAAGAACTATTTCCAGGTACTAGAATCGCGGAATAGTAGAAGTGGAATACAGTCGAGAATTTTTATAGTTTGTCTTAAAAATGTTAAAACAATATACAATTAAAAAATGTATGATGAATGAAAAAAGGGAAAGTTTGTTTTTGAAAATTTTAATAATTTATAATACATGTTTATAGATATATATTTTCAAAAAATGTTGTCTTCTTTAATAAATAATTTAAATAATGGATTTTTTTTAAATAAGGGATCCCAATACCCGTTTAAAACCTGAACCTAAAAGTGTTGTTTTTTTATATTATAATTATCATTGTATCATTTTAATATCATCGGACCCTCATTTTATAATAATTTTAAGACGCATGTCTGTATAAACAATGCTTTGTTTCTGATTGATACTTTGTTTTTTTTAATATGATCATAGATTCAATGCATGTTGCTTACGACATAGATCTTATCAAAACATCTGAAAGCTTTTCAACACGCAATTCATGGCAACTTACAAAAATGCCCTGTAATTTCTTACAGAATGTTTTTTAGGGTTCCGTGCCTCAAAAAGAAAAAACCGGAACCCTTATAATTCTATAATATTTGCTTTGTAGTCCGTCCGTCCGTCCGTCTATCAAGGCCTTTTTTCTCAAGAATTCGCAGTATCTATATAAATACTCAGGTCTTGCATAGACTGCAAAAATAATATTTATATGCCTTATATTCCTCGCCATAAAAATATTATTTTTACAGTCTACATGGAAGGAGTCACAGGTAACGGAGAGTCATAATTTAAATTTTATTTTATGAAATTGCTATCTAACGCCATTCATTTTGATAGGCTCTTGGATGGGTTTGCTTGTAAACATAATTATTTTTAGACCTCACAATATAATGTGCAAAATTCACCATTTTCCTTTGTTAATATATATGCGCCATCAAGACCAGTAGCGGATTTAGGCCTAGGCCCGTGAGGCCCGGGCCTAGGGCGGCAAATTTTTAGGGGCGCCAAAATTTTGAAGATGTCTAAAATTTAAAATCGATTGGGTTTTCTGTAAACAGCAAGACCAAATTTTAAAGTTTATTTTATGGCGCTCTTACTATCGAAACATAGTACCATTTTGAGGGTAGAATTTCTTTGTTAAAATAATTAATCAGGCAAGTCCTAAAATTTGAAATAAAAATTTGAAATATATATATATATATATTGTTACAAAAGATAAAGGGCGCCATATCGTCTCGGGCCTAGGGCGTCCTCAAACCTAAATCCTTTACTGATCAAGACGTATCTACCGATACTTCATACCCCAAAATCCTTCAAGCCGTTTTGGCTGTAACAGGAAACATACAAAAAGCAAATTTGGGCAGGAAAAAAAAAGTATGTACAGTAGAATCCGTTTATAGTGACATCGAAGAGAATTGAAAAACACGTCATAATAAGCGGACGTCATACAAAGCGCTTTGAGTAAAATTATTTATTTTTTATTTTAATATACATATACCTACCTACATACACATATACTTACTTATGTATGTTAATAGAAAAACATATTGAATCCAAATTAATAATTTCACTTAATAATTACGGCACATGTTTAAAGGTATGAATTGGATAAATCAATCGAATCATTCATCGCCACTTTCGTTTCGAGATTTTCGAAGCCTTTTTTGTTTCAAAACATCTGAATTGAATGATTATTTACACCGGCTCTTGTTTTTGAAAATTATTGAGATTGTCGAATTACCCACGCCAAATTCCTTCGCGAGAAATGAGTTTCTAATCTGTATATTGCACTTTTCTCCTCAATCGTAAACATCACAGTGACCTTCAAGTGTTAATTAGGTACTCACTGTGATTCCAAAAAAACGAGCCACTTGCCGAACGTCGTCAAAAATTAACGAACATTACCTTTATTCATATTTCATTACCATTAGGTGTAAAGAATTAAGTCAGTCATTATAACCGGACATAATTTATTAAAAATAAGCGACATGTCACTGTAAGCGAAGTCATTATAGGCGTCATAATAAACGGATTCTAATGTATTTGTAAGATTTTATTTTTATACTGTCTAGGTCAATGCTTGACTACATTCCACCTGATGGAAAGTGGTAATGTGGTCATAGGTAAGGCGCATTAACCTATCAACCTATTCACTCTTCTCTTGAAGACACCCACATTGTATTTAGCCGGAAATACCGGCACAGATAATCTGTTCTAGTATTTCGCTGTACGAAGTAAAAAATACAAAGAAAAGCGTTTTGTTCTGACGGGTGAAATGTCCACAACAAAAGGATGAATATCTTTTTTTTTGCGTTGGAAAATGACCGGGGCTTATGTGAGACTACCCGGCAGCATAGAGGATACTGCCATTTTTAAGGCTATCCACTAAAAAACCAACGGTTGACCTCATCGTCTTAATGGGACGCTACGGAATCGCTTGCGCATTCACCGTGACGCCCCGGCGGTACCCCTCCCCCCCCTCCTCCCCTCCCAAACGAGGGTAGCCTCGAGCAATGAGTACTGAGGTACTGCTTTCGAAGTACCGCATATATCTAAAATTTATTTAATCACCTATGACGTCACATAATATACTGAATTTCCCTAAAATAAAAAGTCATATATCGATAAGATATGCGAGTAGTGCTGGTCCCTCAGTCGTTATTTCTTTTAATCATTTCGGGACATGTATTCCAAACAAACTACCATAGGGAATACGCATAAAATTTAAAATGGTCTCAAATATTTTTTCTCGAATTCTCATTATCATCTTATAATAATAAAAAGATTATTTTAAATTTACTAATTATTTAGGGCCATAAAATAATTTGTGAAAAGTGTAAATTAAGAGAGCGAAATTCAAACTTCGAAAACTTCGAAAACGCTTCACCATTGGTCGAAAGGAAATGTGACGTCATTTGACCCGCCATTCAAATTATCGGCGTCGAAGCTCATACTATGACTAATGACATTAGTGTTTCTGAGAAAAATAAATAATTTAAACCTATATTTTCGTGTTTAAACGTTTTATTAAATGATACGATTGTTTAAGTAATCCTAAAAACATTTTCTCAATACTCAAACACTTCTAACAAAACAAATACCTACAAACTCTTTTTGAATAGCAGTTAGCATGCTACTACACATTACATTTTTAAAATGTTTCTTCCACTAAATCATTTTCCACTTCACTTGACTCAGATAAATAACTTGATTGATAATCAGCAGATAAGGAAGATATAACATGCTATAGAAGTATTATCAGCTGTGTTTCAGTAAACAATTTTCTTTCTAAAACGGGTAGGTTTACTGGTAGAGTACCATTATTGTGTGTTGAATGAGGAAATGGTGACAATGCTACATTTTGTTTTCAGCAGGTATATTTACATTGACACCTTTACTTCTATACTCCGGTTTAATATTAACTTGCACAGCTTAGTCACTTGGTAATTTATATTCAATATGCGAAGAGCAAGTCTCTGCCTTATGATCATCACATTCAATAGGAGAAGTATTGAGTCCTGGCTGAATAATATCATATACTTTTGTGTGGGTATTACTAGGACTTACTTAGTATATCACTTCTTTGTGAAGGTCACCATTTTTTTAAACACTACTTTTGATAGCTAACTCTTGAAAGTCATCTTTAACCGATGTCAATCTTTGCCTTTTGACTTAGCACATTCTCATTCTCTCAGCTGTTGTTTTAGCCACAAAAATATATGAGGTACAACTCCTTTCTTCAAACTTAGATTACATTTTTCTCCTTGTTGTTTCGTTATACATATTATATTCAATACAATTTTGCTGTATCTTCCTTAACCTGCAATAAATCGACAACCATATAAATTTCGTAAAACCAAAAAAATAGGGTTTTTATACTACGTTATACTGGACTTTTGTAAACTAGGTTAGGTTAATTTTAAACCAAAATTTCTAATGTTCAATAGCTAATGCATAACTTACTTCTTACTAATTTACACTAAGCTTTACATAAATAAAATATACTTACTTTAAATTGATCTTCACAACAATATAAACACGATTTAGGACATATATCATCTCTTTTAATTACCATACACCATTGTATTTGTATTGTCGAATCTCTTGGAATACAAAAAAAAAAAAAATTCTAAGATATAAAGAGGTAAATGATTAATTTAAGTAAAAAAAAACCTAATATTCCCTATTACATAAGTTTAAAGTGATCTAATGTGATATCAAAAAATGCAATCGATTTGCCATATTCTCTTATCTTATTTTTATATTTATTTATTTTATTTATATCAATTATGGCATTGTGTTTGGAATTGTATTATTCTAGTGTTAATTTTTAGGTTATTGCTTACTAGCAATAACCTAATTATAATAATTAATTAATTAATAATATTAATTAATAATAAAACTGATACGTCGTAGTCAACATTACACTCATTGTTATACTTAATTATAATTGTGTTGTCAAACAGCAGTCACACATGTTTAATTATATCATTAATGTATACTAGAAACAAAAACGGTCCCATTATACTTACTTGTGGAACTCCACACTTATAATAAGAATAAATGTAGAGCAAAATAAGGAATAAAGCGAATACTTATTATGAATGACATGGATTTTTCGATGATGTGTTATTTGGATTATGTAGTTCTTTGAAATAAATAACAGTATATCTTCAGTTATTTTATTGTAAAATCCGTTTAGTGTCATTTTAGAGCTTATAAAATAATTATTGAAAATTTAATGTTGGATTATTCGTTAGAAAATCTTGATATTTATATAAAAAAAATATATAAACAGAAACATGGATCTATTACATAAATTCCATTATTATTATCTAGTCGCAATAGTAACAATAATTAATAAGAAATATCATTATCACTTCAATGAAATCTACCAATTTATCATTCAAACTATAAATAAGAACAAGCACAAACTGTGTATAAGTATACATATATAAATGTGTGTATATGTATACATATATAAATGTGTGTATATGTATACATATATAAATATGTGTATCCATAATTTTATATTCATATAAACTTATATTATGGTAACCTTATAACTCATATTTAAAATGTGTAATACTAATATAGTACATTGAGTGAAAACAACAATTATAATATCTTGTATGAAATATATTACAGTTACAACTTACATTATCAATAAATACCAAGATTTAGATTTACAAATTTAAGTAACATATAATATAATTATTATAAATTATATAAATAGTATGTGGTTGTTAGATAATCTTTAATCATTAAAAAAAATATAATGAATGTTAAAGTTCTTAAAAAAAAATGTGTTGGAAATAAACATTTTGACTAGACATTTTCTAGATATGTCGGAATTGAGCTTTGAAAGTTATTATTAACATCATTATTAAAGATTGCCAGAACTATTGGTTACTACATATAACAAGAATATATGTTTTTATGTCATAATAAAACATATAGTATAAGTTATCTCATAATAAACATTTTACATAAGTGTATGTGATTAGTAAATGACTATTAATATATGGTTATATCATATGATATCATATGCTAAATCTTTGAAACTTTTACAATTTAAAAGCAATTTCTCCAACAGTAAGGAACAAAGTAAGAGAAATGCAAATAAATGCAGTAAATTGTTTTTTCTCAGATATCGTCTATATAGGAACCTCATGGAGGAGAAACCCGTCTTTTCAGGTATAAAGTTACTAACTTGTACTTTGTATGCTACGTACAATGAACATATACATAACATTACAAAAGAAATAGAAGAATGTCAAGGATAATTACAGAGTTTAAAAACACTTCAGATGGACTTTACGGTATTCAAAACAACAACCAAGATTAAGGAAACAAATACCAGCTTTAAAATAACAAAAATGTAACATAATTGAGCAATAACAAAAACTTACAATTAACAACAAACTACCAGGATATCCATGGAGGTTGGTTCATTTTTCCTAGTGGTGTATGAGTCATGTTAATAGGGAGATTAACTATAGCATGTGTTTTGTGAAGCTTCCTCAAAGTTCGTAGAACTGTGGCACCACTTCTACCGAGGAGGAAGGCGGCCGATATGTGGATGTCTACATCCATTCTGAAAAAGTATATTGACATTGAGGTTTGAGTGTGACAGTGACTTCTGGCTCTCTCGTTTACTCAATAATGTAATAATAATAATAGCAACACAATTTTAGCAATTTTTTTACAATAAATTGTAAATATGCGTACTTATCATCAACCATTTCTATGAGATGGTCCAATGCCTCATCCCACTTCTCAATGGACTCTGTTATTATCATCGCCCGAGCCCCGGCCTGCTGTGCTTTATATGTTTTGTGAACAAAGGAACATTCCCTGAAATCAATGTATTGTCAATATAAATACATCCTTCAGTATTTTTTATTATATGACCATAAATTTAGGTTATTACTTGTTTTAATAACAGTATTGTGATTGGGATGACAAGGTTTGTAATATATTTATGTTTACAGACTTTGTGTTAGACAAAATTGACAAATAAAATTTCAGATCCTTTGATTTGATAACCTCTCCATTAATATCAAATAAGCACACACTTATGAGCTGACTTATAAAATGTCAGAACTCATCAAAGTATTTATAAAACCAGGCAAAATATATGTTTTCATTATTTTGTTATTGATTTGTTATACAGAATATTAGGGGCAAGTCATACTGACATCTGTCTTTTTAAAGTTTGAAGTAATTTGGTATCAGATTGAACAAATTTCAGAATAATATTTATGTAACTGAGCATGTTATTATAAGTTGGTTGAAAAATATTTAATATTGTCAAAATGTTTATTTTCGTAAGACTCTAATAGACTTTATAATTAAATGATATTTGAAAGCCTTACCCTCTTTCTGATAATGCTATGTTGCCCATAATTTCATCTTGGTTAATAATATCTGTACAACTATGCAAAGGAATTGTGGGAACAAGACGGGTCTTTTCGAAAGTGATACTACCATTCTGAAATTTAATAATATTATTTTATTCAACTTTAGTTTTCTTAATCTAGATATTTTTAGTTTTACAGGAATACACATTTGGTGTTGCAGTCATGTTTTTTTATTTGGAATGCGTAGATAATGCTTATGAAACACAAGATTCTAGTTGAAGGGTTAATGAGAACCATGGGTCCATTGAGAATAACCGACAAGAAGCTTTATGGAACCTCTCTTAATTTGAAAAATTACAATTATTATGTGTTACAGTCATAATTGAAGTCTAGCAAAGCAAGAATTCGTGTCTAGCATGCAAACAAAAGTAATAATAAACCAACCATATGGAATAACTGGGATAACCAACCCAGTCTAGTACTATCCACATAGAACTAGACTGGGACCATCATAGACTAGTTCTATTATGTCACCATAATAGAACTAGTCTATGATGGTCTCAGTCAATGTAAAGTTTTGACGATTTATTGTAAGAACAAAAATAGCCAAAATGGGATTTTTTATTTTTTTTTTTGTCTTACTACCTAAGTAGGTACTATAATGTTATAATTATATCTAATATGTATTTTTTGGGTGAAACAATATTATTTTACATTTATTGCCCATCAAATAAATAAAGCAATAAAAATGGAACTTACTCCTTTAACATAAGAAATAACACAACATTCTTTAAAATATATATCATTTTAAACTTTTATATTAATTAAATTGAATTGAATTATAGTAAGATATGCAAAAAATATTAGAATATATATTATTATACTTACAAAAGGCGCTCCGAAATCCTTAGCCGGCCTGATACGATAAGTATAGCTAAGTTCGGGGGGATCTAATATTTCAAAGAAAACGTCACCAGCTATTATATCCGCCGTAGAGGAACCGTCATAGAAGTGCAAATCGTTTGCTGAAATAACATTTTGTTTCATTGATTTAATAATCGAAAGAAAACGAAAATAAAAATATACAACTATTCGTACCTCCTGGTGTGACTTCGATAGAAAATAATATTAATAGAAGACCAACATAAAATTGTAATCTTTTAATACTATTATTTATTTGTAGTGAAAACATATTATTAATAACTTTATTTCAGGTATCATTAATAAAGTAGATAAAACAATTTTATTCTTTTTGACTTTTGTATCAAAGAGCGAACTAATTTGATTTTTAGTTTATTTGTCATTCGACAGCTGATGTCTGACTGACAAGTGACAGTGGACAGCTAGCAATGGACCCTAGGGCCTAGATTCTTTCTTTCTTTCTTTCTTTAATTTTGTAGCAAAGCATTGCGTGCATTATGCCAATGGTCGAAACAGGGTAAACTTTTGATGTTTTTAACACCCGTCATCGAAAATAATTTGGTGAATGATAACTTTCAGTATAGCAATACTTTAAGAATACATTTTTTTTTTGTATCCATGGTCATGAATAAATTATTAAAAAATATATATTAACATACAATTCACAGATAGAAGAAAACTAAACTATACATAAATATATTGGACTGTATTACTTAATAATAATTATATGTATATTATATAATTTACTAGTAGACCCGGCCACGCGTTGCTGTGGTTGCTAAAGTTTTGGATATACCTATTACATTGTAGTGAACTATTTAAGAAATCACGGTATTAAAAAAAAAAAAAAATTAAAAAACCCCCCAAAGGCTAAGTAAAGGAAAAATTAAAAATGCAAGTACATTTATCAAGGCCAATAACGAAATAACAATATTTTGATATTATCATATAGTCAAAGACCTCATTCTTTAGCTCCGAAAATTTTGTAAAATAGACACTCATCAACGTACGTACAAGGGTCCGCCGATGTAACGACTTCAATAAGTACATAATAATATTATAATCCTTTTTAGACGTAATCTAGTATCGGGGTTTACTTTTTTCTATGTTGTACTAAATGAACCTATGAATACACTTATTTCCCCTGTTTAGGTTTTTACTATCAATATTGTATAAAAACCTTTCGCCAGCACCAATAAAATTTTGGGGACGACTGCTTCTATTTCGACCAAACATAGCTAAGAATCAACCAAGCTTTCGATTAAATAAACCGCATTCAAATCCGTTTACGTATTTGGCCGCTACGTATCCACAGACAGACACACAGATACAGAAATTTACAGGTCAAACTTATAATACCCCTCTTTTTGGGTCGGGGGTTAAAATGATGTGGACCGCTATGTTTTTTTACATAGATGCAATTTGTAAAGAACATGGTGACCTCTATGACTGATTTTCTACTAACATTACCTAATTTTATTTAATTATTTAATTTTCGTTGCCTGAAATCATTAGGCTTCTTTTCCTATTAATTGCGACGGTTCTAGTTGTTCCAAATTTGCATTTAAGTTTGACGTTTGTGAAACAGTGATCACAATAACAAAAAATATATCCGGCTGAGTTTGTTGTGTGGTTCTTCTCAGACCAGGACGCGTTTGGAACCCTCATAGCTTTAACATTAAGATGGAAAGTGCTTTCTCAGAAGGGCTTATTACGATAAATCTAGTATCGTAATAGGCCCTCCTGACACTTCCATGTTGACGTACACAAGTGATCACTGATTATGATTCTAAGTGGAAAAGATATAAATAAATAAATAAAATAAATAACCCTTGATTAGTAATATAATAATTATTAGTGATGCGCCGAACATTTGGTAAGTATTCGGTATTCGGTGTATTTGTCATCTTTTTCGCAATCCGTATTCGGCCGAACTATTCGGTTTTGATGCCGAATATATTCGGTTCGAGTATTTTTATTTTTTTGGCTACACCACGCTATACTATACGACACTATATCTCTATACGTTAGGCGTCTGCGCTCCACTACTTGACCAACAGGGTGGTTGCAACAGTGAAATTATTATTTACCAAAGAAGACGAAAACGTTTAAGCCGTTCTAAAAATTCACCGGATTGGGATTTGAAAGAAGTCTTTGAACACGATTGATCAACATTGTCGTACAGTTGAGGTATTTAATTTTAAATTTAATTATTATTGTTTTACTTAAGATGGTAACAAATGAGTACATTACAAATTTAAAAATGAGGTCAAGCAGATAGTTTTAAATTTATGAAAATAATATTTATCATTTTATATTATTAATAGTTTAATTTTTAATTTAATTTCGCACTAATCGGTGCACAATATTTTTGGTTGACCCGTCTCACATAAATAGATTCAACGAAGAAGCAGGTATTATGTTCATTATAATATGAGTTTATATATACTTCAGTTTAAGTAATATAGTTCGTGCAATTCACGAAGACGCACCCCACTATTCCTCCTAACCGTTTATAGTATATGTGTGATATGTTTTGTCAATGTTGAGAGTTATCGGTACACACTAATTACCTATGAGTGCACACGCACACTACAATGAATAGAATAATCAGGAGAGAGCGTCATGGTCACAGTGAAAGATGCTCTTCTCCAATTTTATATTTTTTACTTTTTCTGAAAGGAAAGTGCTATGTATTTTTTTTATTTTTAGGTGTCGATATTTTAAGTGATTATTAGTTAATTAATATACGATAATATTAGCATTTTTATAATGGGGGTAACTATAAATATAAATGAAATACGTAAAAAAGTTTTATTTATCTATATTGAAAAAAGAAAATCGTTAATCACTCGTTTCAGAAATATCTGATTCCCAGTTTGATGTTTCACCGACATTTATAACAAAACTAAAATCAATGTCAAAATATCTCATGTATTCTTCTTCTTTTTTTCGACGTGCTGACAAGTATTGAACCAGACATCTTGATTTTCTCAACATTTAAAAAATATAAAGTAGAGCATATTTAGTGACGAGTCTGGATTTTCGTAAAAATTGGTGGGGCGCGTCTTCGTTAATTGAACTATCTATACGTGGCGGACTATATTAACACTAAAAATTAACTCGTAATTTATTCTAAGCATCGCGTTTTGGTTATGTTAAATTGTATATGAAACATTTGTAATTTTAACATTACGCCATCTGTTGAACACCAACTCAATCCAATCAACAGATAAACGTCATCTGTTAAACTTGTTTAGATTCACAGATAATTGTAAAGAAATAATTTGCAATAAAATAATATTGAGACTAAAAATTAAGATGTAAGTTATCCTATGTTTCAAGTTGGATCCAACTGCACACGATGTGCAAATTTGATTAAAATCGGTTTAGTAGTTTAGGAGTCCATCGCGGACAAACAAAGTGACACGTAATTTATATATATTAAGAAGATAAGGGTTGGAACCGTAAGGAGGCATAGCTAAATGCACTAATAATATAATAGGAAAATAGTAATTGTATAAATAATAAAATAGTAATTCTATAAATAATGATATATGATAATACTAATTAAAAATTTACAAAGTTAAATTTTGACTTCGTTAAAGATAATAAAATTTGTAAGAAATTGGTAAATGTTTTTATTGTTTTTATATAGTAGACAAGTTATTGATGTTGGTAACGGAATTTGAGATTCTGTCAAGGATTTAAACAGGACATCGTGTTTATAAAGAGGACATGAGAAAAATATGTGGTTGACATCTGCTATGTCTGCACCACATGGACACTGGGGGCTATCTATTATTTGCAATCTAAAGAGGTGAGTGTACCAGTGTGCCCTAATCTCAATCTCGATAAAATGCTGGTAACTGTTCTATTAAATTTGACTGAGAAGAACCAAGGTTTAGGTAGAATATTAGGTTGTATTGTGTTGTAATGTGATCTTTTATTTATACTACTTTTATTCCATAAATCTTGCCAAAAGGAATGTAAAGTTTGATTTAATATAGATTTCAAGTCTGGGCGGTAAATTTTATATGGAAAAACATCGCCATTCAAAATGGCAGCTTTAGCTAATTCATCCGTCTTGGAATTGCCATAGATACCAACGTGACCTGGAATCCATATCAAAACCACATCACACTGCATCTTATGGCAGCGGTCTAGTAGTTTTTTAACTTCGTAAATTAAAGGATGATGTATTTTTTTATGACAACAATTATGGATAGCTTGTAAAGTGCTTAACGAGTCCGAAAATATTAGAGCTTTGGAAAGTTTAAATAATAAGACATATTCTATAGCATTGTACACACCGAAGCATTCTCCTGAAAATATGTTACATTCCGACGAAAGTTTAACTTTTTGAATAATATTATATTGCGAGTGATAAACTCCGACTCCATACATGGCTATGATCACTTTGCTTGGATGCGTCGCTAAATATAGTATGATAACTAGGGAATTCATTTTTGATCATTTGGTTGTAAAGAACCATTGCATTCGTTTCGTCTTTATTAATACCAATATTAAAAATATTTTTTTGGTTTTCTTACAAGAGCTTCGAAATCACATGTAAAAATAGATCTAATGTTCGTTTGGTTACCTAAGTTCTTACGTTTTTTTTATTACATCCCTTACAGATTTTATGAGACGACTCGTTTTCTAGATTTGTTAACTGAACTAACAGAACTATCTGTATCCATGCCAGATACATCACATTCTATTGTGACGAAGTTAATAGCAGGGGGGACTGTACCGCCAGGATCCGGCGATTCATTCATATTAAAAAATAAATTAATTACTTACCTACTTGAAGAAACACTATTTATAAGATAATAAATAAAAATAAACTTATTTACACAACTTAACTATACCGAAAATTATTAAATACATATAAATTATTTTTTTTCGAAGTTTCCCCCCGTTTTTCCATTAAATAATTAATTCGACCCATAGAGTGTAAAGTGTAAACCGTAACGAGTCATGGAATTGTATAATATCTCTATGGACAGAGTAGATGTAGGAAATGGGAATCGTATACTATATATACTACTATACTATATATAAAGACTATTTCCAAGACAAATACTTTAATATATATATTGTAATGTATTTGTCTTGGAAATAAAAAAGAAATTCAAATATTTCTTCCTAAAAAACCAAATTATGTGGAGGTATGACAAGGTTTTTAATAAAATAAATAAGGAATATGTATGTATGTAGGAATATGTAAAGGAAATTACAAACATCCTACTTTTAGCATACGTCTTTTAATTCACGGAATAAGCGCCCGCATTCGTAAAACATACAATAGGGAACATTCACGTATTTTTTTTTTTGACGTAAATTAATCATTTACCTCTCTATATCGTAGAAAAAAATATTAATAGGCTTGAAAAGATTCTAGTTTTTTTTCAAAGTGAAAATTAAAACATTGAGTAAATTAGACCCGTTTAAACACCGCCATTTTGCGCGCGCTTTGCGTGACGTCAAATGATACATCCAGTGAATGTTTACTATGAACTTTTTAGCAATTTCATAGATATTTTAAGTTTTAATTGCTTTACAAGTCATGGAAGAAGATAAAAATCATCTTACGAGTATTGTATAGTACCGGAGTGCAAAAATAGTATTAGAAAAACACCCGACAAAGTGTTTTTTGTATTCCAAGAGATGCGAAAATACAAAAACAATGGTGTACGGTAATTAAAAGGGATAATATATGTCCTAAATCGTGTTTATATGGTTGTGAAGATCAATTTAACGTAAGTATACTTTATTTATAATAAGGGTAACACTTTCCAATTGAATTGTCAGAATAGAAGGGAGAGGGGGATAGGGAGAAAAGAGGGGTCGAAGCCCTATCCCCTGACACCATTTTTATTGTGAGAAAATGTTTAGTTTTGGAGATATTTCGATTTGAAGTTTCGTAAAAACTAACCTAAAATGTAAGTAATTAAGACTTCTGTGACGTCTCCGGCGCTTCAGGATGGGCAGCCCCTTCACCCTTGCGTAACACTGAACTGAAACCCAAGCTCGCCTTCGCCACTTCGGCTTGTTGGTCGCCTTCGGCGACCAGCCTCAGTAGCTACGGCTCGATTGGGTTTCAACTCAGTGTTACGGCGGGTGGGGGCTGCCCTCCTTCCGCGCCTCCGGATTTACAAAAACACTCTAGGGGTAGGACAGACAAGACTACGTGGAGTCGGAGTTAACAGAGTCAGTTTTGCCAAAAAAAGTAATATAAATATTAATTATTTCAAAAAGCATTTTAAATCACAAACGTCATATGTCAAGTTGCCGCCATTTAACATTAGGGAATTTAAAACAACAAAGTTGTTATGAATTGTTTTTTCTTGTTAAATTAAAATGAAAAAATGATAATATCATATAAATAATTGATAAACATATTGCATAGATGTGAAGTGTTCTTGTGTTAAACATTGTGTTTTTGTGCTAATATTGGTGAAAACACGGTAAGTTTATTTCACACAAAAAAACAAATAAAAAAGAAACTACGCATTTTCTCAGGCTGGGAATAGTATTAAAAGAAAGGGGAGACCAACCCCTTTCAAATGATACCATTTTCAAACCAAAACTCTTACAACTCAAATGGAAAGGCTAACCATAATAAGTTTAATCTAATAGTTTAAATTTATAGTAAGTATTAAACATTAGAAAATTTGAGTTTAAAATTAACCTAACCTATCTTACAAATTTCAGTATAACTTTCTATAAAAACCGTAATCTTTTTTTGTTTTACGCAATTTTTATGGTCTGTCGATTTATTTCAGGTTAAGGAAGATACAGCAAATTGTATTGAATATAATATGTGTAACGAAACAACAAGGAGAAAGATGTAATCTAAGTTTGAAGAATGGAGTTGTTCCTTATATATTTTTGTGGCAAAAACAACAGCTGATAGAATGAGAATGTGCATAGTCAAAAGGCAAAGATTGACATCGGTTAATGAAGCCTTTTAAGAGTTAGCTATCAAAAGTAGTGTTTAAAAAAATTGGTGACCTTTACGAAGAAGTGATATAGGTAGTAAGTCCTAGTACTGCCCATACAAATGTCTGTGATATTAATCAGCCAAGACTTACTTCTTCTCCTATTGAATGTGATGATCATAAGGCAGAGCCTTGCTTTTCGCATATTAAAGATAAATTACCAAGTGACTAAGCTGTGCAAGTTAATATTAAACCGAAGTATGGAAGTAAAGGTGTCAATGTAAATATACCTGCTGAAAAACAAAATGTAGCATTGTCACCATTTCCTCATTTAACACACAACAGTTTTAAAAGTAAAACTATCTGTTTTAAAAAGAAAATTGTTTACTGAAAACACAGCTGATAATACTTCTATAGCATCTTATATCTTCTATATCTGCTGATTATCAACCAAGTTATTTATCTGAGTCAAGTGAAGTGAAAAATGATTCAGAGGCAGAAACATTTTAAAAATGTATTGTGTAGTAGCATGCTAACTGCTATTCAAAAAGAGTTTGTAGGTATTTGTTTTGTTAGAGTTGTTTGAGTATTTAAAAAATGTTTTTAAGATTACCTAAACAATTGTATCATTTAATAAAACCTTTAAGCACGAAAATATAGGTTTAAATTATTTATTTTTCTCAGTCACACTGATACCACAGTATGAACTTAAACGCCGATATATTGAATGGTGTGTCAAATGACGTCACATTTCCTTTCGACCAATGGTGGCGCGTTTTGGAATTTTGAATTTCGCTCCCTAAAGTTACACTTTTCATAAATTATTTTATGGCCTTAAATGATTAGTAAATTAAAAAAAAATGATTTTATTATAATAAGATGATAAAAAGTAATCGAAAAAAAAATATTTGAGACCATTTAATTTTTTTTGCATGTTCCCTATTAGATAATGTTTGAATACACGCATCAACGTTACTCGCATGAACTGAATCAGTATTAGTACTCAGTACCGACAGTGCGAGTAACGAAATGGATTCGTGAGTAACGTTTCGTTACTCGGTACTAGGTGGCGCACTCGTTACTGAGTACCGAATACATACGGTTTGTTTCAGCTCTAGCTCTTTGATACAAAAGTCAACAACAATAGAAATGTTTTATCTACTTTATTAATAATACCTGAAATAAAGTTGTTAATAATATTCTTAAAAAAAACAATGTACATGGACCCATGGGCGTACCGAGGGGGGGGGGGCAGCTACACCATTCCCCCCCTCCCTCCCCCCTGGACATCATATACCTCTCTACTACCTTCTATAATCTATTGGAAATTAGTCGGGGACGAGGAAAGTGGCTTTTCAGTTGCTATAGATCTATGTATTACAAACAAATACAATTCTTTAGTAAAACTTTTAGCAAACACTTTAAAGTCTAAATTTTTCATTAGAAGCGAGATTCGACAAAGACAAATCACTAGCGTTTGCTCTTTCATTGTTAACCGTGCTCAGAAAATTAAAATTATAGCTCCAAAATATATTAAAGAAATCTGGTTTGCCCTCCCCTAGCACAGAAGCTACGCCCATGCATGGACCGTTAGTGGCAACGTGTGTTTATTGTGAGCCTTTCAACTATTGATAATTATCTACTAAAATAACAAGTAGGCTTAGTGTTTTTTATGGCTTTCACGAGTAGGTACCTACTACACATTGAAATAAAATTAATTTTACGGATTAAAATAGCGTAGAATGAATAAAATTTTAAATTTACATTTTAAACACCTCCATCTCGTTTTACCATGAACACGATTGCTGCAAAGCATTCGAGACGTCGGGTTAGATTTAAAATGAAGTTTAAATTAAACGTATTCATTATCTTAAGCTTATTATAAAACTAAAGAATATGCAACATGTGCTTATAGCACTCAACATTTATTCAGAATTTAGGATGACTAATGTGTTTTATGTAGTGGAAGGCCAGGGTGACATAAAATCCAAAAATATGAATAGTAGGGCATAGTTAATATCTTTAGCTGTAATTTGTACTTATATTTAAAACAAATTTTCCTGACTTTCTCTTCTTTCAATAATAATAGAAATATTAAGACAAGCAGTAAGAACTTTGACTTTTTTTTCTTTTAATATTTGTTTATAGTCAAATACTGAAAATCTTTAAATATAAATGAATCAAATATAAATGAAGTACTGGTCCGGATTGGATACCTGCTACATTTAGCAAAAAAATATATGTTTTTTTTTCCAACTATGCAGACTTGTACAATACCTTTTCAATGGGAAAGCACATTTGGTCCTATCTACCTATTTTTAAAAGGAGTTATAAATATAACATAATATATTATTACCTAATGTAGGTATATTTCAAAAATTCATCTTCAGTCCATAATTATCATACGGCCTATTAAAAAACCAATAATTATTACCCAGCATCATGAATTTATTAAAGGAATATCAGTGTAATCTTATCTTTTATTTTGTGAAATTGATGGCATTTATTTGGACATCATCATCTGGGTTTCTCTTGAATCCTATCTTGTACCCTTATACGTCAGATTATTCCTCCGAACTCGGAAGTCATCCCGTAAAGGTGCTGTAAGACTAGTAAGCTTACAAAGGTAGTTTTCCAATTACAGGCACTAGAGCGCATTATGCGGCATATTGCTTAACGTTGAATGTTTCAACGACAGCAACGCTTCGCACAATCGAGCACTCTTGAGTTGGCATCGATTGCACGTATCATGCGAAAACATTACTTTTAAGAGTGCTCGATTGTGCGAAGCGTTGCTTTCGTTGAAACATTCAACGTTAAGCATTATGCCGCATAATGCGACTAGAGCGCTGTAATTGGAAAACTACCAAGGCTATCTATAAGCTATAAGTTCCGGCGGTGCAGGTACTTTTACTTTCCTTACAATTTCTTGCACTTTCAACATCAATCCTCTCAGAATGTCAGAGAGGCTAACTAGCAGTTTAAGATGGTGCCAGAGTCGTAAGACATTCGTTTACTGACAAGCGGTCAGGCCGCAAGCCTACTCTACAGTCTACACCATAGAATAAGGAAATAGATAGTAAGTATAAGGAAATAGAGAGCGCTCTTCGACGATTTATATGCGGAAATTTTGAAGCAGTGACCTCTGTAAATTAAATCCGAATCAATCCATTGAAGCACATAAATTTGCTAGAAAATATTTTTATTTATTTCATTTATTTTTTTAATGTTTTTGTGTAAATTATAAATTTTCAAATTGTATAAGTACAAAAACATTTAAAAAAATAAACTATTACGTTGATTTTAGAATAAGTATTTAAAATGAAACAAGTTGTTACATTTATTTTTTATTTTTATAATGTTTATGTTTATTATAATACATTCGTGCTGCAATTTTATAATCATCATCACCATTCTCATAATTAATTTTTCCACTTAAAATACGGTTAATCGATCTGCACCAACTATATATTATAACGCTTATGCAGTGGCGTAGCGTGAGTGTCGGCTGCCCGGGGCGGAAGACAATTTTGCCGCCCTCTTATTTAGGTATTTTATTTTAATGTATACTATGCATTACATACATTAATTATAGAGAACTTTTCGGAGAGAACAGTCATCACTATTTTGCATTATACAGGCTAGATTTTAAATAAAAAACAGTTTATCTAAGTTTTACAATCACGTTTATTAATACAAAAATTCTTTTACTTTAACCAATTAGATACATTGATTTAACTTAGGTACCTATCACTTAAGATTAGGTACACCTTGAGGATCGACAAGATTAAATAAAATCAATTTTTATTTAGAACTAGAACGATACTATTATATAACATTTTTATTTTTATTGAAAAGTAATATGAGTATTTCTTAAAAAAACAAAACAAAACTTCCGTCTTTAATTAAAAATTTATACGTCTACTTTTTTTAAGAGCAAAGTCTTTTATTGCACCGTCAATGTCTATCGCATCACACACCTCTTGCTCAATAGACAAAATAGCCAAATTAGTTAGTCTTAGAGTAGTCATTGTCGATCTTAAATAATTTTTAATCAATTTCAATTTTGAAAAACTTCTCTCACAGCTGGCATTGCTTATAGCAACTGTGAAAAATATTCGGAACATTATTAGAATATTGGGCAGAGTATCTTCCAGCTTGGATTTAACAATAAATTTAAATAACTCAAGTGAGTCTGCATTAATCAATTCATTTTCGTTGCCTGTAGCAACAACGAAAGTCCGCAGTCGAAGTCTTTCCAGCTTGAAATCCTGCTCGTCAATTTCGTCAGATGCGTAGTCTAGATTACATTCAGTGTTGTCTGGATCTAATAATATAGCCGGTGTTAGATAAGCAAACTTATCCGTTAAATTCTGTAGCTGTTGAAAACGCTCACGAATTTCTACAATAACTCTATCTAACGAAGAAAACAGCTTTCGTCTCAACTCATTTTCACAAGACAAGTTAGCATTTCTAGTTCCGTCATCAAAAATATGCTTTCTTGTTATGCGCCTCCGAGGTTTTATGGAAATTCCAAGTTCTTCACACATATTTTTTGCATAACCTACAGCGCCATTTGCCCATTCCTCTCTTTTCTCTGTCAATATCATCTGCAAAGCATTTACTTTCTGAGCGCACAATCTTATGTCAAGTCCCCTTGTTTGTAAATATTTTTGTGCATCATTCACTTCATGTAGCACCGGTTGCCACAGGCCCAAAAAACAAAGAAAGGAAAATGACTGCATCGAAACTAGTAAAGTACCTGCATCTGTCCTAGTGTTTAAGCTTTCACCTGCCTCCGTCAGTTCTTCCAAAGTGACGAGAATATCTTTGTAATGATGCCATGTCACATTTACGGCATCGCCTCTTGCACTCCACCGCGTGTCTTGAACCCTTTTTAAGCTTTTGCCTGTAGCTGTTATCAGAACTTCCCAACGATGTGTCGATGAGGAAAAAAAAGAATAGCAACGTTCTAAAGTGCCGAAAAAAGTTAGTGAATCCACCTCAACTGAGGCAGCGTGTAAACAAACTAGGTTTAACGAATGATTTGAGCAAGGTACGAATTCAGCTTTAGGGTTTATTTCTCGAATTCTTTGCTGAACTCCTGAATACTTTCCAGCCATAACAGCAGCATTATCATATGCTTGGCCTCTACAGTTGCTTATATCTAGGCCATCAGCTTGAATTTTGTCCAAAATCATCTTTGAAATTCCTTCAGCAGTTTTGTCTTTAGTTTCAATGAAATCTATAAAAGATTCCATTACTTTTACTTCCTGATTTTCAATTACTACGTATCTTAATACCTGACTTGTTTGATCTTTATGAGAAAGATCTGGAGTGCTGTCGAATATAATTGAATAATACTTAGCCTTTTTTATTTGTCCGATGATATGTTGGCGAACTTTATTTCCCAAAATGGCAATAAATTCGTTTTGTATTTGTGGTGACATGTAAGTGATTGAAATTTTGCCAGATATTTTAGACCTTACAAGATGTTCACGAAGTACAGGATCGTATTTTGCAATTAAATTAACCAATTCAAAAAAGTTTTCTCTATTGGTGTCGGTGTCGTTTTCTATATGTCCACGTAAAGCCAAATTTTGTTTGGCAAGGAATCTTATAATATCAAACATTCTGATAAGAATTTCCTGCCATTTCTTTATTTCTTTTGCCACTATGTCTTGCTCTTTTTTGTCAATAGTCTGTAATTTTTGAAGTCTGCTCTCCAACTCCTTCCATTTGCAATAATTTTGGATGTGTAGTGCACTTGATTCGTGACTTGAAACCTTAGGATTTAATTTCCACCAAGTATTAAATCCATCAGATGAGCAAAATTTAGATCCATTCGGTACTTACGTTCTTAAATAAACGACAACAAAAGCAAAATAATGATGCTTTAGCTGGAGAATAAGCCATCCAAGTACGTAAAACTTTTTCGCCGTTAGTCAATGTACGATAAAACCAATCCTTAGTAAGCCTTCTTGTCTCTCCTTTTGATTTTAAAGAGCACGAATCTGAGCGTGTTACTGTTGACATTTCAGCGAAATTAGTATCAATATGCTGAACAATTTCCTGTCCTTGCTGAATGAGATGCAATCGAATATTGTCGTCTATGTGTTCAGGCCATTTTCCAATATCGTCGAAATTTTCCTTTCGCCTTTGGTACTGAATAGCAGACAATGATGATGTTGTATCAATCTCTGTTTCGGAACTATGCATGTCCATGTCTGAACATACAGATGGAGACACTAATGCAGTGGATGTTGTTGGAATTTGATCTTTAGGAACAATGTCAAGTTCTTGTATTTTTTCAGCTTGTTCTGGGTTTAAAGGCCCAGTTGTCTGTGATTAATTTAAGCCTAACGAGGACGTCAGGACGTGACGTGTCAGGAACAACACTTTTCACATATTTAAGTAAAGCTCCTTCATTTGCTCTAATATTTTCCAACTTAGCTCTTCTCTTATTACGGTAAGAAGCCCCACTTTCTTTTACTCTTTTCATTTTTGATGCTAAAATCAAAAAAATATTAAATGAGAAAAGTACAAGTTAGTGTTGTAAACAAAATTATCGAACATTTCAAAAGAAGTACCTAGGATATTAAAAAAAAACCTTGCTTTACTGAAATTTTCCGTTTTTAGGGTTTTGTACCCAAAAGGAAAAAAATTGAGCCTTTATCTATCTTTACTTTTATTAAATCATTTCATTGACCGTCTGTCTGTCAAGACCTTTTTTCATAGGAACGAGTACTTACTTACACATATTAAATTGAAATTTATATCACAGTTTCCGATCAAGATCCCTTTGAAATGTGAAAATACTTTTATGCACTTCGGCGTTTCTTTTTTATTTTAATAAATTAAAGTTTGAAGTTTGAACAACATATCAGATAGTCCAACATACAATTAGATAAATATAATATTTAATACTCACTCAGTTGAAAGTTGTTCAATAATTTCACAACCACTACACGCACTTATTTGCACAAAAATCACAATTTGGAAAGCGTAACATAATTAAAATACGAGACAATGTGAATTGGACAACTGACGATCCATCAATAAAACTTTCTTTGAATTGTCAAACTTTGTCAAAGCACGTAATTCCCCGTACCTTAAAGGGGCTTTCTCGTACGTGTGATAAACTATATTGAACTTAATATATATGTAATGGAAGTCATTCTCGCTGATTGTTAGTCATAAACGGGGAATTCCCACAAGTCAGTATAGACGTTGTTGCCAGTCGCTACAAAATATCATTCAAAGAAAAGGAATTCCCCGAATTCGTCACAAAATAAGTAATGAAAAATTCCGTGCTCCTTTCAATCGGTCCAAATTTGTAGTTACGATAAAAATATATATTTTTTATTTATTGTTAAATTTTGCCGCCCCCTATAAAGTGCCGCCCGGGGCGGGACGCCCCCCCGCCCCCACTACGCTACGCCACTGCGCTTATGGTTATATCGAAAAAGTAATCTTTACATTTTTTTTGCATGTTTTTGGCATTTGAAAGGAACTTTTACTAAAACATCTGCAACCGATTTTATTTTGTTTTTTACATTTTTGTTTGGGATGTCTCTCTTTAAAAATGATTCAGTAATATTCTGAATGTCATGGAAACAATTTTCAATAGCTTGATTTGGATACCAAAAATAATTACTTTTATTATATTCTTTAACTTTTATATAACTATTATTGATTGAGTGGTCGTTATTTGAGTCAATCAAGTTAAGTCGACATTCTTTACAAGATTTACAATTTTTTATAAAACATTTCGTCACTACCCAACCACATACATAATTCCTTTGCCCCATTTCATTTTTAAGATAAAAATTGGTTGTTACATTATTGCTTAAAGAAATATTATCTTCTTCCATGAGAATATCAGAAGCATCAGTAGGGTCAGTTTTTGTATTTAATTCATTGCCGTCGTTTTCACAATTAGAATTTTTAGAATGTGGTAGGTTATAATTACATAACAATAAAGCTTTAAATGATCCATCGAAACCAACTGTGTTAGGATAATTATTTCTCGCTCCATAGCTTCTGATATTCGCAAAGAAATTTTCTACCGGATCTTGATTAAAGTTACGACCTAACACAGCGTCATAACCATAGTTATTAAATAATCTTTTGCAAATTGCTTCCATGCCATTAATAGTTTTAATAAAGTTTGATACAGATGTTACAGATGTTTCGATTAAACATATTTTATTTCCAGTAACTTTTTTTTAATGAATTTTATTGTCTTTAATATTTCTTTTGCCTTTTGCCGTAGCTGGTGATGTGGAGAGTGTCTTCTTATGGGCCCTTTATAAATTACCATTTAGGTTGTCAAATAAATTATCTAATAATAATGTTATGTCTATTAAACCTTGACACTCTTTAGGCACATTACCCCTTGCAACCAAATGATCAGTTACTACTGCAACACTATGGCTAAAAATCTGGGTAGCACTCTTGACCTTCATTTTATTAATTTTCTCATGTGTTATATGCTCTTCTGTTATTTTATGTAATAAACGAAGTTCTCCACATGCTTTATCCGCTGTATACACCTGTTGGTAATACTCCCACTTCACCATTTTATGTTCTCTATTTGAACTATATGTCATGTCCTTATTTAATAAATTATTTCTTATTCCTTTTAATAAATGGGGAATATCATATAATGGAATTATTTCTTGCCCATTTACGGTAAACATATTGTGCCGCCACTCTTTGCCATGTCTCAGAAATGTTTGTCTTGTGTCATTTATTAATTCAGTAACAGCAGCAACATTAACGGTGCTTTGATCACATACAGAGTTGATAATAATTAGTCCACTTTTTTGGACTTCTGTTATTACTAATTTAATTAAGTTTTTCAATTCTATTTTTTTAAGTCCACATGTGAAATAGTATGCGACTGGTTGTTTAAAATTTCTTTTGATGCCTTTTATCATGAAGACAAGGGCGTAGTCGGCAAATTTGTTTCCGCGGCAAGTTGTGAATCCTTCTAATCGGTCATTCGATTTGTTATAAAATATTTGAGGAGTCAAAGACATTTCGTCAAATATAAGACTGCATAATCTTTCTGAAATATCTTTTTCTAACACAGTCTCTTTTATCTTTTTGAATAGAATAGGATTAATTCTGGCACATATTTTGATATTACCAAGGAGTTGTTTCATTGCTTTGGATGATGGTAATGTAAAGTATTTGTACAACAGTGCATAGGTTTTTGGGCTTTTTTTGTACAAAGACAATGCAAGAATTTTCTCTTCTAAAGAGAAACGTCTACCTTTTGGTTTTTTCATGTCTTGCAATTACATATGCACAAACAATTGTGCAGATGTTCTCATATTCGCGATAACTTTCAAAAGTGCTCTGTCTTCAGACATTTTTTTTGCATTGTCTAGCCTCAACTTATAGGATGAGGCCCTCTTCTTTAGGCGGTTAACTTCAGTTTGCAAATATTTAAGTTGGCTTGAAAAGATTGATTGATGTTTGGAACCTACAAAATAAATATAATTTATAGCAACTATCATGGCATCTACTTAAAATGTACTTCTAAGAAGTTTTGATTATAAAATAAAGAATTCTAAGAATTGTTTACCTTTTCTCAAAAAAAAATTTGATGGTCTAGAGGCTTTGCAGTAATTATGGCTATTTAACACAGCAGCAACAGTGTTTTCTGAAACAAATAAAAACAAAATCAGAATCCTGCAAGAATTAAATAGTTTTTAAATTTTCACTAAAATATACACATTTCATGAATAAGGAGGATATTTTACCTGAATTTTTAGGAATTGAAAAAGAAGTATGACTTGATCCACTATGTCCTTGCTCTAATATACAGCATGCCAATTGTTCTGAAATTAAAATAATATTGAGATTATACAAATACACTAACTATATAACTTATGTAGATAAATTTGAATCCAACTATTACATACTAGTACATTATCAGATTTTAAAGAAAAACATTAACAATAAACCGCCTGGTTGGTCGAGTGGTTATCGCAGACGCCTAACGTGTCACGGCGCAATGGGGCTCGGGTTCGATTCCCAGCAGAAACAGGCATTTATGGGATGAGCATAGATGTCTGTGTTTCTGGGTTTGGTCGTTCATTAAATATATCCTCAGTATTTATATGTGTATTTGCACCTTCAACTTTTTAAAATATATATTTTATTTTTTTAGATAATGTTGACAATATCTAAACGTTTCTTTTTGGGATCACCATGGGCAAATATAATTGTAAGCAAAAAATTAAAGTTCAATTCAATTCAAATTCAACTTTAAAGTTAAATATCTCAAAAAATAAGAAGTATGAATAAATAATTATATAATATAATTATATAATATTGAGAGATGGAATAGCCAAGATACTGGGGCGATTATTCCGTGTTTGGTGTTCATCCAAAAAATGAATGTCACAAACTAATTTCTTTTGGTAATTCATAAAAAATTCATAGTCAGATGCCCATTCAAGTCTTCCTCCAACAAGATTGACCCAAGCCTTAAACCGCTCAGGGAATCTTTTAGGATTTGGAAAACAATACCTAGACACACCTGAAAATAATAAATCAAGTATTATTTATTACTAATAAAGGTTACAAGTATAATATTATGTTTTTGGTTTGCTTAATTTGTTTAATATTATGGTTTTATTTCTCTAAATACAATTCAAATTTCATAAAATTAGGAAATGACCCTGTAATTAGATTAGAGATTAATATACTATCTATAATAATATTTTTGGAGTGTGTACTTTTTAAATTATTACAAGTTTTAGTAAATCATTCATTGACTAACAACTCAATGTTCCCAATAACTCAATGTTAATAAAATTACTTATAATATTATTATGTTACTGAACTTTAATACAGTTTTTCAATTTAAATTATATTATTCAGATATATACTTTTAAGAAGCCAGCAATTTTTTTTATTGTAGACTAAATTTTCAGTGCATGCTCACAAGTAAATTTACTTATTTATTTGTAATTTGTGTAAATATCTAATTTTATTAAAATATTAACCGCTATATAATAAATTTATTCGCTACTATCAATTATTATTTAAAATTGCGACATATGGTCCAAAATATTGAACGCTATATAATAATTTTATTCGCTCCTATCAATTAATATTTAAAATTGCGACATATGGTCCAATATATTGAACGCTATATAATAATTTGAATAAAGTATAAGTTAAAGGTAATAATAATGCAATTACCACTAGGCGCACATCCAAAAGAGCAGAACTTAGGCATTATTAAGTAAAATAGTTTGTTCAAACAGTCACAAAAACACAAAAACAGCGTCCTTTCGCAATATTGTAACACTATTTCAGCGCGAATTTAGAAAAGCGGAGGAGCAAAAGAAGCTCGACTCAACGCACTTGCTATAAGATTCACAAATCACAGCCAAAATAGAAATTAAAAAATTGGAACCATCTACAAACTTGCACAAGTACAGAGCTCAGAGTAGCCACAATTTAGATTTTTAACGGTTGCGTAAAATATTAAGTTATATTCATGTGGCGACATCTATCGAGTAAAAGCAATACCTAAAATCGTAATGTTTCTGGATTTTGGGCACAGATGCCGCTTATTTTGGAGAAATCCTTGTACTAGGTAACTGTCCTCCCCCTGGTTTACAGTTTACACTCTCCACACAGTCATGTGACGGTGTGACGCTTCATTTTTTATATGGTAAGACAGTTATAAATTCTGATCATTATAAAGATGAATTCCCCTGTACAAAAATATTTACTTGGTTATCAGTAGTCAAATTTTTTGAACTATTATTTTGTGTTTTAAACACTACCTATATTATGCAAGTCACTTTGTACATAAAATATTTTAAATATTTTCGGAACGTACATTATTTTTATGATATATATGTGACAGACAAACAATATAAAGGATTTACAAAAAAAAATTATTACATCTTAAAATATCCTCTTTGGTCGCGGGTCGTATCGCTATTAGTATTGATAATAATGCTCTACAAAACTGCAATTATTCTGATTTCTATTATCTGTAATAAGTACGTGCTTTAAATAGTCTTAATTAAAACGGAGAATGGGTGAGAAAAATCACTTTGCCTGAAATGAGTGAAATACGTACATTAAAAATGCAGCACAATTAGCTGCATGGTCTCTGATCTTTGCCTTTTCTGAAATGTTAGATGTAGAATTGAAAATTGAACATCGTGTCTGTTTTTGATTGGTCCAAGAAACTAATTGTATGTTATTGTATGATGCAATGGTAGGGACTTCCCTTATATTTCAAAATATAGGCCTGCTCTAAATGACACGACATTATAATACATAAATTATCAATTACGATATATATCTAGCTTTAGTATATATATTTTTATATGGTTATGGACACTCGCTGATGAATATTGGTTTTATTATTCTTTTTATAGTTTAGAGAAAGTGTGTTAACCTTTAAGAAAATTTTGGCTATAAAAATATATATAAAATATTGATGATAGAATTCTGAGAGATAGATACTCTTTTCATTCTTATTGAGCATATTTCATTTTTTATAAAAATTCAAAATATCTTTATTCAAGTAGGCATTTACATGCACTTTTGAATCGTCAATTATTACATTAAAAAGGTCAGTATTGTCCGTCAGTGAGTTAGCTACCAAGAACTCGAAATGCTACTCGACTAAAAGCTGGCCAGAAACTTAACTGTATCAATAGCTTTTTTGAAATCAAATTTAACAATGTTCGAGTATACATTATAACATCAAATAAGACAACAACCCAATTTCCACACATTTTAATCAACCAAAAACTCTTGAATATGATAATAATAGACATAATAATCATAATAGTCCGTATGACAGTTGTTAGTGTTGCCTTAATATTTCTGCAAGTGCATATCTGCAAGTGTATAGAACCCTTAAGCATATCTGACATGTTTGATGTTATCAAATTCAAAATATACAAATTGTAGTTTACTAAGTGGCAAGTGCAGTGCATTCTAGAAATTGCAGAAGTTTGTAAGGAGCAGTTCCCAGCTACATATTTAAAATTAAAATTTAATTATTTCTTAAATGTAGTGCTGTGATTAACTGTGTTGAATAATATTTAAACGGTTAGTATGTTAGAATTCTGATAAACAATTGAGAATTCAAATATTTGTTATTTCTATTATAAGATTGGTAACAAAATTTTAGTTAAAATAAAAATTAAAAAAACCTAATATTCTTATGTTATTTTGTAGTTGGGTTGACGTTTCCGCTATCCTTTATTTTCAGGATTAGTTAAATAGTAATTATTGTGAAATTTCATGTTATATATCTAAATTGTATTGAAGATACCAAGTAGCCCTAAACATAACGAAGTAAATTCCTCCAGTATCATAAATGTTACTTTAATATTGTTAAATCCCGAAAAATTAAGGTCCAAGAGATTTTTTTTTAAGTTATTAAGTTTTTATCTTTTCAAGGGTTTATGCTAGGAATAATATATAATAATAATGAATACATATGTAGTTCCCATTTGTACTTATGGTTGTTCATTCGATTTTATTTCAGTTTTATGACACATGTAAATTCTTATAACTTGAATTGCAGCTTTAAAGGATTTTAACTAAAGTTTCATTAGTGAGTGAACACTCAACACCTGCAAGCAATAAATTCCTACAAACCTTTTGTTTTGCACGTTCATTCAAAATGGCAGCTGATAAAGATTGTACAAACTCTTCTCTAAGTTACTTTAATATTCATGAATCATCCCTTTCAAATATAAGATACTATTCAAGCAAGTTATTTTAAAGAGAATAGTGTTACATTGCTTCATATATAAAATATTTACCGTCACAGGAACTTTTAAAATTAGCATGATGCAACAACCAGCTAACTTTGTTAATCTTATAAATAATAAACTGGGTTCTTAAAAAAGGTCTTTAAAAGGTTTATTACTTCTTATCTTTAATGCTCTGTCAGGATGTTAAATTATAAACAATCAGAATTTTCAAATTCATGAAGTATGAGACAGTTGATTATGCCAATAAAGGCCTGGTTAGGAAGCAAAGTAATTGAAGTATCTAAGTTTACTCTTATATTGGAGCCAAACTGCAGTTTTGTTTTGCCAAAGAAATGGTCAACCTAAAACCGTTTTCACTGAAGTACAATATCTTTAGCTGAGATGTGATTGATTTTAAAAATCTTTTGAGGCAACTCCTAATTGGACCATAATAAAAATTATCACTCTTTAAATAAATTTATCATTTATATATATATATATATTTTGCTTATGCTTAAGCTTTTTTTCATATTTTGATAAATGTGCACATCAATAGATGGACAACTCGGAGGATTTCTTAATACCAAGATTATATCAATCACAATTGGAAGAAGTGGCCTTTAGTAAAAACACAATAATTTATCTTCCAACAGGTGAGATAATGGTATAGCATTTAAATCTGTTAAAGAAGTATAATTATGAATGTTTTATTTGTGCCTAATACTTTTTTAATTACATATTCTATAGGTTCTGGAAAAACATTAATTGCAATCAGATTAATTAAAAGACTGAGAAACACATTGCAAAAGCCATGGGGAGAAGGGGGAAAACGGTGTTTCTTTCTAGTTAACAATGTTCCATTAGTGAACCAGCAGGTAATTTCAAAAAAATGGTGATTTGTAAAACCCTTGTCACCCTTCTTAAAAGCAACAAACAATAATTCACTAATAATCTTATTAGTAGGATATTTATCATTTCTTGAATGACCATTTAACAAAGAATAATTTTCAGAAAAAAGTCATAGAACAGTTATGCCCTGTCTCTGGAGTAGGTGGCTACAGCGGTGAGGATAATGTAGACTTTTGGGATAAAGCTAAGTGGGACTCCGAGGTCTGTAAATATCAGGTGAGGGTATTGGATAAACAATTTTCTTTTTATTAAACTAATAAGAGAAAATTTCAAAAAAAATTCAAGATAAATATTATAAATAAATGATTTTTTTTAACAACTTATTGCATTTGGTTAGATTAGGAACTACAGACTATAAACTAAACTATATATAAACTAGAGATAATTATCTGGTATAATAATCAAGTTATACTTTGTTCCAAGTTTTATTGTTTTTTTTATTTCTTTATCTGCCTTTTCAAGTTATAGTAATGATTTGTGCTCAATGAACCTACAAACACACAAATTTTCACTTATTTAGGTTTATACTATCAATATCGCATAAGAACCTTTCACCATCACCAATAAAAGCTCAATATCTTGGAGACGATTGCTTTTATTTCGACCAAACAAAGCTGAGAACCAGCTTCACGGATCACGCTTTCGATAAAAAAAAATTGCAATTAAATCCGATCACTCGTTTGGGTTGCTACGAGGCCACAGACAAACACGCAGATACACACGTCAAACTTATATCACCCCTCTTTTTGAGTTGGGGATTAAAAATACCTTTACGAAGGATAACAATAATATTATTATATACTTTATGAAGTCGTTGCCTTAAGGGACCGCTAAATTAAGCAAGATATCAATAATAATCTGGGGTTTTTAAAATTATAATGTATTATTTGTAAATTGCAATTCTATGACACAATATCCTTTTTTAATATCCGTCTCGAAAACAAAAGAGGAACGTAAGGAGAATGCTATATTCATCTATGCGGTTAGTTATTTTACTGAAGTGACACGGCAATAAGTTATCTTACTGAAGAGATTCTCGAAGTCTCAAATCTTGAAAACCAATTCGTTTCAAAAGAGATCTTGTAGATTGGAGTTCCATTATCAGAAGTTAGAAGATCAACATGGATTCAATTATAATAGAGCAAAATTATTACAAAATTTGATTATTATACTATTAGTTCAAGGAAGTTTGGCGCAGTCAACGTATTCGATTAAATAAAACTAAATTAAATACACTACAACTATTATTCAAAATTTAGACGCCTTCGATAAATATATTTTACTTAAGTAGGTAAAATTTGCTCCTAATTTAGTAAAAATAAGTGAGAATATTCAATATATACCGTAGCTCAAATAAACATATACGGTAGCTCAATTGGTAGAGGTAGAGTTTCCCAGAGGTCACGGGTTTGAATCCCTGCCTGTATCGGTTTATTTTTCATTATATATTTATATACATTTAAATAAGCTTAACATGGCTATACAAGTTTATAGATATTTTCAAACATGAATTTCGGTAGTGTCATCTTTTCAATGTATCTAGTGGCATCTTTTAAATCTATACTGCAAAGCTAGAAACATTGGTTAGGATTTTCGAAAGAAACCTAATAGATTTCACCACCGTCCCGGTAAAACGGTCACATATAGAATGCTTAATTCACCGAGACGCATAGCGAACGATAGCTCAATTGGTTGGGCGACGGGACGGTTTCCCAGAGGGTGCGGCTTCGAATCGTTTTTTTAGGAGACCATTGAATTGTCCGCGCGACGACGCGATCATCATTTTGGAATTAGGTCCCCACCAATCACCCGACTTTGTATACTCTTTTTGAGCCTCGCAATAACGAGATAGGTCAAATAGGTCAGCCCAATGACGCGCGCGAGATTTGAATTAAGAATAAGTTAAGCGAACGGAGCGACCTATAACTAAGAAATGTTTTCAAATATTTAGATGGTGACATACCGTGGGTATGAAGTTATCGCTGCCAGGCTATGTCAAGAATTAGTCCGTATTTACCTAGTATTGTAATGTATTTATATTATCTAAATAATTTAGGTCCTACTTAAAAAAAATATTATTTTATAATTTAGGTCCGGCTTAAAAAAAAATTTAGGTCCTGCTTAAAAAAAACCATGACATTGATGACCATGATGAGTAGGTTTACTTCCTTTTCACAGTATTTCTCTTCTAATAAATTTTTGCTTGATTTATCCATACCAATATTATCAATGCGGAAGTTTGTGTGTCTATCTGTTACGCTTTCACGATATTGAAAATTGACGACTTTGAATTTAATTCGGATTGGAGATAGTAGAAGATCAAACATAGGTATTTTTATTTTTTTTTAATTCCTAAGGCTTTGAAATAGGAAGTTTGTATGAATAAACTAAGGCGCTTAACCTTTTGTGCTGTATTTTGGTATAGATATAGTTAATTGAACATGAGGGTTTTTTATACAATAATATTTATTATCTAAATATATATTTTTTAAATTACCAAAATATATTTATTACCAAAATATATTTATGCATATTTTGCTTCATGTTAAATTGTTTTGTAAAGCTTTTCTACTTTTCAGTAATCCCCATTAATATTATAAAAGAGTGAAGAATGTAAGTTTGTTTGTTCGTCACGTTTTAATCCTGTAATAATAGAAAAACCTTTCGTCCAAAATAACAAAGCCCTCCGCTTTAGGTAAAAACATAGCTTTGAAGCCGCTAAACAAAGTTAGGCTATCATAAACTTTTTAAAACACATTTTTATAATAGGATGGTATATATTTTGAAGTATGAATGAAAAATAATATATTTTCTATCCTAATCGACTCTGCCACTAGGTCTGTATATTCACGTATTTTTACTAAAATAGGAGCAAATTTTACCTACTTAAGTAAAATATATTTATCGAAGGCGTCTAAATTTTGAATAATAGTTGAAGTGTATTTAATTTAGTTTTATTTACTCGAATACGTTGACTGCGCCAAACTTCCTTGAACTAATAGTATAATAATCAGATTTTGTAATAATTTTGCTCTATTATAATTGAATCTATGTTGATCTTCTAACTTCTGATAATGGAACTCCAATCTACAAGATCTTTTTTGAAACGAATTGGTTTTAAAGATTTGAGACTTTGAGAATCTCTTCAGTATGATAATTTATTTGAATGTCTTACAGTAGGTATATTTTGTAACAGAGAAGTGTTTTTGGGTTATAATAAACGAGTTATTAAAAGCTAATTTAAACTACCATATTAGAAAGTAATATGAGATTTAAGTTTTATTGGTCCTAGTTCGTGAGGTAATAGTCCAACGCTTAAGTTCAAGCTTTCAAGTTTTATCTTTAGGGGGTTCGTCACAGAAATTGCCAGCAGTACTAATTATTACCCTGTAACAAGATTTTATTAATCTAGTCTAATGTGTGTGAAAGTCGAGTAAAACTATGACTTGCGTATCTCGAGGTTAAGTTTCCTGAGTATGGTCTTACGGATCTTTAAAATAGATTTGTTGTTGGGTCATTCAACTTCTGACTGCATTTTATTTATAGCCCAAAATCCTTACTCATGCTTTATATGTATAAATGATGGGTTAAGTTAACATCAAGACTGTCCCTTGGGTCAAAGTATGCTTTTAGTCCATGACCTACCTAGACATGAATCTCATTAACGTTTCTGATAAAATCGAAGACGATTCTAAGGATTTAATAAATTTTGTCAATTGTTATGGTAAAATGTGTTAAGAAATATAAAGTCTAGATTAATGTTTGAAAAGATCTATAAATATGTATAGCCATGTTAATAAAAATAATAATAAAGTTTGTTTTCGCAAGTAACGATGCCATGTTGTAGCCGTAGTCTGTCTCATCAGTGCCCAAAAACCCTGAAGACGAATGACCGCGAACATTTCGGTGGCACTGCAATAGCGTGGTAACCTGAATATTACTCTTAGTGCATTATTATATTTCACTCTGATGGCATTTATGGCAGTTTGCGTGTATTTAATCTATAGCACATCACATGCTCATACAGAAATTGCGGAAAAGAACTCTTTTCACCTCTGCACTACACTTGTGAAATCTACGTCAAATCAAATTAGCCCTAACAGTGATTGCTCTTCTTTGTCTATCAATATCATCGACATCTGAGAGATCCTGCCTTTTTATGTGCCCGAGATATTTAGAAGAGGCAGCACTAGAGATGTCATTATTATTGAGGCTCACCGGTGGTACAATATCTGGACCTTTACCGTGACGGAAAACAGCAAGTTTCTTTTTGGTGTTATTATATACCATATTGTGTTCACGAGCATACTGCTCGTAAATGTTAAGCCTTTTTAAGTTGCCGTAGCTAAATTGGTCGAGCGACGAGACGGTTTCCCAGAGGTCGCCGGTTTAAATTCCTGCCCATATCGGTTTATTTTTCATTCTATATCTATATACATTTTAGGTCTAGATTATATAATATTTAAAGTCAAAATCGTATAAACATTATTATTATAATCTTATTCCAGGTGATAGTGATGACGTGTCAGATTCTCAACGACATGCTGACACATCAGTACATTCACCTCAAAGATATAAGTCTTCTGATATTTGACGAGTGCCACCATGGCGTAGAGGACCACCCTATGCGGCTAATCATGAAGCACTTCCAGAACTGCCTCAAGCACGAACAACCCAAAGTGTTGGGTATGTCCTTTAGTTGTTATTTTATTATACTAACATTATTGTATTTATCTAAATAATATTTTTTTTAAACTTTGTTTTTAATAAAGTCCCATAGAGATTAACCACTTAACCTTTTTATTTGTACAAAATATCAAATTAACTGACGAAATGCTTTTACTATTTAGAAGTGGCCAGTAGGACGAGGGTCTTATTGCATTACTTATTGGTCATGTTATTTTACTTAAATGTTACACTGGTCACTGTAATTGTAATTGATTGCGATTACGAATTTAAAAAAGACGATTTTTTTTTATACATACTTTTAAGTAAAAGTAATCAATTTGGTGGAATAGTAAAGGGAATAAATAAATGTTTATGTTTAAATTTAATTCATTAAACTTAAAAGTTTATTTATTTCCTTTAATGTAGTAAACTACAGACAGGAATACATAATCATAAATAACAAGTACAGTCTACTACCTTTAAGTAGTGACTTTATGACAGTATTTACTTACTATTTTCTTGATTGGGACTTTAAAGTTCCGCATGTGTACCTACTAGGCACCATTATAATGTGAGCTATTGAATTCACGCAGTTTTGTACAAATTATCACCTTAACAAAATATACTTTATTTGATGTTCTAAACAACATTTTTTTTAAAATAATTTTTAACGTTTTTTTAATGTCTCGTCCCTAATAGAGAATTTTTTTCATTACCTCTAATATTAAATAATAACTTATTTTCCCATTAAAGAGTTTTATTATTAATCACATAAATTGATGAAATTATTATTATAACGAATGTTAGAGTTAAAATGAGATTTGAAATGTTTGTATTCACTCTGCTTCAGGCATTAATGTACATAAGGCAGTCCTACTGGTTATGGGGTATAAAGGTGTGAGAAATAATAATGATAATTTATTTTTACTAACAATGCCTCATAAATGTTCAGGTTTAACGGCGACCCTGCTTAACAGTAATGTGAAAATCCATAAAGTACCAGAAACCCTTCGGGATTTGGAGACGACGTTTCAGGCAACTATCGCGACCGCGGATAGTATAGGAGAAGTTTCAATGTAAGAATTTAATTACTAATATAAATAATGTTTTCCATCCTGTATAAGACCCTCCATACTGTCCTGAAGTTTTATGGTACAAAGCTGATAATTAAATCGCAATTGCATGTTGCAGAGATGATAATGTTAGGAGAAATGTTTGAAGTCGTGAGTTTAGATAGAATTAGAATTATGTGCGTAGGAGGAAGTACGATAGTGGAGATAGATGTTTTTGAATCTGAACATGTGTAATTATACATACATACATGAGTACATACATACATACATACATACATACATGAGTACATACATACATACATGAGTACATACATACATACATGAGTACATACATACATACATACATACATACATACATACAAAAGTACATACATGTAATGCAGAGCAATGAGGAGCACGTGACGATAGTTGAGAGTATAAATGTAGAAGACTAAGAAAACGCAAGAACAAATAAAGAGCTGTACACTACAACGGAATAACGAGTGACAAATTTGACACACTGCCCATCACAAACAATTGAATAAAAGGATTTTGCGGTGAATTTGGTTACTATCGTTACACTAACGATTCTAACATCTAACCTTTACGGTCTATATATCATCATAACAAAGTAGCAACCATTAAAAACATTTGATTTGAAAACCTCTCATAAACATATTTTTTAACTTATACAAAACATATTTTTTAACTTATATATGATAAAACTAATAATGCACATAAAAATCTTTTTTAAAAACACATTTGTTGTTGCTTTATTTTTGTTTTCTAATATTCTTTCGAAGCATGATGATCGGTAAAATTTGCGGATCAAATCCGACGTAATTAGAATTCAAATTTTTTTTCGCTTTGCCGTCGTCTGATCCATTGTCTAGGTCAGGTATGGGCAACCTTTGACATGTTTTAAGCCAAACTTGAAGATTGCAAATATAATAAATATTTATATTTAATTATTTAAAGTGAAAAATAGTTGTTAACTCCAGTAATAATACAGTTTTGTAGTAATTTATAATGTTTTTATTGTATTTAAATTCGATTTTTCAAAATGTCTTGCGGACCGGACATTGCCCACATGTGGTCTAGTTCATGCGAAGAATAGTGTCTATTTAACATCTATGACCCGACATCTGTTGTCGGGTGCAGATTGGGTTGGAATGTTGTTTTTTATCCTATCCATAACAGTAGGTTTTTTCCTCTCGATACCCGTGACTCGATCCCTTACGAGTGTATTGAATTACGAAATTTTGTTGTCTACTTCCGTATGTTCTTCTTTGTGTAGGATATATAAAATACAATTCCCACAGGTTCTCTACAAATCCCGAGGAATTCATCTACTACTATCGCCAGCCGGTGCAGAGTGAGGCCGCGATAGAGGCCACGACACTACTGAAAATTCTCTTGAAAATGGTACTAAAGTTCCAATTGCCGGAGAACGTTAAGCTACATGATCTGAAACTTAGATCTAATCAGCTTGATATAAGCACTGATCCCAAAAAGGTATGTTGTTCAAGCATCTTCAAGGGTTATGGAGTAACACGTGAAGATCGTTGGGATTTTTTTGAAGTATTATTATATCTCTTGAAATATGACTGAAAGGATAAACAATCAATCATCCGGACTCAAATCTGAAAATATGAAATCAAAAATCAATTTTTGATTAAAAATTATTTTTGATTAAAAATTATTTTTAACAAATCATGTTTTTTTATTATCAATTTCCGTCCGTCCTCAGATTGTGAAGGCGGTGTCCAAAATAGTATACTCGATGATCATGACGCTTGAAGATATGGGCGTGTACGGGGGCGCCTTGGGAGTGCTGGCGAACGTTGTGGCGCTGGAGCGCCGCAAGCGCTGGGCACTCAGCGAGCAAGAGGAACAACTGTACAGCGTCGCCATCACGCACGCCGTCGAGTGAGTGTCGTGTAGGGTGTAAGGTTCGTTAAAGCGCCACAAGCGCTGGGCAGTCAGCGAGCAAGAGGAACAGCTGTGCAGCTACGCTAGCACACAGCCCGTCGAGTGAGTGTCGTGAAGAGTGTAGGGTTCGCCTAGGCCATCCCCCTCCTCCCCCTTCCTAGTGTGACTGCACATATTTTGCAATTTTACACTTAGAAATTATTAAATTAAACAACAGTTTTGTTATAATTTAAATTATTTTGATATACATATAAGCTACATTATTCCCAATCATCTCTTTCTTATTCAAAATAATTTGGGGATATCTCATAAATAGCTCTTAAAATAGCTCATAAAGTCGGGAAAGTAAAAACCGGATTTTGATTTCAGCCTAGGCGAGTAGATATAATATTATATATTTAAATGTAATGCCAGAAAAATCAGGACCACGAGGAGGACCACCTTTTCCCTTGACACACTATGTAGAGCCCCCTACCTGTATTTGTACATATTACGAGTGATTTAATTTATTTATGGCCCCTTACATACTTGTAGCAAAAAAAAGTACTAAATAAAACGAAGAAAAAATATATATGTATTTGTGACATTACAGAATATTGTGTGAAACAGATATCAACCATATCAGAGTTAGCGCCATTCTTGGCCCCTTACATACTTGTAGCAAAAAAAAAACTAAATAAAATGAAGAAAAAATATATATTTCGGACATTACAGAATATTGTGTGAAACAGATATCAACCATTTCAGAGTTCGCGCCATTCTTTTAGAATCGATGAAAAAACACACAGGTTATAAAAAAATTGTTGAGCATTCCTCAGAAAGAGTTATTCAGTTGTTGACCATTTTGAAGGAATATAATCCGGAATATATAAAAAATAATGGTGAGTTTTTAGCATATCCTGTTATATGTCACATCAAAGAAAAATATCTAGTCCATTCAAATAATTCGTGTACTTCTTTCAATAGCACTCAAAGTAAATGAAGCAAAAAATTTATTAAGGGGATTAATTATAACACAGCAGAGGTTCACTTCCAAAATATTATACAACTTATTAAAAGAAGTCATAGAAGTAAATCCGGAGGAATTCGGGTTTCTAAAACACGATTTTATAGTCGGATTCAACGTTTCGCCCAATAGCATATCGAGAGAGAGTTATTATAACAAAAAGATGAGCGAGCAACGCCTTCTCCAATTCAAAAATGGGTGAGTATATTAGATTTTTAATTTAGGGTCTATTTCTTTATTGACATAATATACCTCAATTTGTTTTTACCCGTGACTTCGTCGAAGTTAAATAGTTTCTTTGGACAACACTGTTATTTTTTACATCAAGTACTTGCATGGCATACTTGCATATTTTAGTTGTATGTGAAATGTTAACTGCATGGTAGAACAGTTATTATCTCTCCTGTTTGAAGATTACCGGCTCGTTTCTTATGGTAAAATGATAAGAGCCCTTTTTATTGGTTAAATTCATTTAACATTTAGTATTTCAGTTGATACAATTTAAGAATATTTTGTTTTTTATTTCTATTTTATCCAGTTTTATTGTGACAAAAGATAGTCTACGTCTGTTTTGTAAGAATAGCATAACCAACGCACTCGCATTATTAGTGGGAACTACAGTTTTCGCCCTATGTTGAGGCGTAATGCGCGAAGCCCGTATTCCTATTGATATATCATATTTTCATATTCACATTTCCCGTATTTTTTAAACTATGCATCCATTCAACAAGAAGTAGGTACTTGCTTTAATTAAAAATTCTATTTAGATAACTTAAACCGCTGTACTAACTATTTACATTTTACTTTTAATAACAGACTAAAAGGAATTAAAATAAAAAAGAACTGGTGATTTTCAAAATATGTTATTTACGTTATACCATTAATTATTATTATATAAAGAAAAATAAAATATAAAGAAAAATTACCCCAAAAACGCGTATTATTATTAAAAAAATATGCATATGTTATAAAAAAACGCGTATTATTATAAAGAAAGTACTTAAGACGAACATTGTATCAACGTATTCCCTACTATGAGGCCAGGGTATGCGCCAACGATTTACTCCCGTTTCCCGTGGGCATGAAATATTTTTCCCTCCAAAAAAGTACCCTATGTCCTTTCTCAATGTCTTATCTATGTTTATTCCAAATTTCATCGAAATCGGTCCAATGCTATAAGCGTTAACCCTTAATTTGGTAGAGGTTCAATGTGTTATATATATGTAAAATTTATGTATATTTATAAGTTTAGGGTAGTAAGGAATCCAGAAAAAATTAAAAAAAAATGTGCGACCTTCAGGTTTCCAGGAAACCAATGTTCATCAGAGTGAACATTGCCAAATCTGTCGAGAAATACCACTTTATTGTAATGTTTACTGTGATGAACATAATCAAATTAGGGTACACATTCAAACAGGTAGTGCGGTTTACAAAATATTTTTATTTATATAAAAAACAAAACAAAGACATAACAAAATATCTTTTATAACATAATAGAGCCTCTTCTAGCATTTCACAAAAAACTTAGTATTATTTTGTATGAAAATTGAGAAAACAATTACGAGATTTTTTTCCGGTAACAAAACAGAGTCTTATATTACATTTCATGCAGTACACAGTAGTATTTTTTAGGCAATATTTGCACCTCCCCATGTCTTCTTTTGTATTAGGAAAGTGGCAAATATTGTCTAAACGTATGGGGCTAATGGGCCTGGGTAACTTAGGGTTCTTTATTGTTGAATTTTCAACGATAGAGTGAGAACGTACAGACCGGTTCTTTTTTGTTAAATTTAGATATAGATCTTGCCGAAATATTTTCAAAGACATTTTTTTTCTGTCGTTAGTATTTTTTTTTTTTTATATAAAATCCATGAATTATTTATACTTATATCTAACAACTGGCAAAATATACCTATATACCATCTTCTAGACTTGAACGGTATTTTATAAAGAGATACTAACATATCACCCAGGTCTACACCCCCCATTTGTTTATTGTACTCCCTTACTATTTGAGGACAGTCAACATCTAACTTTCGCTTTTCTACCTTACAATATCTCTTTATTTTATGCACAGGTGTGCATCCAACAAATGAACTTATCAGGGTGACAGGCTTATTGTCGTTCCAGCGAACGAGAGCCAGCTTGGTTTTGTCACATACGACCTGTGAATAAGCTCCTCTCTTTTTCTTTTTCATTGCCTTTTCACTAGGCAAAATAGATCCAGCTCCCCTGGTTCTATTGTTACGAATCGTACCTAAACCAAATACGCCATAATTTTCTTTTAAAATATAAATAAACTCAGGCGATGAAAAAAAATTGTCACAAAATATGGTGGCTGGCTTTCTTTGAATAGATTGACACAGAGCTATTACAATTTATGCCCCAAACCCAATTGAAATTTCTTGTTCAGTGAATTTATGAAAACGGAATGTATCTTCTCCTCCATATAGGATAAAGTCATAAATCATGCCACTTACTCCAGTACGCACGTAATTTTTGAATCCCCACTTGTTGGGTTTATCTTTCATGTACTGCTTTCTGTTGCCTGCCTTTCTTCCTTTATAAGCAATCATCATCTCATCTATACTAAATTTGTTTTCATTTTATTGCAGCAAACAGTTTTTTCTTATTTTTTCTGCTATTGGTCTTACTTTGTAATATCTATCAGTATCTTCTAAGCTATTATCAGCAAAGTGTAGATATCTACGAATCTGTTGATAGCGTTTTAAACTCATTAGATCTGCTATCGGAGCATACCGGAATCTACTGCTCCAATAGTCTAGGTAACTAGGCATTGAGACAATACCCATAAGTATATGGATAGCTATAAAATCACGCATTTCTTCTTCTGTCACTTGAATAGATTTGCCAGTTTTTTGAACAGAGTATAGATTTGACTGTACGGTAATATCGGTCACAATGTCTGAAGAAAAAAATAAATTAAAATATTCTAGGGAATCTGCAGTGGGCAGGAAAGAGGCATTCATTATATTATGGTCTTGGTTTTCTTCAATTGTAGCTTGGTGACGGAAGGTGACGCTTTTTTTCCATTTATAGGTTAGTACAAATTTCGGAACTTTCTTTCGTCTTTTAGCCAGCACTGGAGTAATGTGCCTTTGGGCTCGAGTTTTCCTGGTAGCACTTTCAAGAGTTGATAAAGGGGCTTCAGACGGAAGAGATGGTATAGAAGATAAGGAAGGTATGTTCTCGTAGTTCGGTTCTCTAGTCGTGTAGCTGGGCAAATTTGACGTAGAACTGGAGTCAATTGCAATGATGTTTCTGTAAAATCAAATTCAGGTGGATCGTCCCCAGTGTCATGATCTTCAGCATACGGTTCAGGACTGCTTAAAATATGCATTCGCTCTAAAGATGAATCTAAAGATGGTGCTGATGATGAAGCTAAACTTGGAGTATGCAGATCTGCCAATTCATTGTCCATGTCGGACCTATCACTGGTATCTGAGGGAGCATGCTGTATAGGCACAAGCGCCAATATTTTTGCCGTGCGTCCATGCAAAGTATGCTATTGGCAACAGAAAATACCGAAATAAGCAAAATAAAACCCATAACTTCAAAATGTTAAAAAAAAGACAACTATTTTGGATTAATTTATCATTAGGTATTTGGCATCGTTCACTGTGATGAACATAACAAATTGTAGGTACTTTATAGGTTAAATAGTCTAGATAAGTTAGTGAAAGCATTAAAATACTTGAAACAATAGAAAATCAAGTAAAATCTTTATATTTACCTTGCGGAACATAAACGACCCGCGAGGCGCCGACATTTTGCTTTGACAATGACAAGTAAAAGTGTTGCCAGGTGCGTAGACTATTTTTTTACTATTAAAAAATATTATATACGGTATGATAATATTACAAAAAATACGAATTTGGTGTAAAAATATAACGAAATCATTTTTTTTCTCATATGTTTCTCACAGTGAACAAAATCAAATTAAGGGTTAAAGCGTATCAGACAGACAAGAGTTACTTTCGAATTTATATTATTAGTATGAAAAATGTGTTACAAATAATACTACAATAACAGGTCACACAGTTATAAAAATAAACATACTGCCATTATGTTTACATCAAAAATACTATTCCTTAAAAGTATTCATAATGTGGAACATATTATCTTCGGTGTTTGCCACAAATCAGTGTAGTCATATTGCTTTCTACGTTGAATTCACTTCACTCTGTTTAAATATTTTCTCAATGTGAAAATTCATAAAGCAGTATGTCCCACTCTCTTTAAACATGTCCTCGATGTAAAACCATAAAACTATGTCCCACTCTCTTTAAACATGTCTTCGATATAAAACCATAAAGCTATGTACCACTCTTTTTAAACATGTCTTTGATGTAAAACCATAAAGCTATGTCCCACTCTCTTTAAACATGTTTTCGATATAAAACTATAAAGCTTTGTACCACTCTTTTTAAACATGTCTTTGATGTAAAACCATTAAGCTATGTCCCACTTTCTTTAAACATGTCTTCGATATAAAACCGTAAAGCTATGTCCCACTTTATTTTAACATGTCTTCGTTGTAAAAGTATAAAAAGTATGTCCTACTCTCTTTAACCATATCATCGATATAAAACCCTAAAGCTATTTCCAACTCTTTCTAAACATGTCCTCGATGTAAAACCATAAAGCAGTATGTCCCACTCTCTTTTAAAATGGGCTCAGAGTAAACGCATAAAGGAGTATGTCACACTCTTTGAACGTGTGATCATTCAGGGAGCTGAACTGTCTGGTGGCGACGGCGGTTGTGGAGGAAGGTCTGGACGTGCCTCAGTGCACGCTTGTGTTGCGCTACGACGCGCCGCTCGAGTACCGATCCTACATACAGAGCAAAGGTATCGACCATACAATAGAAATATTCCTTGTGCGTTATATTCATTTGAATGAATATAACGCACAAGGAATGAATAAATATATAACGAAAAGGAAGAAATAAATATATACGAGGGTGGTATGAAAAGTTTCCGACCTAACAATGATACAAGACATATTTTCTTAACATTTATTTTTATTTTTCAACATAGTCGCGTTGTAACTCTATACACTTGACTATATATATATATATATAATGAAGATTCAGTTATATCAGTTTCAAATATAATAAACGTTACAGGTCGCGCTAGAAGCAAAACGGCTAGTTTTGTGATATTAGTAGATGAAGCAAATAAGATGAAATTTCAGAGCCAGTACAAAGAATATCAATCGGTCGAACAATACTTGCAAAGAGTATGTATTTTATTAACCATAAATTTTTAAAACTTTCAAATATTAAAACTTATGCTATTATATTTAAGATGCTTTATGGAGACAGAGATAGAAACTCTCCCTCCGATGCTGAAGTTAAGAGGAATCTTTATGATGATGATGAGATTCCACCTTACATGACCAAGAATGGAGGTATGTATACTAAAATTATAAATGCGTAAGTTACTCTTTTACAAACTTCTGGGTCGATAGTAATGAAATTGATATGCAGGTAGTGTGAGAAGGACATTGGTAATTGAATGGTAAGGCACTGGGTACGGACAAAAATAAAGCTAGATAGATTTTTCTATCTTTGGCATGATAAAGACTTGATAGACTGAAAACGTGACGTTTAGTTTGCTAGTTCTTCCCATCCATCTGATCAATCATCATCAAAATAGTGTTTCAGACAGTTAGTTTACTATTTGATTGCAGTATCACATAACCCTGTCACTACTTACTTGGAGAAGCTTCCCCAAATATTTCAACATATAGACCGTAAGACTGATTATTTTGCAGCAAGTATGACAAGAATTTCTCGCTGGTTATATCCGATATTAACAAAGTTTGGCTTCATTTTATATTTTTCATAAAATGTTTCTTATGACTTCTTTTGTTTTACACTATTGCTTTAATAACTAAATTTCGACATGTTTTTTACATATAATATAAAGTTTGGTTTTATCTTTCATCTAAGTATAATGGCGTTATCCTTTTCTTTTATTATTTGAGTACACGACGCATGTAGAATTTATGATGCCATAGCTGCTCTAATTCTGTTAGCCACTCAAAATTTAACACGTGTTTTGATAGTTGTCAACAATAGTTTCAGCATTACCTCTCCGTTTCAATGTTTGAAGTTCGCAACTAAAGCTTCAGATGTGCAACTCTAGCTTTGAGGTACATGTTTCGGCAATTTTGTTGTTAATAAATAAAAAAAAATCTTAACTTTTTTTTCTTTTTTTTAACGATATTTCTTTTTCTATGTGATGAAATCTACGTCGCCAATCATAATTTTTCCGTAAATCGTTTGTCTGTTATGAAACTAAGCTCTGGGGATTTTTTTTTGTTTATTATTTGTTTTTTTTTTGTTTTGGCAAGTATACTTAAGAAAATCACGTTAAGGTCATACAAAGAAGATCCAATCGACGACTTGATTTTTTTCTATTGATACGGTTATTGATGGAAAAAAGTCGAGTCGTCGATTGGATTTACTTCCTTTTATTTTTCATCCAACCAGTGTTGATGAAAAAAAAAGCTAGTATCGAATTCTAATCGAACTACAAATACATATGCGAGAACGGTTGCAGTCTGCCTGCTGGCGACGTCTGCGGTGAGCCTGGTGAGTCGGTACTGCGGGCAGCTGCCACACGACCAGTTCACGACACTGCAGCCGGTCGTGCTTCAGGAGACTACACCTAAATCGCAATACATCGTCACCTTCATCATGCCGCTGGCCTGCCCCGTCAAAGGACCCACGAGGGTACGTACGTGCGCTTTTGGCTGAACCGCTCATCTTTGGGACGTATTCATCTTGACGAATTCCAACAGGGCCAGCCCTACAATTCGACGAAGTCTGCGAAACGATCGGCTGCCTTGAACGTTTGTATCAGGTTGCACGAGGCCGGAGAGTTGGACGATCGGACTTTGCTACCGAAGCCTCGCGGGTCCGTTTCTTTATAGACATAATATCTTAAAATCATTAATAATGAAATAATGAAAAAAAGAAATGTTACAATAAATGAATCCTGAATTTCGAACTCATAATAACGTTAGGACATTAAAAAATAAATAAACAAAATTATAAAGTTCGTTAACTGCGATGTGAATATTTTAATATATTTCCATTATTATAATTTGTAAGAGTGTATAGTACACCGCCTAGTGTGCCAAGGCTAATGAAGGCGTATATTTTGCTTTAATTATTGTGATATGTACCTAAACTTGTTCGAATTTAGTTTTTTTCTATATATAGTTGTTAGGATTTTTTAAATCATTAAATGTACTTCATATTAAACAATATTATCCCCTTTTTTTGTTTTTGTCGGCCTTGTTATTAAAATGATTTAAAACTTTTTAATTTGTTATTTTATTTATTTTTTCATTAAATGTTCCAGAAAGATAGATTTCGATAATGTCGACGTGCGGGCATGTTTTCCGAATTGGCGCGAAGAAAATATACATGGAGAGGATGAGCCGAGACCGGGAACGAAGAAGAGAGTTCGGAAGCACCCCGTATATGTGAGTTGAGATAATATCATACTAAGTGCCGTCGCCGTCGGCGATAGGGCAACATCGGATCGGCCGATTGGAGTCTCTCCCTTCCTCTCCCTACCTCTCCTTTCCTGTCCCTACCTCTTCTTTCCTGTGCCTAACTCTCCTTTCCTCTCCCTACCTCTCCTTTCCTCTCCCTACCTCTCCTTTCCTGTCCCTACCTCTTCTTTCCTGTGCCTACCTCTCCTTTCCTCTCCCTACCTCTCCTTTCCTCTCCCTACCTCTTCTTTCCTCTCCCTACCTCTTCTTTCCTCTCCCTACCTCTCCTTTCCTCTCCCTACCTCCCCCTACCTCTCCTTTCCTCTCCCTATTTAGTCCAAAACAGTATCTTGGACTTCGAACTTAAATGAAGTAAGCATGAAGATCTTTTTTTTTTCCTTACAAAATAATGTTTGCACAATTTCCTCTGGTTTTCATTCGGCAACATCCATCTGACAGGATCAACCTAATAAACTTGTGAAAGTAAAAACCATTGTATTTATATTTTTTTCATACATATTTTGATCCATATTTGGTTTGCGCATATATTACCACTCCTCTTAATTGCGTTCTCATTTTAAGGTTTAAGTTTTTTATCTCACTCCATTAATCGTCCATTTACTAACAAGCAATTTTATTCTGGGATGCATTATCTACATGAGAAGTAAGGTCCTTGACCATCTTCGAGAGATTGGTCAAAGACCACAATCTCGGCTTTTGTCTCAGTACTGCAAAGTTATACCTATATATCATAAATCTATACATATATTTCTATCCTTTAAATTCCTAACTGTCATCTCTTATGTAGTATTATAATCTCTTTCCTATGCTTTTAAGGTCAAAAATATTATAAGGACCACGTCCGATTGTATTGTTTCACGGATTTTACTATTAACACTTCACTTTTATTTACTTGTATTTGAACCTTCCTCGGTCCTAAACGCAGTTAATATACCCTTCTTTATAAACTCTTTCTTCACATAAACAATAATCATAGTCAAATAATCTACTTTAAACGAAAAAAAATAACAACGGTATCGGCAACAAGTATCGGTAAACACGGCATTAAATACGGGTATTAATTATGAAATAATAAATAATCTTAGTCAAATAAACTACTTTATGCATACTAAAATAATAATAAATATTAATTAAAATAAATTTAAGATTATTATTACTATCATCATTTATTTCATATTTATCTTATTATTTACAATTATATATATAACATAAAAACAACATTATAAATATAAATATAAAAAATAGTACTCCGCCGACGTGGGCCTTACGACCAGTCCGTCGGTGGTTAGGGCGACAGCGAAATAAACTTCCTCACGATGCGTGCCGTATCCAATACTGCTGCTCTTTGCATCCGATATAAAAAAAAAAGGGATTTCAAATTATCATGGCGTTTAAACCAAGCTGTATTCTCTAAAACTGACCATAAATCATAATCCAGCGCATTAAGATCGGGATTGGACGACGGCCAGTATTCAGCCCTGATGAAGTCCGAGACGTTCGCTTCCAACCAAGACTGCCTGGGCTGAGCTTTTTGACCCTACGCCGAGTCTTGCTGGAAGGACCATAGTTAGTTACATAGTTGGTTATTGAACATGATTTTATTAAAGGGCTTAACTACTTTCTCAAGAATGGTATCTTGATACACTTGTGCCGATTTTTTTATACCTTTTTCACAAAAATATGGCTCAGTTATTCCTGCACCCTACCAAACCATCACTGAAGTCGGATAATGCCCACGTTGCACTCTGTCGACTAATTGGGAAGCTTCCTTAGAGCTTTGAGCATAAATACGGTAATTTTAAAATGTTGCTCGATTGTAAAAAATTTCTCATCCGTGAATATTTTTTTTCTGTACCCTCCCTTTGCGTACCGCTTCAGTAGTTGTTTCGATTTTACCACCCTATTCATATTTAATTTATCAGTTAAGAAATGACCAGTGCGTGTCTTATAAGGTGCAAGTCCTTAGTCATCTATTAAAATACGCGACATGGTTCTAGGTGCTATCTTCATTTCCCGAGATAAAATCTTTTGCTATCGAACAGAATTACTGCTTTGGCCACCTTTTTCGTACGAACACTACGTGGACGGCCAGACCTTTCTTTATCATAAATAGGAAGTCTCATTGTACCTATTAATAGCCTGGTATACAAACATTAGACTAATACCAAGTGTATGGAGAGTTTTAAAAATTGCCTTTGGCTCCACGCCTACTTTGTGTAATGCAATCACAGCGATTATGTTCTCTTTATCACCCTACTCCATTTTAATATCGCAAAATATTGTACAATGTATTGGCGCCGAAATGAGAAAACACAATAACAATCTTATAATAATGACAGATTCCAAATTTAAATGTAATATTATTTATTTTTATTTGTAACAGTATTTATGGCCACACTAAGTATATAATTATGTGTATTATTCGTATGTACGTTTTATACGAGTGTATTTTCTTATACTTATGTTTGTATAAATTTAAAATAAATGGTGAATGAAAACGAATTAATATGGGCAGGGATTCGTACCCACCTTAAATATAAAAAAAAATGTTTATCTTAACATGGCTATACATGTTTATAGATATTTTCGAACGTTTGTTACCGTATCTTCATAGCACGCATCATGATTTATGTCATAACCGTCATGCACATCTCATCGCGCATCAATTAATAGTTTTAATGACTTTTTTTGTACTGCACTTTGATATTTTCAGATTGCATTACAATAAACCGACTGCTTTTTACTCCATCGAAATCGACTTGATAGATATGACCGTACTGGGAACGTAATTGGCGATTCGGATTTTTTATCAAGTAAAGTTTTAAAAACATCGGTATATAATACCCTCAGTACCCCCTCTGCCTGTCGGGCGGCGGGCAGGTGGCAGGCCAGGCGGTGTACCTGCACATAGTGCACACGCGCACGTCGTTCGGTCCGCCGGCGGCGCGTCCGGAGCGTGCGCTGCACGACCTGCTTCAGACGCCGGCTGCGTACGGACTGGTGTCGATGCGGGCACTGCCGCCGCTGCCAGCCTTCCCCGTGTTCCTGAGAGCGGGCGAGCTGCGCGCCGACATCGCCGTCAACTACGCCAGAGTCAGTCTAAACGCCGAGAGCTTCGACCTCGTCAAGCGGTGAGCGCATAGTGATCTGGTTAAAAATCTAAGGGCTTGAGTTTTTTTATGCTACTGTCTTTAGAAGTTCTAGTTTAATAAAACTTTTTTCAATATTTTTTTTTCGTTGTGGAAGGTTGTAAAATATATTTTCATGTGTGTATGTCGCTTTCGTAATAATTCAATACGGTATATTATACCTTTAAACATTTATTTTTTTTATTTATTATATTATAGTTTATTATCTTATATTTTTTAGGTTCCATTTCTTCATATTCGATCAAGTACTCGAAGTAGCTAAAAAGTTTTTAGTTTTCAACGGCGAAGTGAACAATCTGTTTGTGGTGCCATTAAAGAAAAATAAAGGTTTTGAGATAGACTGGGATGTAATGCAGACATACCAAGAGATACGACCGTGCACGGAGCCGACGTTACAAGTTAGTATTATTATGCTTAATAATATTCCCTGCTACCTAAGAATCTTGTAACATGTGTTTCATTGTAGGACAGAACGTCTCTGAATGTAACGAAGGAGACTTACAATAATTGCGTCGTGACACCTTGGTACAGAGGCATCCTCCACCCCGACAGGTAACGTATGTGGAACTCAAATATGGCAATTTTCTGATTTTTATTAATATATTTTATTGTCTTAATACCTATTTGTTCAAGAAGGATTTTTTTTTCAAATATCCAGTGAATTTACGGTTAATGTTATAACATATTAAAGAAATATAAAACAGATGAACCGGCCATACGATTATATTTATCAACGTTTGTTATGACTAATATTAACTATTGTATTAAAGGTATATAGTTTCCAACGTCCTGGAGTACATGACTCCGTATTCCAAGTTCGATAGCGACTCGTATGAGACGTACGCGGAGTACTACGCAAACAAATACAACTTGTATATCATGGGCGACAAGCAACAACCGCTACTCGAGGTAAATTAAAATTTCATTATTATTTTATAAACTTACTTAGATTCCATCACTTGTCATCGGATCGGTTTGGATGAGATTCTACTAGTGCTGACCCATAATCATGCAGTCTGTTGCGACCGTCAGGACTTTCCCGGCAAAAGAAACGACGAGTGTTTCGAAAAATCCCTAGATGGCCTAGCTTTGAGCGTTTAACAGTAAAATCAACATTCGTATAATCGCCACTCATCGGAAGCACGAGTACAGGACCGTGGGCGATGCATGTGGTTCATGCCTAAGTCTTTCCCTATTTCTGTCCCTAAGGAGAGCTAAGCAGTTTAGACGAGAGAAGTAGCAACAAAACTTGGATAGTTTTGCCCTAAAATAATAGAATAAAAAGTTCAAATATGTCAGGTTTCGGCACCTTAGTGCGGTAGTCGAAGTAGAAAATTAGATTTATTTATCATAGGATCAATATAGGTATAGCGTGAAAATGACGTGGAAGATAACAGGAATCATTTATGCCTCCCAATTTTTCCTTAAACTGAAGAAGAATAATTATATAACATAATACGCCCCGCCGTATCGTATGGATAGGAATGCTAATCTACTAAAGGAATGAATGAGAAACAAAAGAATGTCGCTGAAGCGAGTACATTAGGATGGACGTGTGTTGTGATAGAAATGAGTAAAGTAAGAAATTAAAAGTATTTCTAGGATGGTTTCAAAATATTACCGGAGATAGAAAAGATAAGAAGCGTTGTTCTGTCCAAAGACCCCGTAATGATAAGATTCTTAACTTTGGATATTGACGGTCCGGTAAATTTGAAGAGGCTAATATTAACCGAGATGACGCATTACAGAAGAATGAAGAGAAAACTCATTAATATCAAACAGTCGGGACGGGGACGAGCGGAAGACCTCGTAGCACATCAATTTTTATTTTTTAAATCTCTAAAGTCGTAAAGATTAGGTCGTAGTCGTAAGATATTTTTTTATCAAAAAACACGTCAATTTCGAGATCGTTTAAGTCCATCCTATATGTTCGTTCTCACCGTCCGACGCTCGCAGGTGTGCAACATCAGCACGCGAATGAACTGCCTGCTGCCGCGCGCCGCCACCATCGACGCCTTCACCGACAAGCAGCGTCGCCTCGCCTCACAGGCGCAAGGAGACGACAAGCCGCGCGCCTTCCACGAGCTCTTCATACCAGAGTACTGCATCAAGTACGACTTCCCGGGCCGCCTCTGGTACGCCGCCACCGTGCTGCCCAGCATCCTGCACAGGTACGTGCAGATCTAGAAACCGTTCGACCAATGGACTAGTCATCTAAAAAGGGTTCTAACAGTTCGATTTACTATTTATAACAAACTCGTCTCTTTATAATTTTAATTCCTGGTTTTGCTTTAGAGTGACGATGCTTCTAGTGGCCGACGAGCTTCGTGCTCAGATCGCGACCGAAATGAATATGGGAAGACCCCACCTGGAAAAAGGTATTGCTATATTCATATTTTATAATAGGGATAGTATTGCAAGCAGTAGCGGAATGTAAGTGCGTTTTCGAATCACATCAAGTATCTCTTCTTAACATTCTTTTTGATTAATGCAGTACAAAACTCACAAAGATGCGACGTTCCTAGACAAAGCCTTATGGGTATCCAAAAGGCTAGGCTTCCTCAGACGGATATCCACGACAATCGAACAGGTCATGGCAGTACGCGATAAATCTCGGAGCTTATACTGGGGTGATCCGGCTCTTAGATGAGAGCAGTATCTATATTTTGCCTATGCTTTATACTAGCCACAAGCACCTGTCCATGGGGCTGCCATGAAGCGGCCCAGTGGCTGGCTCGGTCTTACTACTTAGTCGAAGCTTAACTCGACATGTCGAGGCCGAGTCCTCCGATACTTTTCAAAGCAGCCAGTTAACTTCTCACTGGTCAATCTACGCAGCCGACTTATGAATGTCAAAAGAAAAAAGAGTTAGCCAGCATTGAGCTCCGACAACGCTGAGTGCAAGGCGATATGTTTCCAAATTGTTTCATACAACCAGGAAACAGAACTGTTTTAGTATCGTTTAGAGTTTTGACTTATTTATTTCAATTGAGTTATTTATTTCAATTCAAAACAATTTTTATGCTTTTTATACGTTACACCGGCACACAAAAAAAATAAGTAGAATGTGCATTTGACCGGACCTACCTTCGGGTACATATTTGATCCGCTGAATCCGAATTCGAGGTCAGTTTGACCGCTACACCCTCAATTTTCGAAAAAACTTCGAAAAACTGAAAATTGTGAAAATCGGCAATTTTAAGGACAAAATTTTTTTTGGAACTAAATTAAGCGTGATTTTCATGTATTTCGATCCGCTGAATATGAATTGAAACTTTGTTGAGACCACAGCCATTCTAAACGTAACAAAATCACACAAAACTACACATTGAAATAAAAGTACACATACACCGCCGCCGACGGCGGAGGCGAGGTCCCCACTATTGTACGTCGTCCCGGCGTTCTGCCGTCTTAACCGGAGAGGTTAGTTTCTTATTATATACAAGTATTTATTACATATAACAACCTTAGTCTATGTACATAACTATATATTCAATATCTATTCAAGTAAACCGCAAGTAGTCTTTATAATACTCTTTCACAGCTATCTATGTAATATTTTATAATAACAACTATATAAGTAACTATTAGCTTGTATTTACCTCTCTATATTATAACTTCAAGTATTATCTAGTCCATGTAGTTTAGAGTAGAATACATATATTTTTTAAGTTTATTATATTGTATTTAAACATTACAGAAATATATATGCAGTTTATATTCTATTATATAATATTATTGCTATTATAGAATAATATCTTATAAGTAATGTCATCCTATTTAGTTTATGTACTAGTTTATTAAGTTTATTATTCTATTATTAGTATTGTCATTATATTTATATTACTTATATATTATATTTTATGTATTATATCACTATTGTAATTATATTATATTCTACTTATTTTATCCTTATATATATCATTATATACATTATATGTTTTTATCCCTAATTTTTAATATGTCTATACTATATACTGCTATGTACTAAGTATATATTATTATATTTTTAAGTATTTATCTTATGTATTACATTTATGTATAGCATGTATGCCTTAGATTGCGTGTCCTGTCCTACGACGTCCTAAGCCGAGGGCCGGCCTACTAGAGGCACCTTTAGGACGGGCGTTCCCCCGGGCCCTTCAGGAACGGCACTTTCACGGGTGAGGCGCCATTGCGCCCATCCACCCACCCGGTGACGCAGTTACGGCCAATTGGCTAACTGCATACAGTTACAAAAAAAAAAAAAAAAGAAATAAAACTATTTTTACGGATTTAACTCGCTTATATTGAATTTAATTTCAAATTAACATTTTAACTCTGGTGTCGTGTCTTTTCAGACAAACATAATGATAAAGAAGTTTCACCGTATTTGTAACCCTGGTCATAAATATTTTTTTGTATTTCTATAGATTACGATTTTTTTTTTATTCCCATAGGTGAGAGTTGGCTTCCATTAGAAGTGGATCTAGCAGTCGCCAAGAAATCGTTATTGTCAAATTTAGAGGAACCCCCTCCAATCAATAGTGTTGACAGGTAATTTTTATCATCCTTATTGTTTTTGTTTTTTATACTAGTAGTTTTAATATTATAGGTACATTGATTCGAAAGATATATATTCACAGAGTTCTAGTACTTTGTTTAAGAACATGTACTTAACTTTTATTATCGGGAATGATTATTTTATAATGGTGTATCAAAATAATAAAAAAAATCCTAATTATATTTTGGTAATGGTAACGCCATCTCTCGGTCAGTGTGTGGCACTATGTGTATTATGCACGTCACTGTGAGGTTAGGAAAAATAAAAGTCAGTTTGTTATTGACATTCAAGTGTTTCATCTATATCTGTTTTCTAAAACTAATGCTTAGTTTTATTATATTAGTAGTTTTTATTTCTCTGTATGGTGGTTTGGTTGACTGGTAGATAATGCTTTAGCATTAAGTCCGCCAATTGTATAATTTTGTACAATAAAGTTTAAATAAATAAATAAAATAAATATACATGTATAGTAAAGGTATATTATGAATATTGATTTGTATCGTTATAGAATAAATAATCCAGCCGACGACAGCTCACAAAAACCGCTCAATATTATGTCATTAAAGGAGAGCGTGTATCAGATTCAGAAGAAGAAGCTCTCCAAAAATTATCCCTGGGACGTAAGTAGCTCATTCATATTAAAAATTAGAGATGCGCTGAATAGTGGTTTTTGCCGAATAACCGAATACTATTCGGTTTAACTTTTACCAAACTGACTATTCGGCTGAACTATTCGGTTTACCATTTTATTGTTGTATGTCCTTTACGTGTGTCTGTTGGTTAGATGGATAAATGTGTTGATTTTTGGTTTAAAAATAATATTTTTATTATTTTTGGCTCAAACATAAATTCAGATTTAAGTTTCAATATAAATGTTGACTATACTAGATACTAATGGTAGTTTGGCAATAATACAATAAATATGTTGAATTGATGTTTTGAAATAAATGTTGATTTGAAGCTCAGTTGCTTTATATTATTAAGCTTTATTCAACACATTATTTATAAAATTTCTTTGACTTCTATTGTGACATAAATATCAGTTTTGTCTTTTAGTTCTTCATGGTGTCGTGTAGCCAATAAAATAGAAATACTCGAACCGAATATATTCGACAGCACAACCGAATAAATCGGTCGAATACGAATGGCGAAAAAGATGCCGAATACCGAATACTTACCGAATATTGTCGAATGCCGAATTTGTTCTGTCTGTCTTATTTTATAAAAATAATATATATTCATAACAAAATAAAATAAATCACAGGAAAGTATGGAGCCGATCGACATAGAGCGTGACCTGTCGAACATCAAGCTCATGGACATAGAGTGCTACGACAAGTTCGTGACGGCACCAATGTTCTCACCCGAGAGCCTGTCGCTGGTGCGCTCCCCGCTACGGACACCCGCGCCCGCCGCCGCCGCCGCCATACTGCCACCGCCGCTCAAGTGAGTACGACGTGCTGCAAGTGAGGACTGATGGAACCTTTAACCAACAACTTATAAAATAGGTATCGCATTCGAACCTGACCGTATTAAGAGGGTTACAGGTTCTGGGGATCGTGGCTGGGAGGCCCGACAGTGTTGAAAACTGAAATCAGCATTTTTTTTTATATTCTAAAAGCATTCGTATATTAGTCGGCACAAAAAGTTATGTTCCTCCAATCCGAAGCACTAACGTTTGGAATTAATTGTGTGACGTCCCTTTTGCGTGTGCAGGTACGACGCGAGCATCGCGCTACTGCGCGCAGGGCGCGGGGTTGGAAGTGCAACGGGGGGGCCGGCGGGTCCGCAGCCCCGCGCCATGCTGGCGGCGCTGACTATGGTAGGCGCTCACGACACATGCGACCTGGAGCGCGCCGAGACGCTCGGAGACTCCTTCCTGAAGTACGCCGCGGGCCTATACTTATTTCACAAGTTCCCGTCCATGGACGAGGGACAGCTCACCAACATCAAGGGACGCCTCATCGGAAACAGGTAGGCGAGCACGATAGCGTAGAGTCTACGGATTCCGTCTGCTCGGTTTCGAAACACGAAATTATTATTCGTAGAGAAGTAGATATTTTTTTATTTCAATGTACAGGACCCCCATTCAATAAATTAAAGGATGGAAATACAAAAAATGCATAAGATGTTTCGTTCAATAATCATATATGGTGCTTATGGTGCATATCATCTCACATGTTTTACATAATCTCAGATACAAAACACTGTTATCAAGTTAGGTGTAGATTTAGTGTTAACTTGTAGCATAACTGACTATGCGCTCGCTAAAAAAGCTGATTCTTATCCTCGGCCATGAAATCATCAAATTAAAAGTGTATCGTTAAATAAATCATATTATTTAAATATAAAGAAAACAGCGTGTTTATGGCTTATGCACATGTCTAACCAGAAGATAATGCATGTATATACGAGTAGGATATACTATAATACTTCGTACGTATATTTTAATTATTAAATATATATTTACCCAGGCTATGTTCACGTTAATTAATCGGAATTTTGTCCGACTAGTTTTGAACCTATTTGGTGTTTTTCATACCCCTATTCATGAGTTCGAAACATGGTTGACTTGCGACGTATACAGTCCAGGGTTCAATCATCATGGTACACGAAAACTTAAGTCATAAAAAAAATGTAAATTAATATATATTTTTTACAACGATATTAAGTTGGTACGTTTGTTTATAAATAAATTGAATTCTCTCAAGATGATGATAATGATGTCTGCAAAAGAGTTGGTGCTTTTTAACATTTTTAACTTTGCGGTAGATTAAAATCGAAAACACGCCACCTCCGAAATTGGTATTAGTGCTAATCACTGATAAAGTGTTGATATAAGTGTGGGTGGACAGGAACCTGTGCTACGCGGGCGAGGCGGCGCGGTTGCCGGGACGCATGAAGGTGGAGGGCTTCAGTCCTCGGAGCGACTTCCTGCTGCCCGGCTTCTTGGCGCCCGACGGGCTCGTCGCCTTCATCAGTGAGCGACGGGTGAGGGAACTTTGTTTGAACTTCTTTTGTATTTGATAACTTATTTGGCATGAGGAGTTGAAGGCTTGTTATAAGAAGAGTTTTAGATGAAGAGGACGGCCCAAAAGAATAGATGTATTGCACAAAAGGTTATAGTTTAGAACAGAGAAATTACAGGGAAGTATAATGGAAAGAAAAAACACAAGTCGACCATAAAATTGGGATGTGAGTAGGGAAGTGAGGAGCACATTGAATGGGGAAGATTACTCCGACCAGTGTTATGGAGTGGCTAAAATTTTGAAATAAGACTATTTTTACGGTTTTAACTGAATACGTGTATAATTAATTTTTTAATTTACATTTTAAATTTAATCTGGCGTTGTTTGTTAACGTTGTTTCTTAGCGAGGATTTTAGGTTTATCAAATCTTATATAATGATTGGGCTTGTCTATGTTGTTCACACACTTCTGACTGACATTCGCTAAGGAACAACGTTACGTTGGTAGATGCGTTGGTATAGGTAGATGACTAATGGTGCAAAGCATTCAGAATGTCATGTAAAATTTAAAATGTAAATTTAAAATTTAATTATACGCAAGTTAAATCCTTAAAATAGTTTAATTTCAATGTTTAGTACGCGTGAAAATCTTAGAAATTACTATGTGGCCAAAATATAGCAAAAATGCGTACGGCCCGACCTTTAACCAGGTTCAAATCCGCAGTTGTTGTTGATAAACTCTCTTTTTTTTTTGTTAATAAACATAATATCGTAAGTCGAGGGAGCAGAATGGTATTTCGGCAATCATGTTCCCACCATGATCATCGAAATTGATTGCGGATCAACGCGTCTATTTCTACGTTATTGGCCTATTTACCGACACATGGAAATCTTCCCTTGTCAATCCAATCCCTAAGAAAGGCAATAGCTCTGACTCGGCTAACCAGAAACATATTGTACTCAAGACTTATTTTTGTATTATCTTTCTTCTCTTTTTTTTTTAATTTTGACGTACACAGGTGATTCTTGGTATGGTTTCAAAGTGGAAAAGAAATAGATAGCTAAAGTAAATAAATAAAAATATTGTCAACTGCAAAGGCGGCCTCGCCGCTAGAGTATCGCCCATTCTTCCATATCGTCAACATGACAAAAGCATGAATGAAATGAATGATACCCTGAAGAGTTAATGATAAAAGTGAAGGATAAAGGCTGGTAGTTAGTTCGAATATGGCGACAAACCTTCAGTCTTATATGGTGAAAGTGAAGAATGAGGTTTTAATTTCATAGTTTAAATTATTCGCTAAAAGGACTTTATAAAATGTCGCTCCAATGAGTTATTTACTAGAAATAAAAATATAATTATTTCAACTACAAACCACTTTAACAAATTCATTATAATCCGTGGATTGTTTTTGACGCATGACGAGCAAACTAATAAGTTTAAAATTTACTACACACACGTTGAATAATTGTAGGTTATTATTTTATATACAAATTAACTTCGTTACTGTTATAATAAATAAAAATACGATAGATTTTTTAAAGAATTTCACCTTTATTATACAATTCCAAGTCTTGTTATTCAGCAGCATTCACAATAATAAATAAAAAGGAAAACGCAGCTGCAAAACAGCAACTAAAATACAGAGATCAAAAAACATACAAAAAAAAGTTTTGAACCGCTCTGAAAATGCGGATAAATTATATTTCAAACAATACTGACACTTGTTCGTCAAAAAGCTCGCGGGTATTGTGCATTAAATTTGATGAATTCTGCTACGGAAGCGAAGACGTCGTCTACTAACTCTTTAGGGGTGTGCATGGCCGCGAAGTGACCTCCGAAGTCAAGGGTCGTTGAACGAACCAAGTTTGAGAATTTGTCTCTAAGGATCCAGTCCGGTTGATAGACGACTTCGTGTAGAAAGTTTATAGCGGCTGTGGGCACTCGCGTCGGAATACTGAAAATACATAAATATTGCGTTAAATAATTCATACAAACATAGAGCTCACTCCATTATCCCCCAAAAGGGGGGTAGGTAGAGACCATGGAGCTCCACTTCACCTACTACATTATTAATTACTAAATTGATATTATTTTTGCTACTTATTATACTATATTATATATAATTAATTATATATAATTATTTATGTATATTTAAATTGACACCCACTCGTGTACGATGAACACTTCGGACCACGCGAATGCCTCGGCGTATATTCTCATCGAGTTGGTAATGCACTCGTTATCCCACATGATGGTGACGGTGTCCAGCAGGTCGTCTATGTGTATGTTGTCAAGGCCACCGTGAGGGGTGTCCAGCTGTGCTCTGTTGCTGCAGATACCTATCTTTTCCAGCATGTAGGCCGCCATACCAGCCGGAGTATCAGTTAAGGCCGCACCTGCGAATCATCTCACTCATTATGTTAGGTCTTGGTCAATGTCAAAATTAAATTATGTATATAATAATAATATCACAGTACAGATTACACAAATTGATCTAACCCCTAAGTAAGCGAATTATTTGCTTGTGTTAAGGATGTTAGACAACGATAGAAATACATAGAAATGCACATAAATACAGATAATATATTTTATAAACGACCAAACCCAGAAATACAGACATCTATGCTCATCACATACTTGTGTCTCCCGGTCGGAAATCGATCAAAAGCCCCATTGCGTCGTCTATACATTAGGGTTTCGCTGCGCTAAAGCTACTTTTTCATATAAAAAAAGCTACCTATCGTATCTGGCTTCGTCGCTTGTAAGTGGAAGTAACCACTCTCTCTCATGAGGTACCCGAACATGTCCTTTATCGGGTACATTCTGTGTCGATGTTTCTCTTCTACGATCAAACTAGGGAACAGTGATCCTATGAAGTATTTTATGTTGCTTATCTGTCGTGATGACACCGGCATGTTTGTATGGAATCTGTAAAAAAAATGATATATAACTAATATTGTGGTTATCGACTTTCATTTAAAAGATACGATAAGTATTAAAGATATATCCATCGTATATATATTTTTTTATCAATTATTTTTTATGCAATTTTATATGTAATACGATTTTATAATTTCTATTATTTGCGAGACCTACCAATAATTAACATTCTAATTTGAAAAATTTGTTTATTATATTGTTACTAAATAATTACTTACCCTAATACTTCGTCTTGGAACAGAGTAGCCATATGAGTGCCGGCTTGTGAACCCCAATCCCCAGCTTGAATGTAGAACTTATCAAAACCGAGCCTTTTCATTAGATTCCTCATTATTATACCAATTTGCATTGGATTTAGACCAGGCTTATTCGTTCCCTTGAATTATTATTTTATTCGTGTTAGAATGAGCTATTTTAAAAATTAAAATTCAAAATATGTACGTAATAATAATAAGATGTCAATGCCAATGAAATCCAAATGTAAAAAAATACTATTTTGTATAAAAACAAGTATAAAGATAGTAAAAAATGTATAGTAATATTCTCCGACTATAAATATCTTTATATCGGGGACAGACAAATACACAATATTTAAATTTGAAGACATACAAAATATGAAAATAAACATAATACACACATTGTAATGAATTGTAATCGGGCATACGCTAGACGGAGGCGTTTAAAACGCGGTACGTGTATTTTTAGGAGTTCACAAGATTAGTTTTCATAATTTGTTTAGTTTCAAATGTTTTAATTTGTATTCTTATTATTTACCTGAGAGTACCCAAAGCCGGGTAGATCAACGGCTACGATTTCGAAGACGAAATCGTACCCTTTTCTTGGTTTTGTGAGCAAAGGTATGGCCATGTCGAATTCCTTGGAAGAACTTGGCCATCCATGCATTAAAAGCAACGGCAGTACCTTAGTCCCTGGCTTAGCTTCCGGTTTCATTCGTATGTAATGAATATCGAGACCCTGTACCCTGGTTTTGAAATGTGGAAATCTATTTAGACGCTCGGCTCGCTCTTTGAAATTATATTTCTCGAGCCAATAACTCAATAGCTTTTCCAAATATATCGTGTTCATTCCGTACTCCGACTGTATGCCTTCCATCGGTCTCGTGTATGGACGTCTATTCCTTAATCTAGTCTTTAGATCTGCGATCATCTTTAACAATTAATAATAATCTTATAAGTTATCTTTATATCTGGGATTAATTGAATCAACAGATAAGAATACGATAAAAAATAGGTTTGGTAGGTATACTGATTAAGCTAATGTTGTGAATGTTTTACAAAATGAATTATATATTCAATAATATTTATTAATCTATGTACTATTAAACTTTTACTAGACAAGTATATAGAGAATATAATGTTAATTTTACAATCTCGGTATGAATATGTAAATATTAATAGGTTAATTGCCTCTTGCTCCAATTGTTATATTGAAATGTGTTTTCAACACGCGATGGAAAGACAAGTATTCGTTATAACTTACCGTATCATTGAACACAATATTAAATGGTCTTATAGATGTGTCTTCTTCCTTCGGTCTACTGCCGTCTCCCCACCATCTGTGATAATCCAAATCTGGTAGTGTAGGGATGCGTTGAAGGTAGAAATTAATTCCTAACCCAATTGCAAAGGCTGTTATCGCAATTATTATACTTAATTTAAACATCTGCAATTAATAAATACAATAATTAAGAGAAGTGTACAAGTACCGGATAATAAATGTTATTTAGTTAAACACGACAATATTTATACTCTCGCGTGTAAAGTCTGATCATACAATGAAAATACGAGATCTTGATTAACGAGTTTGCACTAACATGCAAGGAGACTACAATAATTAATAAACGCGAAAATAATGTTTTTTTTTTAATATAGTAAAAAACATATATTCAAAATATCAAAAAAATATATTCTCTGTTACTTCTACAATCTTTGATATCAATTAATACAATTTATATCAACGATATGATCTTATTCACTACATCAAAGTATATAAATAAACTATATTCCGTGATAACTTAGGTTGCAAGGTGTGCATATTATGACTGTGTCTAGATAATTAGCAAGTTTAACCGTGGTGTATATTATAATATAAATAAAAATATAAAAATCCGATAAAACATTATTGATAACTGTAAAAAATATTAGATAGAATAGAGATCACCTACTTATAATCACCATACCTTGGTAACGTGCAAAAAAATCCCAAATAAAAACGGTACATAAAATTTACATTTATGACGGTATATTAATATAATTCCATAACGGACTCCAGACGGCAAAGTGGGCCACATATCATTGAAACACGCTTTCACTTAAGATTCAAGCACATTATGAAGTAAATAATATTTATGAAGTATTATAATAATATAAAAAAACATCACCTTTGATTGGAAAAGTTACACTTAACTGTCTCACTTTAAGATAAAATCTAACACCTCACACACCATACGTCTGTAGGCGCCGGCGTTCGGCACCGAAATTGCAATTTGCGAATTGAATAGCGTTGACATGTGTTGACTATCTACAATTTGGCCTCGACCTTGCAGACATTGAACATATAAACTAGAAGTACCCGTTATTTTTAATTTAAAAAACCTGATTTTTATACGTTGTTATAATTAATCTGCTGCTTTTTATATACGTATAATGGGATGCTAAATGTGAAGAGATAATTATTTATTATTATGACACTATTTTTTTTACGTTATTACGTTGGTGTTATGTTCATGACTACACAAATTTAGATTTTTTTGCTTTTTTCTGATTGTGGTACTAACAATAAAAACGATTTTAAAATAACAAAAACTATTCGAATCTCTTGATATGTTTATTTTAAGTTGTAAATGGTTTTCAAATTGATTCAACGAACATAGTTCTGTAATGTTCTGTGTAAATGTAGGCATAGTTCTCACTGTTTGTTTACAAAAAGTCTGTCGACTCGTGTCTTCTTTAGTGCAGTCATCAGAAACAATATACAGAGATTACTTTCTAAGCCAGTGTCCGTTTTAAGATTCTTTGAGTATCGTGTTACTAGACGTGCGTCAATTGGTTATTGGATATACTAATGACATACAGAAAAAAATATAAAATATTTATAAGGATTATAAGATTCATAACTGTATACATACATATATGTAAATATATTCTTTATAGCCAACTACTTTCAAGTAATACTCCTTTCAAAGTTTTTAGGTCAGTCGTTAAGTTGTTTAAGCAGATTGTCGTCAAGCCTTTTTTATGCTGACTAGCTTTTTATCGCGATATCGTTCGAAACACGTTAACTATTTATCCTACAGTAGCAATGATTGTTCACATCTTACAAAATATAGAAGTATTTTACAATTATGACTCATGCCCTCAATCTTACGTCGTTAAAATTTAGCACGTTTGTTAAGAAATAGACCGCAACCATATACTCATTTTGGTTTGTATATGGTTTTATTATAAAAAAAAATAAAACGTGTGTGTGTATTGATCGATATCTTTCATATAGTGAAGTTTCTTTATCAAGTTATACGTTTTTTTTTGTTCGTATATCTTCTCACTTCTAATATGGTAATAATAATCAAAATGCTTCTGTGGCAAACATCTATTTATATATTAAAATAGTAATGAAGAAAAATCTTAACAAGCATGTTAAATAAACGATTAACCAGGGACATTAAACTATCCTCATTTAAAAATGTTTGTTTGTCTTTTTTCTTTAAAAGCTATTAGACAGATTTTGATTAAATTTAGTATGGTTGTGCATTATCGTCAGGGTAACATAAAACTTTTTACTCCTTTTTTTAATTTTAATGGAAAAACACTAAAATAAAATAACGAAAATATTGTAGTAATAGTTTTGTTTGTGTTTGTTTTAATAATTTACGATATGACAAAACAAATAGTTTGTTTTTACTGAAAGTTTATATAATGTTTACATATATAATAAGTAAATTTATAGGATAAAATATCTTTACACAGAATTATTTGTCTCATTTTCATAAGTAAACACAAAATGCATAAAACATAACAAATGCACAATACATACAATAAAAATAAAAATATAATGCATATTTTTTGAAAATATCTAAAAACATTTATAGCCATGTTAAGCTTATTTAAATTTATATAAATATAGAATGAAAAATAAACCGATACGGGCAGGGATTCGTATTAGGATACGGTAGCTCAGTTGGTAGAGTAACGGGACGGTTTCCCAGTACGGGTTCGAATCCCTGCCCATATCGGTTTATTTTTCATTCTATATTTATATAAATGTAATACATAGATTAAAAATATATTTAACAAGATTTACTCGAGAGAGCAGGGAGGTTTACGGCTAGACAAAATTCCTGACAACAGCTAGCTAGCTAGTAACAGAAGTTTATACAATATTATTTAATTTAAGGTATGAACTTAAATCCGGCACAATAGTACTAAGGGGTAGGGTTGCCAACTTTTATTGACAAAAAAAATATACTAAATGGTTTAAATAGGAAAACAAAGTATTTTTAAAATTTTATGCTTCTATTGCCTTAAAAACGTATTTTTGTGTGCTTTTATTTATTATACAAGTTATTTTTTTTTATTATTTTAAAATGTATCAAAGCTTGTTTGACAATCAACATTTAAATTTATATAAATAAGCATTTTGTTTTTAATAAAAATTAAATTCAATTAAATTGTAATTTAATTAAAGTATTACCATTCAAAAGGTTTAAATTTAACTTTATTTTTCAAAGACATGTTAAGATGTATGGAAAGTTATGTTAGCTAAAATTAAACCATTTAGTCATATAGTTTAAGCTCCCATCAATAAAAAGTGAAAAATAATTGATGGCTTTATTAAATATTTCGGGTAATGACAGATTTACATTCACATTCGATTGACTGAATGAAATGTTAGATACATTACGTTCAGTGATTATAAATGGTTTCGATTATCTGTTCTAACTCATATGCTAAATAGTTAAATACTTACCCATAAATCCCATAATGAGTACTATGATCTATACATCGCAGTAAAGCTTGAAAATAAAGTATTTTTCATACTTTATTTGAATGCAAAAATAAAGTTTAATTACTTTTAATTAATTATAAAGTATTATTATAAAGTATGGTTGGCAACCCTAACTGGGGGTGCAACAACTTGGACAATTCTTTTTTTAAATTTATATATTTATTTTAAATGGAAACAAACAATTACATAAAACTTATAAATGTAACAAATACGTAACACAGATATCAGTAAAGTTTCCACTAAATATAGAATAAGTACAAAAACAAAAAATAATTCATAAACTTATATAAAGTTAAGCAAAAAGCTAAAAACTACATTAAAAAATAAAAATTTAAATATAAATATATCACGTTTATAATAATGTAATGTAATAAAAAGTATATATTATATATTACTTTATCTTAATGTAAATGACAATGATCTTATACATAACATCTCAATTGATTCTTATAAAAACCAATTTTAACATGAAAAATGTCTAAGTGACTATAAAATTTATTGTAATACCTGCAAGTACAGTATCAAATTTTTTTTTAACAAAATTTTGATTTACAAATGGGTATATAAAATAATGAGTTACTTCTAAAACACAGTCTTGAGCATTTTAATTTTACGTTATTAAGAAGGAATGGCGTATCAATACGAATGTTAATAATTTTAAATAAAAGTAACTGATCTCTTAAGTTTCTACGAGAAGTCATCGAGGTAATAGAATTTAAAATATTGTTTTTATTGTTTAGATTTAAAAAAATATAATTTAAATGTTTAATGAACTTATCTCTCAATTGTTGTATGCTATTGATATAAACCTGATATTGAGGATTCCACACTGTAGAAGCTTATTCCAAAATAGACCTCACGAATGTATTAAATAGTAGAACGAGGGTTGAAGGTTCTTTAAACTCTTTATCAATTCGTAAAATAAAGCCAAGTAGCCGATATGCTTTAGATGTAATATATTATGTTGAGAATACATTAGTTTATAGTCAAGAATAACACCAAGATTTTTTAATTCGGTAACTCGTGTAAGCGAAATATTTTCCAAAAAGTAGTCAAATAATAATGGTTTCTGCTTCCTAGAAAAATATATAATATTAGATTTGCTTAAGTTAAGGTGAAGCAAGTTATCCTTATAGTACACACTAAGTCGATCTAGATCCAGTTGTAAGAATAAACAATCACTATAAGACTTTACAGGCGTAAAAAATTTCACGTCATCTGCATATAACAAAATTTTAGAGTTTCTGAAAGTGTCACCAATATCGTTAATAAAAATATTAAAAAGTAATGGCCCTAAATGGGAGCCCTGAGGGATGCCGGAAATGACTGACACAAATGTTGAACAAAAACCTTTTATAGACACAGATTGACTTCGGTCTCTTAAATATGATTCAAGCCAACGAAGCAGATTACCATGAATACCAGCTCGAGCTAGTTTCAAAAATAATAGATCGTGAGAAATTTTATCAAATGCCTTAGAGTAGTCAGTATGGACAGTATCAATCTGACCACCATTGTCCATAGCTGCAACAACATGTTGAGTAAACACACAAAGATTGGATTCCGTGGATTTGGCATCAATAAATCCATGCTATTGTTCAATAATGATAGGTCTTAAAAAAGGATATATATTATCATAAATAATTTTTTCGAAGATCATGGCCAAGGTATTAAGTTTACATATAGGTCTATAGTTTTTAACATCCTGCTTATCACCAGATTTATAAACCTGGTGTTACGAATGACTTTTTCCAGGCTATAGGGATCTTGCTAATTCTGAATGATTGATCAAATAATAAAAATAACGGCAAAGCCAGGCTTTCACAACACGATTTAAAACTTATCGGTGGTATACCATCGGGACCAGCACCTTTTTTATTAAGGTTTTTCAGGTTCTTAGTTACGCATTCCAAAGATATATCAATCGAGCTTATATCTACAGAGTTAGTTATTGCTGTAGTACCATTTGTCAGAGAGTTGCAAATATTGAGGGAATCACTCCCTGCATATATTTCAAAAGACGATTTGAAATGGTCATTGAATAAGTTACAAATGCCCGAACCATTATAAGAATGTCTATTCTTCAGAAACATTACATCTGATAGCCCAACGTCTTTACTTTTTAACATTTTACTATTTAACAAATGACCAAAAAAATGTACTATTGCGTTTTATATCTCTTTCAGCATTAGTAATATAATTGCTATAGCCCTTTAATGGTACACGCTTTTGGCGAACACGCAAGTAGCTAAAAGTTTCATAATCAGATGATATTCTGTATATTTTCCATTTTTTATGATATTTAAGTTTCTCATTAATCACCTTTATTAAAGACTTTGTATACCAAGGTGGATATTTAGTATAAAACAGTTTTTTAAGAGGCACGTATTTTGAAATTATAATATTAATTAATTATTATTATGTCATAAAATTGATTTAAATCTATATCAATAATTCACAATTTAAAAGATCAGACCAATCGATTTCTGTTAATTTTATGTTAATCGTATCATAATCAGCAGCATAGAATACAGGGACTTGCGAATGCGAATAGCATAACTTCGAATAACCAGAAGTACGAGCAATAATACACAACGCAGGATGATCAGTAGCGGATTTAGGCTTAGGCCCGTGAGGCCTGGGCCTAGGGCGGCAAATTTTGAGGGGCGCCAAAATTTTTAAGATGACTAAAATTTAAAATCGATTGGGTTTTCTGTAAACTGCAAGACCAAATTTTAAAGTTTATTTTATTGCGCTCTTACTATCGAAACATAATACCATTTTGAGGGTAGAATTTCTTTGTTAAAATAATTAATCAGGCAAGTCCTAAAATTTGAAATATCTAACAATAAGATTAATTTTTTTTTTAATGCTAGCATATTATTTATTTACGAATTTAGATTTTTTCATATTTTTCATTCAAAATTTAGTTATAACATTTGTTTGCGCTTTATTATAAAACGAAACATTATTTCACCATGATAAATTATACAAGTGTCAGTTGACTCGTGTAATAAATTTTTTATTTTTCAATTTTCCGTTAAAATTTTATAGTTTTACGTAATGTGAAGCTCCTAACGATAAGCATGATTGATCAGTTTTATATAATCGCAGAATGAATTTGAAAAGTCATACAAATATATAGAAATTAATACAAAATACGAAAAAAAAATTAACTTGAAAAAAAAATTGCTCCGAGTGAAATATATTTATATCGTTATATTACGATTTATTGATAATTTGATCAATCGGAATTTTTTTCAATCAATTGCCGTAATAAAAATAAAATTCTCTACGATATCTATCCAAATATCGATATTGCGTTGCATATATATCTGAGTATTCCTGCAACGAATTGTTTTGGAGAAAAAACATTTTCCACTCTGAAAAGAGTGAAAAGTTATTTGCGTGCAAGTATGAAACAAAACAGACTAAATGCACTTGCATTACTAACCATTGAAGCACAATTGGTTAAAGAAATTAAGTATGAGGAGGTTATTGATATTTTCGCACGGACGAAAGCAAGAAAAAAATTTATTATATGATGATTCAGATAAAAATAATTTATATTTTATATACAAGTAATATATTATTAATTCTATATATAATTGTTATGTTAAAAAATATAAATAAATGTTTAATTTATACCTGAATTAGATTTCTTATTATTATTGTTATTATTTTAATTATTTTATACACACACACACATATATGGATATATATGTTTATATATATATATATAACATACTGTTACAAAAGATAAAGGGCGCCATATCGTCTCGGGCCTAGGGCGTCCTCAAACCTAAATCCGCTACTGAGGATGATGAGCGTCCTCACTTACCAATGGTTCGTGGCAATGGTTAACAATACAAGAAATATTTACAATGACAACGTCTAAATTTCTTCCATTGCAATTAGTTATAGTATTAAATTGTAAAAAATGTGTTTAAGTAAGAAAGCAATATAAAGGTCTTATTAAACCATCATTGTTCTTAAAGTTTATTAAATAGCTTTTACCATTGACAACATCAGACCACCTAGCATTACTAATATTAAAATCGCCCAATATCAAAAAATGTTCATCGGGATTGTTGGTATATGAGTTGGAAATAAATTCAAAAAAGTTGTTAAGGCAATCAAATTGCATCTGACATTGAGGAAAATAATCGAAAAATAAATTTAACTTACTAGAGGTGGGTTGCTTATTAAGATTTATAACAACTTCAATGACATCAGCAGATGCATTATTTAAACGAATTGGGCTTGAAGATAATACAGAAAAGTTACGCCGAATTGCTATTAGTACTCCACCGCCCGTGAGGTGATAAAGCGATAGTCTCGGTCACATATATAAATATTGTAACGATTATCAAACAACTCTGAATTAAAAATACCTGAAGAAGCCATGTCTCACATAAACAAATAATATCGTAATCACATAATATTAAATTCCTATAAAAAATATTTGTTTTGGTATGCAGTCCTCGAACATTCTGAAAATAAATAGATATATCAAGAGGAGCCATTATTCCAAATCATAAAAACATTAAATAAGTCATTATTATTAAAATAATTTTATAAAACAAATAAATAAAACTAATAAAAAATAAAAACCCAAGGCACCATAATTAAAACGACTGTCTATTAAATAAAAATAAAAACTAACTCTAAGTAGTATTATAAAAAACACAACAAAGGCTCTTACACCAGTTTGTTTAAATAATTAAAACTATCGATATGTAAAATATGACTAGTGTCCGACTTTCGAGCCATAATAGCACAATTTTTTACCAACACGTATTTATAATCGTATTCCTTTGCCTACACTTTCACATTTTTCAAAAGGATTTTATTTTGGCTAGTAAGATGGTCGTTGAAAAACGTTTGAAATGTGCTACAAATCCAAAGTCACTAGCTGTTAATTAAAATTTTCTAGTTTTACTTAAGAAAATCATCTTTTTTATAAGGCGATAGAAAACGAACAACTATACATTTAATTGTCTTTACAGTGTTATCCTTAGGAGCAACCCGACTAATAAAATCTATATCACTATTTGTGTTAATCGGGAAATTAATTATTTGTGTTCAAAATCTTTAACAAATTCTCGTTCTGTTTCTTGGGAACACCATATATATCAATATTTCAACGTCTAGACCATTGTTCCTTTTTATCGTTATTAAGTTCTAGATTATCCAAAGACGGTTTTTAAAACACTCATTTCTGTTTTTAATGATTTAATGTCTTTCTCCATGACATCTACCCGTTTAGTAAGATTTTCATATGGGTTATTTATAAAACATAAACTGTCACTGTGAAGGCATACGGGAATTACCACGTTTAAAAGTAACATACCATTATACACTGTAAATTTTGTTGTAAAATGTTATGTACATGACGATTGTAATATACTGTTATTGACTTTTCACACTGTCACTCTTAGAGGTCTTTGTAAAATAAGTTAGGTTTAAGTTAATATTTTGGTTTGGATTCACGCAGAGAGTAGTAGAAGCCGCTATCAATGGATTATTTCGTACAGATACAATATATACAGATAGATATTAGTAACAATTAATCTATACATTAATTGCATTTTATGAGTTCCAGTTATTTCTCTTTTTTTATGTAGAAATATGTCTACGGGTAGATCTGTTTTTCTCGGCAAGGCTCACGAATGATTTGAGATGATATATTGAAAAATAGAATTAATCCTATGTTATCGGACCTGTCCAGTTTACTATATTGAAACTTTTGATTGCTTAATTGTATTCGACTGTAAATATTTTTATAAAAATTCGATACTGCAATTACAATTTCGTTGCCATTTAATTATTATGGGATCAATATAATTATTATTAAAAAATAATTAATTGTTTTTTATAGTATCGGTAGTTAACAGTTATCTGAGTAAAGGTATTATTTTATACTATACTATCTCTATTAATCTATCTCTTAAAAATAATAGCTAACACACAAAATAATATCCAAAACAATTGAAGTAGTTTTGTAAAAAAATACCAACTTAAAATCCTGGAAGCCAGAAAAAGAAGATGATGTGGAAGATTTTCACAGATCCGTCCGACGTTCCTCATAGGCCTGCAGTTCTCACGGGAGGAGGCGTTATCGGGCAAGCTGACTGCGGACACGAGGGCGAAGCTCAGCGAAAAGATGATGGACTCCGACCTCGTCCAGGAGGAGCCCGAGGGGAGAGCTCAGAATTCAATGCAGCGATATGTCAAATCGCAGGCTGTGTCCGATAAGGTATTTCTTGTAACAGTGGAATATATTATTGAATATTAAATAGAATTTCATTAGGAATTATATATACTGGCCGATGGTAGTACTGTGTTGTTTGGCGTTTCTGTTTACTCTTTGTAATTATCATTATTTCATATTATTACTTAATTTTTTTTTCTTACAATTATATTTACTTTTGTAAGATTTACCGTACCATAGACAGATAAATAAACATAAGCGAATTTATTGTTTAAAATTTGTTCTTGGTATTCCCAGTCATCTTCAAGTCCGGGAACAAAATATGTATAATATATAAGTATTAATTTTGTTAAAGTAATGAATGGTATTAAAATAATAATTTTATTAAATACGTGCACTCAGTCTGTGGCAGATTGCGTGGAAGCTCTCATCGGTACTTACCTATTGAGTGGTGGGATACCGGATGCTGTCAAGATCTTGGAATGGCTTAAAGTTTTACCACCACAGGTAACATTGATTAACTTGATTAACATTGACAATAAGTTTTTTATTATTTGTCTAGTAAAATAATCATTTTATTTTATGTAAAGGTATATAACACCAAATACATTTTTTAAATAATTTTAACATTTAAAATCAAACTGACGATCTTACCTACTGATATAGCCGATTAATGATAAATATACAATGATAAGCACTTAATTTTTCAATATATTAATTTGATTGGTAATTTTTAGGATAATTTTATAACATTCCTACACAAAAAAGTGAGTACGGTGATAACTGAAGGGAAGGCGACAGAAAAGGAAGTGGAGTTTCTTCTGAACCACTGCAGATCAGACATTGAGGACATCATCGGATACAAATTCAAAGACCCTGCATTGTTATTGGAGGTATGTATAAATCATTAAATATTGTTTTTATCATTGATGTCAAAAATTATAATCGCCTGTATCTTATCATAAAATTATTATAAATATTCTTTTATACTCGATTTTCGAAAAAGGCCAACAGATGTCGCCTCTATCTAAGTCGATTAAATATACAACATTAAATCCATAGAGGCAGGTAACGCCACGGTAGCTCAGTTGGCATAGCGACGGAACGGTTTCTTATAGGTAGCAAACTTGAGTTGTCTCTGTTAATGAACTTTTCATATTATATTTTTTATAAATATAATTAATAAGATGCTCCCAATAATAAGTCATTTATCTTTACATATACTTTTGACATAATCGTATCATTAGTTACCCCATTTATGCACAAAATTGGTTAAAAAAATATATATTTTATGTACGAGTACTATAATTTTCATAAAAACCTTCTGGCACGGGTCCCAACTGGAACCAAAATTAACCTCCATCTCTTCTCATCTTTGTTACTTCTGTGTGTCATGAAGTGACTACCCCAAAAAAATATGATTTTAATTACAGTCTCTCTATTCTAGGCTATGTCACACGGGTCTTATATTCGGAACAATCACACACGATCTTACGAACGTCTAGAGTTCCTCGGCGACGCCATTTTGGATTTCCTAATAACCGCACATATATTCGAAAAATGTGGTAAATTATCACCCGGAGATCTAACAGATTTGAGATCCGCTCTCGTTAACAATGTTACCTTTGCGTCGTACGTCGTCAGATTGGGGTTGCACAAGTGAGTAGAACTTAACTAACTACTAAATAATAATAATAATCTGTATTTCGGGCTCAACCCATATTTGGAAAAATAACACTATTGAAGTACAAAAATTAAAAATTACACATCAAAATACTAGGTACATTAAAATATAAAATATATTAAGTAAATAACACAATATCAAATTAAATTGCACTTACTCAATATTTAAAACCAAAACAAAAAAAATAAATAAAAAGAATAACATTAAAATAACATAACACATTAATTTCATATACTAAAAAAATCCCACATTGCGTATGTTTCAGATTCTTCTGCTCGCAGTTCAACGGGGCTCTGGAGAACGCCATCAAGAACTTCGTGGAGCATCAACAGCAGAGGGAACATGAGGTGTCTGAGGACGTGCTGTACCTCATCGACGAGCAAGACTGCTGCATCGCTCAGTATATTGACGTGCCCAAGGTATAGATAGCTTCTTCATCATACTCTGATAATCATTTTGCATACTCTAATCATTTTATCGCTCTTATAGCATAGTAAAAGTAAATGTTATGTTTCATCCCAAAGAATGCACTTGTATTATCTAATACAAAACAATATGTGTTTTAATTGTACAAAGTTTTTCTTTTTTTTTCAAAAAGTTTTTTCATTTTAACGACTTTCTGTTATCGTGTTACAAAAGACCCTAAGTACAAGTACTTAACAATCGTAATTGAACTTTATTCCTGAGAGTTAAGATTGAAAATTTAATATTAACCTTTTTATAATGTAACATAGCAATGATAACTTCTCATTTATTTGACTGTTGACAAAATATCGATGTATCGAATATATATATTTTAAACTCATATTTTAATATCATAGAGCATAAAATATTTTCTCAAATGAACGCTAATTGAATCACCTTATTTAAATTAATCTAAATCTCCAACAATCATTCAAAACACCCAAGATTCCATCTTCCAAGTAAAATCGTAGGTACATCTCATAATTATTAAAAACAAATATTTCATCCTTACCAATCGACTATTCGAAAGTTCCTAACATTTCCTCTACAGGTGCTGAGTGACATATTCGAGTCCCTGACGGGCGCCATGTACCTGGACTGCGGCGGAGACCTGGAGCGAGTGTGGTCCGTCATCTACGAGATAATGCACAAGGAAATAAACGCCTTCTCCATGTGCGTGCCCAAACAACCAGTCAGGGTGCTCATGGAGAGGATACATGTGTGCCCAACCTTCGGGTGAGTTCAGCTCCAGATCTGTACCCCTACTACAAGTTTTGACGTTAGAAAAACTATGACAATTTTCGAAATCGCAAATTCCAAATAAAATGATTATACTCTATCAATCAAAATCAATTAATGTTTAAAAAAATCTCTTAAAAATTATATTTATCTCAAGTTATTTAGGATGATTTATAGAATGAATTATTTTTAAAGAAAGTTAACTTGCAGTTACGGAACGAATAGTGTATTAATTTTCACGTTAATATATTTTCTTATATGTTTAACAGTTACAATTTGTAATATTTGTATGTATATAACTGCCTATGTTATATTAATTATCGGCTTGCACGACGGCCGAACTCCTGTCTTTTAGTTATGTGCCTTTGTCTATGCCTTGGTACTAATATTTTGCAGGAAGTCGAAGGTCACAGATGGCGCAGTGCAGAGCGTGATGGTGCCGGTGTCGTTCACCTGCGCCGGCAGAAGACAGACGGTGTACGGTGTTGGCGCCAACAAGGCCAGCGCCAAGCGCGCCGCCGCCAAGTTGGCACTCAAAATACTGGCCGCGTAGAGTCAGTAACTCTCCTTTGAGGATTTATTTATCCGAAATGAACTGAAACTTGCTTTTCTAAAGAATTAAAAAAAAATATATGAGCGTGTTTGCTGTGTAATTAAATTAAAATATGCCCCGTCTCTAATGATGTACTATGGCCGTTAGATTTTTAAAATATTACGTAAATCGTTAATTTAATTCGATTATTATTCACAGAAAGTGAATGCTCTATTTTAATATAAATTTGTGCTTGGTATATTTTTATATTTTTTAATGAATATAGAATAAAAGATTCGTCGACACTAGGTTCTAATTCCGCACGTGTCCATGAATTTCTTGTTCTATGTTTTTAACAGAGAATAAGGCATGACAAGTATCGATATCCAACTATTTTTATAGTAATTCTATGTATGTAATTGTTAGGATCTTCTGAGACTACTTTATTATGTATTAGGAAATTGCTTCGAAAGTAGGCAAAAAAACTTTTGTAATTTTTATATGAGTAATTTTAATTCGTAGAATTCGCATTTTTAACATTGGATTCGTATTTATAATAGCTGACATAGCGATCTACAAAATGTGCTTAAAATTAAAAAAAAAAACCTACTTTTTTACAAAATATTCGAGAATTCTAGAGCCTATAGGAAAATATATATTTTTTTGTTCTTAATGTTAAGATTTTTTTATATGCTTGATCTAAAAGATTTTATGTTTTTAACAACAGATTATTTTAATTAAATAAGTTTTATTCTAGTTTAAAATTATTATAACATCGAAAAATTAATTATAAAATTAATAAATTGGCAATAAGCATAATACCAGTCATATAAGAACATATTATTCTAGTTAAATTAAATAATGTTTTCAAATTTGTTTTTTTTTTTTCTATATATATACAGGGTTATTTTTAATTAGTTGAGCACCTTTTGCAGGCAGCCTCTCTACATCAATCCCAACAACATTTGTTCTACGACTTTTAAAAAATCTTGATAAATAACTCAGAATAAACGAAACAAAAAAATTTTTGCTCCCTCGATTATTTATTACTCTGTATTTTGTAAGCAGTCTAAAGTATAGGTCGCGGCAGTCTAGCGCTGTACGAAATGTGTAAGGTACCACGCACGTAATACTATTATAACTTATTATTATTTTTTGTTTTATTTCAAACAGTATGTAATAATTACCCAATCGTCGTATTGTGTATTAGAATTGTTAACAATTAATCAAGGTAGAATCAGATTATTTACAATAATACAATGTGTTATTTACGAAAGGATTCAATATTTACAAATTACCTCTTAAATTTATATCTCGTCGATACCGGTGCAAAATAGTCTCCTTCATATCCAACACAAAGACCACACCTAAAAATCAACTGTTCACCGACTCCTCTTACCACACTTAGCCAGCACTCGCACTATCTTGGTGTACTCGATATTTGTGTTACGGCATCACAGTACTGTTTTCACGAATCGAAATTCGGTTACCGAGTAACGGGAGCTAGCGGGTCGCGCGGCACACACTTATCTAATTGACCGTGACAAACGACTGGATCAAGTTCAAACGTGCATCGCCGCCGCTGCATCACCCCGCCACCCGCCACCCCGCGCCCCGCTGTTCGTGTCCTTGGCACGTATTTTGCCTACGCAAGGTGCGTGGCCTCTCTTTGCTCAAGGTTGCAAGGTTGTTAAATGCACGTTCAGAAGCAGTAAATAAATTTTGTATGGGAAAAACTAAATTTTTAAAACTATTAATTTTAAAAAGTCGTAGAACAAATGTTGTTAGGATTGATGTAGAGGGGCTGCCTGCAAAAGGTGCTCAACTAATTACAAATAACCCTGTATATATATATATATATATATATATATATATATATATATATATACATATTATTTAAGATATGAAATGTTTATATGATTATGAAATGAAAATATATTTTATTTAAAACTCAAGCCTCCACAGATAAGAATATACATTTGTAGCCCTTAACAAAAACAAATAGGATATTATTACAAAAGAAAATATTTGTACGTAAGCCATGTTATGAATTCATTTCACTCCATTCCATATTGTAATTTTAAAATAACCTTGAAAAAAAACGGAATATAACTGGAGAGCGAATCGGCGCTGAGCCGTAGACTCCACAGGGCGACAATGCCCGAACATAACTACGAGCATACATAAGTATGCTCCGTTGATTGCCACGGTCGGGGGGCCACGCCCTGGTACCGTTTCCCCTCATCCCCAAGGGGTTGAGAGAAGAACACACCGGGCGCTGAGCCGACCCGTCCTTCCTACCTCAGTCCGCTCTAATAGCTTATTTTAGACTTCCGCGCAGTCAAGGTCAGCGCTCAAGTTTCGTGCCGCTACTTATAACTTTTACAACCAGTTTCTTCTGCAGGTATCCTCTAAAATTAATCAATCGTTTGAACAAATATTCAAATAGATTAAAATGTCCTGAATTGTCTTTTAAAAAAAAACGACGATCTATGCAATTAATATACTTTTTTTGAGAGTTTAAAATTTGTTTAAAAAATGTATCTGTTTAGTTATTAATAATAAGGCATAGGTTCTTAAATCTGTTTTAATTTTCCAAAAAACATAATATATATTATATAGACAGGGTTATTTGTAATTAATTGGCCACCTTTTGCATGTAGCGTCTTTACATCAATCCTTTATCCAACATCTTTTTACGATTTGTCAAAAGTCTAAGAATAGACAACACAAAAAAACGAAACAATTTTTTTATTCCCTCTTGTTACTTTGTATTTTGTAAGAAATACTTAAAGGTAAAGGCCCGGACGCCATACCTACGCTCAGAACTATAACAGTTTAGATGCAACAAATAAATTTTGTATGGGAAAATTTAAATTTTAAAAACTATTTATTTAAAAAAGTCGTAGAACAAATGTTGTTGGGATTGATGTAGAGGCTGCCTGCAAATGCAATATTACCAATAACTGTGTAATTATATATATATATATATATTACCGTTTTGTTGCAACTTTATAATCGATTCAATTTATAATCGATTAATAATGAATGAATGAGTTGTATTATATTTTTATAATAAAGACGTTATTACTATTTTAGTTTTTTTTTCTTTGAGAAATCTTGTTAGATTTGTCCAAAATTTAGCTCTCGTAATTTTTCATTGACCATGATAAACAAATATCTACTGCTTTTCAAAATAAAAAAAATACTTTTTAATCTAATACTTATAGTGAATCAGAATAATGGAGTAAATAAATACCTCTGCTCAGAGTATTAGTTATCAAGGATTCTTGGTGATTAGGTAAAAAAAATATAAAAATCACGTCAAGTGTTTAATTATAAATTACAAGAAGTATGTGCTTGGTCGCTTGTAAGCGAAGGTGTTCAGTCGCTTGTAGTGATGTACGCGCTTGGGCAGAGGGAACTTAATGCCGCTGTTGTGGAACTGCTTCACTTGGGGACGTCTACATGCTGAAGCTTTGATCACTTCTACTTTGATTATCTGGAAATTATATTTTGTTTTAAGAGTGGTTTAGATAAAAGAGTTTTCCTGTAATTTTTTGATGGATTGTTATATTTTTTATTGTTTATGTAAGTAGGTGGCTTTACTTATACTAATCAAATGATTTTTTACTCAATTTAGGTTGCAAGATATAAAACTATTTTCTAGTTAGATATCAGCAAAACGCATCACCTCATGATCACCTCAACCATACCTACCTGTATAGAATGCGCGCGCGCACGATGGCGTGCTCCCATGTCACGGTAGCACTGGGTGACTCCACCTCCCACACTGAGTGCGCGGTATTCCCGGTACATGTTGTGCACGCCCGAACGCGACTCATAGCGCAGCCAGATGCCGAAGTTCTTTATCTTAACGGGACTTTTTTCTGGAATCTCCTGAAATTTAATACTTGTTGTCATATTCTGAATCTAGGCGAAGTGTAATAATGAAAGTAGTCAATGAATGGATTCTTTAGTTTATACAATTTTAAATTGGATGTTACTGTTTTTATAATACATAAACCTATTGATTTAAGTATACAAACACCAACTGTCATTTCCAGCCCTAAAACTCTGATTTTACATTTACAGTTATACACCTTTTTTCCATCACCTACATCATAATTTTTAAAGGTAGTATGGACATAAAATAATATCAATCAGTTCATATAATGTACAATTTGTATATATATATATACTTTACAGAAGAAATATGTCTTCAATGGGGCATATGGCATAAATTAGATTATTTTAAACAATTCAAAAGTGGAGATATCTACAGACCAGCATGCAAATAGTTGTTTGGCTTGGTATTGTTGAGGTACAACTTTAAATTATAAGTTAACCAGGGAATAAACTCAATGTTTTGATAGTTTATACATGGAAAATCTGCAGAAAATAAGTTATGGTGATCCCAGGCCCTAAATATATATACAGTGGACGCCGCTTATTGTGATCACGGTTAATGTTATCAGCCGGCTATTCTTATCGAAAATGGTTGGTCCCAAATTTCTCCTTAGCAATACATTTGAAAAAAATCGCTTATTGTGATCAAAAGTCGCTTATTGTTATCTATTTAGAAGGGTACAATTTTAAATTCTCATGTTTAAGGATTAGAAAATACTATTTTTGTTCGACGACAACGACGATACGTGGTGTTCAACACCGAGCAACAAACTTCGAAAAATTATACAATTTGAGAATTATATTCAAATGATTATGAGTGAAAACATGTGTCAAACAACAATAGATCGATATTTCAAATGAATCTTATGTTAGAATATTTTTAATAGAGTAAATAAATAGAAAATTTGAGCAAACAACAGAATTTCTTTTTATGAAACTTAATATGTACTTAAATCAATTCTAAATTATTACAATTCTTATTTTATCATTATGATCATTTATTATGTGCACTAAAATCCCCCAACAAACATGAAAAAGTACCATCCGCATAATGTTATCATTCGGTTATTGTTATCAAAACGGGCTGGCTGAAAGTGATCACAATAAGCGGCGTCTACTGTATATATATGCTGTTGATATTACTAAAATTCAGTACAAACATTATTTTAAGCTAAGATAGATAAGATACATGCATATAACATAAATCTGAATTTATAAATAAAACTTGGATGTTTAGTTAAGATAAAATACCAAAAATAAATATTTAATTAATTGGTTTTTTGTGTATTATCCAATAATTAGCTTATTAATTCTCTTCTTGATTTTTGAATTCTAAGATTACTATGAAAAATACACACAACCAAAAGATGAGCACTGAGTTTAACATTTTTAACTAAAATGTTAAAAATAAATGTTTATTCATTTATTTAACTCTAACAAAACAGAAAAATTAGTAAAATTAAGACATTTTTAATTCACTATCTTGAAGACATATTTTATTTCTAGAGTTTAAATCAGGTTTGTTAGAAATATGTAGGCCAACATAGGTTAGCCTTCTAAACTTTTGCTGGTTGGTAATAAACATTCGATCTAGGGTGTTCATTATTAATTATAACATAGGTTATACTACATAACATAACACAAGCCAAAGCATTTATGTTTATGAAATAACAATAAAAATGTTAATATTTTCATCAGGCATGATATTAAAAAATCCAATATGATTTAAAAACTAACATTTCAATAATAAGTAAACATTTGTTTACTTATTATTATATGTTATAATTGTATTTTAAGTACATGAAATGTGTATTACAATTATTCATAATTAAAAATAAAAAATATTAAAAAAATATATAATGATAAAATTTAAATCATGGATGAACTAACCCTGATAGAGACAATTTCTCCAGTAGTCTTCTTGAACTTCTTCAGTTGTCTTAAAAAGTACCAAAACCGAGATTTGGCTACTATTGGGTCAGGAGAGAAAATCCTCATTTTATATAGAGGAGGTTTAGGCTCACTCTCTGAGGGCAGTTTACGCCCAATGACTTCATATTCCTTCAACTGAAATGGATTAAATAAATTATAGTATAGTGACATCCATTACTTAAATGAATAAGAGTTACAAACAACATGACATAACCTCAAAGCAATTGAAACCAATATTATTACTTTGATACTATAAACTTTTAAACAGGATTGTATTGCATTAATATTAAAATTAGATAAGTTAACATTTTAATGCAGAAGTAATCCGTTTTCACTAGTACATTATAGGGATATGAAGCCGCGGCAACGTGTACTCATCACAATGTGTTTAAGTATAATTTAACACTATATTATTACTTCGATGTGTTATATTTCTAAATTGTATTAATGATCGCACACTTTAAGTACTTTTGTATTCACATAATTCACTTAAATTTAAATTATTTTCTGAACTTACCTCTCCTTTCGCCTTCATTTTGAGAGATTTTAACTAAAAAGATCTGTCAACGGAAACGGAACTACAACGAAAGAAAGATGGAGACTCTATTATGGACTTAGTATAATTATTCTATATCATAGACAAAACATAGCTTAATTATTATTGCTTTCAAACAGTCTGGAAAGGACATTCAAACAACTTTGATATAGGAATAAAAGTTAATTAATTAATAAGTTAGTAATGAATAAAACAATGATAATACAGAAATAGTCATACAAATTTTGTGCATCAAAGACGATCCCGATAAAGACGATAACATATAAAATGCTTAAATCACCGAGGCGGACAGCGATACGGTAGCTTAATTGGTAGAGCGACGGGATGGCTTCCCAGCGCTCGCGGGTTTGAATCCCTGCCTGTATAGGTTTATTTTTATTCTATATTTATTCATTTAAGTCTTAATTGTTACTATTGTTTAAAAACTCTAATTTATATCAGGCAGTTGCGAAAAAACATATGTATTACAATAATGACAGACGGTTGTTGCTTATATTTGATTACGTAATCGATTATTATTTTTTACTATTATTTATGGTATTTAACTGGTTAAAAGACTTGATATAGACTTGATGTAACGATTTTTCACACTTGTATATTTGCAAAAAAGATTACAAAGATTCATTCTAACTGTAGTGTATTTTTATTAACCCCCGATAAGAAGTGTATTTTTATTAACACTCGGGGTGTTATAAGTTTGACCTGTCGATCTGAGTATCTGTGTGTTTGTCTGTGGCAATGTAGCAACCAAACGCGTGGAAGGATTTGATTGCGGATTTTTTAATCGAAACCCTGGTTTGTCGAGATGGTTTTTTATGTTTGGTTGAAATAGAAACAGCCACCTCCAAGATTTTAATGTTTTATTGGTGCGGGTTTTTATGCAACATTGATAGAAATACTTAGCTAGTGAAAATTTGTATATCCACAGGTTAATTTAGTACAATAAATAATAAATGAACAATTTAAATAGATATAAAAAGACCTCTATAAAGAATAAAAATACATAATATTATTATGTACAAATATTGAAGTCGTTGAGTCGGGGGACCGCTTTATAAGTGAAGAAATTAAAAAGCAAGTAAGGTACCAAGGCAAATAAAAAAATTACGATATCGATTCATATAGTCTAAGCTCTTGTAATTTTTTGAAATATACTCAATCGTCAACTTACGAACAACGGTCGTGATAGATGATCCTATATAACAAAAGATCAATATAATTTTTAAACAAATGATCTTAAATATTTCAATAAATCGTGTTTCTTAGAGCGTATAATAAGAATATATTCCGATTTTATTATTTGGTAAACTGTCACAGTTTTCGTTACGTCAAAACTTGTACTAAGGGTACAGTTAACTCTTGTCACTTGGTACTTCGTAAAGTAGACGTTCCCAATTCGTCAATCGTCATCCTTGGCCTTTGCATAATGCATTGCGATTTGATAATTGACATTTGACATCCGAAACTCGTATACACCAGTAGGCTTCGTATTTAATTATATTTTGTTATTTTTATTAAAAGATTAAGGCTGTAAGTAATTCTTTATAAGATTTTGTTATGTTCTTAAAAAAAAAACTTAAACTTCAAAAATGTTATCACGTAACCTCAGAAGAGTTGTGAAATATTCCCTATTTAGTGGAGCGACAATAGGAGGTACGGTTGTTGCTTTTAAATATAGTGAAACGGATTACGATTCTTTGGCGATAGTAAGACTTAGCAGAACTGCATTTACTGCAGTTGATATTGGAAGAACTTACCAATCGCTGTTATATAGCAAAGATTGGGATAAAAATTCCAAAGAATATATACAGGCGAAAAGTGATGCGCACACAATTGGGGCAGCTAAACTGCTAGATTTATGCAAAGCAAATAAAGGTGTGTATATTAAAGTTGGGCAGCACGTCGGTGCTCTTGACTACCTTCTGCCCAATGAATATGTGCAGACTATGCGAATTTTGCATAAGGATGCGCCTAGAAATACTATCGAAGAATTATATGACGTTATAAGAGAAGATTTAAAAAAAGACGTGAGTAGCGTTTAGGTTAATTTTTGTTTTTTTTTGTCATGGTTAGATTTTTATTCAAATAAATTACTTTTTACACATTGATTGCATAATAATTTCAAATATCTTTCATTAAACTTTAAGCTATGATATTCAATAAATGTTAAATTATTTCCTATAGCCTGAAGAACTATTTGATGAGTTTGATACTGAGCCATTGGGAACTGCTTCTCTAGCTCAAGTTCACAGAGCAAAGTTAAAAGATGGTTCTGAGGTTGCTGTCAAAGTTCAACACCATTTTGTTAGAAAAAATATAAAAATTGATTTACAATGGATGGAGTTTATTATAACAATAATGTCTAAGGTTTTTCCTGATTTCCAAATGCAATGGTTGGTTGACGAGACCAAAAAGAATATCACAAAGGAGTTAGATTTTCTTCAAGAAGGCAGAAATGCTGAAAAAGTTGCTGAACTTTTTAAAAGTTATACTTGGCTCAAAGTTCCAAAAATATATTGGGATTTCAGTAGTGAAAGAGTTTTAATGATGGAGTATGTAGTTGGTGGACAAGTTAATGATGTCAAATACTTAGAAGTAAGTAAAGAAAATTGAATATATATTTTAATAAATTAAATATATAATTAGTAAGTTTTATAATTTTAATTTAAAACTGATATTTTTTAGAAACACAATATAAGTAAACCTGATTTATGCACAAAGTTAGGGGATCTCTACTCCCATATGATATTTAATACTGGATTTGTACACAGCGACCCTCATCCTGGTAATATATTAGTTTACAAGGGTCCTAAAGATAAAGAAGTTTCAGTTTTTCTATTGGATCACGGTTTGTATGCTGTAAGTTAAAAGAAATAGAAATACTTTTGAAAATGTTTTTAAATATTATATTAATATTTTATTTGTCAAATATATTTTCAGCAACTTACAGACAAATTTAGATATCATTATTCAAATTTATGGCTCTCTATAATAGCTAGAGATAGAAACCGAATTTGTCACCATGCTGAAAATTTAGGAATTGAAAAGGAATTGTATGGTTTATTTGCTTGCATGGTGACTGGGAGACCATGGGATGTCATAATGAAAGGCATAGATAAAGCAGGGCCTTCTTCTGATGAGGTTTGTAACTAATTTATTGTGAACTTAAAGCATAACCTAGTGATAATCTGTATATAAATATGTATATAATTATAGACTAATAGTAAATATAAGACAAATAAGTCATAAAGAAGGATAAAACTATGTTTGCCCATACTATTTTTCTAATGTTTTCCTTATATTTTCCTGCTTATGACAAAGCTTAATGTTCACAATATTCATCTCTAAATAAATATTATTCATCTATGTAAATGATATAAGAAAACTTCTGTAATATATTTTGAGATTCATTATGAAACCAAAACCCTATTTCAGAAAACCACATTCCAAAATGAGATTCCAAACTTTTTAAACCATGTCACTCGATGCTTGGAACATGTCGACCGTCAAGCATTGCTCGTATTGAAGACCAATGACCTCATCCGGAGTATTGAATACTCTTTGGGAGTTCAACAACTAATGTGTGGTTTCATAGTAATGACTAAGTGCTGTACCAAGAGTGTTTATGATCTTGATTACAAGGTAAGTTTTGTTATTCATATATGATAAATTGACAGTGAACCAGCTACAGTAAATAGTAGTTAAATATTAATCTATTTCCTTATCATATCATTTCGTGAAAATAGTACAATACCTAAACAAATAATTATATGAAACCAAAGTACACATAATATTCAGATCAAAAATAATTTACATGTTTATTATTCAGATTTAAAATAATATAACAAATAAATTGTCAACATTACAAATTTTAGAATATTTCTTTGTTCCTGATTAGATTAAAGTACACATGTAACATTTAGTATTCATAGTGTATCATTGAATTGTTAGATGAACAAGTCTTGCATACTAAAATGATATTCCAGCCGAGGGATTTTTGTTGTTTGTATTAGATGCTTATATAAATTGTAAATATATCCAACCTTAAAAAAAAGTAATAAATGGTACAATTAACTAACGCAATGGTTACACTACACTTCACAATATAGGTAGTTTTAGAGATATGATTTCCCTTTCTATCAATAACACATTGCATTATGGTTAGAATTGCTCAAAGGATACACCTGTTGGCGGGTATTCTTTAAGAGAATTTAATTTAAATGTTTATTTTCCAATTACCTAAATATGTATATATTTTTTTTTTACATATTTCAGAATGCTACCTCGTTGGTAAGGAGACAGCTGTTGACATTGAAATATTCATGGTCATTACTTATTATATACATATATGGTTATTATATAACGTTAAGAAACAATTTCAGTATTTACAGCTAATAATCAGCCATATAGCAGTTGTACATTCGATAGTTTTAGTGATGTTATGGGCACAACCAAAAATATTTACCGAGTTTTGCTTTAATTTATTCTAATATATGTATTTAATCAAGATGGTGAACTTAAAAATGCTATTGGGTAAATATATAAACTGTTTGGTTACTGTAAGATTTTCTCTACAAAACGTTTTAAAACTCTTTTAAATGTATATTTCTTTAATTGCTATAATCGTAATAAAAATTACAGTAACGGGATAAAAATTACAAATAGGTATAACATGGCTTGTATTTCCGTTCGACAAGATTTTTGTAATGTCATGACAAAGGCAGTTTTTAAGCCACAACAATTGTCAATATAAACCCATCAATAAAGTATATTTGGTTTTGATATTTTATAACACAATATTTTTAAAGAAAACTATGTCGATACCTAGTCAAGGAATTTTACCTCAACGTTTAAGTACCTTTCAGTAGCTTTTTTACTTCAAGGATATTAAGAAATAAATGTTCCTTGTGCTGTGTACATATAAAAATCGAATAATCAAATGTCACCAATATCTACTTGAAACTTATTTACCATATTGTAGTTAGCGAATTATTTATTGTTAAATGTATTTAGGCGGGAAATATAGATATATTTTTAAAATTCAAATGTTTTATTTATAATCTGGAGCCCTTTTAAAAAGTATTCAAACGTGTATTCTATTTTCTAAGTCAGATAATTTTGTGTTCAATGTCGTTAAATCGCTTTGTATTTTCAGCAGCATGTTAGCGAAATTGTCTCTGCTTTTTCTTCCGTGAAGTTTAAAAAATATAGAGCTTGTTGATATTTTGCACGACAAGTCTGATTTCTTGTATTCCGAATGCAGGAATTTTCTTATGCTTTGTTTGTTTTCTATAGAGTGCATTGTTTTCGTAGTTTCGTTTCGCATCATGGCTGTAAGAAAAGTTTTGACAATATTATTTTACTTAACATACATTGAAGACTTCTGTAATGGACTCAAAATAATCTTGTTTTTTTTAGATTTACCAGTTGGGACCATTTGTCATTATTCAAGTCGTAATAGTAGCATCTGCATATTTCATTGATGCAAACTTATAGTGTAGTAATTTTTTTCGATGGGATAAATGTATGAAGTTATTTTTAAAAAAGATAAAACGCAGTGCTAAGGGATCCTGGCAGAGATGCTCGCCAAATCAGGCTGAGTTATTATGATTTTATTAAGTACAGTGTTTTCTAGAACTTTAAACAAGAAAGAATTGAGGAAAGCTGAGGAGAGGAATATTTGTTTATAGGTATCTAGTGGAATGTAAAGTAATATCCAAAAAATTAAATTGGCTGTTAGAAATAAGTTATGGGTATGGTTTGTATTAAGGTTATGTATGTTTAACATGTACGACACTTACTTTCGTTTTCGCCGCCTCTATATTCGTGGTTTACTTTCTCTTGAAATAAACTTTCGGGCGAGCCAAAATCTTCCGCGGTAGTTCTATTATCGCCCATAGTTAGCATGTTGTTTAGCAAGATAGACGCTAAAAGATTAAATCTTACAAAATATTACAATAATGGTTGATAATAATTGGTTAATAATACAAATGAAATTCATTAAAAGAAAATAGGCGTGAATGAAAAACAGTAGTTCGCCTGACGTTTTATAATAGCATTCGTAGATATTTGCTAATTGCTATCATAATTTCAGCTAATTAGTCCTGCTGATACAAACCGTTTTGAATACTTACACCTCTGTTTTCCTGGAAGCCACACTTCCAGGACATATGGGTGCTGCGGATCATTACCCTTGCGAAGCGCTGTAAGTGGTATTTCATAATCTTCCCGTTTTAGAACAATTATTTCCTCGCAAAAATCTGGCAACTCAAGCAAATGCCACACCTTTTGACGAAGTTGTGATATAGACGCCGTAGGTTTCACAGCTAAATATCGAAGCTTGTCATCGATAACTTAAAAAGAAAATTAATAAAAATATATCATTACTATTATTAATATTAAGTACAAAAAATAATATATTCACAAAACGATTGACTATAATTAGTACATGTACGTTGAAACTAACTTCCGAGATCAATACGTCTTATGAGGAGAAATGAAATCACATCTTTTCTAAACAATTTAATCGGAGATATGATAAGCTTTAGAAGTGACATAGCTTATCAGATACCTCCAGATTGATCACTACATCGAGCCATGTATCGAAAATACAATAATTTTGTTCTTTACAAAAACGCAATCAACACAGTAAATAAAATTATGAAATAAATCAGTTGTCAGTGAGATTTTTCTTCTTTAAATTATTAAATGTTACATAAAGTTGTCATGCAGGTAGTATATTACGACTCATCAAACTTAAGTATTTTCAAAATTGTAGAATAAGTATTTTTCCAATACAAAATAATTACTTATTCTAGATTTTTAAAGATATCTATATCGGTTTGTAAAGATTTATGTAGGTTTACAATATATACACATAATATGATAAAAACGTAAAGAAAGAATGACGGTATTTATATATTTAGGTATAGTACAGTAGAAACTCGATAAGTTAAAATCCTTCAGGAAGCACAATATTTTAAGTTATCGAGTTTTTAACTTATCAAGAAAATCTGTTAAAGTGATGGCTTGGTGCGGAGGGGGTTAATTTGTTGAGAGTTAAAACTTGGAACTTAGGAGGCTAAAATTGTTGTGAGTTAAAACTTTTAGCTATTTGTGCTCGAATGCGCCAAAAGAGGTGGTAGATAATACACACAGTTGTCATTTAAAAAATGAAATTGCTTTAAGGTTCTGTTTTAAAGAGTACAGTTTCTACATGGATTCGATTTTCGAGTAAATAGGTAGGAGAACACATCATCTATTATGTTGCTCTAATTCTCGATAAATTATGTTAAAGTCATAATAGCCTTAGATTGAGACAAATAGATTTGAACCACGTAAACAAACATTGCTCTAAAATAGGAAATTCAGCAATTTTTCAGACTTTTACCTACTTATAAAACCGTCTTCCGATTCTTGTTATTTATATTCAAACTAAAAATCTCGGAAATTATTGTTTACTCATGTGTTTACCAATTGTTTCTTACGATTATAATAATTATAATTAACGTGTGTATTTGTATTACACTAACCTTTTGCTGACAGCCTATCCACGTCAATCCTAACAACATTTGTTCTACGACTTTTTACAAATCTTGATAAACAACACAAAAAAACGAACTTTTACTTATTACTCTGTATTTTGTAAGAATTACTCAATAGATCAACGCCCGGGAGCTATACCTACGCTCAGAGTAAATGCCAGTTCAGAGGAAGTTGTCTCTACCTACAACAAATAAATTTTGTATGGGAAACCTAAAATTTTTTAAACCATTAATTTTAAAAAGTTGTTGGGATTGATGTAGAAAGGCTGCCTGCAAGAGGTGGCAGACTAATCACAAATAACCCTGTATACATATATTATATATTTGTTTATAATCAAATTCAAAATGCTTGGATTTTTATAATTTTTTATAGTATGATAAACGGCTTATGTAGGTATATAGTATATTTATTAGCTCAAGCGTTGATAATATTTGTCCACTAAGTGCATCTCGAAGGGTTCCGTGAAGTGTGCAGCTGTGTGTGTAAGTTAAGGTTGCACTAAAATTATTTTTCCTCATCATTTGGACTATAGTTTTAAGTAATGATGGTTTATCATTTATTGTGGAGAAGTGAAGAAGAAACAGACTGACAAAAGGTAGTGGAAAATGAAGATAGCAACAATACAAATAATAGTTAAAAAAACTTAAAACACTTTTATAAAAAAACGTTTTTCTTGGGTTTTTTTTAAACTATTGTTTATTACTTAAAAATCGCTTATCCTGGAAATCCTGGCAAGGATGACAGGACGAACTGATTCAATTATTGCATCGTCATCGGTCCTTTATGCAAAAATTCAAATTCATCCCACATTTCAAACTTGGTCAAAATAACGTTCAAAGTTTCCAATGCAAAGATGGATACATACGAAGCTAATAAAAAAAATCATATAAATATTGTGATATATTATTTCAGTATCAACTTATAATAACAAGCTCTATTTTGATAGTAAACATCAGATTTACTAATCAAGGAACTCTCTGAGAAGCCCCATATTGCCTAACAATGTTTTAGTTCTGAAAAACTAAATAAGAAAAAACTATTCGTGAAATAAAAATAAGTAACAAATCTACAAATATTCAAAAGAACAAACACAGTTTAAAATAGAGGTTAAAGAAACAAAAAACGTATTGAGAAGTCTTGATTGTGTTTATTTAATACAAAAATTAATTAATCTTTATTGCCCTTCCTGAAGTTTCACAGCTCGCAAACCAAACAGCAAACTTGTTGATTTTACAAAAGACCAATTGCGGGTCAGAGGATTATATTGAAACCCATGTATTAACTGAACATGACAGTTATCTGAAAGGAAATATTTTGTACATTACAATTTAACAGTCTTTTAAATGTTTTAACCGGGCTTTATACAATAAATAATAGCAAATTAACCTAACTAGTTACAAACCCATCAAGGGTTTTATTTCATTACTTAGCATGGTGGACAGTTTACAAAAAAAAAATCAGGTATAGGAATGACCTTTAAAACTGATGATAAATAAAAAAACTATCCATACTATTCAAACACAAAATTCTGTTTGAAAATAATTTACTTGAAATTAAATTATTGGTATATAAAAGGTAGAAGTTATTATAATATTGACTTACTTTTTTCTACTAAAAATGTTAATTCATCTGGAGTCATAAGCTTCTCATATTGATGAGTTCCTTTTGGAATAATTTTCATGACATTTTCTGCGACAAAGATTCCAAATATCTGACTAAGTCTAGATCTACAGGGTGTTGTGAAAAATATCAATCCACCCGGTTTTAAAGCCTTCACACAAGATTTGACAAATAATTCTTTATCAGAAACATGTTCAATAATTTCAGAAGCCACAACTGCATCGTAGTGGTCGCAGAATTGTTGTGAGTGTTCCTGTTAATGATGAGAATTAAAAAAGTTTTTATTTATACCTACATAGTGGAAATATTATTTAATACCAAAAACATACCTCTATAGTATTACAGTAATATGTTGGTCTATTGTGAATTAATTTAGGATTTTCTTGGCTATGTTCTTTAGCTACTTCTATTAAATCTTGACTGGCATCAATACCAGTCATTTTGGCACCAATTCTTGCTAATGCCTGAAAATATTATAAGTTAAATGGTTTGATAAGGCCAGGATGATGACAATTTATTTTGTATAGAAAAAAAAACTAAAAATCTGTATCAATACAGATTTCTATATTGGTATAGATTTTTAGAACTTATATATTCAAATACTTCACTTAAAAGAAAGCAAAAAAAACTTATTAATATTATTTTGTAATTATACATTGTTAACTGACCTCTGAGAGAAAACCGCCTCCACAGCCTACATCTAAAATAGATATACTTGATAGAGGTGTTGTTGTTCTTTTGTCTTCAGAGGGTGGTATTAAACCATCCCTTATAAAAGGTACCCTGAAAAAGAATAATCCTTAAAAGCATAAAATAAGTGTTATTTAATTACCAATTTTAACAAAATACAACATTGTTAATGTACATGTAAATTGTGTAGGATAAAATATTAGTATTCTGCCAAATGCAACACATATTCTGTTTGTTAATTGTAAAAAATATATATTTATAAATAAATTATCATGGCTTCAAATTGGTCCAAACTAGCTTACATTTGCTATTGTCTGATAAAAATAAGTTTCAATAAGACACTTTTAATTATGAAGGAATATATTAAGTCACAATACTCTTGTCGGGCCAACCTTATTAAATTGTAGTGTTGGAGTATCTGCATTGCACCATTAGGGTCCCACCAAGATTTGGCCTGCTTAGTGTGCCTTTTCACATCTTCTGGATCTATTGTTGACTTTGACTTTTGGACAGATGAAGATAAAGCTGCATTGAATTGCTTAATAGTGTGGGGCTGTGAGAATCTAAAATATTTATTTTTGTTACATAGTGTGCCAAATATTTTTATTAGATATTGGTCATAAAACTTACACTTTTGTAGGTAAAAACATTTTAATTCCACTTAAAGTGTATCTCCCCATGTTAAGTTTTTTAGGTATGTATTTTTTCTGTTCAGAGTAACTGTACTACAGAGTAACTAGTACCTTTTGAATTAAAAACCAATGTAAATTATAAGATTTTATATATTACACTATCTTGTATACATATTACTTACATATATAAATTATTAACCTTTAGAGAGATAACTAAAATAAATAATTGAGTTTTATTTAAACATGTTCGGGTAGAATTATATTTAATCAGTTATGTGATAGGTATTTATATTTTATTTTATTTTAAAGATTGGGTTGTCATTTGTCAATCAGTGTTTCCAGCACCTGATTTTTTTTCCCCTAACAGTAATCTCAAAAATATGTGAATTCTTTACTGTCATTTAAATTTTACATATTAATCTTAACTTATAAGGATATTTAGACAAAGAATCCTAAATTTGTAAACCTTATTGGCGAAAATGAAACGATAGCTTAATGAGATTTCTTAAATATATTTTTGTAATTTTGGAAATGTAACTATCTGAGCATGGTTTAACAATGAAAGAGCAAACGCTGTTCATTTGTCTTTGCCGAATCTCAAGTGTTTGCGACAAGTTTTACTAGAGAATTGTATTTGTCTGTAACACATAAAGCACTGAAAGCCACTTTTCTCGTCCCCGACTAACCTTTCCGAGATTTTTATCTAAACCTTATGCAATTTTCTCAAAATACTTCTAAAACATTGAGATATTTTGGTATTTATGAGACAGCGTGTTTTTAATAGTTAACTGATTTTAAAAGGAATGTAAAAAAAGGTTTTTTTATTTACAATAAAAGGTAGTATAGAGGTATACGATGTCCAGGGAGAAGCAACCCCCCTCTCCCCCCCCCCCCCCCCTTACCACCCTTCGGTACGTCTATGAATGTAAACTTCTATAATAGATACTTGTTTACTTTGTGGGTACCAATATTCCTTGTAGGCGGATAATTGAGATGTTTTCTTCTTTCTAAACTACTTTGAACTTATGATATTAAAAAAATATATCTTATCTAATATTAAAATAGAATGCATTATGCTTTATTTTTTCTTTAGAAAGTGATTAATGTCATTGAAAAATTTAAAAAAACTTCCGTTTTCTTAGGAAATCTACACGCTTATGTTCTTGTAACACTAAGCAATGACCTTAACTTTTTATAATAAATATCAAAAGTTAAAAATATGATAATATAATGACAAATATTTATATAAATAAATATTTGTCATTATATTATCATACTTTTTGTAGTTTGTAAATATAATTGAGATAATATATATAAAACATATATACAAATACAAACAATACAAACAATAATAAAAACATTCTAATTATAGATATAGATACAATAATAATACATTTTGCAATACGACTCTTTTGACCTTATCCGCCACATCTCTCTTTTAGATTTTGCTTCGTGCTAGTTTTTGGGACACGGTTTATTTATTCTGCTACTCTAGATGCTTTCATATTTTAAGTTTCAACAAGACTATCTCTGACGGGTGTTCATGTTATAATTTTTGCTTGTTGCTTCGTTAGTCCTTTTGTTTTCTTTTGTAAACAGATTATTAATATTTCAAGGGCTAACCTTGCAGATGAAGTCGAAGGTATTTCATCAACAACTATAGGTGTTATCCATAAATATTATCCATAGCTGTATAATGAATATGATGTATTTCTGGAAACGATGTAGTTGGATTTAAGTATCTTAGAGTTTGCTGCAATCTGTTAATTACATGGCATCAGATGTATTGTTGCAGACGATTTAGATGATATTGGATAATTTTGGACCGGACGTAGGAAAGGGCAGGTTGGCTTACCAAGCAAGTTTTCGACGTTAGACTTCATCCACGTCGTTGGCCAGGCTAAAAAAAGTATAATGAAAAAATGAATATATAAAAAAAAATAACTTAAGCTTCGTAGACTTTAACGAGGACAAGTACTTCCGAATAATGGAGAATATTTACTCCATTTGTTCTGGTGAATAACTCCCTATCAAGCGAGGCGTCAGATAATTTGACCCCATAGAAACCATACCATAGAAACGATTAAAAGAGTGGGAAAAAATGGACTCAATTTCAGAGGCTATCATCGTGTTTTCTGAAACTCCAGATAGCTTTGAGGAAATGCTGCAATGCCTGCTGAAATTCCAAAGTCGGTCTATCAAATAACACATCATAAATGAAGGCAATTATAAATTCAGCTAAAAAGGCATAAGAATATGCAATGGAAAAATGGAAATAGCGTATGTTAATGAAAACATATTTATTTTTATTTATTTTATTTTCAGGTCAGTTAATATCTACACTGGACAACATGCAAAAGGAAATAGAAGGATAATAAACAGCTTGAAATGGTTTTGGTCTCTGATAGATGTCATGAAGGTCAAGGATATGAACATGAATATGAATGTAAATAGGAAACAACTTAAAAATATACAAGTTTGTCAAACTGATATGGAATGAAGGTTTATTTGAGTGAAAAATAGAGATAATGTTAGGTTAGAATAGGTAAAGATTAGAACGAAATTTAAAAGTAGGTAGGTACACATACAGTATACAAATCTACATAGCTAAATCATATGTATATGTTTGCACTATCACCTACAATACGTAAATAATTAAATCAAAGTTTTTGATGATTCAATTAAAATAGGCTTACCTAATTTACATTTGTTAAAACGTCAGACCCTATTTGCAGTGTTCCGTTAGGGTATGGACACATAGAAAAACCTGCAAAAGAAATCCCCGGAAGTATCAAAAAAAGAGAAAACAAAAAAGTTCTTTGGCCTTAATTCTAAATTCAAAAAAAAAAATAATTATTGAGTCATATTTGATATGTGAAAAAAAATGTTTTATTTGTGTCACGCGTGGTATGAAAATAATACTAGAATAACTAACGAGTTTATTCACGCTTTCAAGGGCTTAAAAGATGCTAACTTTTTTTGTTTCTGAACTACTGTGCAGGGCGGGTGTTGAGTTGAAGCCCGAGCCCCACTTTAACAACATCAAATTGCGCAAAAACGTGTTGTTCAGTGTAATGGCTAAAGAGATTAGAATTAATTAGAAATCAATTATTTGTCTGTAAAAATGCTTTTTTCATCACTATCATTCTAACAAAAATATATATATTACTGTATCAGTAATACAACCGCTAATCTATTGGACACATTTTTATCTTTATCTCAAAAACTTTTGCTCAGCTCAATAATATTATAGTTTTGAACTAAGCAAGACATTTTTTTTGTTTTTCACAATTAATATTTGCATTTGTTGAAGGTACAGCTAATATTAAATATAATGTAATCACATTAATATTAAACATAACGTTTGACGGTATATTTGCTGTGAATGATCAACAGGCGCGACAACGCTTCTGATCTATTTTAAAAAGAGGCAGAGAGCTGAAATTCAGCATGTATATACCTAGTCTTGCCATAAATATCGTAACAAAGACTTTTTTAAAATTGCAAATAACATTAATTACTTTTACAGTGTATTAGTTTAATACACAAATATAAAACAATTAAATATATCAAAAGTCAAAAAAAAAATTGAAGTGGTGTCCATCGGCTTCAATACAGTCCTTTAAGCGTTAAGGGCTGAGGCCACTTATTAATAGAAGCACACGCTCTTTCTATGGGGAAATTCTTCACTACCAATCGTATGGATTGTTGTAGGGACTCCAACTAATCATGGCGTTTAGAGCAAGCTGTAGTCTCTAAAACTGACCATAAATCATAATCCAACGGATTAAGATCGGGACTAGACGACGGCCAGTCTTCAGCTCTCATGAAGTCCAAGACGTTCGCTTTCAACCAAGACAGCGTGGACCGAGCTTTATGACTCGGCTCCGAGACTTGCTGGAAGGACCATATTTGGCTATTGAACATGGTGTTATTAACGGGCTTAACTACCTTCTCAAGAATGGTTTCTTGATACAATTGTGCCGACGTTTTGATACCTTTTTCACAAAAATATGGCTCAGTCATTCCTTCATTGCTAACACCCCACCAAACCATCACTGAAGTCGGATAATGCCCACATACTCTGTCGACTAATTGGGAGCTTCCTAAGAGTTTTGAGCAGAAATACGGTCATTTTGTTGTTGAAATGTAAATTTTGAACATTTTCTCATCCGTAAATATTTTTTTCTGTGTACTCCCCTTGCGTACCGCTTCAGTAGTTGTTTCGATTTTACAGTTACATCTTTAATTTATCAGTTAAGAAATGACCAGTGGGTCTCTTATAGCCTGCAAGGGCTAGAATTTCCATTTGAGTTGTAAAAGTTTTGGTTTGAAAATGGTATCATTTGAAAGGGGTTGGTCTCCCCTTTCTTTTAATACTATTCCCAGCCTGAGAAAATGCGTAGTTTCTTTTTTATATGTTTTTTGTGTGAAATAAACTTACCGTGTTTTCACCAATATTAGCACAAAAACACAATGTTTAACACAAGAACACTTCACATCTATGCAATATGTTTATCAATTATTTATATGATATTATCAATTTTTCATTTTAATTTAACAAGAAAAACACAATTCGTAACAACTTTGTTGTTTTAGATTCCCTAATGTTAAATGGCGGCAACTTGACATATGACGTTTGTGATTTAAAATGCTTTTTGAAATAATTAATATTTATATTACTTTTTTTGTCAAAACTGACTTTGTTAACCCCGACTCCACGTAGTCTTGTCTGCCCTACCCCTAGAGTGTTTTTGTAAATCCGGAGGCGCGGAAGGAGGGCAGCCCCCACCCGCCGTTACACTGAGTTGAAACCCAATCGAGCCGTAGCTACTGAGGCTGGTCGCCGAAGGCGACCAACAAGCCGAAGTGTCGAAGGCGAGCTTGGGTTTCAGTTCAGTGTTACGCAAGGGTGAAGGGGCTGGCCATCCTGAAGCGCCGGAGACGTCACAGAAGTCTTAATTACTTACATTTTAGGTTAGTTTTTACGAAACTTCAAATCGAAATATCTCCAAAACTAAACATTTTCTCACAATAAAAATGGTGTCAGGGGATAGGGCTTCGACCCCTCTTTTCTCCCTATCCCCCTCTCCCTTCTATTCTTACAACTCAATTGGAAAGAGTTACCCCTGCAAGTCCTAAGTCATCTCTTAAAATACGCGACATGGTTCTAGGTGGTATCTTCTTTTCCCGAGATAAAATCTTTTGCTTTCGGACAGGATTTCTTCGAATTCATTCCCTTACTGCTTTCACCACCTTTTTCGTAAGAACACTATGGCCAAATCTTTCTCAGTCACAAACAGAGGAAGTCTCATTGCACCTATTAATAGCCCGGTACACAAACATTTGAATAATACCAAGTTTATGGAGAGTTTTAAAAATTGCATTTGGCTCCATACCTACTTTGTGTAATGCAATCACAGCGATTCTGTTCTCTTTATCACCCCACTCCATTTTAATATCGCAAAATATTGTACAATGTATTAGAGCCAATTTGAGAAAACACAATGAACAATCGTATAGAAATGATATATTCCAAATTCAACTGTAATATTTTTTTATTTTTTAAGTGTAATAGTATTTATGGCCAGACTAAGTATGTAAAAAGATAAGTATGTAAGATTAAAATAGTCTACTGACACCTACATCTAACATTTTATAATTGTTGTTGCTACTGCTAGTTTGGTGTCGTTGGATTAGTGTGTGTTTCCCAAACTGAAATAATTTCATATTAATTATATGAAGTTTTGAAAAATCTTATAAAAAAAAGGCATTTATGGATGTCATTGATTTTTTTAGCAGTTATAGGTAAAATACCGTCCAGTCTAATGATATTTTAAACTAGACTCTTGTATAGACAAGACAAAATATTATTAGTCTGGACTGTACAGTACTGATCAAGAATCATAAATTTAAACTTCTACGTATCCATAACACAAGGTGAAAACCAAACCATTTTTGTAACCATACATACATACTTACTTACTCTCAGCCCTCTGGGTACATGGGTAGGTGAATAGATAAGCAGAATTGTTACAGTGAGTACAAACTTCTAAATCTATATTCAAGTGATCAAAATCTATGTTAATCAAAATTTATTTCACAGTATATATGGGCCGGCAGAACTTGATCCATCAGTAATATCACAATTTGGTCCATCTGTCAAAATACAAGACAGATGGACCGAAGGCATTTTATCAACCATCAAAAGTATTTTTATTTGTATAGACACTTAATTTCTCAATATAGTAAAGACATAAAAATCTTATTCTTTAATAGGGGTCACGTAGTCAAATCCTTTTAAAAAGATAAATGGTAATAACCGTATAATAATTTTATTTAAGTTGCGGAGCGGAGGTTGCGTTAATACTTGCGGAGTTTCCTCTTGTCTATTGAATTGTAAATATATTTATCTCATTTAATAACTACTTATATAGGTTTTATTGAAACGTAATTAGATAATCTACCTTTTAAACTCGCGATAGATATCTATAAGGTAATAAAATAGCTTAGCTAGCTAGCTTTGCTATTTTAGTTCTTTTTGCCTGAATAAGCCTATTTTGAGGTATTGAACTTATTGGAGTTTATCGACTTTATTGAGGGGGCAAAGTCCTCGACATGCACATTCGTATGTTGCGGTCATGGTGAAGCAACAAACAGCTGCCGTTTATCAAGCTTCTTTCGCAGGAGTCTCGTGTAAGGTCGATGGGTGACAAAGGATGGAGGAAATGCGCCAGTGTCTCTAATTGGGAAGAGGGATTGTCACGTAAGTGTGGAGAGCCGGGCATCTTTCCCCGGTTGCGGTATTTGGTCGATTACTGAGGTTCGAATTCGATTGTGCAAGCTTCTCGAGGCGAGAGAGAGAGAGAACCGTGCACGAATAAACAACATCCTATAAACATATCGTATTGTCATCCACATATCATTGAGTGTTGAATATTTTTCATCAATGGGATATACGTCTAAATTAACAGTAAACTTATTTTAACTCAAAACCAAACCTCTACAATATTGGTATATAATAATAATAAATAATAATAATATATAATCTATGTAGGTACTTGTATATTGAGAGTATGGAAGTGTGATGTATAGGTTTTTGTATAGTGTTATTTCTTTTTCTTAACCCTACAAGATGTGCATATTCCCTAATTCTACAAGGGCATAATGGTTAAATGACAATAATAACAATAAAGATAAATACCTATTCCCATATGTATGACCACCTACGCACCCGTTTATACACACACATTCTGACAGTCTTTTATTTACTTGTATTTAAACCTTCCTTGGTACTATTCAGCACCGTCTCTCTCGAATATCGTCTTAAAACGCAGTTTATATACCCTTCTTTATTAAATCCCTCTTCACATAAACAATAACCATAGTCAAATCATCTACTTTAAACGTACAAAAATAACAACTTCTCGTAAAAGAACAATTATAAGTATCGGTAAACACGGTATTAAATACTGGTTTTAATTATGCAGTCTTAATGGTTATCACTTTTCTAGCTTATTCAAGTATTTACTAATCAAGCAAATGTCCATCCTCACATAAATAATAATCTTAGTCAAATAAACTACTTTAAACATACGAAAATAACAATTACTTGACATAACATTTCTAAATATTACTAATTAAGTTTGTAAAACAATGATTTAAATAATTGCACCTTATTGGTAAGAACCAATAAGGTGCAATTATTTAAAACTTAAGTAAGAGGACTTATTTCAGTTAAATTATTAATTCATTAATTTATATGGATCAATGTAGTGACCATCAAAATATTGAAACGAATCAAAACATTACGAATTATTATAAAATAGTCATTTAACAATAATGTAACCTAACAATTATAAAATAAATATTAATTTTTCTTTTAGACCATCGAAAATAACCTGGGTTACCGCTATATTAGGACGAAAATATACATTATTATATTTTATTAAGTCTTATAGTTCTTATTTTATTAAGAAAACTTAAATTTTCCCATACAAAATTTATTTTTTGCCTCTGCCTCAAAATTTATTTATTTGTGCCCGAGCGTTGACCTTTTAAGTACTTCTTACGAAATACAGCAATAATTTTTTGTTTCGTTTTTTTGTGTTGTTTATCAAGAATTGTAAAAAGTTGTAGAATTTTTTTTGTTGGGATTGATATAGCGAGACTGCCTGCAATAAGTGGACAACTAATTGAAAATAGCTCTGTATAATGCAATGTAACACACTGAAGATTAAACAGTTAAATAAAAATAAAATTTGCTTCGCTTGTTATTTCCTCTGAGTGATGTATGCAGTAGGGCTTCCAATCCCGGAATACCGAGATCTTGGCATTGCGGGATCTCGCGTCATTTTCCGATCCCGCGTGATAAGGGATTACGGGCGCGGAATCCGCGCGGGATTTGCGGGACTGAAAAGCCCGAAGAAGAAAGCCGAATGAGCCTTTTCTTCTTCCAACTATATTGCCTTAAAAATACGGAGTAGTTTAGCAGATGACACTTTAGATATTTTGTGTTTCCTTCCCAAACATTTTCCATTGAAAGCTGACCAAATGACCAAACTTAGGTAATAATTAAAATTGTAAATATTTATATGTTAAATAAATATAATATATTTATTAATATATTATAAATATAATAAATATAATATATATATAATATTTAATAAATAAATATAATATATTTATTAATAAATTATATTTATTTATTTATTTATAATTAGACACTCCAGATAGCTAGTTTACATTCAAGTAGATAATAATAATTTAGCCACGTTGATATGTTACACTATGTTTATTTTAATTATATGTCATTACATTGTTTCTTCAAATAGAATAAATGTAGGGTCTCTATAGGATAATACAAGATTATCTATGATTTTAAAAATACCTATAAAAACATATTCAGAAAGTAGTTTCTATATAACTTCTTAATGTTCTATATTATCTAGCACAATAATGAAAAACGGGAAATAATCCCATGACATTTAATTGTAAATAATATTTATGACTGAAGGATTAATATAATTTAATTGAAATATATATAATTTAGCGTTTACATTTGTGATAAAAAAGTGAATATAAACTAAAAGATTATCATTGTCTTTAAATCAAATTAGGGTAAAAAATGTAAATCATTTATTTGATGTTGAAATGACAAAACAGAGGATTAACATTGACTTAGACAAGTTACTAATCGAGCTGAACCAGTACGGACGCTATCAGAAACAGAACTACTGCCTGATCCTGTTGGTGATTATCTTCAGCGCCATCCACAACTGTCAATATATCTTCACTGCCACTGAAGTCAAGACCAGGTTAGATTTTACCATCTCTTGTAAATGCCCTAGATGTTTATCTTCATTTAGTTCTTTTTATTTATTTATATCTTTTCCACTTTAAATCCATACTAGAGATCATCTGTTTATGACAAAGGGAAGTGTTAAGAGGGACAATTTTTTTCTTGTCTAAGTATGATTTATTTATTCATACTGAAAATGTAACTTTTTTTTTTGTTAATTTTATTTCTTTTCTTAATTTTATACAACTTCTTTTCTTAATTTTATACAACCGGCATTTCTTAATTTCATACAATACAAAAAACTTTAATATAATAATAATGATTATAGGTAAATAGTTTACCTTTCTCACCAAGCACTGCTGTACTGTACTATAACGTTTGAAAATCAGAATTTTAGTTGTGCTCATCTAAAACTTCTGATTTTAAAAACTAGAAATATAATATTATATTATTATTATATATTTATGACCAAAAAAATACTCTAACAAAAGACTTGGGCAATTTTAAACAGAATAAGGAGAAAATCGAAAAGTTACTTTTCATGAAAGTATTTATCAAATTTAATCGTTTAATATATTTATAAGATAATTGTAATATTAATTTTTTTTAGACCATCGAAAATAACCTGGGTTACCACTATATTAGGACGAAAATATACATTATTATATTTTATTAAGTCATATCATTCGCATTGAAATTAAAGACATCTGGTACATTAAATGTGCAATTAATTCAGTCAGTAAAAAAAGTTTAAATTAAACATACATATAGTTTTTCTATAAAAAATAGGATGAAATTTATTGTAGGTAAATAAATGTTAATAATTTTTAAAGAAACACATTTTTTATAAGTCGTACTAATATTTATTGTAAATATTCTTCTATCATTCAATAAGTATAGAATGGAATTGGATAGCATATAAGACTAAAGAACAATACGAAACTAACCCTAAAGATTCTCAGTACATATTTTTTTAATATTTATTATCATAGACATTTTTTATACACAGGATTATTTGTAATTAATTGGACACCTCTTGCAGGCACCCTCTCTATATCAATCCCAACAACATTTGATCTACGACTTATTAAAATTAATGGTTTCTAAAATTTAATTTTTCCCATACAAAATTTATTTTTGGCCTCTGCCTCAAAATTTATTTATTTGTGCTCGAGCGTTGACCTTTTAAGTACTTCTTACGAAATACAGCAACAATTTTTTGTTTCGTTTTTTTGTGTTGTTTATCAAGAATTGTAAAAAGTTGTAGATTTTTTTTTGTTTGGATTGATATAGCGAGACTGCCTGCAATAAGTGGCCAACTAATTAAAAATAGCTCTGTATAATGCAATGTAACACACTGAAGATTAAACAGTTAAATAAAAATAAAATTTGCTTCGCTTGTTATTTCCTCTGAGTGATGTATGCAGTAGGGCTTCCAATCCCGGAATACCGAGATCTTGGCATTGCGGGATCTCGCGTCATTTTCCAATCCCGCGTGATAAGGGATTACGGGCGCGGAATCCGCGCGGGATTTGCGGGACTGAAAAGCCCGAAGAAGAAAGCCGAATGAGCCTTTTCTTCTTCCAACTATATTGCCTTAAAAATACGGAGTAGTTTAGCAGATGACACTTTAGATATGTTGTGTTTCCTTCCCAAACATTTTCCATTGAAAGCTGACCAAATGACCAAACTTAGGTAATAATTAAAATTGTAAATATTTATATGTTACATAAATATAATATATTTATTAATATATTATATTTATTTATTTATTTATAATTAGACACTCCAGATAGCTAGTTTACATTCAAGTAGATAATAATAATTTAGCCACGTTGATATGTTACACTATGTTTATTTTAATTATATGTCATTACATTGTTTCTTCAAATAGAATAAATGTAGGGTCTCTATAGGAAAATACAAGATTATCTATGATTTTAAAAATACCTATAAAAGCATATTCAGAAAGTAGTTTCTATATAACTTCTCAATGTTCTATATTATCTAGCACAATAATGAAAAACGCGAAATAATCCCATGACATTTAATTGTAAATAATATTTATGACTGAAGGATTATTATAATTTAATTGAAATATATATAATTTAGCGTTTACATTTGTGATAAAAGAGTGAATATAAACTAAAAGATTATCATTGTCTTTAAATCAAATTAGGGTAAAAAATGTAAATCATTTATTTGATCTTGAAATGACAAAACAGAGGAATAACATTGACTTAGACAAGTTACTAATCGAGCTGAACCAGTACGGACGCTATCAGAAACAGAACTACTGCCTGATCCTGTTGGTGATTATCTTCAGCGCCATCTACAACTGTCAATATATCTTCGCTGCCACTGAAGTGAAGACCAGGTTAGATTTTACCATCTCTTGTAAATGCCCTAGATGTTTATCTTCATTTAGTTCTTTTTATTTATTTATATCTTTTCCACTTTAAATCCATACTAGAGATCATCTGTTTATGACAAAGGGAAGTGTTAAGAGGGACAATTTTTTTCTTGTCTAAGTATGATTTATTTATTCATACTGAAAATGTAACTTTTTTTTTTGTTAATTTTATTTCTTTTCTTAATTTTATACAACTTCTTTTCTTAATTTTATACAACCGGCATTTCTTAATTTCATACAATACAAAAAACTTTAATATAATAATAATGATTATAGGTAAATAGTTTACCTTTCTCACCAAGCACTGCTGTACTGTACTATAACGTTTGAAAATCAGAATTTTAGTTGTACTCATCTAAAACTTCTGATTTTAAAAACTAGAAATATAATATAATATTATTATTATATATTTATGACGAAAGTATACTCTAACAAAAGACTTGGGCAATTTTAAACAGAATAAGGAGAAAATCGAAAAGTTACTTTCCATGAAAGTATTTATCAAATTTAATCGTTTAATATATTTATAAGTAAATTGTAAAAGTATGAAAGACTTTTCATAGGTACACTGTAGCTATTCTTAATATGTTTAGACTCTTCGATAGTGTTCTACTATAATATATATATATATATATATATATATAGTGAATGTATATATAGTGAATATATTTAAGTAATCTTAGTAAGTTAAATGAACGACCAATTATCTGAAAATGTTAACTCGATTATAATTACTCTTTTGATATATTGTTCGTGATTATAATAAGGATCTAGAATTATGTAAGTATAAAATAGTAAGAATTTTAAATTAAACCAAACATTCATTGAAATTAAAAAACATCCTCTTTTTAATAGAGAATAATAATATAATAACATCAGGACAATTTACCTAAGTAAGTATGCAATTTATTTGCTTGCGTTAAGGGTGTTAGACAACGATACAAATATATAGAAATACACATTATAAATACTGAGTATTAAGAGAATATATTTAATAAATGACCAAACCCAGAAATACAGACATCCATGCTCATCATATACATGACCCTGTCGGGAATCGAACCCAAGTCCCGTTGCGCCGCTATACGTTAGGCGTCTGCGCTAACCACTCGACCAACGAGACGGTAAGAATAAGTTTGGGGACTCTCTGCCACCTGCCACCCACTCATGAACAATGTAAAATCCCACGTCTGTGAACGCACTGTGATGCCTCATGATCCTGTTAGGGAATTTTGTGTGCATCCTGAACTTTACTCTCGGAAGTTTAGGCACCGTTGGAGGTAGATGACTAATTAACTGACACCTCCATCTCGTCTTACCGTGAACACGATTGGTCCAAAGGATTCGAATGTCGGGTTAAATATAAAATTAAATTCTAAGCAAGCTCAATTTCTAAGGATCAATCTTAGACAATAATAGATAGACAATACTAAGCCAAGAATAACTAACCACGTCACTACTAGTTCTATAATTCTCTAAGTTCTAGGATTATCTAATAAGTATTTTAAAAATTCTAACTACAGACATTTTAAATAATAATTTTGTAAAGATAATCAAATCAGCAACCCTTACCTTTGGTTTTTTTATCTATCTCTCTCCTTGCTGTAAGCCATTCTTGACATGACCCCATCACCGGAAATGGGTGACTTAACTAATTTACCTTTTGTATTCAGTGAATATAATTGCTAACAGCTTGGTCGTCCTTAAAACCGACAACAGTCCTCGTTTTAAGAAGATAATTAAGATTTAATTACATTCCAGTTGATTCCAGTAATTCCGGTTTCTCTTCGAAACTTAAAGGTCATATCTTTAAGAACAGAGTTCATAAAAACCGTCAATTGATAAACCAAATGGGTATATTGTACTCAAAATACTATGTTATCTGTCAAAATACTATGCCTAATAATGCTCAAGGATTCTTATAATTTAAATAAGAATATGCACCAGCTATTAATACTGTTAATACACAAAAAGTTCACATAAAAAAAAATAACTAAATGACTAATTGAAAAAATGTTTATTACTTATTAAAATATCCCTGTTTGGGATTTTATTTTTTAAAAATGTCATTGTCCAAATAATAAACTTCTGCGTTCGTTTAATTCATTTACCTAACCCAGCACTAAAATTGCTTATGACGGATCGGCAGGTTCTTTTCAGTGACGTCTTCGATTTTGTGACGAAGTATCCGACACGAAATCCTTTTAATTGTGCAAGAAAAGTCGGTTTGTTGGTGTTAATTTTGGATTTGACATAACCCCTTTTGATTTGGATAACGTGTAATTGTAAGGTTGTAATTTTTTGGACGAGAGAGCAAGTCTAACCACTGCACGCTGTTCATTAAAGTCTTATATACTTTACCGCTGTGAAGTAAATAGTGATGTAGGATACCGTTTATAATATATAATTACCCGGCTGTACCCGATTTTTTCATGTCATTAATATCGGAATTTTGCTAGTTTCGAACCTTAAGGTACGGTTAAAAATATAAAACAAATAGTTATTATGGGTGACGACACCGGAAAGATACTTGTTATTACTAATTCTCAGAATACAATAATAGACCGGTACAGAAATTTTACAAGTGTATGTACTTATACAACTTTAGGTATACATTTTTAATGTTAATGTCATAATATACCATAAGATTATATGTTATGGGTGTAAGTTGTCATACCATTTAATTTTGTATTTTAGAATTATAATTTTCAATGAAAAAGGTTAATTGAATTCAATTAAAAATAAAAATGAATAATGCTACAAAAAAATTATAACCTTAAGTTTAAAAACTTATGCTTATCTCTTTTATATTTAATAAAGTTATATAAAGGTCATTGCATCCCTTTATATTGGTGACTAAATTATAGCGCCGCACTGGTATCGGATAAGTTAAACGTTGAGAGCCTTTCGCGCGTAACCGAGAAAAATGGGTTTGATTTTCAGTCCGGGTTGACCGAATTATTTTTTCAACGAAAAATTCCTTTTGAGTTGGTCTCCCTTTTCTCCTTACTCCTTATACTCAACCTCTTTAAATGCATATAATAGTTTCGGTTGCTTGATATAAAAGTATAGCACAAAGTGCTCCAGGTTTTTTACAATAATATTAGTATTTTTCGTTCATTACTGTTTTGAACTTCTTTAAAAAATGGTTTTTTACTTTTTGGTTTGATGTGCTTGGAAAGGGTGTTTTTGAGTTTTTTAAAACTATATTAATTTTTTACTTTTTACTTCAATGTGCTATATTTGTAATCGAATACTATATTAGTTTTCGTAATCGAAAACTATGACAGTTTTCGTAATCGAAAACTATGGCACGTTTCGTAATCGAAAACTATGGCAGTTTTCGTAATCAAAATTTATGGCAGTTTTTGGTAAACTAAAACTACGACAGTTTTCGTAATCGAAAACTACGACAGTTTTCGTAATCGAAAACTGTGGCACTTTTCGTAATTGAAAACTTTGACAGTTTTTGGAATCGAAAACTATGGCAGTTTTCGTAATCGAATACTATGTTAGTTTTCGTAATCGAAAATTATGACTTAGCCGATTGTCTCTTTCCAAAGGTCGATGTGCAATATTTATTGCCGGATATTGTACATATTTGTAAACAGCGATTTTACCTAATTTCTAATATGTATATAGGTAACTCAATTTCGCTACAAAAAATTGGCTTATTACCAAATAGATTTCGAACCTTCGAAATAATGTTGTTTATACATAAATAGAATCTCTCTGAATTGCCTGAATAACGCTAATTTACAAAGCATTGAAGAAGCAAAGGACTACCCATATTATGATATAATTATTTTAGAAATGGATTTTTTTAATGCATATTAATTATTGGATACGAGCAGTATTACCGTACAGAGATACAGTAACTCAATTGGTAGAGCGACGGCAGGCTTTTCCAGGTTGCGGATTCGAATCCTGTTTATATTGACTAATTTGATATATATTTAATATTAAAAAGTGCTTAACACAACTAACGACATTAACATTATAAAGGTTTTGCTGTTACGAACACTATGTGAGTTTTTGAAATCGGAAACTATGACAGTTTTCGTAATCGAAAACTATGACAGTTTTCGTAATCGAAAACTATGGCAGTTTCTGTAATCGAATACTATGGCAATTTCGTAATCGAAAACTATGACAGTTTTCGACATCAAAAACTATAACAGTTTTCGTAATCGAAAACTATGGCAATTTTTGTAATCGAATACTTTGTTAGTTTTCGTAATCGAACACTATGTTAGTTTTCAAAATCGAAAACTATGGCAGTTTTCGTAATCGAAAACTATGGCAGTTTTCGACATCGAAAACTATGGCAGTTTTCGACATCGAAAACTATGGCAGTTTTCGACATCGAAAACTATGACAGTTTTCGTAATCGAAAACTATGGCAGTTTTCGTAATCGAAAACTATGGCAGTTTTCGTAATCGAAAACTATAACGGTTTTCGTAATCGAAAACTTTGACAGTTTTCATAATTGAAAACTAAGGCAGTTTTCGTAATCGTTTTCTTTACTTATTTAGTTTTATTTATAGTAACTATCCATTATTATAAACATATACATAATTTTTTAACAAATTTTTGTATAGATATCAATAGATTTTGATTCGAAGATTTGGACAGATGTCATAGTTTTTGTATCGTCAAAACCCGAAATAGCGTTACAGAATTATTTACTGTGACTTGTTAATTACAGTTAACACAGACTTCATTTTATAAGATGTTAATATTCTCGTGGTATTAAATATTATAAATTTGAAACAACAATTAAACTTAAACATATTTATTTAAATATACATATGCTAATACATAGTTCATATAGTGATAGATTTTTCACATCTTTTTCATTTATTGTGTGGTTCGTTGTGAACTGCTAAACGTAAATATTAGTGTTATAATATACGTACCTAAGATTATTGCGACTCTCATAAATTAATCCTAAAATTTGCCGCAGTTTTTTTTCCATTTGTAAACGGGGCTCAACCTCACGATCATTGAACCTGGGGTCAGCGAAGACCCACTCCTCAGACCGCTCGGCCAAAGAACGCTTAGTCTGAAAGAGAATTACTCACCCACATAACTACATACACGTGAAAAGTATTATAAAGCGTGTAAAAATCACTGGGCATAGATGGTTAGCATGTGTTAATTTCATGACATAATATTATTTCATGAAATTATTAATATGTCGGCTAAAAGAACTCAAGTAATGTTTTTAAAATGTGTAACGTCAGCATTTCTGCCGTTATTGTCGTATTCTTCGATGGTGTTTCATTATTAGGTCTTTAAAATAAAACTTCACAACAAATTATAGCGTTGATTATTCAACAGGCAGCGTTACAACATTTCAGAGAGATTCGTACTGTTGAAGTACAGTACCAGTTTTATTTTAAAGACGTTATAATGAAACACCATCGAAGAATACGACAATAACGGCAGTATAGAAGCAAAAATTATATTGAGCTCCCAATATTACCTCATTATATTCTCTAGATTATCTCCCGCGTTAGCAATAACTCAATAACAAGAAGTTGTCCTAACATTGCAGATCTTAATAAAAAGTAGTTTCCTACATTTCAATTAAAGCAAGACTACAATTAATTATTAATTGATCATTAATTATTTAAAAAAATTATCTTACAATTCAGTTAGTAAACACGACAATAATTTATAGTAACACTAAAACGATTACATTAGTCAAGCACAATCGCACAGTTAAAGTCAAAACAATTACTTATTTTAATACTTACATAGTAAGCTTGAAGGTAATTTCAAGTAGCAATAATAATTTTAAATTATCGTCCTTACGCCGATATGTACATTATTTTATTTATAAAGATATGCAATGATAAAACAATAACTGTGCAAAAAGACCTACTAACATAGTTTTTTCCTAGATCTGATAATCATAAACCATAACCATGTATTAATTGAAGGTCTTTGAACTCTGAGTGACAGTCTACTAACACAACATTTAAATTTCGTATGCAAAATGTTGAATTTCACGACAGAGAAACGTTACATTGTAGCGAAACAAAGTACTTGAATGACGTATTGGATATTTTGTAAGCATTTGATATTTTGTAAGTAATTAAAAATTTAGGGTTTCATTAACTACTTGTTTTTAAAATGATATGTTAGCTTGTGAAAAAATAGTTTCTTGATCTGTAATTAATATTGAGTATTTTATAGATAATTGTAATTATTCTTATAAAAATAAGTAGGTAGTAAATTTTATTAGACGTAACGGTTATTTTGTGAAATTTTATAAAGATTATATCAATTATTATTTTTAATGTATTTATAATATATTAGTTATGTTGAATTATTAGAAAATGTTTTAGTTTATTTAGTAGTTCACTTTTGACTTCCGATTAAAGTGTCAAATTGTCATATTGTTAGTCAATAGAAGACTTGTAAATAAAATTTAATGAAGTTCTAAGATTTGTATAAAAGGACATCAGTCTTCATTGGGCGCTTAAGCAAATAAGTGATAGTTATATAAACCAAGTGTTATTTATAAAAATATAAAAGAATCAATGGATGAAGAAACCCTCTTTTATTTTAAAGTGTAAAATGTTTACAGATAGATCTGTATTTATAGTTCAATTCAATGAATCTAAATAAATTATATTTCTAAAATACTAAATTATAATATGTTATTGCTATTTACAACCGTAAGATATAATTTTGTGGTATAAACTAATACTTAAATCAATAATGTACAAAGTTGTATAAATACATACACTTTAAAAATACATAAAAGAATACATTAGCTTTTATGTATTTTTACTACACACCTAGTAGTAAGACCGATTTCTTAAAATAGAATATTTTCGTCATCGCGACATAAGATGTTATTTTGGCGTAAAACCTTACATTTTCACATAAAATAGAAAAACTGATTTTGATTATAATTACAACATAAATATATTTTTTATATATTATTTTGAGAGCCCATGAAATAAATCGTCAGAACAATAAAATAGTTTAGAGAAGACAAGTTCTTTCTACTAATATTTTTATACTCTGATCAATAGATCTTTAAATATTAAAAATATTATCAGTTTTTTCTTAATTATATCATTACGAATAAGCAGACCAATTATACAGATTGGTAATTTGTACCAATACCGATCATAAAAAGATCGAATCCTATCTATTAAATTGTCAGTTTCAAAACAAGCTTTACACTATTTTACATAATCCGTTGTCCACGTCTAATCTTTAATAAGATATCGAAATTTGCGACTAAACTGTCCATCTATCATTATGTTATCTATATTAAGTACGATTAATTTGGCGATCAGTCCTAACGCTCATACTAGGAGACTTCAACATAGCTAACGCACGAACGATTAGAAAAACAGTCTGAAATGTAATTAGAAAAAAAATAAACATTCTTATACAAGATTCAGAAAGTGTATGAACAATGTCGAAGAAAGAGTTTGATTTGGATTCAGTCTTGCTAGAAGTGGGACAGTTTGGTTGGTACCAGATTCGAACCTATTGTCTTATTCTCCTACCTATTCTCCTGAGTGCTGTTCACGTCAGTCAGTTTGTTTTCGCTGCAGCGGACTTGGCAGCCAGGTATGTTCCAACATTATACGTAACTTTTTAAAATATTGGAATTCTAATACTGAATAAATATATAACTTAATTACTTTTATTTTATGAACCAGTGCAAGGTTAAAGTTATAACGTGTGCAATAATGAATCGACTTTCACTTTCCAATAGTTCGTTTTTGAAAAGTTGGTTGTTTCGATTCTGTTTATACATTCACAGATATTTCTTTAACTGTTTTCAAATAATAATTATTATCAAGTTAAAGTTGAATTATTAGACAGGTACTTTATTTCAAATTACAGAGAAATGTGTGACAATGTATTTGACTAATATTAGTTGCAACAACATAAAGAAATGAAAACTCAAACGTATTTAAATTTATTTTTGTGACAAATAATATACGATTTTTAACTGAAAGAACCACTTAAATAACGTTATGAAATTTTGGGGATGTTCACTAAATATTTATATTATTATGTCACATTTTTACACAATGAAGGGCTCCCTGATCAGATTTGACAAATCACATAAAAATTCTAATAGAAAATATGTAATTTCGATAGTGTTAAAGTTATCTCGTTTGATAAATTAGTAATTGAAAACGTACCTACTATCTCATAATGCCATTCAATAAACAATAATAATTAAAAACCTATTATGAAATATTAGTTTCTTGTCATTCTGCCGGGGTCACATTCCAATGTAGTTGACCTCCAACCATGGTAACCTCATTATTTGCATTTCTTGTCCTTAAATTATTTTATATGTACTTTGCGTAAAGCCCTGCTATACCTACTATAAAAATTAGGTCATACCGTATCTAATGTACCTAATATGTTCTTGATTTTTTTTATGTATATTTATTTCCGCTGACTATATTTAGATTTATATTTCAAATAGTAATTTCAAATAGCAAATAGTAAATAGTAATTTGTAAATAATATATGAAATAAAAAAATATATATTTTCGCATTTTAAAAGTATGTCTAGTTATCACGATTCAAGATTTATGCAGGTTTTTTATTTGAAAATTTCCTAAAATTATGTATGAAATGACTTCTAACCATATGTTAATCATTATACAATATAATGATTATCAATTAAATTAAAAGTTGAATCTCAAGAGGTTTCATTAATTTATTATTTATGAATAGCTTGAAACTTGTCTAGTTTGAAGCTGGTTTGTAATAGTATTAGTGGTGTATTATGTTTCATTCATTCATTTTAGATTCAAGTAAAATGTCATGTGAGTTACTTCTTTTCTTGCTCGATTGACGGAATCACGACAACAGAAATATTTAATATCGTTGTGTTTTCGATTAGGTACTCGTTACTCGTTCAAAGACCACTTTTAGGTAACATGTTATACTTGTAGAAGTTTAAAAAGTATGTATTAATATTTGTATTTTTGTATAAAAATATAATTTAAATATCGTCACCGCTGATATATTTTTTATTTTCACGTGTTTAATGCGTGTGTATTCATTCTAAGGTCTATTCAATATGAAGGTAGCTATAGATCGTGTTTACATTTTAGAATAAATGAATAAATGTTATCAGTTTTTCCTTATTCGAAATAAGATTCTGTAGAAGTAGAATTTAAAAATACCTGCGTTAGTATAATTAATCGTTAAGTGATGTCTTCGTATTCAGTTAACGATCCTTTTTATTTTATTGTTGTGTTAAATCATTTATATATTGTGTATATAATTATTATCACAGTACACGTGTAAATAGCTGTGGGCATACTTGTGTCAGTATCTCACCAAACCCGTTATAAGTTTGAGAAGTGAGCACTTTCTCCGTGAAAGTGATTCTTTATCTATTGAGATTTTTATCAGGGATAAGTATGTTCTTCTGAACTACCTACAAGTTGAATGACTATGAAACGTTTGTTATAATTATGGGGCATGTACTATCGCTTTCTATTTACTATGCATAGTTGCCATTGGTTACGCGCAGTGTCACGAAGCCCTGTGCTAGATTTATCTTGATTTGGAGTTATTATCGCTTGTCAGGTAGATGTGAAATTTCAAGGTCAACCTCTTTTTTTGGCATAATTCGTTAACTCAATAAAAATAATATTTATACTGTAATATATGATTTTTTTCTTTATGATGAAAAAGTTTTTTTTTTATTGACACGTGTAAGGTATATGTTATCGGTTATTGCCCATTTTTTTTGCAATAAATCTTCCGGGTCAGTTATCATCAAATCTTTTATTATCTGCGGTGTTATTCCGCAGTTGAATCACACAAGTAGTTCTTCATTTAGTACACTAAAGTATTCACAAACCAGTTGCACACAGCGGCCAGTCTTAAACGACACGCGAACAAAAATATACCTTTATAAACAATGTGTTAAATACAATACAATATTAAAAGAATGATAATTATTTCTGTATAAAAAAAAGTTAATTTGTGAATAATGAAGAAGAAAGAATTAGATTTAGATGCAGTGCTGGCTGAAGTTGGACAGTTCGGTCGATTCCAGATTAGGAGTTATATTCTTATTTTGATTGCAATTATTTTTTGTGCCGTGTACAACACTCAGTATATATTTACAGCAGCTGTATTTAAGTTTAGGTAAGTTTCTGTATTAGTTTTAAGAAGAACCTGGCTGTATATTTCCTAATCGTGGACTTCTGTCGATGGTTTTTGTTAGCACTTTTTTGTTAAGTCAAATTTATGACTTCATATCAAAAAATAAAACTTCCAAATAACAAATAGGTAGTTAGTGGTTAGTGCTTTTGATCATATCAATTTAATATTTCATAAAGTTTAATATAATATTTAATCTAATAACTGTACAAATTTTAAAAGTAATTATAAATGAGATACTTTTTATTTATGTGTTTTGTATATTTGTACATATTTTATTTAACTGTATATAAAATTCTGTGTATATATATTTTATTTAGATACATGTATTTGTACAAATAAAATAAATTTTAAAAATAGGTGTAGTGCATAATATTATGATCACACAAAAATTGATATAAAATAGAAACGAAACCAAAGTCTAGTTACTAGAATATGTCACACAAGTCATTAATTAAAAACTGTTATATTTTTTTGGATCTATATACGTATATATGTATATGTATATAACGTATATATACATCCACAAATCGGGAAGAAATTTACGATGAATCTAGAACTGCAATCTTATAAAAAGTTCACTTTAAATAGTACGTTATAAAGCAGAATTCAAAATTAAATATTGTTTTATTTAATATGATCACGTAATAAGGAGTCGTGAACTGCATGTTACGATAAGAGACTTAATTATAAAGTTGGATGATGGGAGAAGATTACAGAAGAAAGCACGAATGAAGTGCCTGCAAAATCATATGGGAAGAAGCAAATAACGACGAGATGATCTTTATCATTTGCATCCATAATTTGATTACGTCGAAGAAATTGAAATATTGGCGACGATCCCAAATAATTTAGATCATAATAAGTGGATGATGATGAGTTATTTGAATTTACCATATTCAATAGCTACTACGACTTTTATGTATTTAATTTATTTGGTCCAATAAAAACCCACAATAGGCGCATCAGTGCTGCAAAACAGTTTCTACGGGTCCATCCGGGCACATAATAAGTGCCCGGCACATAATAAATAAACGTAAATTTAAAAAAAACACATTTGCAATATAGTTTTAAGAGGAGATTAAAACTATATTGCAAATGTGTTTTTTTTAAATTTACGTTTATTCACATCACAAAATTATTATTGATAATATTGGGCTGAGTCAAGATAGTATGCAAGTGAGTTTGATTATTGTGTCTAGTTGTCATTTAAACAGACAAAAACGAAAGACGTTATCTAATCATCTGAATCTTTCTTTTTTTTTTATACCGACTTCTGTGAACGAATAAGAGATAAAGATAAGATAAAGTACCGAAATTGCATTTTTTTTTCTATATTTGTAAGGGTTAGAGGGGTTTTTTTTTGTCAACCATAATCCGTGTATCCTATGCTTTTCAAAGAGAAAACTGTCAATCAATAAATTTTTTTAGTATTTAAAACACTGTTACGGATATATCTTTTAACGTCCGCGTTGCTCTTGTATTTTAAATTCATGATTTAAAAGAAAAATATCAGCTCTGATCTACATTAAATGCACAATGTATATGGTGCATTTAATTGGTAAAAAATAATATTGTATTATAGAAAATAGCTTTGTAAGTAATCGTATTAATTATATAAAAAAAATAAATGGTTACTACGGGTTATCTTTTATAGAGAGACAAATACTGTTGCAATCTATGTACAAGTTTTTAGGATATACATTTTCATAGTAGGTATATAATTTTGAACTGTCTTCTAAGGTCTATCTAGGGTTTGCAATATATACCCACGAAAAAATGGTTTTATGACATCACATTATTAATCTTTGAAATACGTTTTTTTTTACTAAAGTCTACTACTACTACTACTACTCTAGTCTATAACTATATAATGACTATTAATTAAACCGCAATATAACTTGTTAAAAAATCAAATTGTTTAGAGAACAGTACCTACTTAAACACAACCTTCACAATAGTACTCATTATTTTTTACCATCTTTTCCCTGTAAATTGTTTCCTAATATACCTAATCATTGTTCGAACTAGTTACCTTGAATGTTGTTGCGGTAGTTGAAGTAGGTAGACAGCTTGACATTGTATATATTTATATATATTTATAGTTTACCTTATTCTACATACTTATCTCAAAATAAAGATAGCGTTCTTATCAAGTAAGTACACTAATTACAACAAATGTTTTTGAGGTCTGAATAAAGTCAGACGTAAACACAAACACAGACGCTGTCAACAGTTTAGGTAGTAAAAAGCAGAAGTAAGAAGCGAAATACATAACATAAATACGAGAACTAACATATCATGAAGATGTCATATAATAATAATAATCTTTATTGTACATCCTCAAAAGCATATAATTTCTATGTATTACAAAATAAATAAATTAAAAATGAAATTATAAAACAAAATGCACAATGGGCGACCTTATCGCTAATTAGTTATTGATTCTAAGCTTATAATCACAAACATTTTCATCTTTACGTAAGTTTATAAATTGGTATAAATTGAATATTTTGTCAATTTTAGTAATGTCTGTCAAAATGTAAAAGTGATTCCGCTAAGAAGAGCTCTCGATTTAAAAACTAGGATTTAAAAACCTTACTTAAAACAAATATTTTTTTTTTGGTAACTGTATCCATAATTATTTTAAAGCCTATTATCAAACTATATTGTAAACAGTGATGCCTTAAATTAATGAGATTTTCTAAAAAAAAATACCATGTGGTTTCTTTGTAACAAATTACTCCTGTTTCCAATGTATTGTTTACTAGTTTTTGTTAATGGTATTACTAATCTTTTACAAAGATCTTGTAACAAACAGTCTTCTCGAGTCGGAAAGACATTTCATTTTATATTAGTAAATAGGAATAGTTTTATTTCCGGGATGAAATATATTCTGTCCTTTTCTGTAGTAAAATTCTTGAGGATCAGGAGAGAAAGCGTACCAAAAAAAAATCCATAATCGCGTACAGTTTTTCACATTATACTAAATAACCACATCGCCACATATCGGCTTCAGATTACAGGATACATATACAAAGGGATAAATATAATAATCACATAAGGATAATAACGTGATATCCTTTTCTAGTGTATGTCTCTTCGAGATGATTCATATTGGTACAGAAATAAAAATAGCTTACAAAATTATTGCTTCACAATTTTTTTAGTTACGGTAAAATTGTTTTTAGTTATTGTTGCAATCGATACAGAATTTCCAAAAAACAACTTCATCATTACGAAATAAAAACCATATTATCGCAATTTATGATATGAAATATAAACCAAACTTATTTTATCTAAGTACTTGTACCAAGAATTAGTATTTCAGGTACATGAGATCATAATATTTCATATTTACAATAGTTTTAGTATTTTAATAAAAACTATGAAATTAGAAGAGCTTCAATTAGAATGTCTGAGACACCTAACGTACCCCTCCTTGCGTAACGATAACTCCTTGCAAGGCAAAAAATTGAACTCCAATGGGGCAGTCCAAATCGCCTTCCAAGATTTTGTTGATTTGCGTCCGATTAGTTTTTTAGAAAAGGGATCAATGAACTACCTATATGGCAAAAGTGCACAGAAAATAATGGTTCATACTTTAATTAATGTTTTTAATTAAAATTAAATACATTATATTAAAAAATATTTGACCTTTTGTTCCTTCCATACAAAACACCAATTTCATTTGTAAGGACCTATTACATTGTTTTTTGTATTGAACGGACCAAAACGCACCCAATATGTTAGGACTGGTAAAAAAGTTAGCTACTATTGTACCAAAATTCGTTTAGTAGTTTTGGCATCAGCGCGAAACAACAAACAGATTAACTGAAAAAAAAATTCTTTACCATGTATTTAATAGTTAAAAATTATATTTCTTATAGTTATAAATTATATTACTTAATATTTATAAATTATAATTATAAGATTCATCAAGGCACAAGGGAAGGACTTGAACTTGCGATCTCTGGGATATCGTCCGCTCTCTGTTAATTGAGCTGCCTGCTAGTATTAATTTTTCTTTTAATATTTATTAAAATATTTTATACATTGTAATATAGGTATGTATAGATGAATACTTAAAACAAGCATTGATTTCTACTTATCTTGTTATTTTTCATAATTGCTAGTCACATGAGAGTCACTATTAATAATATGTATAGTTTCCTGTTTCAAGTGAAACATGAACCTAACAGCTTGACTATAACATTTCTTAGAATATGAGAATCCTGCTCTTGTCCACGACTTCGTCCGCGTAAACTACAGAAGTATGTTACTCGTTCGGGCCATTAGTTCAAAATGTTTTTTCATTATTTTGATATTTTTTTTCATACCAATAGATACCACAGATCTAGTTAAGACATTAAATACCACCATACAATAATGTATCTTGTATTCTTCATGTATCTTGTATCTTGTATAATTCGTTACGTTTTTGCATCCCATCCTATTCTATTAGATTTACTTTGAACTGAATATTTTATTTTGGACATTTTGCACACTATCGTTGTTTATAATTTATAGCGTATGTGTGATCCTAATGTATAAAATATATTATTTTGAAGTAAATCTTATTTTATAAGAGCAACTATCATCCATAGATCCAGTCAACTGTCTAAATTTACAAACGTAGGTACATCCAGACATCTTCAACTTTCATCTATCGGTTACGGATATCCGCCGGCTAAGAAGGATATGACCGGGGGGTTATGTGGGACTACCCGGCAGCGTATATGACGATGCCATTTTTAAGGCTACTTACTACAAAACCAACGGTTACCCTTATCGTCACAGTGGGACACCACGGGATCACTTTTGCACTCACTGTACACCCCGGAGCGGAACCCCCCAAATGAGAGTGTAGACCTATATACGGTGAGAGGGGTCACCCTTCCCGCCATCAAGACACTACGAGTGGGACACTACAAGCGGCGGGCATACCCTCGTCTCCTTTTTACCTGTCTCCCCCTATGGAACGGGTCAGCAGTAGAGGCTGCTGCTGCGAGCAAGTCATTGCCGCAAAGGAGGCCACGGAGCGGGTCAGGGAGCTAACCTCTACTGCTTACCCAAACGGCCTTACTGCCGAGCCTCTTTGGTATAACTCTCTCGAATAGGTTATAAGTCTTATCCAACAACACGATTGGCTTATTTGTGGAAGGACTGTCGTCAGAACGACCCTACTTCCGCAACAGGCACAACCTCGTCGATTATAAGCGATGATCTAACGCAAAAGCTGATGAGCTAGCCTAACTGGGCGATAATTCTGCAATCATCAAATTTAATTACAAGAAACAACCACGAGAACACCATAGATAAATACAAAACAATAGAGAGATTACCTTCGTCAGTGCTACGATCAGTAATTTGCGTCAATCGTTTTATTCTATGAATCATTAAAACTTACATAGCTATATTAATTGTCTGTACGGTTATAAATTACACATGCTTGGTAATAAGGAATAAATTTAATATTACATTTTCAAACAATACGTTGTTTGGAATAAAATAGGTGTTTGTGGATCTCGAATAAACGTACGGCAAAGTAGGACTAAGTAATAAAGTACCATAACCCCTCAGTACTTTGGTTCAATTTGTCAAGATGGTGAAATAGATAGAACTTTGACACAATATCAACGCATCAACGTGAATGAAATCGGGAAAGAAACGATTTTGGGACTCCCGTTTCCCACTAAAACATAGGGTTTCAATATATAAAACAGTTATACAGCCGGCCATGTTATATTGATTAGAATTATCGGTTATAAAGGAATAGATAAAAGGCAAGTGTATGTTGCTGAAATGTAAGTATTAAATAGGTATGTGGTTAATAGATCAGAATTGATAAAATAAGAAATTAGTATGTAAGTGGCAGTTACAAAGTACAAAATAAGAAGTAGGTGATAGAAAAGATAAGATTTATTCGTTTATCGAGGTATGGTGACGTAACGAGGAAGGATGTAAAGAATGAAAATGATGTAGCAAAGAAGCAAGTGTTAAGTGAAATGACATATGACATTGAATAAAGGGCCAAATGATAAATGTTTGTTTCTTCGTGAATTAGCTTAAAAACATGTTTAATAAATTTTAAATGTAAATCTTAAAGGTGGTAATAGAAATATTTAAAAATATAGTACAGAATACAATAAATATAAATTACTTATAAGATTTACCTGCAATTATGATAATATCTATGATAAAAAATATTTATGTTTTAGCTGACGTTAACGTGCTCCAACACAGTGCCACGTGAGTCTGGATAAGTATCTAATCTCTTTATCTCACAGGTTTCTAATCTATTACAATTGAATATATTTAACGGCTAATAATAATTGTTGTATATCGCTTAGGTAATTATGTAATGATGTATTAGGTAGATACAAACCACGTTTCATAATAGCATCGTACTTATTGAAGATTCTATTTGAATATAACTATCAGTTTATATATATATCTTTTATTTAGTACCTTAGAACCGAAATGAAAATCTTATCTCTATTACCGTATTTAATGATAAATAAAATAATATAGACTTTGAGAACATCTAACCGGAAATGCAGTCTGCTAGCGTCGCGGTTTACTAAAAGCAATGATAATTACTATAATAATCTCAAAGGATCAGAATATTGCTAATCTTATATTAAAATATGACAATGTATTTTATCACTGTTTACCTCACATGTCGGTTCACACGTTATCTTTATAGTTGTACCTAAGGATCACTACCAAACATTGTGTCATTCCGATAACACGTAATAGCTTCTCCAATGAGGCATGCTCATCGCTTCATATACATGATCAAACCCAAGGTTTTCGTATATGTTGACTTACATAGCTAGTATCTGTAGTAGCTATTTATTCATTGTAGTCACAAAAGGATAAATGGTTAGATTACATTTGATTATTTGCCTAAAGAGGAAGTCACCTTGTACCACTTATGTTGTCCGACACTACCGACTACCGACGTATATTCTGACACGAGATATTCCTTGACCGACATGGGGAGAATAAATTTTATTAAATATATATATTTATAAAACTCCTTTTTAAAAGCTATTAAATATACAATAATATAACAAAAAAATATATATTAATAACAATAGCAGATATGCGCCATATTAAAGATATAATCGGTATTAATAAACAAATAATATATTCAGTATAAATTACAAATATAATTTATTTCAAAAACTCCATGTATCTCTGTTAAAGTTGTTATAAAAAGACCTACGATAGTTTATATATTAAAAAAATAAATAACAAGGGTTTTAAATAATATTTTATAAAAGTATGTAGGTATTTGGATAATTTGGTGAATCATTTAGACCTATCTAATAAAGCTGAAAATATAAAAAGCAGGATGTATGAAAGGGCTTAACCGTCGGCGGAAGTAGTTTATCTCAATTCTTACATGTGTTCATGCATTATCACCAGTGTAAGTGTATTTATTAAGCAATTAGGATTCAAAAGATCACATTGTTATACTAATCTCATAACAATATTAAGAAGTTTAGTGTCTCGTTTAGATTCTTAGGAAATTAAACAAACCTAAGTGTTATTTATACATAATAAAGCATGGATGCTGGATTTGATACAGAGAGGGACAAATTTACTCCAGGTGGACTATTAAGTTTTTATGTGTTTTATAATATTTTCTAGTAAATCGTTTTTATTGGCTAAAATAATTTGAATGTATAAAAAAATAAAATCATTATAGCTGCGTTGTGAATAAAGTTACATTTATGACGACTTCTTCGGCCTTCTCTGTCAAAACCCCCTATTGCACCCCTACCCTGGATTCGCTCCTCATAATATTCAAAATCGTGCACGATTTCATAACAAACAAAGCAATTCGTTTAAATATTATCACACAAAATTCTTACAGCCCTAATTAAATTTAAGGCATTTGGAATAGTAAAATATTTCGCAGTAAAAGTTGTCTGATGTGTTATTCCTTTAAATAGGAAGTAGTTAAGGCATCAATGTTAATATAACTGAAAACTGAAAATAAAATAAAGTATATTATATTATCGTACCATCTTTTAGTATAACGGTTGTCATGAGTTAATTTTGTTAAAATAAAAGATTAAATACTGAAAATAATATATTTCAGATGTCAAGTACCAGAATGCGAGTCAGACCCCCCCAATTTCGAGACCAATGGTTGGGGGGCATGGGCCCTTCCGGACGGAGGAGGGCGCTGCGAGAGGTTCGTTCCAATTGGATCAACCTGCGATGCCGAATCCTTCCATACTAACCAGACCAAGACATGTTCCAGCTGGGTTTACGAAAACGAAAATAGTATCGTCTCAACGGTATGGTATAGAACTGTATAGAACCTTATAGTTATAGTGTAATACTGGATATATCTTATTTAAGCAGATGATGAAATTACTTGATTACTGAATCAGTAAATTTTATGATCAAAATAAAACATTCTTCATATTCGATCCTTAAGTTGATACTTTAACTCCTACTCATTGTATCACGTCTAATGAATAGTTAGAAAAATTATGTTAAATTGATTCTTCTTTCAGTTTGACTTGGCTTGTAACGACTGGAAGCGCACGCTAGTGGGTACTGTACACAGCGCAGGGCTTTTTGTCGCCCTGCCTCTTACTGCGCTTATCTCTGACAAGTAAGTTTTCGTGACAACTTTACCTTTAGTTCGAAAAATATTTGTAATTTTAAACATTGATCTATACATTCTATTGTATGGTTTAGTTGAAGTTTCTTATCTTCAGTCAATATTATTTTATTATAGCGGTTGTTTTACTGTTATTCATATTTTATTGTTAAACCACTAGTAAAATAAAGTTGTTAAAAATAAATTTATTATGCTTAAAATGTTGCAGGTAATATTTTTCCTAAGTACTCGAATAATAAACAAAGTAATAATAAAAACAAAGTCAATAACACTAGAAGTGAGTTTTACTGTCTTCGTGTGGATTAAATACCACTTCACGAATTGCGATACACAATATGTTATATACATATACATTATTGGATTGTTTAACATAATAATCTTAAATTGTAATATACGATGGGTGCTTGTTAAATACTTTACTATTCTAGAGCAATCCTTTTTTAGATCTATCTATATAAAATGAGTTATATTTTTATTAGTTACTTACCCATTTTATGTAGTGACACTTAGTCATTTTCTTTAACAGAGCTTACACAGGTCTGTAAGATATTATTTGGCGTAGTTAAGTAAGAAAGAATTTTAAAAACATGTAAACGTATCGGCAACTAATTTCTGATGAATCATCATATTTCTATATCATCATAATCTGTAAAGAATGTGATTTTTTTTAATTTCACTGCATGAATGATAATGTTGCTACTGAAATTTCAATGGCACCCTTTTTAAATGTTAACAGAATATAAAATTATGTTGTAACATTTGACTAATCAATAAATCCATCTCTTTCTACGTCATATAATTAAATTATGCATGTGAATTTTCTAATTTTCAGTTTTGGTCGTCGACTTGCGTTTATCATAACGGCCGTAGCGCCGGCTTTCGTCGGTATTGGGCGCTCGTTTGTCCAGAGCTACGCAGCCTATATCTCTCTAGAGTTCCTAGACGCGGTTGTAGGGGCTGGTGTTTATAGCTCTGGATTTATTCTGGGTTAGTGATAAGTTAGATATGTCGCACCACTAATATGACCAATTATTATTCAATAACGGATAATGTATATGGAATGTGTCAAAAAGTGTGTGGAATGTCGAGATAAAAGTATATTATATTATTTGGATTATAGAAACACATTTTATCTATCTATATCGTTATATCTTCATGTAGAAAAGAAAAAAATATATTGATCCGTTTCTTTTTAATTGAAAACTGCAAATAGTTATATAGTCATATTTTATCTTACCTTTAATTGTACCTTACCATGTAATTAAGACAGATTACTGTTTATTAGAGATGTGCCGAATAGTAGTTTCACCAAATAACCGAATACTATTCGGTTTCACTTTTACCGAATTTCGGCCGAACTATTCGGTTTACCATTTCATTGTTTTTTGTATAAACAGGTTCTAATATGTACCTACGTTACGTGTTGCTACGTGATTTGCGGTTTAAAAATATTGTTTTGAGGCTTAAAAATAAATTCTGATTTAAGTTTCAAATAAATGTTGACTATACTAAATACTAATTGTGGGTTAGCAAAAATAAAATAAATATGTTAGTTTGAAGCTAAATTACTTTATTCAACATATTACTACTTATAAGATAGAGATAGAAATATTCGAACCGAATATATTCGGTACCAAAACTGAATATATCGGCAGAATACGAATAGTGAAAAAGATGCCGAATACACCGAATACCGAATATTTAACGAATATTCGGCACATCTCTACGGTTTATAGTAATAAAGTTACATTTTTAAAATAAAAAATAAAATACTATTACTGTTCTATGTTGAACATCTAAATACTATTTCATAATGTTGGTCTTCTTTTTGATAGTATTTATTTAATTGCAGCGCTGGAAATGATGGGACTTCAGAGGCGTGTACTTGGAGGTAACATAATATCCTCCACATTCGCAATTGGACAAGCCGTAGTCGCTTTAGTGGCCTGGGCCATCCCTGAGTGGAGAACTCTCACTAGAATTCTGTATGCACCCTCGTTTCTGTTTATATTCTACTTCTATTTAATAGAAGAGAGTGTTCGATGGCTTCTAAGTAAAGGAAAGAAAAAAGAAGCAGCAAGGATAATTTTCAAAGTAGCTGCCGTCAATAAAAGGAAGCTTTCACCGGAAACCATTAGAGAATTATCAGATGAATCTACAAGTCAAGATGATTCCAAATCACCTAAAGATGCTGAAAGTGATAAGTCTTGCATTGCCATGCAAGTACTTAAATCTAGAGTAATCGTATCTAGATTATGCATTTGTTCCTTTTGGTGGATCACCGTGACATTTATTTACTACGGACTTTCAATAAATTCGGTCTCATTAGCTGGGAATAGCTACATAAATTATATTTTAACTGCATTAATTGAGATCCCTGGCTACTGCATCAGTGTACTGACCTTGGATCGTTTTGGAAGAAAGAGCTCTATAATGACAGCTTTCTTTGTTTGTGGAATCTCTCTTGTCTGTTTGCCTTTCATTCCAGAAAGTAAGTGGAACCTATTTATTTCAGTATTTATCATGTCGTCGTCATTTATAAACAAATCTTAGAATAAATTCACATGTGTAATTATTTAGCTTCCCATATGTAGGGTAGAAGTAGTGAATAGCATGATTTTCAGATCTGCAATGGATGCAAACGTGTCTCAATTTGCTGGGAAAATTGTGTATAAGTATGGCATTCAGCAGTATTTATATTTACACTTCGGAGCTGTACCCCACGACAATCCGGCAGAGTTTGCTGTCTATTTGCTCCATGTGTGGACGGATTGGACAAATAGTTGCGCCACAAACACCACTCTTGGTTTGTATTCAGTAACCCAATCTGAGTTTTACGTTTTCATTTTTACAAAACCATCAAACCATCAACCGACAAACAACTAACCATCTATCCTTACGCAAAACAGTTCTTCGCTAATTGTATCTTGTATGAAATAACGTTATCATGGGCCAATCTGTACAGCATCATTTCAGCTTTAAAAATACTGCTAACTATGGCGGGGAAGCTGACAATAAGCATGGTGTTTGCTTCCATCTACATTTACACCATCGAGTTGTTCCCGACTGAGGCACGTCATTCCATGATGAGCATGTGTTCTATGGTGGGCCGAATAGGTTCCACCACCGCTCCTATGACCCCTTTGCTGGTATAAGTCCCGAGTTTAAGGTTCAATTAACTATAGTAATTATATTAGGTAACTTTAGTTATTTGCGGTAATTAGTATCCTATTTAAAGTTTTTATTTTGCTAGAACTTTTGAACTGAATATTTTAGTTCATATAAAAACCTTTTTGATTGAAATTACTGTAAATTGTGAATTTTACTCTTGTGAGAACACTTTTTTCATATGAAAACGAAAAGAAATTTAAGATTATTTTGCACTCCGAAAATATTTATTATTTAACATAAATTGTTACAGTAATAAATTATAAGACGTGCGTTAGGGATTAGACGAGTCATTTGCGTGTATCAATGAGTGTATGCCAAATTACCAGATTATTTAGTGAATTTATAATTTAAATCAACATCAAGCTATTTTAACTAGTGATATATCCAAAATGTTGTAAACTACTTGGCCTACTCTAAAATGTAACCGCACTCTTAGTGTATTATCAAAACAAATAGTAAGCAGCGTATTATCAGCGCCATGATAATGGCAGCGAGAATTTGGTGATATTTATCTTATCAAACGGTCTAACATATCATAAAGTAATCACTACTAAGATATATGATTTATTAATAAATAGATCAGATAATATAAAAGCTATAGAACCCTCTCAATCAAGAAACACCGTATTCCCAGCCTTAGCTTGAGACTGAATCTGTTTTCTCTTTTCCTTTGGCTATCTATTTGTGTCAAAATATTTAAGTACAAATCTTTCGTAGACTTTCAATTAAGATAATTTGGAATATAAAGTAGAAAAAGTAGAAAACATGTAAAGTAGATAAAAAGTCATTATTATGTCAAAATCAAATGCCTAGGAGTCTGAACATGAATTCAATTCTTGGCAAAGTTTTGCGATTGTAATAGATATTTGTATGTAGTATAAGTATAAATATCTTAGATTACTTAAGACTCTTTTCAAGAAACACACGAGTACAAGTTAGACAACTGTTCAATTTGTTCATTTATTGGTAAAAAATAAGGATATACAATTTCTACGCTTGCTTATATTTTGTAATTTATTTAAATTTATTGGTATGATTTTCAAGATGAGGTACATGGAATCTTTGCCGTACCTGGTGTTCGGTCTGATGGCGGGCACAGCGGGGCTGCTGATGCTGTTAACGCCGGAGACTCTACATATCCGTCTCCCGGACACTGTGAAGCAGGCCGAGGAAATCGCCACAGCACCCAGAACCAAACACCCTACTGATATCATAGTTGATTGATAATGTCTGTAAAAGTATTTTGTCCCATTATCAATATTCTATGTCATGAACTGTTGGTTGCAAATCTAGTATTCTGTATAAACGGAGCATTTTTCAAAAATTACTTTTAAGGAACTCCAGATCCATTGGGTTATAAACAACTTGGGGAGGTTACAAAACAACAGGCGTGGGTTTTAAGTCTATACCACTACCATAACAAAGAAAATGTTTGGAAACAAAACAGTGATAATATAAATGAGAAACATATCACTAACAGTGATATAAATAGCCTCAAACTTAGTAGTAATGTTAATAGAAATAGTGCCATTTAAGTTATTAATATATTTTATGTTACCGACTTTAGATTTTACTAGTTAAGATATTTAGCTGCAGTTTTTAGCCATATATATATAAAAATATAAACCCAAAGTATGCATAAAGTATGCAGGGCGAGTAGAGTAACAACTGACAAGGAACCATGCGTTACAGGTTGTGGGTTCGAGTCCTGCTCGTTGTATTGATTTTATATATTATAATATAATATGGCTAACTTATTTATATTTGTTAATATATAACCAAATAGGATATGGAAAATAATCGCATTTTTCTATGCGTTTCTATCTTCGACAGATCGTAAATAGTATTAAGCTTGTATAATTTATTTTCTTTGTCTTTATAAATATTAGATTAATATTTGTCACTTTTTTTTAATTCTGAACAAATGTCGGTATAAAATATAAATATACCAGTTCAGTTTTGAAATACCTGAAGGGTCAAAATTACGTCAGAACATTATTTAATAAAACGTTATTTGTAAGATATAATAAATTCTATACATAATCAGATGACCGGAAGATTTCTTAAGAACTTTCTTTTATACATAATAATAAAAATAAACCTAATATATTCAAAATTGTTTGTTGTAATATTCAATATATTTTGTTGTTTTAATTTATATAGTTTTATTCTCGATTTTTTCCAGACAAAAAATATGTAATCAACCGTTCCAGGGCTATTTGTTCTAAGCGACATTTTTAGCGAAATGGAGTTTTTTATATACCTACATATTTGGAATCAGCGGTTTTGTCTGATCTCAATAATAAACATAACTTGAAAATGTCGCCTAGACCAAATAGCCCTGGCACCGTCGAATTGTACTCCGAAACTTCAAAATTTCTTTATTATCAAGATGTTAATAACTTTGCAGTGGCCGTAACTATGATCATTGTAAATTTATATAAATATAGAATTAAAAATAAACCGATACGGGCAGGGATGCGAACCCGCGACCTCTGGGAAACCGTCCCGTCGCTTTACCAATTGAGCTACCGTATCGCTGTCCGTTTCGTTGAATTAAGCATTCTATATGTGATCGTCTTTATTGGGACGGTGGTGACATCTTTTAGGCTTCTTTCGAACATTGCAGTATGAATAAACATTGCAGTATGAATAAACATTCATAAGATGCCACTACCGATATTAATATGTAATTAATATGATAATTGTCCGGTGATTCCGATTTCTGCTCCCACACTGCATTTGTATTACAAACTTATATTTTTCTAGAATCTGGGTGTTTGCTAATGTGTATTATATGTATGTATTTACAAACAAACTTTACTTTAACTATAATATAAATTTGGATAAATATTTTTCATTTTTTTTTCATAATAGCTTAAGTTCACAAATATCTTTATTTATTAGGTACGTATAAAAATCTTAGTGGTATTAGTAGCAGAGCTAATTAGTTACTAAATATGAAATTGTCTAAAAATAACTCGAATATACAAGAAAATATTTGAGATAAGATTACTTTACATACTAACAAGATCAACTATTCTACAATATACTAATTTTTGCATTGCATTGCAATTAAACTTTAATTGCAGTTTGAGAAGTTTGGCGACATTTTATAACGTTAACACATAATTAATAAAAACTTATTTACATTGCAATACATAGTCTTGACATCCTTTGTTTCATTATACCAAGGTGAGTCAGAGGCATCAAAATCCAAAGTTTCGTATTTTTCGTTGATATATTTTACAGCAATTGTAAATCTTAGAGTCATATAGTTATTATGAAAGTAAATTTTGTAACATAGAAGTCGTCTATCAAACATCGCAACTAAATTTATACTAATCTAGTTTTTGTGTTTCTTGAGCAAAATCAAACAAGTTTCGGATATTTTCACAATTTGTGAATGTTCTATATTTTGCACCAATTAAAAATATTTGTTATCGAGTCATGAGCGAGGAACAGATAAATAAATCAATTAAAATTTCTGGTGAAAGAAATGAGACATTGACATGATTATTACAGTTTTCTTACTTTCGTTGCCGATAAACCAATTTTGATAATCTAGCTCTTACAGATTTAAGCACTGTCTTTAACTCAATAATATATTACAACATAAAATGCGATTACAATGCTACGACATAGCTGCCGCTTCAGCGACAGTGTCTGGTAGACGTCGGCGCAGTGTTTCCGGCGTTGCCAGTGTCAGCACGGCTGCTGTCAAGGAAGTCACGCCGAATATCACTGTTGGCAACGATCGCCACCACTCACTCTGTAACATGGTTTAATTACTCTCTAAAGTCGATTTCACTAAGCAACAAAACCTAGTGGTTACATTGTCTTTAATAATAATTACATAGGCATGCTACTTTTGTCTCGTAAAATGTTACATAAGCTAGGCTATGGATAGTAATAATGAAACGAAATTCAACTAGCCAATAAGGGAGTAAGTGGGGCCAGTACAGTGCCCACTCGAGCAACCATGGAGCACGTGCCGACCAACGAGCCACGTGCCGATGTTGGCACAAGCTCTGATGTGTACACGTACACCGCATTGAAGCAGGCAGATATTGACATTTTACCGATAAGAAATATTGCCACCGACGCTACTTTGTAATCTACAACATCAAAAATTAACATGTTTTTTTATTTGCAATCAGGAAAATCTAAAGTAAATTTAAGTATATGTAACTAAAGTATATTTAAAAATTATATTTACCCGGCTGTAATCAATTAAATACAAATTTCGATATAATTAAATCAAAATTAGCCCCACTCTTTTAAACTCATTGAAGGTATATATGAGCTCGAAGATAAGGGTGTAAGGGCGTGAACTTTGTGCCGTAAGTTCTAAGGCAGAGAGGAGTGATTAAAAAGAGGATTGTTTTACCGCTCCGTTGGTCGAGTGGTTAGTGCAGACGCCTAACGCTTAGTCGTGCGACGGGGCTCGGATTCGATTCCGGACAGGGACAGGCATGTATGTGGTGAACATAGATGTCTGTTTTTCTGGGTTTGGTCGTTTATTAAATACATTCTTAGTATTTATAATGTGTATTTCTATGTATTTGAATCGTTGTCTAATACCCTTAACACAAACAAATAATTTGCTTACATAGGGGTTAGACCAATATGTGTAAATTGTCGTGATATTATTATTATTATTGTCATCTTAAGTTGGTACTCTAGTCGATTCGTCGTTTGGTTCACTGTCCCGTTAAAAAATGGTAAACAATAATCGCATTATTTTTTCATCGTGAAGTTAGCCGTAAGTTTTTATGTGTACAAGATCATTTACGTAGCGCCACCCAAGACCTGAGACGAAAGTAAAATATAAAGGTTTTCTAAAACTACTCCATCAAATCTATTCGTAACAGCGGTGAAATGGGATTTTTTATTTTCTTTTATATACAAAACTAGGTTAATGCTACAATGCTGTTAATTACTACATTCCACCTGATGGAGAGTGGAGATGTAGTCATAGGTGGTAAGGCGCATTAAACTATTCACTCTTCTCTTGAAGACACCCACATTATATTTGGCCGGAAATACCGACGCAGGCAAATTGTTCTAGTCCCTCGCTGTACGCACTAAAAAAGACGAAGCATAACGCTTTGTTCAGACAGGTGGAGAGCCCACAACGTAAGGATGGATATCTGCCGTGGGTCGGGACGTCCAATGATGGAACGAGGATGGGGGAATTAAATCGTGTAATTCCTGCACACACTCCCCAATATGTATCCTATAGAATACTGAGAGGATAGCAATTCAACGTTTACATCCGTTCATTGGTACAGCCGGTTAAATATATATAAGCATCATGAATCACAAATAAAACTATAACTATAAATTTTTCTTACCCTGAGGTAAAAATCCACTACCAACACAGCAAACACCACAAAACAGAAATCCTCCAAACAAAGTTTTTCGTCTACCGATTCTGTCTAATGTAATTACGGCAATTATATCACCAGGAATGGTCACAAGAGATGTGAGTGCGAAGTTTGTATTTTTATTACCAGGCAGAGCCACCGAGTTGATCATCAGACCGTAATAAACAAAGGCTGCGGTAAACCACCACCAGGAACATACAACCATTCTTGAAAAATAATTAGAATATATTAGTTTTTGTTTAACTAATTGTTATTAATTATTTATTGATTATTATTAATTTTTTCGCAATTCTTATTAATAAAAAAAACAAGCGTAGTAAAATATACCTTTTGAGCAGTGCGGGAGATGAAAATAACAACTTGAGGGTTATCTTCTCTGTAGCGGCAGTACCTTGAATAGCTTCTACAGATTCTTTTTTAACTTCATCTATGACATTGTTAGACACAGCAAATTGATTCCAATTTGCAATCTTTTCGAGAACTTTTAAAGCTTTATCGTTCTTGCCATTGATTATCAACCACCGCATGCTCTCTTCAAGAAGATACATGTAAATAATGAAAATAGGAGCAGGGCAGTAAATAATGAGAAAGAAGTTTCTCCAGTAAGGGACGTTCCAGACAATCAAATCCAACAACAGCTCCCCGATAGCAACCGAAATCCCTACTGCAGCAGCACCAATGATTCGCTTATCAGACCCAATAAGTTCAATAACTGGAAAAAGCAAGAGTTTATTAGACCTTTCAAAATTATTTGGATTTAATTGAAATAATATTTTAATTATAACTCTTACTAAGTACAAAACATGTAGTATATGTTCCAGTTGCAAGCATTGCTTCGACAAATTCAATCAGCACATATATGAGATACGCTTTTTGACCAGTTTGCACTAGAGTTTTAAAGGCTCCTATACAGAGACTTAAGGCGCTAACAATGATGGCTGTGCGTCGACCCCATCTGTCAAAGCTTAGATTAGTAACTAGAATTCGAATTAGAAAATCAAAGATGGGTTATCTATTTACTTTAAATTAAATTTACTGCAAAGATACTGTGCATTCATGTAACTGTGACAATAATTTATAAAACTTAAAGACTTACTTAAAAACTTTTTAAAAAATATAAAGAATATATATTTTTCAAAAATAACAATGACTCTAGTTACTTTTGTAATATTACTCTGCATTTGCCTATGTCTCCACAGAGTACTATAAATTTTCCTCACCAGTACAATATGGCTGACACCAGTGCAATGTGGCGTCTGTGTCATGGCGTCATTAGCACTGGCCAGTATACTGGTATGTAATTCGGAACACGGCCTTTATAAATATATTAGTAATGACAAGTTATAAAGATTACAATTTCATTACCTGTCCGATACAAAACCCATTAGAGGCATGGATATTAAAACTCCTAAATTATGAATTGTGCCAATCAGTGTCCTTTTCCATTCTTGACACGCCAGATCAAACTACAATCATTATTTTATTGTCGTCTTTGGTAATACAATTATATACGGTTAAAAATATTATATCATGTAAACGTCGTATATTTAAAATTTTATTTTAAAAATTAAAGCCCGTATAAACAAATCCCTTACCTCCTCAACAAGGGAATTGTTGGCATCATAAATCCATTTATTACATGGAACTTTATGGTCAAAATCTTCTGGGCTGCAAGTGTTGTTGAAGACGGGACGGAAGCAGCGGATATCAGTAGTGTTTGGCAACCAGGTGTTCAGAGACAGGTCGGATGAATCACATTCTAATACCTCACATCTATGCATATGGAAAAAATATAATGAATTGTAGTGATATCAATCACTATAAAACATGGATAATATTGAATATATATAATATTTAAATATCTAAATTATTTTTGAATTATCGCTGATTTCATCTCACTTTTTATAATGCAATTTTAGCCTTTAATGGAATTAAAAACTCAGATTACAATGGGATCTTGTTTCGATAACTGCGATTTTTTTTTGGTGACAAAATAATACCATAAAAATCAACCTGACATATTCATGTATTCAAGAAACCATGTGATGAAAAAGCGTGAAATGTAAATATGTATATCTAATGAGTATATCTGAAAAAATAACATACTTTACTCATACGCGCGTAGCTAGCAAGTAATATCACACAAATATCTAGATAGCATTAATAAATACATTAATTTCTATAAAATGAATATAAAAAAAATGGTAGTTCTTGATTTTATAATCAGATCTGACTTAGTGACAATAGGATCATCTCAGGAGTGTAGTATTTCGAAAAAAAAGACATTTGAAAACCTTTCTACAATTCGAAAAATTGGTAAACAGTGATACTATCTTTTTTGCAATTCGGTTAAAAACAGATATTCACAAAAGTTATAGCGCTAACTTCGAACTAATCCTTATAAATATCTTACAAACTATTTGACTAGAATATTTCCATAACAATAAAGGTGTTTAATTATATATCTTATGAATGGTATTTCATAATCTATCTGAAAAATATAATAAATTACTTTATTATCAGTATTTTAAAATCTGTCTGAATATTTTTACAGATTTCAAGTATCAAGGTTGTCTGTAATCGATCTATTCATATCAACAAAACATTTGACCAATTGCTATGTAATTTGACTCTTTAAATAAAATTTACTACACATGACCTCGATGGGGTTGGTAACGAGGATGGTCAGTGAATTAATTGAGTGTGGTAGTGATCGGACATCAAACGGCCAACTGTCGCAAGCGTCATGAACCAGATTGGACATCGAGGAATTTTCCGAAACCAACTATCGTTACTGAATCTGTACGAGAAAGGAACATCGAAGTTACCTGTTTCAAGTGTCCAAAGTCACTACGCTGTAAGGTGTCCTCGCAACGCAACCAGTAACGAGCGAAGTGTTTCCGCCAGTGGAGCTGCAGCATCGACGGTTGTTTGTACAGCGGCAAATGAGAAGCAAGTGAGAGTCAATGTCTCCTTTGTTGGCAATCCTCAAGGACAACTGTTGGATGATGGTGAGTCGTTTCCTTTTTATTACGATTCCGGAGCTGAATATCCTCTCATTAAAGAAGATCTTATCTCTAAGTTTTCGGGTACCACAATTCGGTTGCTTTAACTGGTATAGGTTCGGTTCGGTCCATAGTATATAGCAAATTTTATCTAAAGTAACAATTAATAATTTACATTTGGAAGTCCCCTTCAAATAATTTCGTATCAAATTGACCGACTAGGAGGCGCCAAATGGTTTACATGCTTAAATATGTTAAATGGCTATCACCAAATCCCTGTTCAGGAGGACTCCATCGAGAAGACATTGTTTGTTACACCCGAAGGGCAGTGAGAATATCTGACAATACCATTCGGCCTTAAAAATGCAAGTTCCGTGTATCAGTGAGCTATTATTAAGGCTCTTGGTGAGTTGGCGCATGATTATGTCGTATGCTATGTCGATGACATCCTGGTACTCTCTTCAACGGTTGCGCAGGGTCTGGAGAGGTTACGTCATGTCCTGGACGTATTGACTCTCTCCAAATGTTCATTCCTCATGAACCGCATCGAGTTTCTTAGGTTCATGGTGGAAATTAGTCAAATCCAGCCTAATCCTGGTAAGATAGAATCTCTTACAAAATTACTTCCGCCTCAGACAATTACTCAGCTTAGGCAATTTATTGGATTAGCATTCTACTTCCGGCAGTTTGTTCCCCAGTTCTCCAAAATAATGGCCCCAATCTTTAGACTTATATCCAGCAAAGGTAAATACCTTGATTGGCAACCAGAGCACGAAACAATTCGACGAGCGAACCAGTACTAATGATTTTTAACCCAACCCAACCCGTGGAGCTCCATGCGGACGCTAGCTATGAAGGTTATGGTGCTATACTCATCCAAAAGTTGGAAGGTAAGCAGCATGTCATTGCTTATTTCAGTCGACGTACCTCAGGGCCAAAATCCAGATACCACTCTTTAGAACTGGAAACATTGGGCATTGTCAATGCAGTTAAGCATTTTCGTCAATACTTGCATAGACGGAAGTTCACTGTTGTAACAGATTGTGCAGCGGTCAAGGCTTCAAAGGACAAACCTGACTTATCAATACGAGTTCATAGATGGTGGGCTTATTTACAGTCGTTTGATTTTGACATTATTCACAGACCGGGTGCGCGTATGAATCACGTAGACTTCTTGTCGAGAAATCCTGTATCAGGTAATAATTCCAATATTAACATAGCTCGAATCGTAGAAAAGCAAGTAGACATTGCTGAGCTCTCTGATGGTTGGCTGAAAGCTGAACAAGAAAAGGACGAAGAGATTTCCAAGATCGTGTCTGATTTCCATAATGAGGTAATGATCGAAGATCTTAGAAAGACCTATGAAATCCGCAAGGACGTGTTACATCGCGTGATCCAGCGAAACGGATGTACGAGATGTTTGCCCATAGTTTCGCGAGCTTTAAGATGGTCAGTAATCAATAACATTCATTCATATCATTCAAGTCTACGAATACCATTGGTTTCCAAAAATGGTCAGGTATGTAAGAAAATTCATTGACAATTGTATCACGTGTAAGATCGCTAAACCAAGTATGGGTCGTATTCAAGCAGAACTTCATCCTATTCCTAAAACCGCAATCCCATGGCATACCATCCATATCGATGCCTCAGGTAAGTTGAGTGGCAAGAACGTTATGAAAGAGTATGTGTTCGTTTTAATTGACTCTTTTACAAAATACATCTTACTGGTACACTCCAAAAACATTGACAGCAATAGCAGTATACGAGCTCTTAAGCATAGCATATCTTTGTTCGGGAATCCGATTCGCATCATTGCAGATCAAGGGCGCTGTTATGCAAGTAAGGCTTTTTCAAATTTTTGTACTAGCCAAAACATAAATTTGCACTTGATTGCTACGGGTGGATGTCGAGCCAACGGGCAGGGTTATCGCGTCATGAGCACAATTAAGTTTATGCTCACGTCTGTTGAGGTAAGTAAAAATCGCTCTTGGCAAGACGCACTCTCAGATATTCATTTGGCTATGAATTAGACTTTAAATCGCGTGACAAAGGCTTTAGAACTAATGATCGGTCGAGTGCCGCGTCCTTAAGGTTTAATGGCAGTTAATGATGAGGCAGAAATTAATCTATCTTTTATGCGGGAGCAGACGACCCGTGGAATTGGGGCAAACTTATGATAAAAAACGCATCGACTCCAATAAGGCTAAAATTAATAAATTCATTAAATGAGACTTTGTATTAATTGAAAATGAAGAACTAAACTAAATTAGATGCTAAATTTCGAGGTCCTTTTAAAGTAATGGAAGTCTTAGAGGGTGATAGGTATCTCTTAAAGGCTTTGAATTCGAATAGAACTTACAAGTCTAAGAAGTGTACCCGATCATCAAGTTCCCAAAGAGTGAGACCTAAAAAGCCTGCAGTCCGATGATGATAATGATGATTGTTAAGAGTTTATTTAATGGCATTCGTCTTTGAATTCGCTAGGCCAGAACCTTGCTGAACCGTTAACTTTCCATTTTTTGTTGTTTAATAGACCTCACACCCGAGGACGGCTGAACATCAGAATGGCCGTGTCGGAAATGATGGCGCTGCTGTGGCGAATTCAATGACGAGTGTCGTCATTGATTCTAATTGTTATTTTTTTTATTTTATTTATAATGATTTGAATTTACTTTATTTATAATGATTAGAATAGTTATTATTTGATTTCAAATTAATAATTGTTGTCTATTTGATACGTCATTTGAGTGTTAATACCTATTTAGTATTGCATTTGACCAATTGCTATGTAATTTGACTCTTTAAATAAAATTGATTACACATGACCTCGATGGGGTTGGTAACGAGGATAGGCAGTGAATTACTGAGTTTAATAGTGATCGGACATCGAGGACTTGTCTGTAACCATATTAATATTGTGAAAGTGTTTTATTTTCTAACCAAGAGCTAAGAAAATAATAACTATGAATAATAAAGAGAACGATCATATGATATCGCGCCCGGCCACCTCTAACGCTACATATATATATATATTTATATATATATAATTTAACCGCCCCGTCGCGTTGGTCGAGTGGTTAGCGCAGACGCCTAACGTGTCACGGCGCAATGGGGCTCGGGTTCGATTCCCGGCGGAGACAGGCATGTATGTGATGAGCATAGATGTCTGTGTTTCTGGGTTTGGTTGTTTATTATATATATTCTCAGTATTTATATGTGTATTTTATTTATGTATTTGTATCGTTGTCTAACACCCTTAACACAAGCAAATAATTTGCTTACTTAGGGGTTAGATCAATGTGTGTAATTTGTCCTGATAATATTGTATATCCTATATGTTTTTATTAAACTTAGAAATTGAAAAAGGAATTAAAGCTCCTAAGATTTTTTGTTTATTTGCGAGTTGGGAAATAATAGCGTGACTTTTTAGGAGTACAAAGACAATTCAAAAATTTTGTTTTGCAATAAGTCTCATATGTAAGTATTAGAAAAAATATATGAATGTAATGTAATATTTAAGAAATATGTAAGGATAATATAAAATAAGGTTTATAGATAAATTAACATCGACGTCTTGTCTAATAATTTTTATATATCATTTAAACTTTTTGTGCCTCGAGACGTTCTTTACATGCGATATCTTTGTTCTGTGGCCGAATATCCGGAACAAAGATTGAAAAATCTATTTCTACATATTTGTGAATATATTATCATTAGTTACTGTTGTAGTAACTTAGTAACTGGTTATAAGTTCTTGATCGTCTGACTTTGTCTTAACCGTATATATTATCAATTGGGTAAGTTAAGACGTGAAATTTATCTTTAATATTTTTGTTATTGTTTTGTTGTATACGCGCTTGTAACATTGCCCCAAACATTAGTAATTGTTGTAATAATTAGGATACATATTATATGCAACAATAATATTAAACAAAATATTTTTATGATATAGCCAATTAACATTATGTATTTTGTATACATTAAAAACAATTGTTGTGTGCTGTGTATAAATAGCAGAACTAAAACGGTCTTGGATATTAAAAATATTTTAAATATTAGTAATTTCAAGGCCAAATATTAAAGAGGTCGCACTATAATAATCATACATAATTTGAATAGTGGTGTGTTCAGAATTGCAATAAGTTAATTTGTAACTCATAAATATTTAACTTTTAAAAAGAATAAAATACACCAAATTAAAACAGATACTTTACTTTATTTAATGATGAAATATGTAAAGGTAACCATAATATAACGTTATGACTGCAGTGACGAAACAATTGCTTTTTGTTTTGTCATGACTTTTTAATATGATACCTTGATTAAGAACAGCAATAAAATAATAATTCTATTATTACATTTCTATTATTATTTGTATAACAATAATAACAAAATATTGGTGTTTCCTTATAACTTAATTTTTTCGAGTGCTTATAAATTACTTGATAGCAAATTATAAGTCATCGTCTTATTTACTTTCTGCCAATCTTTATGATTATCTAGTTTAATGTTTATAAAATAGTCTCTTTTATTAGTAAGTTCTTTTATTTAAATAATAAAAACAATAATTTTAATGTAAGGTAGCCTGTTTTCTATTGTAAAACTAATTGTTAGATTAGAGAATTCAAAACCTTCGATTTCGATGCATAACCAGTACAAAAAAATAATCACATAAAACTCTCCCTCTCTTATGTCTAGACATTGAAATTCTTCTACCAATTGGAATTGGAAAATGTCCATTTAGTGTTGTTTATAAATGAAACGTTATCTAAATATGTTTTGAAACAGAACCAATTAGGCCAGTAGATATACATTAATCATACATTACACTTTGTTGATACATGAACAAACTTTTCATCTTACGCTAATAAAACGTCCAAATATTTTTTATTTGTGGATTTACAAAAAAAAATATCTGAAGACAAGTACCTATACCTACTTATCAGAAATAAAAAACAACATCCTTGTAAAAATATGTTTGGTTGGAACTTGTATTGTAGATTTTTTATATAAGAATAAGTTATATTATTATGTAATTAAATGATGATGATTACGACACCTATGTTTTCGCTGAATATTGTTAACAGTTTATTTAGTTAATACTAAAGACAAATACTGAATCTTTGACCTTATATAGAAAGTTGGCATCAACCTAATTACCTAATGATGCTAATATGCAAGTGGCCTTACATCTGTTCATTTACATCAAAATACAGCTAGACGTTGTAGTAATCATATTCTTAAGTCCTTGCAGTATTTATATGCATTATACCGATCGGGTGACATTCCTCTGATTACGAACAGAGATTTGCATCTGATTTTGCTAGGTAAATTGTCTACCCCTAATTGATTAAAAGACTCACGAATCCCCCATAGGATCAATTGTTCTTGTGCCTTAAATACGTGTCATAAAATATACAAAAGTAGAATAGCAAATTGAAGAGTTTTGATTTTAAAATTAACAGAATCAATACAGAAATATGTTCTGCAATTTTATTGGTATCTCCAGTTTTGAGGCCATAGCACTAGACAGTGCTATTTTATCAGTTTTCTTCGCACTTTAACCAAAAGTTGGACACGGACACGAGATAATGTTTAATTTGTTTAAGTTTAATTTATCAAATATGGGATAAAACCAGAGTGGACGAAATAGCGGCAGTTCACTAAAGCGAGTCCCGTTTTCTCATTAGATTGAAGGATAAAATTATATATAAAACAGCAATATGAACTGCTATATTGTAGAGGTAGTTCCTATATAGGATCGGTGATAAGAAAGATGAGATCATTTAATACGGAGAGAAGAAAAAAATGTTACGAGAAGATTCCTTAGTATGAATGTGGATATGTGTGAGTTAATATGTGACAAACATATACACATTCATGTAAAAGTTTTAATAGCTGTATTTTAGGGGCGACGTAACATTGTTAAGTACTAAACTCAACAGCTATCGCAAATAAAAAAAAGAGCAACCGCTCTTCCATTAACGCGTCTTTTATACGGCTATCCTTATATTTATACTCAGACATCTGTCTTAAGTCAAAGCTTAGAATAAGTTGTAATCTTTAAAATTATCTATAACATAAAAGAAGAGTAATTATGCTTTTTTAATTCATCATTGAAAAAAGTATAAAATATAATATCGATTCTCGAATCTCGAAACTTTCTGGACTAACTTACAAGGATCTCAGAATTTTATTCGAATTGAGATTTGACTGACTCCCTGACTTATAAGTAAATTCAAAATATACCTGTAATCGACGGGGGCAGCCGCAAATACAAAATTTGTATTGCTCATAGCTGTACAGATCACAGGCAGCACCGCTAACATGCACTGCCATATTTGATATCTCCCGAATCCACTCACTAAATCAGTTAGTTTCTCTTCAAATGAAACTTTCATTACATTTTCAAGATTATTTAATTCTACCGCCATTTTAATTATAATTCAAATATCTCAGATGTTATAAATGAAATCCTATAATATTGTTAAATAAAATTATACTTAATCGCCTATATATTTTTTTTTATTTCTCAAATAATTTCTCCAAGTGATTGCATTAAGCCAATATTTTAAAAGCCCTTCATTGCACTTTACATATTCAATTGAATATTTTTAAGGTCTGGTCACGAATAATAGAATAAACTGAATCTACATCGAATGATAGACGTTCTGTTGATAAATATGGGCTTACATGCATTGTGGTTGTATACAATGGCAACAGTAATGATGGTATAATGAAATAATAGGACATGATTTGGGTCATCATGGCTTGTAAATTCTACCATGAAAGCCGATGGTTTTATTGAAATAACTTTTATATAATAATAATAAATAAAAATTATAGTAAAGTATAGAAAATAGTTGAGAAGTGACATTGTTAAGTTGTATTAATTGTAATTGCCTATATTACTATTCTTTGAAGATTGTGGTATTTCAATTGCAAATATATATTTAATCTCAAATTGAACGTCATCGCGTCTTATCTTGCCTCTTGAGTGTTCTTAGTAGCTTGAATCCTCTATATTATCGGTGTTATCTTAACGACTATGGTAGACCTATAAACATTATGATTAGTCCTTTTGTAATTATATTTTTATTATAAAAATAAATATAGCAATAAAATTCTTTAATAAACATGTAATTAAGATGTTGACGCAGTTTGTCTGTCTTGAGATCTGCCGAAGAAATATACACATGATATTTTTAGTCTATCCGAGATACAGTTATCTTTATTATGGCATTTAGAGTTCATAGGCATAATATTCTTAAAAGGTCGATGTCTTCCAGTCGACAACATTTATTTTTTGCAAAAATGCGTAGATTTTTTTTAAAAAGAACTTTGGAGGTGGAGGGGATACACTAAACGGGACAAAGAGTAAATCTAATATATTGATTTCACATTTCATCTCTTCATAAACTATTATGTCAAGATCTTAGTGGTTGTCTTCTAATCTTTTTTATCTATGTATATATTTTTGTTCTTTTTTATCAATTACTTTATTTGAAAACGATAATTGGGTTGGATAAAACATGGTTTGCTTTTCTATTCAATATTTGTTCTTCCAACACTATTTCTTCTGTAATTTGTTAATATATTCGTATGCCTTACATAGTCGTAATAATTCCACTTGTATGTACTATATAGATTATATTATTAACAAACGAAAACTGTTTGCGTTCAATTGTCTTTCATGCAATTGTTAATATTGGATATTAACAGGTGTGAAATATTCAAGAAAAGGTATACACTGTCAAGTATCGTTAATTATTGACTATTTTAGTCGATTACTTGGAATCGAGAAGTGATGTAGTGACTTCAATATAAGTTATTAGTTTTACTTTAATTTAAGTCTCTTATAGTTAGTACAGTGTATAATTTATTAAACCTCTTGAAAGGATTTCGTTAGATAAGTGGTTAATGTTAGTGAATATCACTGTTATTTTAAGTATTATTACGGCAATACGGTTCTGTTTAGAATTACTGTTTATGATTTTATAATATAACTTGGAAATGGCAGAACTGCGGCTATTTTTTAACCTACCCAATTAAAAAATATCAGAGTAAGCACTTAAATATTAAAAATATTTCCAATGTTTGATAGAGGTGGAGAACATCATTTTATATTCTCGTCATATTTTTGTGTGAGAGTAATAATAATAAGATGTTTGTTTGTTTGTTTGAGAATGAAATTTCTTTGTTTACAAAGTACAACCAAATAAACGTATTGTTGAAACTTTAAAGATTGTAGACTCATGCTACAGCATTTGAATGAACCTTGTAGAAGAGGTGGCTTAAGTGGGGTAGTACTGCTTTCTAATAAAAAATAGTAGGGAAGCCACTATTATAGCAACGTTTGGTACGTCTGGGTGATAGAGTCGGAAGCTTAGACATAATCTCTTCTCCTTTGCCTCATTATCATAGTTTCATTCACCCCACTTATCATGGGTGTGACTCATTTGAAATTCCCTATATTTGAGTATGTCAATGGACTATCTCACCACTTACCATCAGATAGTCAGTCTGTTCATTTGAAAATCAACACTACTGTAACAAAACGTTTTGTTAATTATCCGTAGAAGGTAAGACCTCATTCTTTGAATAAATGTTACAAAAGAGCGAGATATGCAAATTTAGAAAAATTACCATGAATACACGTTGTTGAAGTAACTTTTATTTAGTAATATTGAATAAGATTACGCCTCGATGAAGTGAAGCAATCGACAACAACAATAAATAACCATATGATTAATGCGTTAAGCAATTATTAGATCATAAGTGCCGTGAAAGTTCATTCTATTAGAGCAAGTATATGAGAACGTCGTAAATAGAAATACGAAAAAATATTGAAATCCAGTCAATTTGTGTCAAACGACAATTACAATATGGAACACGAACAAAAAGAGTTCAAAAAGGAATTAGATCTTGACGATGTCCTTACTAATGAACTGGGAGAGTTCGGATGGTTTCAAATAAGGAATCTTCTTTTAGTTTGCATTCCAATTATAGTATCGGCATTTTTGAGCGATTATATATTTACCGCTTCTGCAATACCACACAGGTAAATTTTCGTAAATAAGTAAATTACAAGGTTTTTTTTTGTTAAGAATAAACTTTTTATAAAATTAATTTCCAGGTGTCGTATTCCTGAATGTGGAGAAGTTAGTAAACTGCAAGTCCATGATCCTATTTGGATTGCAAAAGCGATACCAGAGACTAATACAGGATTCTCCAGCTGCGAAAGGTTTCTTCCTCAATTAGGCAATGGATCTTTGACTTCTTGCTCTGACAACTCGTTCAACAAGAATGAAACTCTTGAATGCGATGATTTTGTGTATTCGAGAGACAATTCAGTTGTTTATGATGTATGTTTAAAATAATATAATACTAGTAGTTAATCTCGTAATGTCTATCAATAACAGTCGTAAGCAAGTTAATCGCAGTAAACGTAGGTGCTTATCAAAGTATTTTATATTTTTTTTCATTGATACCTTATTATTTGTACGTTCATAAATCAACATTTTTGCCAAAATAAGCTCTATTGTAAGGCTCCTTAAACAAAGTAAGTTTTGATTTTCCAAACGCATGTCCTTGTAAGTTAGGAATTTTCTTTTATATATATTTCTATATAATAATAATTAGCCATTTTCACTGCAGCAAAAATTTACATCATTATGTAGTTATTTACTTAAAATGATTCTAAATTTTATTAATATCTTTTTAGTTCGATTTGGGTTGTCAGGAATGGTTACGAGTTTTGTCTGGCACTCTCAGCAGTGTCGGGTCTTTTTTGGTGCTACCAATCACTGGGTATATATCAGACCGCTTTGGACGCAAGTTAGCTCTAGTGATTAATGGGTTTAATGTAGCACTGTTTGGCTTAATTCGAGCTTTTTCAACCAATTACACCATGTTCCTAGTTCTTCAAACTGTACAAACTACGCTTGGTGGAGGCTTATATAGCGCTGCTTATATATTTGGTAATAAACCAAATATTTTTAGTGTATTTATTATTCATTGATTTGTTTATGTACCATATGTACATTAAAAGTTGAAATTCTATGTATGCAATTAATTTATACCTCTAAATTGCAGGTGCAGAGCTTGTGGGACCGAAGTACCGTGTGATTGCAAGTGTTCTTCTGGGTGTCATCTTTTCCTCTGGACTAGTATTACTTGGAGCGTTAGCATGGGCAATACAGCCGTGGCGCACCCTTCTGTTGGTTCTGTACATATCCAGTTTTGTGATTATCAGCTATTACTGGATCTTAAGTGAGAGCGTCCGATGGTTGATTTCAACGAGAAAGTTTAGCGAAGCCAAAGTGATATTGGAAACTGTGGCCAGGGTCAACAAAACGAAAATCAGTGATCATTCTTTAAAAGCATTATTAAATCCACCGCGGTCTTCTATATCTCTTAAGGTTTTGTATCGTATATTTTGAAATATTTATTAATGATTTACTAGTCATTTATGATTTTCGGATACTTATTTAATTATTTTTAGGAAGGGAACGGTGGTGTTATCCTTGCCGTCCTACGATCCGGGGTGTTACTTAGACGCGTTTGCACTACTCCAATTTGGTGGATAACCGCGACCTTTGTTTACTATGGACTCTCTATTAACTCAACGAGTTTATCTGAAACTATGTATGTCAACTATATTTTAACTACAGCCATCGAGATCCCCGGTGGATTTGCCGTTATCATCCCCTTAAATTTAATGGGCAGGAAAAAAACGCTCTGCCTTGGCTATATTCTGAGCGGCATTTGTAATGTAGTTTTTGTCTTTATTCCCAGTGGTACGTAAAACATAATTAAAGTTTTTTTTAATGTTAATTTATCCTTACATGCTTTTAAATACTAGGTGCCAATGTAAATCTATATATTTTCTTTTTAACTCAGTTGCATTACAAAAGTAAAATTATAAATTATTTATTTTGTAGATATGCTTGCGTTGCGGCTTATCATTTTCCTCTTAGGAAAGTTCAGTATATCAGGTGTGATGACGTCTGTGTATTTGTACACATCGGAGTTGTATCCCACAGAATATCGCCACACCTTACTCGCCTTTTCGTCTATGATTGGTCGTCTAGGATCTATTTTAGCACCTCTTACCCCAGTACTTGTAAGTATTTAAACAATTAAATTGTATTACCATGAAACGTGGAAACCTTTGTTTGAATACACCATTGCAACACTTGATTTAATGGTCTTTTTCTTTAATAAATCTTTAAAAAATAGAGCAATCTTTATTCACAGGTAAGATTTTAATTTAACTTATGTTTTTACATTTATGTTAAGTTTCAAAAAAGTTTCCGTGGAATATAAAATATTTAAAATATAGGGTTCCAAACAAATACTTGTTATATATAAAATGTAAGTAATGTAACATTTTATACAAATTTCCAGGCAATATACTGGCACGGCATCCCGTCAATGATGTTCGGAGTGATGGGTCTGCTGTCAGGTCTGTTAGTCCTGACGCAGCCGGAGACGCTGGGCACCAAGCTGCCAGATACACTTGAGGAAGCGGAAGCTCTTGGCAGTGTATAATTTGAAATATATAAAAATAGATTAAAAAAACATCTGTTTTCTTTCATCATCCTGTGCTCACTTAAGCTTTAACCGATTTTTAATTTGTTCTTTTTTTGATTTTTAATCTGTTTTTAATTTTCGTATTCTTTTGTAAGTTTATTATTAAAAATTTCTCGATGAGTTCTTAATGTAAAACAATTAATAAATCTTCGAGGTATAATGTATTTCGTCTATTCAATAGGTGTTACGGCGAGGGACCGTTTTGATTGATTTGGAGTTTAATAGAATTAATTGCACACATCGGCTGATCAAGAGTTCTGACCGCCCTAGGCTAATAATCAGGACACGCCCCCCCATAGTGTGCATTACGGTCGGCAACAGTAGTATATTACTTACTTTTGTCTTTGTTTGTAAAAAAGATAAAATGATTCGTAGTCATAGTACTTATTAAAGTTATCAGATCGATCTGCAAACGAAACAGACGTTGTCTTTTAATCTGCACGACATTCAACAAACCCTTTGGTGGCAAACCATTTTATTACCTGATTGTCCATAAAGTCAAAGCACTTCACGCATTATTTGACCAAAATCATGACACATGACTGCAGGCTACCTTGTAGAAAACCAAATCCATGTCGTGTTTGGCCGCATGACTTATATTGGCTTAGTTTAGTAATCAGAGACAATCAAGAGATGCGAAGTGACAAAATACAAAAAAGATGTAAGAAGAAGAAAGAAACCAAAATTTCATTTTGATGAATTGAAGACTGGACATTGAGTTAGAAGGGAGACTATCTTTCATCATTGATAATTATTATACAGCGATTGATTGTCTTAAAGTGCACTTACAAAACCGGCAAATTATTTCTACTTCTGCGAGAACACCTAAGGGTTTGTTGCAGTTAATAAAAAGTTTTAATATTTCATGGATGTTCCCGAATGTGGAGATAATATTAAGATTTTTTTTGACAATGAGTGTTACCAACTGCAGCGGCGAAAGGTCATTTTCAGCACTTAAAAGAGTAAAAAATTACTTGCGCTCCACGCTTCGTCAGCAAAAACTTACAGCGCTCTCGCTAATGTACATAGAAAGTGATATTTTACAAACTATTAAATTAGAAAAAGTTGTCGAAAGATTTGCAAACTCTAAAGCTCGAAAAAATACTTTTTTATAAGCTTATAATAATTACCATTATTTTCAAAAAATACTAAACAGTTGCAAAAATGTTTCACTCGTATGATGTCCCCCTCTCTTTTTTTACATATAACAACAGAGGTATAAATATTTAAAAAAAAAACTTAAAAGTCAAAGCAACTTCACATACTAGATGACCATGCTCATGCATCGCCGCAACGCAACAACTAAGTTGTCTTCATAAACTAAGCCAATATAAGTCATGCGGCCAAACACGACATGGATTTGGTTTTCAACAAGGTAGCCTGCAGTCACGTGTCATGATTTTAGTCAAATAATGCGTGAAATGGCTTTGACTTTATGGACTTATTATTTATCTTATGTTGTTACCAACATTAGATAAATCAACGAAACTTGCTTGTAGCTGTACACTAACGATTTGAAATTTTACGAGCACCAAAAGTTCCAAAAGCACAACAATATTGTAAATTCTAAAGTTTACATTTTTTATAATATTGCTTTTGCTTCTATTTTGGTCTCTTTACTTTGATTTACATCTTGGCAAATAGAGTTAAATGCTTCCAGAACTTGTTTGTATGAACTGTATAAGGCTTTACTTGCATCTTTCAATATTTTTTTATTTTTATACTGTCTTTCCGATCTAGAAAAATCTAATTCTTCGTTTTGTTGCAATCCTTTATTAACAATATAATCTCGTAATTTATCGTTTACTTGCCACAGTGTCACTTGACGGAAAAAACGGTTTTTCTTCTATTACAATTTCGTCTTCATTGTAGATCGTTGGCGTCGCTACTATAGGGCTAGTGTTAGACGGAGAAACGGAGAATGAACAAAACGAGGTAGAGGGACCAGGGCAAGAAAATTTTGGCGATATTGCAGTATTCGTCACCGTTTCGTTCCTTTCTACAGAGCTCGTAAAAAATGTTTCTAGTTTACGAGTATGCTTTAAAATGTTTTCTATTTTCTTTTCCTTTTCTTTTGCTTTTTCCTGTATTCTGTTCCACTTGGCTTTTTTACTATCGAACTACTCTCGTAACTACTTATGGTCTTAAAAAAACACAATCACTAAGGGAAGAACAATAAATATCAATTAACACAAACGAGAGACAAACGACGATTAATAAAAGAGATAACACAAATAAATGAATCACGGCACCAAAGTATACCTACTATAAACTATAAAATTTTAACCACCGGGGATTCCCCGCGTGTCGTTGATGTGTTTTATCGTGCGCGGCAAGCATCGCTGTTGCCAGCTCACTCACTCGCCACTGACCGATTCGAGAGTGACTAGCCAGTAAGTGTAACTATTCGCGCGCCTTTTTAAATCTCAAAATTTATTGTTAAAATAAGACTCTCCCAAGCTTTGACAGTTTACAGTGCATTTAGTTTTAGTGTTTTTTCTCGGTTAAGTTGAAATATGTAGGGTATGTAATTAAACTAGATTTATAGTGCCTGCGAAGATACCATTACATCGCGCCCCCCCGATTTTCGCGCCCTAGGCTGCAGCCTAATTAGCCTAAGGGTTAATCAGGCCCTGATTGCACATAAAAGTAACAGTAAAATATGTATAATTAATATTAATACTACATAGAAATAGTAAAACATAGTATAAGTTGAAAGTAGGACTAATGAAGTTATATGGATTTAATGTAATAGACATAAATGTGTAACTATTATTATAAAAAAAGGGAAAACAAAGTAATAAACAACTTTTATTATTAATAATATTATATATTTATGGGTATCCGCTGCTTCTTATCTCTTGAACTATAATTAAGACCGTGTAAAAATAGCTTTGTAAGATATTAATAATAATATTAATATATAATATTAACAGTTCAAGAAAACAATAACTTACATATAATAAAATATAGAACTGGATTTGTAATACTAATATCTAACAATAATAATTTATTTATATATACTTTATTGTTCCAACAAAAACTGTTACAATTGGAGGACTTAATGCTAAATAGCAGAAGTCAGAAAATTATATGGGATTGGACATACACATATACATATATATAAACACACACACACACACACATACATACATATGTGCACACACATACACAATACATATACACATGCATGCGCGTGCATACATACACACACATGCACATATATATATGTATACATACATATACATATAACTAATTTGAAAGATACATACACAAAATGAATACAGATATAATAGACAAATAAGTTTAAAAATACACATATTCGGATAAAAATCTAATATAAAAGTTTCTTAGACAAATGACTATAAACTCTTTTTTTAAATATGAGCTTTTTGTGTGATTTCTTGACGTCATTGGGAAGAAAATTCCAAAGACTAATATACCCCTACCGGATCGTGAAAGAATAGGATATAAAACCAGTGCGGTGAACGGGAAAGGCTAGGCGGAGAGTATTAGGAGAACGAAAGCGTCTCTCATGTAAATCACTGATATAATGAAAATTGCTTTTTAAGTAATCAGGGGAGAGATGGTTGAATAATATAGAGAAAAGTAAATTGAACATAATAATGAAACTATAACTTCTTTAACCGCATCAAAAAAAGATAATATGTACGGAAATATTCAGGAACACTTAATACACTAACCCCATACTTACATTTGGTTCCTAACATTCTCATATTTCTTAAATTTTCTAAAATATTACTTTAGTCGTTCTCTTAGCTCCTTATTGATTATCAATAGCTTGCCTGCGTCACCTTTTATATATTTTATGTAGGTTCTATTCTTTGCTTTATCTTCTCTTGCCATTGATATTTTGTATAGGTTTTTTTGTACCTACGAGCTTTGTATTGAGTATAAGTTATTTTTTAAATACGTTCACCTAAATGCTATAGCTCTTTAGCTTTCTTTTTTTGAATGTAAGTAATCTATCTGCTGAGATATCCGGTGATAGATAGTTTACAGCTGAACTACGGGTCATCTGACAAGATGAAGGTTCCGTGAGACCCTGGCCCTTCGACGGCGATGCATGCGTTTGCGTGTGCAATCCGTCGGGTCACCGGTTTTGATGTTGGATTTGTGGTCATAATGTAACTGCAGAGATTCGGTAACGTTCGTCTGGGTTCCCACAGTTGTAGGGGGGAATTTGAGCACTGCAAGAGGTGGAATTGATCAGCCTAATGTGAAGGGCTACTGCGGTTTTGCGGACTGTATTGTAGGGCATACTTGCGGCCTGGCTGCCTGACAGGAAGTGAGCGTGCCTTACAGTTCCTACAGCTTACAGCTAAACTGGTACTTAGAGTCTCTGACGTTCTTAGCAAGTAATGTTGCAAGTGCGAGAAATTGCACGGGAAGTGAGCGTGCCTACAGCTCTCAGTTAAATAACGTCAGGCGAGAGAACTGAAAGCAACATCTGAAATAAGAGGTCAGTAAGTAAGGGGTAATGATATGTGTATACGCTATTTAGTCTAAATTACTTTTTGCGAAATCACTTTAAAAATTAAATTGGCACAAAATTATGCTAATTAATTTACAAAGTTAGAATAACTATAGAAAAAAATATACTAATTAATGTACAAAGTTATAATAAGTAAGACACAAAAATATAATAATTAATGTACAAAGTTATAATAACTAAGGTAAAAAAATATAATAATAGGGCTAAAAATTTAATTTAAGATAAACTACTTTTATACTTCTACTTTGAAAAAATTTGGCCATAACTAATTATTTCTGGCAAACACTATAAAACTTCTATTCTTCAAATTGTAGTGAATCAAAAATGGTGTGAAGCGGAGTAACGTATCATTCGTCTGTAAAAAGTTAGTTAAAGAACTATAATGTATACACATAATTATAATATAAAAAAAATACTTTAATACTCTTAAGTGCCCTATTAAATAAGTGATAAAATATACTATCATAAAACGTATGGCATTGAAACGAATATATTTTATTATTCTTAATCTTCTTTCTGTTCACAATTTTTATGCCGTCAGTTTGGTTGTTTGTGAGTGTATTTATTCTTCATGTATTTAAGTGTAGAAAATAGTAATTTATGTATTCATTCCATTTCATTACGATGATATTTTTTCTAAATGTCACATCCTCCTTCCAGTTTTTTTCAATTCCTCTTTTATGTGCTTCTTCCAGAATCAAATATAATTACAAATCTCGATCTTGAGAATATTTCCGAAACAATCTATAAATTCAATTGCATGTTTCAAGAAAATCGGTTTTGTGCATATCTACGCTGACTGACGCATTTAACTTGCCACAGTTGGATATATTGTGTTGGTGTTGCCTTTAAGATACCTTAGTTTAAAAATAATCTATAATTTAAATGTCTTTCGACATCATCAGTTTTTACTAGTGAACCTTTTGCCGTTCTTGAAGACAAGACATGAATTCACTGTGCGGCTGCCGGGTCCATCGCTTTGCTTGCAGAAGAGTGCAAACAATGCCTGGGATTTGCGACCCAAGTGTAGGCTTAACGGCCCCTTTATGATTCGCAAACACGCTCACCGCCACTGTACACAATCCTCTCCCGACCTAACCAAATTTGGTAAGAACTTACCAATGCCGTCTTTGAAATACGTCCTATAAATGAACCGATGCTTGTTTTAGAAAGACCAAGGTCTTTAAGTTTGTTATAGAGAGATTTTGCTGTTATACTTCTCGCCCCTTAACAAAATTCCAATATTAATTAATAAAATTCCAGTCCTTACTTTTTAACTGTATATTTTTTTTTTAAATAAAAAAAGTCACTTATGTTTCTTATAACCAGCTGTCTGCCACTCCTTGTAGGGCCTAATTTGCCTTTAAAACATTGATAGATGTAACCATAACCTGGTGTTACAGTGTTATACTTATTTATCTTGATCGCCTTATACGACACCTTGTTAAGAATAATGCTAAACAATTCTACTCTACAGATGCGGTAGATGCTTTATCGGTATTATGGGGTCTAAGTTTCATTATAGATTGTAATAAATCTTATTAGAACCAGACTTTTTTGTTTCTAATTTATTTTATATTGTTTAATTTTGTCATTTTATTTTATTTAATTTTAATAAAAAAATCGTAAGTCGTTTTTTAGGAGTCCAATTTGTTCTTATAAAATAATTAAGAAAAATAATAAAACTAAGAGGTGTCAAGGGACACCCGGATGGAACGAAGTTCCTTTCGATTGATTATTGAAGGAATAGGAAATGTGCATAAAATTTGAAATGGTCTCAATTACTTTTTTTCGGATACTTATTATCATCTTATTATAATAAAAATATTTTTTTTTATTTACTAATCATTTAAAGCCATAAAATAATTTGTGAAAAGTGTAAATTAAGGGATAGAAATTCAAACTTCCAAAACGCGCCACCATTGGTCGAAAGAAAATGTGACGTCATTTGACACGCCATTAAAATTATCGGCGTCGAAGTTCATACTGTGGTATCAGTGTTACTGAGAAAAATAAATAATTTAAACCTATATTTTCACACTTAATATTGTCTTGGCTGATTAATATCACAGACATTTGTATGGGCAGTACTAGGACTTACTTAGTATATCACTTCTTTGTAAAAGTCACCAATTTTTTTAAACACTACTTTAGATAGCTAACTCTGAAAAGGCTTCATTAACCGATGTCAATCTTTGCCACAAAAATATATGAGGAATAACTTCTTTCTTCAAACTTAGATATTTAATATTATTAGCTGTATCTTCCTTAAACTGAAATAAATCGACAACCATAAAAATTTCGTAAAACCAAAAAAGAATACGGTTTTTATAGAAAGTTATACTAAACTTTTGTAAACTAGGTTAGGTTAATTTTAAAGTCAATTTTCTAATGTTCAATAGCTAATGCAACTTACTATAAATTTAAATATTAAATTAAACTTATTATAAATAAAGTATATTTACCTTAAATTGATCTTCACAACAATATAAACACAATTTAAGACATATATTATCCCTTTTAATTACCATAGACCAGTGTTTTTGTATTTTCGCATCTCTTGGAATATAAAAAACATTTTGTCGGGTGTTTTTCTAATACTATTTTTGCACTCCGGTACTATACAATACCTGTAAGATGGTTTTTATCTTCTTCCATGACTTGTAAGGCAATTAAAACTTAAAATATGTATGAAGTAAATAAAAAGTTCATAGTAAACATTGACTGGACGTGTCATTTGACGTCACGCAAGACGCGCGTAAAATGACGGCGTTTGAACGGCTCAAATTTACTCAATGTTTTAATTTTCTTTGAAAAAAAAACTAGAATCTTTTCAAGCCTATTTATATTTTTTTCTACAATATACGTAGATTAATCATTTAACTCTCGTAAATGATTAATCTACGTCAAAAAAAAAACATGAATATTACCTATTGTAATAAAAAAAAATATATATTATTAATATAAGCTATTATGCTAATGAATAATATTTGTATACTATTTTTGTATGATATTTCACCGATAATTTATAATAAATGTAAATAAAATGAATAACTAAATTAAAAAGTGTTAATCAATAAATCCATGAGTTATTGGCCCCACCTAGCGGTTTCACTTTGTACTGATATATTTATATTACAAATGTCGTTATGTTTCCCTGATGTATAAATAGATGGCTTTGTTACAAAACATTACGAGTATATTTGATCACAAATTTGTATTATTATTTTCATTTAAACCGTCTTATTTCCAAAATGATTCTAAAAGAACAAACTCCAATATCAAATAAATAATAAAAAACTACTAAGCAATTTAATATAATACAAAAAATAATAATGATAGAAATGAAAATATCTCGCTTGCTTTCTATAAGAGAGAGAGAGATAGCAAAACATGTCGTGCCAACTTTATGGTAAGAATTTTTACCGTCTAGCCCTCTTTCACAACGCGCGATAAGGAACTACGTTCCAATAATAATAATATCACAGGACAAAGTACACAAATTGATTTAGCCCCTAAGTAACCAAATTATTTGCTTGTGTTAAGGGTGTTAGACAACGATACGAATACATAGAAATACACATAAATAAATACTGAGAATATATTTAATAAACGACCAAACAAAGAAATACAGACATCTATGCTCATCACATACATGCCTGTCCCTGTCGGGGATCGAACCCGAGCCCCATTGCGTCGCTATACGTTAGCCGTCTGCGCTAACCATTCGACTAACGGGGCGGTGCGGGCGGGGCGGGTCTATAGTAACAAAGTTACCAATAAAGGTACTAAAATACCATGGAGATTTTTGTGTTTTCTCTATAGATTGTTGTAATAAAATATTGGAGTCTGACAATTATATCCGGACTTAATTTTTATTTATCTAGTCTTTTATTTGTTGCACAATATAGGTGCAGCAGGTGGACTTAAGGATAAAAATATTTGCCTGAATGAATGTTAAATCAATATTGTATCTTGGTTGATATTGTAGTGTAATCTCGGGTCAATCATAACCCAAGATTACACTACAGTACCAACCTATTGACGCTAAAAATATTAAAACATTAATAGTGAAAGAAAAAAAAATGATAATGGTATCGTTTGAGTACGACTTGACCTTTTTATATCATACTTGGGGAGCTGTTAAGGCAATTAGAATAACTGATGGTTCGTTTTGGGTAGCCTTATTATTTTTTGTGACGCTGGTGCTTAGCAGTAGTGCGTAACAATACATCTTCGGGGCATCTTGATTCAGTTATTTAAGTTTAATTTCCAGTTTAAATAGGCAACTTTAAATATTTTCTTATGTTCTTAATGTAAACAGAATAAGAAAAAAATATCGAATTATACTGATACATAATTTATATTTAAGAACTTACTATCCTTAATATATATGATGAAGTCTTATTACAGTATGAACAAATCCGCAACTAAACTTATAATGAGTAGTAATTATTATAACTTTAAAAAAAGAGGAAGCAGTTAAAAAAGAAGCTATAAGTGCAAAAAAGTTATAAAAAATATTTTTGCCAAATGCTACTATTACATAATATATACTTTTAAGCCTGTTGAATAATTTAATAAGAGATATTATTTCCCTCATAGATATAAAAATATACTAAAAGAGATAGATGTAAACGGGTTCTTTAAATGATATGCAGATTTAACTATGTTAACAATAATTTTATGATCATTTATGTATATAATATTTTCAATTGGAAAGTAGCGCTTAGGATTGATAGTGTTTTTTATTCGTATTGAATATTAGAAATAAAAAAAGAAACAATTTTAAAATAGAAAATTGGCAGTAATTATGTTCACGAGAAGACACATTTACTTTAAAGTGTTTCTTAAGTACTCTATCATGGGTAGTTGTAGCACAATGTAGTTTAAATAAATATAGTTGTGATCGCGCGGCGCAAACAAAATATACACGGTTATCATATTCTATAATCCCTAGATGCTATATGAAATATACCCACGTACAACATCACCTCACCATCAATAGGTTAGATAAAAATTAAATTTTAAATGATAATTCATAATATTAACGTATGTATGTTTGAAATGAATAGGCTCCGAAACTACTGGACCGATTTCAAAAATTCTTTCACCGTTGGCAAGCTACACTATTCCCGAGTGACATAGGCTATGTTACATTTTCAAAAAATTAGGGATGATTACTAAAACTTGAATATTCTAACGCAAGGTGTAAAAAAATGAACAAAAAACTGCGTGCGCTGCGAAAACGGTGACAGTTACGCAAAAATGATGTTCTATGAAATTGTTTTTCTTTAAAAATTTTAAAAAGAAATCCGCGACAAGATATATCTAGCTTTTAAGGTTGACTCACTATAACGTTTTCTATGGTATTGAAATTAGTTCTAAAATAATATCGTCTGTTATATAATATAATATAGTCTATTATAGGTCTGGATAATTGTAGTTTCCACAGATTACGCGAAAAGCGACCTACACGCGGGCGGAGCCGCGGGCAACAGCTAGTAATTAATAAATTGAATACATTTTTACACATGACGTCAATGTTTAAAAACATTTCATTAATTATATTAGGTAGGGAGAGTGAAACCAATAAGACTTTACCTTCCTTTACATAGTGGTCAGACTTAATAATTATGTACCTAATCGTTATTGATATGGTGTTTGCTGCCGCGAGCAAGAAAAGGTCAGTTAAAATCTAACACTCAAAGATAAAGTGTCTCCATTAGTTCTGTAAAACGAAAATCTCAACTTTGAAGTAATAAAATATATTTTATTCTGACAGTATTCGTAACACCACATTATCATTTCTTATCACTTGACATTAGTTTGTGAGAACGTGTGATACTGTAAAAGGTTAAAATATTCTAACGTTTCTTGAGGTATGTATTAACAAATATTTAATAAATTAAATCAATTCTAATCCAAAATTAATATTTATTTTTGCTGTAGAATTTTGATAACAAGTTACTATAACAAGATTCTTGATATTTGTTTGTGATATAAAGTAATCTATTCTTCATTTTGAAATACAATTGAAACCAGTTTTACGCTAATACATGATTTTTGTTACATAGTATGAACGTTAAATCAACACGAGCAGAATCAGAATATTAAATTTGGTAATGTATACAAAAAAATAAGATATTATAATATAGTAAGATAAATACTTACAATTAGAACAATGGATATTGACAACAGCCTTGTCAACCAAACGGATCATTCACGAGAACCAAAGTTTGATGATATTAAATCCAAAGGAGATAAGACAATAGATCTAGACTATGTTCTAATAAACGAGCTCGGCCAGTTTGGCTGGTTTCAGTTCCGGCTTATCCTTCTTCTAGCTGTTCCGCTCATGATGTCAGCATTTGTCAACGAATACGTGTTCTCCGCAGCTGCTATAAGTCATAGGTAACTTACAGGTCAAATTTTCATTGTTTGGAATTTTTCATAAAGTTACATCTATGCATCCACGTCAGATCTTAACAACTTTATAGATGTCGTATACCAGAGTGCGGAGAGTCAAACAAATCTTACCAAATATATCCTGAATGGATACAAGATGCTATACCTACTACCCAAACAGGCTTGTCCAGTTGTAGCAGATTCAAAATACAATATGACGACTCAAATGAAACTATAGACAAAAACTTTTGCAAACCAACCTTATTCAATAGAAGTCAAATTATTTCTTGTGATGCAGGATACGTATATGAGTCAAATAATTCTGTTGTATATGATGTAAGTGAAATATTATATAAGCGTACGAATATGTTAATTCATATCTTATATCTTCTAACCGCCCCGTTGGTCGAGTGGTTAGCGCAGACGCCTAACGTATCACGGCGCAATGGGGCTCGGGTTCGATTCCCGGCGGAGACAGGCATTTATGTGATGAGCATAGATTTCTGTGTTTTTGGGTTTGGTCGTTTATTATATATATTCTCAGTATTTATGTGTGTATTTCTATGTATTTGTATCGTTGTCTAACACCCTTAACACAAGCAAATAATTTGCTTACTTAGGGGTTAGATCAATGTGTGTAATTTGTCCTGATATTATTATTATTATTATTATTATTATTATTATTATTATTATTATTATTATTATTATTATTATTATTATTATTATTATTATTATTATTATTATTATTATTATTATTATTATTATTATTATTATTATTATGTAAAGCATTTTCTCGAACGCTCTTTTATTATCACATATTGGAAATAATATAAATTTATTATAAATTAGCAGATCTACAAATCTATTCGAATATTTTAAATATTAATTCACAAAATAACATTAATTTAATAAAATGAATATTAAAAAAATAATATTATATTTATACAAACATAATGCAACAAAAGTGAACATGCCTTATAAACAAACTATAACCGCAATTTTTTTAAAATAGTTTGTTTTTTTCCACTTTTTCCGTCTTTATTTTTAATTTAAAATATTTTATTACTATTCCCATATTTTTTATTGATATTTCTATAGGTAGATAGAAAATATCATTCTCTAAGTACGTTTCTATCAATAATTTCCATCCATTACCTATAAATTTTCTATTTTCAGTTTGATCTTGGATGTCAGGACTGGTTACGAGCATTAGCAGGAACTTTGAACAGTATAGGCACGTTACTGGTTCTGCCTCTTACTGGATACATATCTGATCGCTTCGGACGCAAATTGGCCCTAATTTTAAATATTTTCAATTTGGGCTTATTTGGATTAATGCGCGCGTTCTCTGTTAATTATACTATGTATTTAATTCTACAAATTGTTCAGACCACACTTGGTTCTGGTACTGTAAGCGCAGGATATATTCTTGGTAATAAAAATTGTAATCACTGTAATAATATACCTAATTTTATCACCGATTTCACATGTATCCCTTAAAAAGATAAACTTAGAAAAAGCGCCAATTTTTGATAGTTGATGAATTAGAAATGTAGCTGCGAAACTGTAATCAATCCAAAAGAACTCTTTCTCATACAAATATTCATCAGGTACTTCATACAGTTCGGGCTTAAACTGCAAACCTATATATAGAATATATAGATAAATCATTCTAGGGTTTAAAGTAATTCAAATTCATAAACTATTCAATCGGCTATTGCCAGACTAATAACATAATACAATATTTTTTTTGCAGCTGCTGAACTTATTGGACCAAAGTATCGTGTTTTGGGGGTGGCTACTTTATCCTCAATGTTCGCAACGGGGCAAATAATAATGGCTGGAGTTGCTTGGTTGACACCATCCTGGCGTTCCATGCTCATGGTCATTAACATTCCTTGTTTGTTCATCATTAGTTATTTTTGCCTTCTCAGCGAAAGCATTCGATGGTTACTTTCAAAAAGAAAGTATGAAAAAGCTAAGAAGATTCTGGAGTCAGTCGCAAAGGTCAATAACACACATATCAGTGATAAGTCTATGGACGCTCTCATGAATCCACAGCTACCTCCTACTCCTTTACAAGTAAGCTTTTATTTATAATTAACTTTATAAAATAATAATATACTTTTTAGACGAAAAATAATATATTCCTTGAATGTTAAGAATGGAATGGTTTCGTCAATTCTGCACTCGAAAATATTATTGAGAAGAATATGTACAACTCCGGTTTGGTGGGTCACAGCTTGTTTCGTCTACTACGGACTTTCCATAAATTCTACGAGTCTCTCCGAAACCAAATATTTGAACTACATATTGACGTGTGCGATCGAAATACCAGGCTTCTTTACAGCTCCACTGCTTTTGGACAGAATAGGCAGAAGAACCACTCTGTCATATTGTTTTTTCTTTGGCGCAATCTGCAATATAGCTTTTATTTTAATACCTCCTGGTAAGTAACGAAACTGCTAAATACATATATATTTATATACATATCTATATAGGTGATGAGACACTATAAATAATTGTATATTAATACATACATACATTTTTAGATCTTTTTGTCCTCCGGCTGATAATCTATTTGGGAGGGAAGTTTAGCATTTCGACATCTATGACAGCTCTTTACGTATACACCTCAGAATTGTACCCAACTGAATATCGACACAGCTTACTTGCCTTTTCTTCAATGATTGGTAGAATCGGATCTATTACAGCCCCATTGACACCTGTACTTGTAAGTATTGAAACAATACAAAATGTATTAATTTACATCAAGCTGTAGTTTTTTTATTTCGTAAAACTGCGCAGTAAATACTTGAAATTTAATGTAGTTTACAGTAATTTTTGACGCTTAAGAACCTCATCATCTACGTTCGCCTATCCCAATTCTGAGGTCTGTGCAGTATGTTTCACTCGTTATTTATGTAGATGCATCCCTTCACATCTATATCTAACACTTTTCTAATGCCATGACTTTCATGCCTCCTCATAATATGCCCTCTCTAATTTTTTCGACCATTGGCGCTACTCCCAAGCTTCCGCCTTAAATAATAAAGATAGATATATATTATTTCTATTTTACAGAAAAGTTACTGGCACGGCATTCCCTCCTTGATGTTTGCTGCAATGGGGATTATATCAGGCTTATTAGTGCTGACACAACCGGAGACTATGGGTGCTAAACTTCCGGATACAATGGCGGAGGCAGAAGCTGTAGGCCAGAAATCAAAGTTGGACCAGAACTAGTTTAGTAGGTCGTCGGTGTTGTTGGTGTGAAGTTTAATAATGTTATTATAAAAAAACTATGAACAAGAATATGTTTGTCAGGACCTTTTGGATTTATTTTATTTACAAGCTTGTCAGAACTTTTGAAATTATTTTTATAGCTTTAAATTTTGTAACTATTATTGCACATGTCTGCTATCTTGTATATCATATTTTATAATCTTTTTATATGTATCATTAATATCAGGTTGTATATTTTATTAACATATGTACACAAAATGATAATTTTATCTGTTATTTAATTTTAATTTCATATTTTTTTAAATTTTTAGTGAAATTCAACTTTTGTCTACACACTTCAAACTATATCGGTTATTTAATTTTCGAACAAGTTCTTCATTAATAGAATTATGTATTCCAAAGATACTTTTGTCAATGATGCAGCCGGAACATGACTAAAGGAACGCCATAAGTAGTTAGTTTTGTTCTGACGATATTCATGTTATTATACTCATTTTATTCCGAAACATAAAGAAATGTTTCTGAATGATTCGTCACATACTGACCAAATCATATCTGATCATGCGAGCTGCATTTCAATATCCTTGGAATTTGTTGTTCTTCCATCTTCCTGCGGCTTCTTCAAATATTCATGATTATAATATTTGATGCTATTGAAAGATTTTATATATTCGAAGTGTTTTTAATACATTGAAACGAACTAAGTATTAAATCCAAAGTTAAATAATTAACTTACAAAATGCAACTGTACACATTAAAATGAGTACTGCTCTTCTAGTCAATAATAGATAATTACCATATTTTTTAACTGTATTTCAAAAAACAGATGACACTAAAACAACAGATTTGGTCGACACGCTCTCTTAGCGGGTTAAATATGAATTTTAAGGTTAAATTGTATACTTACTTCAACACTCACAGAACTAAGTGGAACTCTTTATGTTTACAAACATAATACTTGCCATTATAATGATTACATAATCATTATCTTTTACATTTACTTATCGGCTATTGTTAACACTTAATCTTTAGGAAGGAATAAATTGTTTAATATTATTTTACAGCAATACATAACGTAAACAATATTATTGTGATAAGATTAAATTTATTTAAAAAGAATCCATCTTTTTATTACACAATTTATAAGGGCTTTATTTCTTTTATTTATTCTTTATGAATACCATATATGTATGGGAAAAATAACCTCCAGTAGTATTTTTAAAAAGTGTAGTCCTCTTGATAGTGAATTGGTGGTATTAGGTTTCCAAATAACACTCCACTACTAAGCATAGCTTTGTATATTCACCGGACCAGGTTACAACTTTTTTAGAGGTTCATACTGATCGACTACTCGAGCAAGAAGACTCTATAGTCTCAATATTACCTCAATATATTTTTTAAATCACCTCCCGCCATAGCAATCCCTCAATACAATTGCATTACTCAATAATACATAGTTTCGATATTTAAATCATTGTAAGTGTAATTATTTAAAAGCTAAACTTTAATTGAGCTTTCTAACGTGTCAATAATTTGGTTACATTACATTAGCAAAATACAATCTCATGCTAATATAAATATTTACTTTTAAAATTAAAAGTAAACTTTGTGAATAACAATAATCATTTAATAATAATAATAAAATTCGTAAATTGATTATCTATTGCTTGATTTACGCCGATATATATAATAATAATTTATATTAACTAGATTTTACCAGTGACTTCGTCTGATTTTTATTTATTTTACGAGGAGATATGATTTCTTATTATTTTGTAATATGTAAAAATGTAGGCAATTCTCATTGATTGATAAATGTAGGTTTATAAATAACGTAACCAAATTTATTTACTGATTTTTTTTTCTAGCACTAACTAACACTAACTGACTTACAGTTTTGGTACATGAATAAAAAATCGTTTATAGTTGGAACTAACATGGTTTTTGGTAATTGAATTGGTTTGGTTTTAATATAATTCAATTACGGCGTCACGAGAAGTGTATGTTACAAACTATTAAGTGATAATGCCACAATAAAAAATATTTTGTATGATGTGTGTACCTAACGAATTAAAAAAATAACGAATCGTAGCGAAAATAAACATCTACTAGCATTATATATTCAGATTGCTCAATAATTTATTTGCAGAAAAAAACAAAATGATTATATCTTCTTTCGTACTTTTGAAATATATACAGTTAGTTAGTTCAGTTTTTTTATTAATTGCTCCAAATAATTAACTAATAACTGAAAAGTAAGAAATATACGTTTCGCTCAAGTTTTTGGGGGCGAATTACTGACAGAACATAAGCGTTCCACTTTAAACTAATGGATAAGACAAAGCCTAAGTTGTTAAATATTGTCCATCAAAATATACAAGGCTTAGGTGGCAAGGAATTGGAAGTGGAACTCTTTGTTCAAAAATATGACATAAGTTTATTGTGCATTACAGAGCACTGGTTATCAAAGAATGACAATATTATAAATGTAGAAAATTATAAATTGTCAAGTTCGTTCTGTAGAGAGAAAGCTATTCGCGGTGGCTCACTTATCTTAGCTCGTAACGATGTAGTGTTAAAGTCTCGATCAGACATAGTGGCGCTCTCTGTCGAGCGAATTATTGAACTATCCTGCATTGAGCTCAATGAACATATAATTTTGTGCGTGTACCGACCCCCCTCTAGTGACTTTGATGAATTTGAAAACAAAATGGAGGATATTTTAACTAAGCTTTGTCATAAAAATAAGTCCGTGATTGTTTGCGGTGATTTCAATGTAGATATATTACAAGAAACTTCGTCTAGTGTACGTTTATTAAATTTGTTTAAATCTTTTAACTTACTGAACGTCTTTTTTGAACCTACTCGTATTACTAGTATTTCCGCGACTTGTATTGATAATGTGTTCTGTCGCTGTAACATTTATGAAGAAACAGTAATGACGAATTTAGGTTCAGACCACTGTGGTCTAAAATTTTCTCTATTAATTAATCACGAAAGTGAAAAGCCCCAAAAGTTTTCCTGTAGACCAATTACAAAAAACCGGGTCCTAACATTTAAGAATACTGTTCAGCAAAAAGTGGGTAAAGTAGACATGAGCGATGATAACCCAAATAATTTATATAATAACATTTTCGGTTTTTTGTTACAAGAATTTAATAATGTTTTTAAGCCAAAAACTATGACTAAATACCTAAAACTTAAATTTAGTGATTGGGCTACCGTGGGAATATATAAAAGAAGAGATAAGTTATATGATTTATATAGTGAGAGGCAATGGAATCAAGATCCAGTATTCTTGAATAAAGTTAGGATTTTTTCTAAAATATTTAAGACCGTTTGCATACAAGCTAAGTCGATTTACATAAGAAATAAAATCTTAAACTCAGAAAATAAAATAAAGGCAACTTGGGATGTTTTATCTAGTGTTTCTGGGAAAAATAGGCCTTCTAATGGACCTATTAAGTTAAAAATTGATAATATTGAAATAAATTCAAATTCAACTGTGGCGGCAATTTTTGAGACTTTTTTTAACGAAATTCCTTTAACAGTCACGCGTAATTTAAATTCTTCACCATGTGATGCAATCGTCGAATTGACGAATAACGTAAGAGTCAGTAATAAATGTTTTGTTTTTAAACCTGTTACATCATATGAAATTGTTAAAACTTTTAGAAATCTAAATATGAAAAAAACCGGTGATCTTTGGGGTATGTCAGTAAAATTACTAATAAGTATTATAAATGATATTGCTCCACAATTATCCTTAATTTTTAACAAATGTATTGAAACCGGTACTTTCCCAGATTTAATGAAAAATAGTAAAGTAGTTCCTTTGTTCAAAAGTGGCGATAGACTAGAACCCGGAAATTATAGACCTATCTCTATTTTACCTATTTTAAGTAAAATCTTCGAAAAAATTATACTAAACCAAATGTCAGAATTTGTTTGTAGCAATGAAATCATGCATAGTGAACAATATGGTTTCACCAAAGGCAAATCAACAACTGATGCGGGTGCCGCGCTTCTTAAGCACATTTGCGACGCATGGGAAAAGTCACAGAATGCAATCGGAGTGTTTTGTGATTTATCTAAAGCCTTTGATTGCGTGGACCATCAAACACTACTTTGCAAACTTAATCACTATGGTGTGCGTAGTGCTGCGCTTGATCTTATTGCCTCTTACTTGAATCAAAGAGTTCAGACGGTTGATGTAAATAATTGTAAATCGGTTGGATCTCACCTAAAAACGGGTGTTCCACAAGAATCTATTCTAGGCCCTTTCTTATTTTTACTTTATATTAATGATTTGCCTTTTTACGTAAAAGGACTATGTGACATTGTACTTTCTGCTGATGATACCTGACTTATTTTTAAAGTTGATCGTAATAATGCTAATTTTGACAAAGTTAACTGTGCTCTGTCACGTGTTCTTCATTGGTTTGAAATTAATAATTTGGTATTAAATACTAAGAAAACTAAATGCATGGAATTTACACTTCCTAATGTAAAAAGTCAAGATTGTAGTTTATTTCTTAACAATGAAGTGTTAGAGTTCTAACACTTCAGTTGACTGACTCGACAGTCAGTTGACTGACTCGACAGTCAGTTGACTGACTCGACAACTTTCTTAGGTATAACTTTAGATAAAAAGCTCCAGTGGAACCCCCATCTCTCGACACTCGCAAGCAAACTTAGCTCAGCCGTCTTTGCAATCAAAAAAGTAAGACAATTAACAGACGTTAATACGGCTCGTCTCGTTTATTTTAGTTATTTTCATAGTATATTGTCTTACGGTATCTTACTATGGGGCAGCGCTGCCGAAATTAATTCTATATTTATTTTACATAATGAGCTATACGGGCTATTTGTTACTTAAAAGCTAGAGACTCCCTAAGAGAAGTTTTTAAAGAAATCGGTATTCTTACGGTCGCTTCTCAATACATTTTTAATAACTTACTATATATACGCCAAAATTTAAATGACTATAAAAAAAACAGCGACAGACATACAATCAATACAAGAAATAAAAATAGGCTCGTAACGCCTAAATTTCGATTTCAAAAAGTTAAGAAATCCTCCATGGGCTTGAGTATACGCATATGTAATAAGGTTCCACAAGATATCTTAGATCTTCTTTTTCTTGGTTTCAAATCTAAAATTATAGGTATATTATTAAATAAATCTTACTATAACATTCAAGAGTTTTTGGTTGATCGAAATGTGTGGAACTTGGGTCATTGATTCATTTGCAGGGTTGATGTTATAATTTATAAGTCAACCATTGTTAAATTTTATTTAAAAAGAGCAACTGTTGAGTTTCTGGCCAGCTCTTCTCAGCAGAACAGCATTCCAAGCTAGTGGTAGCTTACTCACAGACTGACTATACTGACCAATTTAATGTAATTGACGATTCAAAAGTGCGTGTAAATGCCTACTTGAATAAAGATATTTTGAATTTGAATTTTGAATTTGAATTTGAATCCCAACATATACCTTAATTCATATTATTGTATAACTATAAACCTCAGAATCACAAACAATATTTATATAATTAAATAATGAGATCAAAATTCATTACTAGCACACTTCTACTTTCATATTAGCACATTTTTGGTAGCAACACTTCGCATACATGGGAATACACTGAATTCTATCTTCTGCTGGTGGATGAAGCAGTATTTCTGAGATCCGAACAATCCCATATTAAGAAATTTTTCAATAAATATTTTATACAGTAACCTATATTTATTCAGTAGCATTATGCTTTAAAATTAAAATCTTTTCTATAATACACTTCTACACTCAAAACACAATCGATATAAGAAGTACAACTCAAATTTTTTAGACAAATCCTCAGAATTACACAAAAAATTCTTATGCTCACAAAAACTTACGATTAGAGCTGACTATTATGTATTAGTGCATCCTTCAATGGCTGGAGATAAGGGATGAGACAGAGTCACCAGTAACTTTTTCCTTGTTTTTTACATCACATGATTTAATTAGCCTAGAAAATGGATAGTATGTAATAATTATAATAATAATAATAATATCAGGACAAATTACACACATTGATCTAACCCCTAAGTAAGCAAATTATTTGCTTGTGTTAAGGGTGTTAGACAACGATACAAATACATAGAAATACACATATAAATACTGAGAATATATTTAATAAACGACCAAACTCAGAAACACAAACATCTTTGTTCATCACATAAATGTCTGTCTCTGCCGTGAATCGAACCCGAGCCCCATTGCGCCGTGACACGTTAGGCGTCTGCGCTAACCACTCAACCAACGGGGGGGTAAATAACGGGGCAAACACATATTTAGTATGTGGTATATCATATTAAATAAATTTTTAGTTCGTATTAATGGTTAGGTAACAGTACCATAAAAACATTAATATTTATCTAAATAATAAAGATTTCACTATCAAAAATGTTACTCGTAAACATAACGTTGATAGATAATAGTAAAGCTGCACTTTAGTTCCATTTTAATAAATCGATGATGTTTTACACTATTTATGGCAACAGTCATTCGAGAAGCACGCGAATCAGAGATTACTGTAACTTTTAAAAAATGATGGAAGATCGATATAATTGTGAAGTGGATTCTTCTTCTAAAATAAAGAAGGATGTATTTGAAAACAGAAAAGCCAGTAAGGTTGAAAAAAGATTGGACCTAGATGATGTGTTAACTAATGAGTTAGGCCAGTTTGGATTCTTCCAATTGAGAAATGTTCTTCTAGTCGCTGTACCTATAGCAATGTCGACATTTATTAATGAATATGTATTTTCTGCTGCTGCTGTGCCCCATAGGTAAGTTTTGATAACATAAGAAAAAACAGGATAGTTAACTATTTTGTTTAAAAGTTTAAATAATTAAAAGTTTGACTTCTTGGTACTTTAGAATGATTTTTTTAATAATTATGCACATCCATGAGTTTGTATATTAGCATTATTAGTTCAGATAAGGCATTAGATAATAAATATTATTTTAGACATTTAAATTTAGAAATTATTAAGCCTTATCAATGTAGAAGCATCATAAAACTAGTAGTGTTATTAATTGTACTTGTTTTCTTCTAGAACCATGTTTTATTAAAATTATAATTTGTCCTCATATTCGTGCGTTCTATTTGACCTTACATATTTACTGTAATTACCAAGACATTTGTATCATTACTGTAATTACCAAGACATTGACAAGATATATATATATATAAACTGAATATATATATATATATATATTCAGAGGGGTCCAAAAAGAGGGGTATTATAAGTTTGACCTTTGTATCTGAGTATCTGTGTCTGTGGCCGATCCCGTAGCAGCCAAACGAGTGGACGGATTTGATTGCGGTTTTTTTATGCGGTTTTATATTTTTTATTACTGTAAGTCGAGTAGTCAATATTAAGACAAATATTCTGACGTTTTATAATTAATGTAAAGAGTGCTTAAAAAAACTTTGACTTTAATGATACACATATTCATACAGATGTCGAATTTCTGAGTGCGGTGAAAATGGGAAACTGCACACGTATGACCCTGATTGGCTCCTGGATGCAGTTCCACGTACCAGCGTTGGATATGCCAGTTGTGAAAGATATGTTTCCGCAAGTACAGGAACTAATGGCTCTCTAGACTATTGTCCATCTAACCTCTTCGATCGGAGAGAAACTGTGGCATGTGATGGCTTTGTTTATGCAAGAGACAATTCAGTGGTGTATGAGGTAACGAATATTTAATGAGTGCGATTTGCGGAAATCTCGTTAAAACCCTTTGAACCTTTCCTTCATTAATTTAACATAAAACTATCTCGTTCAATAATTTAACAAAAAAAAATATTTAATCTTTATTATAGTCTTTATTTTCACAATTTTTACAAGTTTAAGTAAAAAAAGAATGAAATGGTCTAATTCATATTTAATGAATGAATCCATATTTTATTGAAATTCTAGATGAATGACGGTTTGAAAACTATAAAAATTAATACACCCTTTTCAGTTTGATCTTGGATGCCAGGATTTCTTACGAGCCCTAGCTGGTACATTAAATAGTATAGGAACGCTATTGGTGTTACCAATTACGGGCTACTTTTCGGATCGCTTTGGACGTAGATTGGCTCTTATTGTCAGCGTATTTAATCTGGGTCTTATTGGTCTCATTCGTGCTTTTTCAGTCAATCTAACAATGTATATGGCTCTACAAATCTTACAAACGACTCTTGGTGCTGGAGCTTACAGTTCTGCCTATATTTTTGGTAACAAATAATATTTTCTTTTATATTTTTAACACTGAATTCTTTGTTAGTAATAATGATTTTCTTCCCGCAGCCACTGAACTTGTTGGGCCAAAATATCGCGTGATGACTAGTGCTTTTTCATCCTCAATGTTTGCTGTGGGCCAGATTATAATTGGAAGTGTTGCTTGGCTTATACAACCCTGGAGATATATGATAATGGCTCTTCATATACCTTGTTTGTTAATAGTTTGCTACTATTGGTTTTTGTCTGAAAGCATTAGATGGCTTCTTTCAAAAAAAAAGTATACGGAAGCGAGGACTATCTTAGAAAAAGTAGCGAAAGTTAACAAGACATTTATTAGTGAAAAATCTATGGAAGCCTTAATGTTTACACCGGAGGATATAGTTTCAAACGCCGAAGTAAGTATTATTATATAATATATTGTTTGAATATTTATAATAATAAATAAATCTGTCATATCATAAAAAATAAATAAGTCTACATATAATAAAATTGTCACTGATCCTTTTCTGTACATGGGAAATATTAAAAAAAAACATCATAGGGAGCCTTTATAAGAGCAAGAGAACCCAAAACAATGGTTTTTCAGTTTATCTGTTTGTCTGTGTGGCTTTATGTTTATGCACGCTAATCTCAGAAACGGCTTAACCAATTTGAATGCGGTTTTCAGGAATATATTAGCACAGTCTTCACTTAACATTTTGTGTTTATTTTATCTAAATCAGATAAAGGAATAAAAAAAAAGTCATTTTATGTCAATCACGTAATAGGTAACCATGCAAACCTTATTCTATAGATGTAATAAATCTGTAGAGAAGTAGTCTTTGTACATTGAAAATTAAAAAAAAAATACCAGAATATGAAGTGATAACTAACAGAATCTATTTTTTAGCATTTTTATAATCTTTGTCTGTTTATCTGTTTGTCTTTTAGTTTGCACACAACACGAAAAAAAAATATTTTCAAAAATTCATACAGGGAGACCATTATATAAGCAAGAGAACCCAAAACAATGTTTTTTCATTTTGTCTATTCATCTGTATGTCTGTATGTTTGTGCACGCTAATCTCAGAAATTGGTTAATCGATTTTTATGCATTATTTGAGAAAATATTGTCATGGGATTCACTTTACATTTTGTTTTATTTTTAACAATCGGTTAAGAAATATAGAAGTTAATAATCTCTTATTGTCGTACTATTGCCGCTTACCAGTAATAAACATGGTGACAATATTTATCACTCGAATAAAGATTAGAACTTCATAATATATAGTATAGAGATAAATAAAATGACTCACTGTTCATGTAATTGATTTATTGCATCTTAATGCGATATTAAATTTTACTTATTTTTTCAGGTCAAAAGTGAAAATCTATTTAAAAAAATAATAAGTTCTCCTATCTTACTCAGAAGAGTATGCACGACTCCGATTTGGTGGATCACTATGACTTTTGTTTACTATGGGTTGTCCATCAACTCAACTAGTCTCTCCGACTCCATGTATTTAAATTACATTCTGACAGTTGCTATTGAAATCCCTGGCTATTTTACTGCTGTTCTGGTCTTGGATAGAATTGGTAGAAAGATTACTCTAGCCACCGGGTACTTCTTTAGCGCAGCCTGCAACATTGCTTTTGTTTTTATTCCAAACCGTAAGTTTTGAATTTTTGTCTACAATTTAAATTAAACTTAAAATTTCACTGGATAAAAATGACTAATATATTGTTAGAACAAGCTTTTGTGAAAAAAAGAACAATATTTAGTAACTTATAATAAAGTGGGGTTTTACATGTTAATATGTGTGTATTAAGCAAATATTCCCAGTACATAAAATATAAAATTAGAATTTTATAAATTAACTTTAATTGAACTGTATTAAAATTTAAATAATCCCCGATACAAAAAGACCTCTAAAAAAATAATAGTAATATTATGAACTTATTATCGTTGACGATGATCTCTCCATTTTACAAACTTTTCGGAGCTAATGAATGAATACTTAAACTGTACGATTAGATATTGTTTTTTTCGCAATTTACTTGAATTTTGATTTTTTCTTTTGTGGTCCCCCGGCTCTACGACTTCAATAAGTACATAATAATATTATTTTTATTCCTTTTAGAGGTCTTTATGGGTCGGGGGTATTTAACTTTCTTTTTATATATATATATTATTATCTGTTTTTTAAAGTTATGTTCGTTCCGGTTTCTATATTATACTAAAAAACACTATTTACTAAGTATTTACTATCAATATTGTATACGACTGTCTTGGATACGACTGCGTTTATTTCGATTATACGTAGTTAAGAACCATCTCGACGGATCCGTCTTCTCGTTTGGCTACTACTATGCTACAAACAGACACACATACAAAGATACACACGTCAAACTTATAACACTCCTCTATTTGGCTCGAGTGTTAATGAAAAAAAGATTCTGGCACTAAATTATTGAACTATTGTTATAATGATATGTAGTTATTAGGTAGGTATATTCTATTTACATTATTCCTGATATTACCATTTTTCCTAAAAAAATTGTTGTTTGTAGATTTATCCGTACTTCGGCTGATAATGTTTCTATTGGGGAAGTTCGGTATATCAGTGGTGATGACGTCTGTATATCTATTCACATCGGAGCTCTACCCAACTGAGTACCGTCACAGTCTTCTCGCTTTCTCTTCTATGATTGGTCGGATTGGATCTATAACTGCACCCCTAACGCCGGTTTTGGTAACAATAATTAATAAAATATATTTATTGGCTCAACTATAGCAATGTTTTTTATAAAGACTGCTACCAAATTATATTATTTAGTAAGATTTGTCTATATTTATATTCTAATAAATAGCGACCCTTTATCTTACTGGGAATAATTACTAAAAAAATAAATACATATATTTGTTACCTTGATAATTTGATCAAAATGAAAATATGATGAAAATAATAAAAATATTTTTTAATTAAATTGAAATAAATATATGGAATTACATTTCAGATGAACTACTGGCATGGTACACCGTCAATGATGTTTGCTGTGATGGGAATTATCTCTGGAATTTTAGTACTGACTCAGCCAGAAACTTTGGGCTTCAAGATGCCTGACACCCTCGAGGAAGCAGAGGCTTTGGGCAGAAAGAATGAAACCTAAAGTACTATCCCCTGTATAAACATAATAGTTATTCAATTTCTTATACCTTGTCAGAACGTAATAAAGTGAAATTGTATTTGATACATTTGATAGCCTTAATGTATGAGTAATGTTATTGTAGCAATTTTCTTGCCATGTTGTCTCCGGTAAAAATTACCATGTTCCGTAGAAGACGACTAAGGATCCGAATTCTAGAGTTCTAAAGAGAAAATACAACCATGCCTCCAGATGGGCGGCAAAACGCTAGAGCAAAGTACAAGTATGTAGTCAAAATTGGTGAATAGCTGGCAAGCTATCTGCCGCAAACACGACTTAAACTTCAAACTCGACAATGGATGACAACGGAAGGACAACGTCTGCCATCTCACGGTGTCAGAGTTTTGCTATGATGATCTCAGCAAACAATATTTTGATCGGACGCCAATCCCGTGAATGCTGGAATTCCCCAGGGCTGCGTGCTATCCCCAACACTGTCCCTTCTACATATTAATGACATGATGATACACCCAACATTCATTTTTATGTGGATGACAGCAACAGAGATGCTATATATGCCAGCCGTGCAGGTCTCTATTGAGATAACGCGAAGAGTGCGGAAAGAAACTTGTGTCTTCTGGTGAGACTTCCTTAGAATGGATATCAGAGTGGGGTTTCTGATCAAGGTCCGGTTTAGTTCCCAGAAGACAAAAGATTGCCCGTTTACCACTAGGAAAACTCCATTCGTTGTACTATTGCTCTTTGAGAATACTTCCTATTATGCCTCGACCAGTATCGGACTACAGGGCCTGAAAAAATCCAGCGGTTATCAATTTTAGATTATAGTGATTTTGGCGAACTTTTTGGCGAATGAGGGAAAAAAGTGATGTTTTGATACCATAAGATTGTAACTTTTAAATATCAAAAAACTGCAACCTCAACTTATTAACAACAACTAAGGAAAGAGAAAGCGTCAAATAAGATCAAGCCACATTAGAAGATTCATACATCGGTCAGGCCACCAAATAAAATCCGTCTTTCGCTTCTTAAAAAAAATATAATTGGCATGGTCCTCTTCATAATCTAAGCCTTTTGATCACCGGTGAGGATCACGACCATATCTCCCCAAAAAATGCATACATTAGGTATAGGAGTGATATCTTTCTAGAAAATTTAGATTTCTGGATTCAACTATATGACATGTGTTCATCGTACCCTCATATCATTTTTTTGAGTGTTATAAAAAATAAGAGACAAGGATGGTGCTTGGAAAAGAATATAATGCACAATAGACGTGATATGATAACGATTTGCTATCGCATACGCACGGAATTTGATTTATCGAAGTGTCTAGACACTGTGTTTTGTAAATATATTTTAAAACTTAAAAATATATGCTATTATATTAATTCTATAGAGTTTATTATATTTATTTCAACCTTGTATTTTAAAGACCTCGATAGATTCCTTTATCTATGGATAATTAACTACTGATAATAAAATATTATCTGTAATGTATGGATATTATCTATTGTAATAGGGGCTGCCACTTTCAGTATATAGACTTGTTTAATATGTATTTTATTATTTTCATCACAAAGTAAAAAAGAAGAATAATATTTTTTTGGCTATATATTGTATATTTACCTACGTATTTTCGGTGTACTATTTCTAATCTATATTATAAATTACATAAATACTCATACATTACAATACTTAGTAACCTAGAAGCGATAGTTTTAAACCTGTGGTGAACCATAGGTTTACTAGTGATAGATTACCACAAACATTAGGTATTTATATACTTCTGTAGTTCTTAAATTTGTAAAACGGTAATTCTTAAAGCTTGTTGTAATCTTGTATACATTGCCGTATAAAATATTTACTATATTTATTACTAGAACGCGCGAACCTGTGATGTTCCACGTATTTATTGTATATAAATATTCTTATGTACATATTTTTTTTTCTTAAATATACTTGCTGGGCACCGTAAGTACATTAACTTCATTTAATCAAGCAACAGTTTATTTCACGATTCACGATTCGACAGAGTCATGTTTACATCGTGGTGGTGCAGTTTTATATGTGAATATTAATTTTAATACCGAATTAATTACTTTGAAAAAAATATCATGTAAGAGAAGTATATAATAAAAAATACCTCACAGTTGTGAGGTAATAAATTATTTTTAAACTGTTCTATGGGCCTTACAGTTATTCCTAGGAACAAACACATTTTTTTGGTTTTATTGCTGCTGAATTTACAATTAAATGATATTAATTATCCAAAATGGTAAAAATTAACCTAGTTATCCTATTTTTTGGTATAAAAGCTGTGAAAATATTTTCAACGCTGGTAGAAGTAGCGAATCTAATTGTTGTAAGTCTAAAATAAATTAAATTTGTAATAGAAGAACACATATTTCACCTAATTTAATACCACAACAACCAGCTTACAACGTTAAAACTAATTTAGTAATAAAACTATAACACAAAACGACAAATCTAACATAATAATAAAAGTCTAGATAAACTACTCAAAGTAGGTACTCACATCATTATTCACACCTACAGAGCTTCCGCTCTCGAATGCGTAGATATGACACAAACATTCAGAAACTTAACACTTGTTTACTAGTTTATAGGAATGAATAGTAGGGAACTAATAAATTTAAAAATATCCTCGACCCCTAACAGTATTTAATTAAACAAAGTATTTACCATTGCTTTCTATGCACTTTTGTTTTCCTACAGGTAGTTTATTGATCCCTTTACTAAAAAAACACGTCGGACGGAAATCAAGATAATCTTTAAAAGCTATTTGAACTGCCCCATCGGAATTTAATTTTTTCCCTTGCAAGAAGTTATCCGAATTTCGAAAAAAATGGTCCGGGGAATATAGTGGATGTCTTACATACTCTAATTGAAGCTTTTCTAATTTGGTAGCCGTCTGTTGTGCAGTGTGTGGTCTAGCGTTGTGAAGCAACAGTGGTGTGGAACGTTTGACCTGCCTACTGCCTAGGTTGTCACTGGACGTGTTATTTGACGTTACGCAAAGCGCGCGCAAATTAACGTTGTTTGAACGACTCAAATTTACTCAATGTTTTAATTTTCACTTTAAAAGTAACTAGAATATTTTCAGGTTTATTTATATTTTTTTCCACGATATAAAGAGGTAAATGATTAATTTAAGTAAACAAAAACATGAATATTCCCTATTACTGACAAGAGACCAGATTTGAGAAAACTGTAATAAACAATAACGATACCAGTTCACCAAATGCTTGCAAATAATTTTTTTGGGTCAATTTTCGATTGGGGCAGGATTTGGTTGGCTGACCAGGATCCAACCATTAGAGTGAGCGCTTCCAATTATCGTAGAGAACCTATTTTTCATCACAAGTAATGATTCGATTTAAAATCCCTTCGTTATTGTGCCGGTTCAGAAAGGTAATGCAGCAGTCGGTTTAATAGTCGGAGAGGGATCCGCTTCCACAATAGCGTTGAATTCTTCATTATCAACTTGGGTCTCCGGCCGGTTTCTGCAGGTCAAATATTTTTAGAGCGAAAACGTTGGAACCAAAAACGAACCATGTTTTCTATTGCAACACGACCGTCATAAACCTGATTACCCCTTCGAGCCACGATGGAACTCATACTCGTGAATAATGAGATATTTTAAGTTTTCCATTTGGTAAACTGGATAACACAAAAAAAATTTATGACGAAACAAAAATACATGTGTAAAAAGATGTAAAAATTTTAATGCGGAATTCCTTACCAAAGAGGAGAAATTTGTGATTAAAGTAGCCAGTACGAAAAACGCCAATTTCATATGTAAGAACCTAATAAATTATTTATTAATTTATACTAAATTGTAGGAGGTATTTAACTTCGTAGAAATGTGCTGAAAATACTTGAGTTTTTATTTAGTTTAAAATAATTTTAATGCCAAGAAACATAATGTATAATATGAATATGTATTTTATATATCTTTTAAAGTATATATAAAATGTCGTACTCAGTACGACATTTTACCACGTACCAGTGGTACGGATTGATACAAGACTGATTTGTTTGATCGAACGGGCATTGATATGATATTTTGTATTCTATGTCGTTCAGAGTGTTTCATTAACACCACATTATATTAATAATAATAATATAATGGAAATAATCAATAAATAATTATAAAATATTATTAATATTAGTACATAATATGATACTTTTATAAGCATTTTAATTTTACCTGAATATTTATGTGATCGTTGGTAAAGTTAAATTTTTGCTCCAACCATTTCGAACTACTTTGCGCTATCCAATATTCCAGCAATTTTGTCTTTATACGATGTATGTATCGTGATCTTATAACTAAACGTCTGCTGACTATGTAGTCGGAATGTGACTAAAGGAAGTCTATATTATGTTGCAGTTTAGACTTTTTTCGAGTTAGATATCAATTTTTTTTACTTATTTCAATAGTTAAAAGAAATAAGTGAAACTCTTTGTAATTAATAAGAACTAATAATTCTATTGATTACGTCATTGTTATCTTTATGTTTACACATGGGCTATTGTTAACACTTAATCTTTATTTAATTTTATTTGATGGCAATACCTAACATAATACATTAATGTAGTGATAAGTTTTTTTTTTAGAAACAAATGCACCTATCAATTAATAAGGACTTAATTTCTATATATCTTTTTATTAGTACCATATATATCGGAGAAATGACCTTCGTACTATTTTTTAAAAGTGTAATTGCAGAAATGCTGACATCCTCAAATAGTCCTCGTGATGGTGATTCCTTATTGTCTTTAAAATAAAACTTCAAAACTAATCATACCTTCGTTTATTACACGGGTCACATTTCCACTTTTCAGAGATTCGTATCTCGAGCAAGACGTGCCTCGTAATATTGTATCATTATATTATTCAGATTATATTTCATTATATTATCTAGATTAAATATCATTATATATCTTTGAGTACTTAAAAAGTGAACTCAAAAACATGAAGTTGTCTTAGAATCATCGATCATGCCGACCACAAATTTAATTTGAAAATTACAAAGTAAATATAAGTATAATATAAGTTAATCTTTTGTATAACAATAATCATTATAAATATTTAAATTCATAAAATGATTATCTATTGATTGATGTTCGACTTTACGCCGATATATATAATAATAATTTATATTAATTAACTAGATGTTACCAGTGACTTCGCATGAGTTTTATATATTTTGCAAAAATATAAGACTCTTTTTTATTTTTTTATATGTGGAAATGTAAAAAATTCTAGACCAATAACGGAACCTCAACTAAAACCATAAAGATAAACGTAGTATTGAAATGTAAGTTAACTACGATGCCACCAAAAATGCATCTTATATACATTATTACAAATATAATATAGGTAGCATTATTACAAATTATTACACACCACACTATATATATACACAAATATATTAAAATATAGAATATATGCAGAAAAAACAACAGAAAATGGTAATATCTTATTACCTACCTTTGAAATTTATTTATAGGTAATTTTATTTCTGTTTTAAAATCATAGGTGTTAATTATACTACAAATTGGCGGTTAATTAGTTCGTATGAATGTTTAGGTAACAGTACTATATAAAAACATGAATACTTATCAAAGTAATAAAGATTTGACGATCAAAAGTGTGAGTAAATCGTAGATATAACGTTGATAGATAAAGGTCTAGCTGCCCTATACTTTCAATTTAATGAATCGATGATATTCTTCACTTTTTATGGCATCAGTCATTCGAGGAGCACGCGGATGAGAGCACTTTGAAAAAAGATGGAAGTTCGAAATAATAGTGAGGTGGTGGATTCTTCTTCTGATATAAAGAACAATGTATTAGAAAACAGAAAAGCTAGTAAGGTCGAAAAAAGATTGGACCTAGACGATGTGCTAACTTCTGAATTGGGTCAGTTTGGATGGTTCCAATTGAGAAATATTCTTCTAGTCGCTATACCTATAGCAATGTCGGCATTTATGAGTGAATATGTATTTTCTGCTGCTGCTGTGCCACATAGGTAAGTTTTTCCAACATAATTAACCAATACAGTAAAAATATCATTTGATGAAAAGTTTAAATAATTAAAAGTTAGACTTCTTGATAATATGACGAAACCAATTAGTTGACAAATCTGCCTATGTTGATTTCCTATGACCACGTCGACGGTGTTGTCTATTGGCGTTCTTAGTTAAGCTGAGGTATTATATGATACTATTAAAAAACATTTAACCTTTTAGTAGTGTGCTTCTCGAGGCTGGTCATGATATGATGCTCTAGTCTTAATTTGGTACCATGCTTTCCTAAAATTCTAATTCAGCCTCACTTATCTCTCATTACCTTAAGTCGATTAATCTATACTATGATAAATATTCTGACGTTTTATAATAAGTGTAAAGTATGCCTACTTATGCTTACTTGGAAAAAAGGGTAGACCTCAAGCCCGTTGGGCAGATGATATATCTGAAGTAGCAGGAAAAAACTGAATAAAAACAAGGATAAAAGATAAAAAGCTTAAAATAAAAGAAAATGAAGACAGCTGGAGGAGGCATATACCCGGAAGGGCAATGACATATATAAAACTGGCTGCTTAGTTTAATTTTAATATATTTTTTTATGTCTTGGATTAAAATAAAGGCTTTTCATTATTATATATACATACGGCATATGGTCTACTTAAAGTAAAAAAATAGGTACTTTGATTTTAATATTGCACATAATTCTATATAGATGTCGAATTTCTGAGTGCGGTGAAAATGAGAAACTTCACCCTTATGAACCCGATTGGCTGCAGGATGCGGTTCCAAAGACCAGCTCTGGATATGCCAGTTGTGAAAGATATGTTTCCGCAAGTACTGAAACTAATGGCTCATTAGACTATTGTCCATCTAACCTCTTCGATCGGAAAGAGACTGTGGAATGTGATGGCTTTGTTTATGCAAGAGATAATTCTGTAGTGTATGAGGTAAGGAATTTTTATAAAGTGCTATTTGCGGACATATAAATAAAGCCCTAATGATTATTAAAAGTAAATTTACCCGGCTATTTTTATTGCATTTTTAATAATGTAATTTTTAATCGGAAATTGCTCGACTAGTTTTGAACCCAATCGGGGTTGCTATTCATGAGCTCAAGCATCGCGAACTCGAGGCCTGAGTCCACCAATTTATAAATAAGTCCGAAATGGTAAATGTACATCTAGTTAAAACCATTTAAGAACTTTTCTACGCCACAGAAACATAAGATAAAACCACGGCATTTGTCATCATTTAAGTGCCTAATAGTAAAAACATACATAGGTAATTGAAAAACGTATATGTAAATAATATTTGCCATTGCCTACGAAAGCTTCACTAAAAAAAATTATGACTTCATATTGCATGAATTAACTTTTTAAATCTTATAAAAATTACAGTTTAGAAACTATAAAGATTTATATACTCTTTTCAGTTTGATCTTGGATGCCAGGATTTCTTACGAGCCCTAGCTGGTACATTAAATAGTGTAGGAACACTCTTGGTGTTGCCAATAACAGGTTACTTTTCGGATCGCTTTGGACGCAGATGGGCTCTTATCATCAGTGTATTCAATCTGGGTCTTATTGGTCTCATCCGTGCTTTTTCCGTCAACTATACCATGTACATGGTACTGCAACTCGTACAAACGACTCTGGGTGCTGGAACTTTCAGTTCTGCTTATATTTTTGGTAATAAATGATCATTTTTGTATATATTTATTACACCTAATTCTCTATTCTAAAAGTTATATTTATTAGTTATAATTGTTCTTTTACCACAGCTGCTGAACTTGTTGGACCGAAATATCGCGTGGTAACCAGTGCCACTTCATCCTCGATGTTTGCTGTGGGCCAAGTAATAGTTGGAGGTGTTGCTTGGCTTATACAACCCTGGAGATATATGATAATGGCCCTTCATATCCCTTGTTTGTTAATAGTCTGCTACTATTGGTTTTTGTCTGAAAGTGTTAGATGGCTTCTTTCAAAAAAAAAGTATACGGAAGCGAGGACTGTACTAGAAAAAGTAGCAAAAGTTAACAAGACATTTATTAGTGAAAAATCTATGGAAGCCTTAATGTTTACACCCGAGGATACAGATCCAACTGCCAATGTAAGTGCTATCCTATATATATATATACACGTATATTTCAATATCCTTGACAATGATGTAAAATAATTTCTATGGTAAAATGTTTTACGTAAAAAAATAAATATCTGATAAGCGTTATAATTTGCAATTTCATTTCAATTGCGAATTATAATGCTTATCAGAATATAGTAGTATATCTTGAATTTTTTTTAAAGGGCAAGAATTTAAAATAATAATCTTATCGTAAATTGTCCAATATACCAGTATAATAAAATTATTACTATAATAAAATAAATATAGTCACGATATTTATCATTCTAATAAAGATACCTAAAGATAGATAGATAACAAAAATTAATTCACGACTCACGTGTTTAGATTAGTGATTTATTGGATTTTAATACGATTTAATTTTGCTTATCTGTTCAGGTTGCAAGTGATAATTTATTAAAAAAAATAATAAGTTCACCTATCTTACTCAGAAGAGTGTGCACTACTCCGATCTGGTGGATTACTACGACTTTTGTTTACTATGGGTTGTCCATCAACTCAACTAGTCTCTCCGACTCCATGTATTTAAATTACATTCTGACAGTTGCTATTGAAATCCCTGGCTACTTCACTGCTGTTCTGGTCTTAGATAGAATTGGTAGAAAGATTACTCTAGCCACCGGATTCTTCTTTAGCGCAGCCTGCAACATTGCTTTTGTTTTTATTCCAAACCGTAAGTTCTTATGGATAATAACAATATTTATGTTGCCTAATAACAATATTTATATATTGTTAGAAGAAGTTTTGTGAATTAGAGAAATATTTAAATAACTTAAAAATATGGGCATATTAAAAACGGAAATGTCAAATATTAACGACACAAAAAACCAAATGGTTTTTAAAAAATTGATTTTATTTGAACTAGACAAAATATTGTGCCAATATATTTTTTTTAATTATAATGATACACAGTTATTAGGTACACTTTTTTATCTTATTTCTAAGATTTCTGTTTTCCCTACAACATTTTTTGTTTTCGTAGATCTGTCCGTACTTCGGCTAATAGTATTCCTTTTGGGAAAGTTCGGTATATCAGTGGTGATGACATCTTTATATCTGTTCACTTCGGAGCTCTATCCAACTGTGTATCGTCACAGTCTCCTCGCTTTCTCTTCTATGATTGGTCGCGTTGGATCTATAACTGCACCACTAACGCCAGTTTTGGTAAGATTTTATATTTACGAGTTTATCTATTCCGTTTCCGATTCCGTTTTTACCCTATAAATACGGAACCATAAAAATCTCTTTGACTTTCATAAATTGATCAAAATTTATTAAATGAAATTAAGAATGTAAAAAAAAATCTATGCTATGAAATAAATATATTAAATTAAATTTCAGATGAATTACTGGCATGGTATACCGTCCATGATGTTTGCTGCGATGGGAATTATCTCTGGCCTATTAGTGCTCACTCAGCCAGAAACTTTGGGCGTCAAGATGCCGGACACCCTTGAGGAAGCAGAGGCTTTGGGCAGAAAGACTGAAATATAAAAAATATCCTATTTTATACAATATATTTATCGGATCTCTTGTCCTTGTTAGCATGTCATTAGGTGAAATTATATTTGTTAAGTTTGATAGTTTTAAAAATATGCATAATATTTTTTGTAACAGTTCGTTTAATTTATTGTGTATCGAAATATCAACTTCTCATTTATTGGGATTGGACAATATCTTAAAACATTGCAAAGGATTTGAGAAAAAAATAAACACTGGCCGTGTAAATGACGTTAAGCCGTCAACGTTGGTGGGAGAGACTGCCACAAAATTTAGAAAAATTGGTAAAAAAATCTGTTATAGTGATTTCAAAGAAAAATATGGAAAGAAAAATTAAATTATTAAAATGGAAATCACAAAAAAACCTTTTTATACATACAAGAAGTCTATTAGTTCTGTAAAAAAAAAGATTTTTAAAGAGTGTATCTCTGTCACTGTTATTTATTATTCTTGAGATATTTGTTTACATGAATCCTCATGAATCATACTCAAGAATATCAATTTATCTCAAGAATAATGGATAATATTTTAAATTCATTTTAGTTAGAATACTCCAGGTTTACGCACCTGATGAACCTTGATACCATTGCATTAAAAATAATTTAACACTAGTGAATTACAGAGAGAGATAAAGAGAATAATTAAAGATAATAAAAGTATTATTTTTTAAATATAATATTATATTAAGAGGATGATATGGCGCACTGCAAATGATTAATATTAAAGGAAATACACAATATCTGCGAGAGACTGTATATCATATAAAATATTGACATACTTTAAAATATACTTTATTGTACAATGATAAAAAAAAGATGCAAAATATTATTAAATTAGTAACAAAATGGAAATTTATTAATATCAAGACTACACGTCGACGTACACAAGACCTCCAAAACAAATAGTGATTGTGAACACCATGTGAAGAGGAAGATGATGGTTGGACAAATTTGTTGTAGTTGAAAATAAATATCAGACATTCATTTGCAATGTAACAATTACGTAAGTGAAATGGGATTAAGTTTAGGAAAATTAATTTTAGTTTAAATGAATGCAAAATGGTAGGTATTAGCGGATATTGCATAAACTTAAAATAACGATGGTCATTAACAAACACACACAGATACACAGATCGACAGGTCAAACTTATAACACCCATCTTTTTAGTCGGGGTTTAAAAATAGACACCATCTGCAAGGTACGTACAACGGTCACCCGACGCAACAACTTCAATAATACAGTAGTTCATTTGATTAAGATTGTTATTTATGTGAGGAGGGGTATTTGCTTGATTAGTAAATAGTGTAAAAAACTAGAATAATCCGAACCATTAAGACTTCATGATTTAAACCAATATTTAGTACCGTCTATAAAGACACCTACAATTGGTCATTTACAAGATGTTGTTGTTTTTGTATTTTTAAAATAGTTGATTTTGCTGTGATTATTATTAATTTAAACAGGGGAGTTTGTATAGAAGAGTTTATAAAGTAACTATATTTAAGTTTTATGGAATTTGAAAATTGCATACAATTTTGTCTGGATAGGAAATACCAATATAGAGACGATGCTTCTTAGCATGCCATGGATTCACGATTCATGATGTGCAAACATGCTCGCCTTCACTGCTTACACTCCTCTTCCTACCTAACCAAATTTGGAAAGAACCTACTAATGCCGCCTTTGAAATACATTCTAAAAATGGACCGATGCGAGTTCTAGAAAGGCCAAGATTTTAAAGTAAGTTGTAAAGAGATTTCGCTGTTATACCTCCCGCTCCCACTTTTACCGCGTACAAGCTAACTATAAATTTATTTCTGGCCAGTTTGTTTGTCAGTTCGTAATACTTATTAACCTTAAATGTGTTATCCCTGGGAATGTTTGTTTCCCAGGGCACAGAGTTAGATACCGAAATTAGTCCGGTCTGGATGACGTTAGTGTTTACTAAGGATTAAGTCGTGTTTTTCATACGTATCAATCATAAGAGTCCAGGAGCCGCGCCTAAAATAGAATAATGCTTCGGTTTTATTTGATTTTTTGGAGCAGCCTTCTTTTACAAACTTCAGAGATCGTTTGGTGGTGGTTGTTATTCCCTTCCGCGTTCTTGCTACTGAAAGACTAACCACTTCCCGTACGATTTCTAATACCTTATCGTGGCGACGCGAGTATTGACCTCTATCAAGAAGTGCCCTAAACCCTACTAATAAGTGTTTCGCGGTTCCTACTACCTCCCCACAGATGTTGCAAAATTTTTCTTTAGCTTTGCCCAATCTTACTAAATTACTTTGATTTGGATAATTTTTTAATGAAGAAGAATGAATTGATTTTTTTTTAATAATGCTGGGGACCAATTATAAAGCAAGGTGCGTTTCAAAGCTAGTGGAAAACAAAAATCTCCTATAGTCACCCATCCGTTTTGTATTTCTAAGCTCATCGCGTGCAGTCGGTAGTTATCGTTTTCGTCTTGTCGAAGAAAAGATTTTTTATTTTTTTTTTTTATATAACATTTATGTACACACAGAATAGAATTAGATAAACATATTTTAATACTAATTTGTACAAAGGCACTTATTTGAAAATGAAATCTCTTCCAGCAGCCCTGTGAAAGAAGAGTAAAAAAAATAGTGGCACCATATGAAAATAGTGAGAAATTAATTTAAAAAGTGAACATTTTTAACTAAAATAATGTAAACATACAAACTTTAAATTTCTTTCTACGTAGATAGACAGTGATCATTTACTCGTTTTTTCAAAATAGACATTGATTTAGATTTGCATATTGTATACGGTATTGTGTTCCACAGCGTCACTGCTTGAACTGTAAAAGAATGAGACTAAATCTAATTTTTACTTATAGGGAATTATTTCAGTTCATACGGAGAGCGGCCTACAAGAAGATTCAAGACCGTGTAAGAAAGAGAAACGATCGCGCGAATAACCTGGGAAGGAAGGATTGTAAAGAATATTGCAAAGAAGACATAAAATGCGAGTATTATTTGAAAGCGAATTTGCAAACGTTCAAATTTAATAATGAGCTCCACTGTGGCGTCCAAGTAACAGGTATAGTCGATAATAGGCTGAATAAGAATTGTAGTGAGGGATACCTTTGTTTTTAAAGGCAGGAAATTACGTAAACACTTCAGCGAATGAAATAATGTACCTTGTGGCTCACCACGTTAACTTGGGTATTCCAAGATAAGGAGGAGTTCAAATTGATTCCTAAATTTTTACCAGAATTAGAGTAATTGATCGGAGTATCATTAAGAACTAAAGGTGTAAGAGAAGGTAAGGAAGTAAGTTGATGTCGCGTACATAAAACCAACGCCTGAGTTTTAGCCAGATTCAGTAAAAGTACATAAGATTGAGACCTACAATTAATATGTTCAAGATCTAAATTAGTTGGAGCTAAAGCCTGATCAGCATCAGCAAATGTAAAATGTCGGTAAATCTGCAAGTCGTCAGCATAAAGGTGGTAACTAAAAGAAATTACTTTAGTAACAGTGTTAATAAAAATGGAAAAGTATTTGTGGATAAAAATGGAGTAACGGGGAAAGAACACTGCCTTGAGGCACACCGGCTTTGAGATGAGCCCAATTAAAGAAAGATGAGTCCAGGCAAACACATTGTGAGCGATCCTGAAGGTAAGAATAAAATGAAGAAAATATGTTCATTGATTTCAGTATACCAAGGAGGAGTCAAAGTCGATAGTATTAAAAGCGCTGCTGAAATCCTGTAGTACAAAAATAGTTACATACTTATTCTTCATAGCCAAACGTATGTCTTCAGTAACCTTTAAAAGAGCAATTCCAGTACTGTGTCCAGGACGAAAACCCGACTGGTGAGATGAGAGATGACTGGTGATGAGAAGAGAATTAGGAAAAACGTATGAAGATAACTGCTTTAACTTAGATAGAAAAGGTAAATACATATGGGCCGGAAATGTGAGATACAAGTAGGATTTGAAACTTTAGGAAGGGGAATGACATATGCCATTTTCCAAGTTGAAGAAAAGGTAGAACTGGAAGAGTAATGGGGAGAATGGAAATGATCATTTTGAAGCACAGTTGATCATTACCCATTGCGTTAGATGAAATTGAGTGTATGGCAGTCTTAACGTCGAGTTCCCTAACAACGCCTAATTGAAATTGCGAACAGTTAGGTGTTGACAAAGCGGAAAAGTCACGAAGAGTACTTGCTTTCTCACTCAAAGCAGAAATTGGTGGAAGAGAGAAATGGTCATTGAGAGATTCTAAATCAAAATCCTTACAAGAGCAGACAGGCGTTTTTTCCAATTCTGATTGACTTTAAAAATTTCCATGTCTTACTTGAGTTGCAGTTAATGATATAGAATAAGATAGAATGCTTTTTTGAATCTCTGCACAAACGATTACAGCGGTTACGTGGGAATTTAAAAGCTGTTAAATTGTGTTCGGACGAAGAGCGTTTCTACCTCCTTTCAGCTCTATCCCTTTGTGACATCAAATCTCTTAGTTCACTTGTAAGCCACGGAGCAGGAATGTGTTTTATTTTGATGCATTTTACAGGAGCATGGCAATCGTAAAGTTTAGTTATAATTGAGTTAAAAGCTTTTACTTTTGAGTCAACACAAGAAATATCAAATATAATACTCCAATTTATATTACAAGCGTCCCGCCGCAGTTTATGTTTTTATAACTTCGAAGATTCCGATATTGTGTTGTAAAAACACTCTAGGGGTAGAACAGACAAGGTTACGTGGAGTCGGGGTTGACAGAGTCGGTTTTGACAAAAGTAAGAAATATATATATTAAATATGATTTATTTAATAAACATTTCAAATCACAAACGTAATTTGTCAAGTTGCCGCCATTTGACATTCGGAAATCGAAAACAACAAAGTTGTTGCGAAATGTGTTTTTCTAGTTAAGTTAAAATGAAATACTAATATAATAATATACATAATTGATTAATATATTGATTGCATAGGTGTGAAATGTTATTTAAAAATTTAGTTTTTGTACTAATTATTGGTGAAAATACGGTAAGTTATTCTCACACAAAAAATAATATTAAAAAAATTACGCTTTTGCTCGGGCTGGAAATAGTATTCAAAGAAAAGGGAAAACCACTCCTTTCAAATGAGACTATTTTCAAACCAAAACCCCAATGACATGAATGGAAAGGCCAGCCAAGTCTTCTGTTACGAAATCCGTGGCGTAGGTCTCAGGCAATTAAACCACAAAGAGACACTATGATAATTCTTGTATTAAATGTGGTTAATCGGCTGTCACAAATTACTTAGTAGGTATATAATTATCAAAGTTACGTGAACCACCGGTCCCGTTTGGAGGTCCGAACTGTATCGCTATCTCTAATGAATTCCGCCACCGACTATTTAAAGCGTAACATTTACCCCTTCAAACGATTCTGATCACGTTACTCGTTACGTCACGGCATTCACACCCTACAGCTATAACAATATCAATCGAGTTACAAATTATCGTAAAATTATCGTAAGCGCTGTCAAGCATATTTTGTTTTATTTGTGAAGTTTGTATGTAGAAGTTTATATTGCGCTAGTAAATATTTCAGTATACCCTTACATGTGGGAGATTTTTCATGAAAATAATATTTTAAGCAAGTGTATAATGTAGTAGAGCAAGGTCAGGTTAGACCGAGCATTTATTATTTAGATATGAGAAGTATCATAATCGTAGATGTGAACTATTATATTAAAAGGAAAGGTACGGCTATTTTCATACCGAGTGACGTTCAGATTAGTTGCGTTGTTATAATTTAATAAATGTTTTAAAAAATTATCAATCGGATATCTAGAAAATAATAAAACTGTATCTTATTAACATTACATGACAAACATTAAATAATCATGTTACTTATAAAATTTTTAAAGTGATAACTTTTATGTTGACCGTAAGGAAAACAAATAATTAAACTTGTAAAAACAAAACAAATAAAAAAAAGTCTTGTCTATTATTTAGCTTCTACCATTCTTTACTATTAGTCCTTATTGTTACTACAGTTGACAGTGTTCTCGATTTTTTTCGATCCACCTTGTTAATAATCGTAATGTAAACGAACAACGGCATACAAATGAGAAATAAAATGACAGCAGAACTATCGATATTGGTTCGTGTACTCAACAGATACAATATAAATTGTTTTATCAAGATAAACAATGATTCAACTAACATATTGCCAAAATTCATCATTTCTAAAGAGGAGATGTATTTTTTAGAAATAATCCTCACAACCTCGTTTGACAAGGCAATAGAGAGTCGTATATATGGGAAGAAATTCAAGTTCCTTGAGTATAATTTACGAGTATAAATCTCTGGAGATTGATATATCTGATCTATGTATTACCCTTGAGATAACCACGAATCCTTGATGTATTCTTCACAGAAACATGAGATACCGATGGGACGCCTTATGGAACCGTGAGTAGACAAAGTTTTTTCAATCTTATGAGTCGTTGACAAATGAAGGATCTTATTAAGTGAAGGTTGTCTTTAAAGCCATACTTAGTATTGAAGTAATATGGTGTTAAGTAATGAAGTGACGAGACGTTTTGAGTTTTATTTTTGATACTACTACTAGTAATTATATTATTGTTTGTTTTAGTCGTGATATAACAGATGACAAACAATATGGACACACATAAGTGGAATAAATTAATAAATAATGATAATTATAATAGTAATACAACGACTTTGCAATTATCAATTGTTGAACATTTTATTACGTGTAACAGGTAAACAATTTGAGGTAAATGAGAATTTCGTTATCTTGTTAATAAATTATATAAATATATATATATATATATATATATATATATATATATATATATATATATATATATATATATATATATGTGTGTGTACGCGAGTGAAAACATGTATTTATCAAAGGTCTTCATTATATCGGTAAAAGTCTACTAACATAATATTTAATCAATGGCGTGTGGTTAATTTTACGAAAGAAAACTATGATATTAAAGCTAAAACCACTACATCGACTTTTTTAAATATTAGTCAATTTACTAAGAACATAACTTGCAATTTAGGATAGAAAGATACGTTTATTAATTCATTTATTTTAGCATAGTCACTAATACGCTATATGTTCGCATTAAAATTAAAGTACTTGCAGCAATAGTATAATTGAAAAAAAATATTGTGTGAATTCACCTTATGAATACTTATGCAATGTAATTAAATTGATTACCATTGGACTAATATTTAACTTGAGTTTCAGATAATACTACAATAAACGATGAGCCAAACGGTCTAATGTAACGGAAGAAATCCAAGATCAAGTTGTGAGGAAAACCGAATTTAAAATTTAAGGAAAGCCCAAGGTAAAGCGTTGAGGGCAACCAAAGGTATCGTGTTAAGGGGAGACCCAGCTTAATTGTTAAAGGAAACCCAATTTAAAGTGGTGAGGGTAACTCAAAATAAAAGATCTTTATTGCAGCCATGCGTCTTCGTACGCGTAATAAGCGCACATTGCTGTTTTTAAGGCCGTTCTTATTTATCCGTTTTTATTTAGTTCTAAAAGGGCATATGGATAAAACTAAAGAGCTTATGGACTACCTTCTCAATATAGCATTTTCAATTCAAATGTGAGTCTATATACCTACTACCTAGCAGGTAGTGTAATACCTAGCAAGCATTGAGAGTTAACACTTTTCAAATGAATGTTTTGAAATAGGTAGTTTACAGTTTAAAGACGTTTTTGTCTAAAACAAAAGTTTAGTCTTTTTGAAAAAAATATTTTGGAGTTTGTCATTTAGAAGTTAATTAGTAAAGTATTATATTTAAAATTTTAGTTTAAAGTTTTTCCAATTGTATGGAATCTGGACAAAAAAGAATGAACACAATGCCATCAGCAAAGAGAATGCACGAGAAATTAGATATATAAGGGAGATCCTTTACAAAACCAAAAGCAGAAAACAGTCCATAAGGCTACCTTGGGGTATGGATTGCTTTCAAAGTAAGATACTTTTCGCTAACTATCTCTATGACTTCGCTTCGCGGATTATTAACTGTAATCTTATATATTTAACACGTTGATTAAGATAACCCACAAACCATTTATGCGACTGGCCCCGTACATCGATATTATAGAGTCCATCAAGTAAGATAGGGTATTCAACTCTGTCGTAGGCTTTGCTCATATCAAATAACACACCAGCTAAAGATTTCAACCGACTGACCGTTATTAAAACTGTTATATTTTTACCGAAGGAATAGATTATAGTATACATTACCGTTTCAAACATTTTAGAAAATGATGGAAGTGGGGCTACTGAACGATAATTATTACTGTTTTCTGTATCATCTTTTATGTGTAATAGCATGAATTTTTTCAGTAATAATATTTCTTCTGTCTGTAGTAATACAATAAGTATACTTTTATGTGTCTGAATAAATAATATAATGAGTAAAAAGCATTTGACGAAACTATATAGTAATAATAATATCTTAATATCACAACGAAGCTTAGATTACGCAAAGTCTCATCTGTTGTCCATCTTTCACAATTATTTTTCATGGTAAAAAATGCAACCACTGAAACAAATTTATTGCTACAATAGAAGATGCCAAGTGCGCCAAATGTTCTTACAGATAGGTAATATTTACGCGGGCGGAAAATAATAATAAAGATGGCGTTTCGTTTGGAAAAGATTTAGTTTGTTTCATTACGTGTGATATGGCAAAGAATTTCTATCGCATACAAACGGATTCTGATATATTAAAGTTTTTTAGTGTAATTGTAATTTAGTACATAAATATGTTTACATATAGGCATGGGCGTACCCAGATTTTGTGCTATGTGGCAAATCAGATTTATTAAAATATATTTTTGTAATTTTGGAGTTGTAATTTTAATTTTTTGAACATAGTGTAACTATGAAAGAGTAAACGTTGATGATTTGTCTATATAATAAATTTGCTAATGTAATAACTGAAAAGCCACTTTTCTTATCCCCGACTAACTTTTCTAAACCTTTTGCAATTTTCACAAAATGCTTCTTAATTAATTATTCTTCTTAGTTAATTCCTATTCAACCGTCAACATAAAGATCGAATCTTTATGTTGACGGACGGTTGAATAGGATGTAAAGGATTACAACGTTAGCTAAATTTACTAAAAAAATAGATAAGAATTGGAAAACAATATTAAATGATTATATCCCAACATGATATTTGGAATTTAAAGATTATATGTATAAGATTATTATAAATACATTAAAAAATACGTCATATTTAACCCTGAGTTATCCAGCATATTATGTATACTAAAATTCATTACAATTTGTTAAGCGTTTCCGATTAAATGGTTTTTTTTATACAAAATTTTATCCCCGATTTTAATATGTTAGGGGTTGATGGGTTGATATTTTAAAAAAAGATATAGATATCCTGATATCTATAACTTTTTTTTTTAATATCACGGTTAAACCACTGCACCAATCGGGGCAGGTTTAGCCGTGAAAGCGTAACAGACAGACAGACTATCGCATTTATAATATTGTTATGGATTTAAATATTTCTTAGGGAGTTTAATGTAAAAACGTAAACATTAACTCTGAACTAGTTATTTATTTTAGAGCCTAGTGATGGGCATAGCTTCTATAATAGCTTAAACTATTATAAATAGTTTTTATTTCTTTACAAAAGACTAAGTCTGGACATAGCAAAATAACGAAACAATAATTAATAAGAATGATTATATAAGAGTACTTAATAGATACATACTCGTGTAAGTTATCAGTAATAAAGATTTGACTATCAAAATCGTAAGCTCCTAATAATAATAAGTAAATCCTAGCTAAAGGTTTAAAAGATATACATGCTTCTTTCCTTTTTAACAAATTTATGTTTTTTTTCAGTATTTATGGTGTCAGTGAATCAGTAAGTACATAAATTAGCGAACACCGCCACTTTAAAAATGACAGAAGATCGAGATAATAACGCAGCTTATTTATCATCCAACCATGTGCGAGAAAGCATGAAAGCCAAAAAGGTTAAGAAAAGCTTGGATCTGGACGATGTATTGACTAATGAATTGGGTCAGTTCGGTTGGTTCCAATTGAGAAATATTGTTCTAGTTGCTGTACCTATAGCAATGTCAGCATTTATGAGTGAATATGTGTTTTCTGCTGCTGCTGTGCCACATAGGTAAATTTTGTTAACATCGTAACATGTATAACAGAAGACGTATATTATTTTAGATAAATGTTTAAGTAATTAAAATTTTGATTTTTTAATAATCGGCATAATATTTTTCTTAATAATCTGTCAACAACCAACTTGATGACAATCATTCTGCAACTTTTGTAATAGTACGATATCCCACTGCAAATTCGTGCACCCATCGGTTTTGTAGTAAAAACGAAATTTGTACGTATATTTATGATTAGTATAATATACATATATCAGGTTTCCCATCAAAATGTGGCCAATATTTTTAATTAAAGAATTAAAAATAATAAAAAAAATTGTACCTATTTGTATTGTAAATAAAATATAGTCCATTTCAAGGCCGTATATATAACGAGTCTGAAAAGTCACAGTTGCCTTCGTGCATTCGGCCGCACCTCTTCGAAGCTTTTATAATTTTATTTTTAAACTTTTCAGTACGATATTCCTGTAAGGCTTCGGCGTAAATTTTAAACTTCTGCAAAATCCAAAAGCAAAGATTTATATTAAGATTCCAAGATTATTTTTTAATAATTTAGTTAAAAATATTAGCGGCCACATTTTGATGGGCAACCTGATATATGTATATTTTACTAATCATAAATATACGTACAAATTTCGTTTACTACAAAACCGATGGGTGCACGAATTTGCAGATGGATCTTAGGCTATAACCTCTACCATGGTATTGTATATTGGATGATAAGGCTTTATATAAAAACTACTATTTTGATGTTTAAAATTGGAATACTTTAATCCTTATAAGGGATTAAAGTATTCCATAGTTTAAGATCATCATAAAACTAGTACTTGTGTAGTTAATTACTCTAGTCTACTTTTTCCTATTTATTTTTGATTTTCTTGATTTCAAATTTATTGTAACTTATCAATTATGACTGACTCGAATAATGAATACCATAAGAAATTTTAATTATATAAAAACTCAAGGGAGTATCCAGTAACTATACACCTATTTCCATATAGATGTCGAATTTCTGAGTGTGGTGAAGATGGTAAATTTCACCCGTATGATCCTGATTGGCTCCAAGATGCAGTACCAAAGACCAGCTCAGGATTTGCCAGTTGTGAAAGATATGCTTCCGCAAGTACAGGAACTAATGGCTCTCTAGACTATTGTCCATCTAACCTTTTCGATCGGAGAGAGACTGTGGGCTGCGATGGCTTTGTTTATGCAAGAAATAACTCCGTAGTGTATGAGGTAACAAATAATTAAATAGAGCGATGCCCAGACATCTTGTTAAAACCTCATCCAGCATCATTTGATTACAACTACCCAAAAAGAATATACACGACATTTACAAATCTTGACAAATACCAGAAAGACCAAAAAAATAAGTATTTATAAGACAACGCCCGCGCGCCGTTGCGTCACCTCGCAACCCTGCGTCCCACTGCACGTGCCTCCTTAGTACGTACTTTCCCTACGCAAGGTGCGTGGCATATCTTTGCCTAGAGGTAGTGCCAGTTCAAAGGCAACAAATACATTTTCTATGGGAAAACTATATATATATTTTAAAAAGTCGAAGAACAAAATTATTGTTCACGAAAGTTTAAAAAACAAAAATAATAACTTCATTAATATTCCATTAATTAATTCATAGTCAATGATGTTAGATGACTTATAATTTGAAAACTAATTAATGTACTCTTTTCAGTTTGATCTTGGATGCCAGGATTTCTTACGAGCCCTAGCTGGTACATTAAATAGTATAGGAACGCTCTTGGTTTTACCAATCACAGGTTACTTTTCGGATCGCTATGGACGCAAATGGCCTCTCATTATCAGCGTATTCAATCTGGGTCTTATTGGTCTTATTCGTGCTTTCTCCATCAACTTCCCAATGTACATGGTTCTGCAACTCCTACAAACGACTCTGGGTGCTGGATCTTTCAGTTCTGCTTATATTTTTGGTAACAAACAATCGTTTATTTATGTGATGAAGAACATTAAATTCCTTTATTGTTATAATTCTCCTTTTTTCTACAGCTGCTGAACTTGTTGGGCCAAAATATCGCGTGGTGGCTACTGCTGCTTCATCTTCAATGTTTGCTGTGGGCCAGGTTATACTGGGAAGTGTAGCTTGGCTTATTCAACCCTGGAGATATATGATAATTGCTCTTCATACCCCTTGTTTGTTAATAGTCTGCTATTATTGGTTTTTGTCTGAAAGCGTTAGATGGCTTCTTTCAAAAAAAAAGTACACGGAAGCGAGGGCTGTTTTAGAAAAAGTAGCGAGAGTTAACAAGACATTTATAAGTGAAAAATCTATGGAAGCCTTAATGTTTACACCCGAGGATACAGTTCCCACTGTAGATGTAAGTATTTTATAATATTTAATATACGTAATGAAAAAAAATATATAATAAAAAATGTATTAAGAATAAATGTAATACAATACAATAAATGTAATGAACAACGTTTATCACAGTATCCAAGTATATCTTGAATTTGTTTTGATGGCAAGAATTAAAAAATAATCTTATCGTATAAGTCATCTAATACACCAGCGGAATAAAATTATTACTATAACCAAAAAAACGTAGTAAAACGACATTTATTGCTCAAAGATTAGAAAATAAATAAACGATAAACAAATTACTTTATGGCTCACGTTTTTGGATGATTTATCGGTTGGCTTTTAATACTATTTTTAACTTGCTTATCTTTTCAGGGCGAAAACAATAATCTATTTAAAAAAATAATAAGTTCACCTATCTTACTCCGAAGAGTGTGCACTACTCCTGTTTGGTGGATTACTTCGACCTTTGTTTACTATGGTTTATCCATCAACTCAACTAGTCTCTCGGACTCCATGTATTTAAATTATATTCTAACAGTTGCTATCGAAATTCCTGGCAACTTTACTGCTATTCTGGTCTTGAATAAAATTGGTAGAAAGATTACTCTAGCCTCCGGGTTCTTTTTTAGCGCAGCTTGTAACATTGCTTTTGTTTTTATTCCAAGCCGTAAGTGTTTAATTTTTGTCTAAATTATAAACGTAATATTTTTAGATCATCTTAATGAACATTATTATATTAACACTTAAAACAAAATGACAACTTTATAAGTCTATTTTATTTAAATTGTGGGTATATAAAATATTGAATCTGTCACTAATTTATTAAAATAATAGTGATATATTTTATTTATCTTTTTTCGGAGATTTATATGCTTCCTACAACCTTTTTGGTTTTTGTAGATTTGGCGGTACTTCGGCTAATAATGTTTCTTTTGGGGAAATTCGGTATATCAGTGGTGATGACATCTTTATATCTGTTCACTTCGGAGCTCTACCCGACTGTGTATCGTCACAGTCTTCTCGCTTTCTCTTCTATGATTGGTCGCGTTGGATCTATAACTGCACCCCTAACGCCGGTTTTGGTAAGATTTTATATTTACGAGTTTACCTATGAGAATGTCTTATCTATGTACTACCACAAACTACTACAAAATTATAGTTCTTTAAATTATGTTGTACATCTTTTTCTAGACTTGTTATAATATTAAATGACCATTCCAGTTATAAGTGGGTGAAAACGATAAGAAATAAAAAAATCAGCCTCTGTTGCATTAGTTCCGTATCGTTATTTGAAAAAAAAACTTCAAAAAAAATCGCGTTTGTTGTATGGCATTATTATTTATTTTAATTTAATTATTTAGTTTTAAAGGGAATATATAACTTAATATTCTGTGAATATTCTTAACGTTTACTGTTGTCGTTATGAAAGCCGAGCAAAAGAACCACGTTTAGCCCTTTAAATATTGATTATATATTGTTTTTAGTATTTATTGTTTTAGTTGCAATAGAAATACATTCTCTGTGACAAACTGAACTGTCTAGTTATCACGGTTCATGAGATACATTCTGGAGACAGAGAGACTAACTGACGGACGGACTTATCTTGGTAATAGGATTCCGTTTTTACCCTTTGGGTATGAAACCCTGAAAAATCCTTTAACTTTGATCAATTCATCTAAATTTATTGAATGAAAATAAGAATGAAAAAAAAATATATTAAGATTCAAATAAATTGATTAAATTACATTTCAGATGAACTACTGGCATGGTATACCGTCCATGATGTTTGCTACGATGGGAATTATCTCTGGATTATTAGTGCTGACTCAGCCAGAAACTTTGGGCGTCAAGATGCCGGACACCCTCGAGGAAGCAGAGGCTTTGGGCAGAAAGACTGAAATATAAAAAAATACCCTATTTATACATTATACCTATTTGATCTCTTAGCCTTGTCAATATACCATAAGATAAAATTGTATTTGTTATTTTGATAGCCTTAAATATATGTATAATGTCTTTTGTAACAAATTGTTTAATCGAAAAATCATCAAATCACCACCATTTGCTTCCAATTTTGGGGTTGGTACAGTATGTTTATGTAACATATTACAAAGAATTTGTCGATAAACCCTAAAACCCTAAACGATTTGCCCTGTGAGTGACGATAAACAGTCGACGTTTGTGGGAGGGAATGCTACAAAATTTTGAACAAGTGGTAAACATTTCTTAATGTAGTGACTTCGGAGAAAAATTTAGTAAAATAACATATTTTTCTGACATGAAAAACCCATAAAAACCTATGTACTTACAAAAAGTCCATCTATCAGTTCTGTATGAAAGAAAGATGGTGAAAGAACACACTGTAGGTAGGTTTCATGTAAAAAAATATGTTAAGAATAACATTTTAAAGCCATTTTAGTTAGGATAGTCCAGGTTAAGGCACCTTCTGAATCTTTGTGGAATTTTCATTGAAAATAATAGAAGTATTTTTTTTTAATAATTTAAACAATGATAATAGGGCGAACTGCGAATGGAAGATATTGAATGAAATCCATCATATTTGAGACCAACTTCAATATTTTCCAATTTTTATTTTTCAATATTTTTCAACGTCAATATTTTTCATACAAGTATGTATGGAAAATATTGACATACTTAATAATTTTTATTTTTCTTACGATTATATAAAAAAATATATGCAAACTATTTTTAAATTTGTAACAAAAATCCATGCGAATAATTTAACCCTCGTTACAAAAATACCCCTGAACAGAATAAAGTTGTCGTGTTATTGAAGTTGTTGTGTCGGGGGGCCGTTCAATGACGGAAAAAATCAATAAGTTACCAAGCCTAATAACGAAATTACAATATATAATAGTATAGTCTAAGCCTTCATTCATTAGCTCCGAAATAGTATATTACACACCTAGGGAGGAAGTTAAGAAATTTCTCAGATCACATGTCATTGTCGACCAAGGTGGAACCGTGGTCGACTAACATGTGATCTGAGGCTTTCTTATTTTTCTTTCCGAGGTGTGTATGCTATTTTTCTCTCCGACGAAGGCGGATAGCGGTAACTTCGTTTTGCACAGCGGGACGAAAGTTGTCACTTTCGAAAACGTGTTTTTGTATAAATTTCTATTTTAAATTTTGAATTTAATTCTTTTTCTGCTTTTTAAAGTTATATTACCGGTTTATATATTGTACTAAATGATCCTACGAACACACTTATTTCCACTTGTTTAAGTATTTACCATCCAAATTGCACAAGAACTTTTAACTATATAAGAACTTATACTATATTTTAACCACCAGTTTAAAAGCTCCATATCTTTGAGACGACTGCTTTTAAGTAGTAGTGATTATTAACATCGTGTGCAGAAGAAGATACATGACAGTAAATAAAAGTCAAACATTCAGTCGCAATGTACCAACTATATAAGTAAAATGGGAATAGTAAGTTTAAAGAAGGTTTAAAGGAAGGAAAAATGGTATAACCACATATATCATAAACTAAAAATAAAGATAAACTAAAAATTAAACTAAAACCAAATAACCAAACAAAATAATAGAAATATAGAATGTGAAAGAACAACATTGACAGATAAAAGTAACCGAAACTTTGTAGTGAAAGTAATCATTTAAAAAGCGTATAAAGAATTGGGAGAAAAATAAAATAGGACAACAAACCTTAAAAACTATGGCTAGATTTGCGTTGCATCTGTAGTTGACAGATGATGATTGTAGTGACACTAAATCGTTTAATTAAATTAAAACTATTTGTACTTCAATAAAACTTAACGTGTTTGCTAAAACTTAGTTTGTGATAACACTTCTAGCCTCTGTCTGTATTTTTACAAGAATAATGCAGACAGAAATATTATTTTTGTAATATAATTTCAAAATAATACTACTGACTAATTAATCTGCCTAAATAAATCGATTCGTCAATACGAAGCTTTTGACGAAATTATATAGTGATAATAGTATTTAAATATGACAACGAAGCTTAGATTAAGCAAAGTCTCATCCATTGTTCAACTTTTGTCAACAGAATACTTCACAATTATTTTTAACCGACTTCTTCAAAAAGGAGGAGGTTCTCAATTCGGCCGGTATATTTTTTTTATGTACACCGATTTCTCCGAGGTTTCTGAACCGATTTACGTAATTCTTTTTTGCGGATTAGTTTCGAATTGGTCTCATAAAAAATAATTTAGATAGGCCCATTACTTTTTATTTTATGACCATTTTTGTCTAAGTATTCTACTAGCTCCTCCAGAAGGAAATCAAAACGTGCTGTCACTAATGACACCTGTTGTTTTGGATATAATAATTTCTTACAGACTGTACATGGTACTTCAGTATATTGATTTATGGTGGTTATAAAATTACGCTCATTCATTGAACGAAGTCTTTGTTAAGTCTGACGCGCTGCTGAGAGCTGGTTCTTACGTTGCTGAGGAGACTCGGTTGCTGTACGATTTCGTATCACTTCTTACCTTTGAGCCTTCTGCTCAGTCGACTCGTTCTCTAAACGCTCATTATTGAGACCAAGTCTATGAGTCCTCTGCGCGGCTGACTCGTTGGCCAGACGCTCATTAATGAGGCCAAGTGTATTAGGTCTCTGCTCAAAACACTCATTCGCAAGACGCTCTTAGATCTTACCGAGTCTACAATTAAACTGATCAAGAGTTTCTTGACGTAATCGTGATCTCATATATGCCTTCATGGCCAACCAGTTTTTCACGATCTTTATAGGTCTCACAAGAACGTGAAATTGTGTTTCGAAGAGCATTTTTACGGACACGACTACTTTTATCCGTTTCCGTTTCTTGAGATCTGTATTTTTCAAGGCGTGCAACAGCTTTTCTGGGTCTACCACTCATGGCTAATTGACAATTTAGCAATAAACTAAAAAGTATTAAATAAAAATAACTACGTTAAAAAAACCGACTTTAAAACTAAAAAGAAAAAAATAATAAAGATTTAATATTTATTATATAGTAACTATTATTTATATGTACTATTTACTAATAGATTTGAAATTTTGTTTTTTTTTCACGATTCTTCGTATTGATTGAACTGCTTATAATATTAAGATTTAATTGCTTTTCATATGAATGCTGGAATCTTGATAATGTGCAACCTGTGCCCAAAAAAGGCAGCCGTACCAATTCTGTCAACTACAGACCGCTTTCAATCACTTCCATACTCTGAAAGATTATAGAGCGTGAACTCGCGCCTTTTAGCATACCTAGAAGGTAACGATCTCCTCAGTGACCGACAGTAGGGTTTCGCCGTAGTAGGTCTTCTGGCGACCTCCTAGTGTATGCTACACACATTTTAGGCAAGGCCATCGAGAAGAACGGAAAAGCGGTCGCCGTCTCTCTGGACCTCTCGAAGGCATTTGACAGGGCATGAAAGCCTTATAAGCAAGCTTTCAGCGTACGTTATATCTCCTGGTCTGATCGGCTGGATAACGGACTTTTTGAGCCAGAGATCTCTTCGAGTAGTTATCGACGGGTGTTCCTCGGAACCCTTGACAATAAATGCTGGAGTGCCTCAAGGGTCCGTTCTTACTGCTGCACATTAACGATCTGTTCAAGCCCGGTATCTATGGGTATGCAGACCACAGCACAGTTGTAGAAAGATTTGTGGCTAGTACTTGGGCTAGTAGAGATCAAGTACGATCTGAAAGAGAAGCCATGGTGCAGCGTTTGAATGACAAACTTCAGGCAGTCTTCGCATGGAGCAATGCCAATCTTGTCAAATTCAACGCCTCCAAAACGCAGACGTTCACCGCGAAAAGGAGCCCTTTCTCCTTGGCTTCTACTTTCCAGAATGTATCCTTGGAATACAGTGACCGGCTTCAGTGCTTGGGCTTAGAGATTTCCTAGAACCTAAACTTTGGTCGGTTCATTGAGTCCAGAGCAAGAGCAGCAGCAGTAAAGCTTGCCATTCTTGCGAAGGTCCGGCAGTACTTTACACCGGGTCAGCTTCTTGTTTTATACAAAGCACAGATCATGTCATGTATTGAGTACTCTGTTCACATGCCGGCTGGTGCCGCAAAGTCTCATCTTGCGGTTCTGGACTCAATTGAAAGGCGAGCAAAGAGGCTTATAGGCAATCCCGAATTGGTCGAAGCCGATCTCCAAAGCCTTGAACACAGGCGTAGAATTGCTAGCCTCTTAGTATTCTATAGGATACATTTTGGTAAGTGTGCGCAGGACTTACACGATCTGATTTCCCCGGCCCCCTTCCATCATCGGACATTCCGACGAACGGCAGGTATCCATCCTTTTGTTGTGGACATTCCACCTGTCCAAATGAAGCGCTTTGCTTCGTCTTTTCTACTTCGTACAGCAAAGGATTGGAACAACTTGCCTGCGTCGGTATTTCCGACCGAATACAGTGTGGATACATTCAAGAGAAGAGTGAATAGGTTGCTAGGGTAATGCGCCTTACCACCTAAGATTACATTCCACTTACCATCAGGTGGAATGTAGTCAAGCATTGCCCTAGAGTATATATAAAAAAAAATACGATGAATAAGGTATTTTTAGTGATAAACGCACAAATTTGTGTCTCCTGGGGTTTTAAACTATAAAAGGTTCAGTTTACCCCGATTCGGTCTTGGGTTTCTAGCAAAATCCGTCAATAACGTATATTCTACGCCAAGTTAGAGATTTCGTGATCCACTTGCACAAACTCTCGGAAAGCCCATAAGAAAGAAGCTTCGAAAGAACACCTTCTGTCATACTTCTGTCTTGGTTATATTTTCTCTTTAGAACTCTAGACCTGGGATCCTTGGTAATTAGCACCGCCGCCCAGGAACGATACACCAGTCCCTTTTAACTAGTAGCTGCTCTAATAAACGCGTTGAACTAAGGCCGTGAATTGACATGTATTGGCACTACAGAGTTTGGTTTAAATAAATTATTTCCCTTTAGTATCACTGGGATCACTGGAAGAGAAACAAACCTGACCCCAGAAGACCGGATGCGAAGAAAGTCCGCATTCACAATCTTCCGATGACTTGTAGCGCTAGACGTGTCGGATCGTGGATGTTGTACGACCTTGGCGTTTAATGTGCTCTATACTCCGTACCAAGCAATGGTCAGTTAAACCCAGAGAAGAGTCGAAACGTCGTCGTCGATACGACGTCTGCTGCAATGTAAAATTTAAGTTTACCTGCGTGGTCAGTGGCATCCAAGCCAATCGTTATGGTGCGCATTGAAGTCTTAAAAGACCATGGCTTCAACTGAAAGAGCCTGGGATAATATGTGGTTAATTGTCATTTAAACATGGTCCATAAGACGGTCCGTTTCTGTATTACTACTATGGGAGATGTAGAGGCAAGCGTAAATTTGGAAACTGTCATCCATCTCTACAAGCAACCAGTGTGTTGAAAGGTCCCTATTTTAAAAATTTTGAAGGTGGATGCAGCAGATATGCTGCTTACAAACATATATACCCCGGCGAGAGTAATAAAAAATAAAAAGGCCAGTTCCGCCCTCTCGAGGTGTTGGTGAACGAATTTAAGTTTTATGAGCGATAAAGAGGAGTGTGAGTTACCGAAGAGTGTTGGCCTCGTTTGCCTTTAGATATTAGCGACTCTGTGCCCTCCCAAGAATACGAAGGGCGTACCAAGCAACGAAGGGATTCTCCAATTAATATTGAGCCAATAACCTCCTGGGGTAAAATCTCTTCAAGGACGGCTATCATATTTAATGGATTAGTTCGGGTTGGGTACTGAGACTCGATACTAACCTATGCGAAACACACAAAACAGTGGCACTAGGCCACTGATTCACGTCGATCTTTTGTGCGATTATGGGAAGTTTGCAGGTTGAATTAGCCTATTCTTGCTGCAGTCAAGAAACCGCAGCATGATTTTACCACATTTTGGACCCTTAATCACCTCTTACTATACCTGCAGGTACATAGGGTTGTTTTATTTTTACCCAAAACCACACGGAAAAGAAAATGTAAAAAAATATTATATGCTCGCAAATAAAGAATTATTATTATACCTATACGAGCACTTCAAATACACATACTTGTATAAAGTAATCAAAGCAATAAAGATTTAATTATGAAAATCGTAAGTAAATCCTAGCTAGAGTGTTAATAGATAAACGTGTTTACTTTCATTTTAACAAATCGATGATTTTCTTCATTATTTATTGTATCAGTCACTCGGCAAGCACACAAATTAGCGACCACCGCAAGTATTACAATGACAGAAGATCGAGATAACAGAGAAGCTCATTCTTCTTCGAAACATGTGTTCGAAAACATAAAAGCCCGAAAGCTCAAGGGAAACTTGGACCTGGACGATGTATTAATTACTGAATTGGGTCAGTTTGGATGGTTTCAAATGAGAAATATTCTTCTAGTTGCTGTACCTATGGCAATGTCGGCATTTATGAGTGAATATGTGTTTTCTGCTGCAGCTGTGCCACATAGGTAAGTTTTGCTAGCATAAGGTACAAGAAACGTATAATCTTTTAAATAATTTAAAGCCTGACTTCTTAATTACTGGAATTTTTGTTATTTAGATACTCTAGTCAATTTTTTGCTATCAGTTTTTTCTACCTTATCAATTTTGACTTACTAGAATTATCAATGTTATAACAAATTTTAATTGTATAAAATATCAAAATAGTATCCAGAGAGTTTTTTGCAGATTCTTCTTGAGAGACCTCCACTATGGAATAACGCAAACAGATTTTGACGGTTTATAATTAGTGTAACGTATGCTTACTGAAATTTATAAATATGACTATGTCTTTTACTTTAACTTTACACATATTTCTATATAGATGTCGAATTTCTGAGTGTGGTGAAGATGGTAAACTTCACCCGTATGACCCTGATTGGCTCCAAAATGCAGTTCCAAATACCAGTTCTGGATATGATAGTTGTGAGAGATATATTTCTGCAAGTACAGGAACTAATGGTTCTCTAGACTATTGTCCAACTAACCTTTTCGACCAGAGAAAAACTTTGGCCTGTGACGGCTTTGTCTATGAAAGAGATAATTCTGTAGTATATGAGGTAACGAATATTAAAGCATAAAGCAAATAACTTTTCCACTGCCAGATTAGACGTAAGATAAAAAATAATTAAACAACTTAATACAAAACATCCCATTAATAAGAATTTATAATTTATTAATTTTATATATATATATATATGGCTATATGGCTATCGCGTTGATAGCTTTAAAGCTATCATGCGTAAGAGATGCGCTTCACTACTAAAACGTCTCCGTGGCAGCCACAATAGTATTCTGAGTGTATTTCAAGATAGATGGGAGAGTCCAATGCTGCGACATTGGATGCGACTCCACTTCAAATAACTAGTCTAAATATTTTAATTGTGTATAAAAATGTAGTTGTTTTTTAAATTTGTTATTTCACTAACACTAGATTATAAGAAAAGTGTTACTAACAACACATGGGCTAGTCCTGAAATAAAAATTATTATTATTGTTTACTAAATCTTGAATACAAAAAAAAAATATTTTACGAATGGATTAATATTCTATTGAAATCCTAAATCAATTATAGTTTAGAGCTATAAAAATGCTCTTTTCAGTTTGATCTTGGATGCCAGGATTTCTTACGAGTCCTAGCTGGTACATTAAATAGTATAGGAACGCTCTTAGTGTTGCCAATAACGGGCTACCTTTCGGATCGCTTCGGACGCAGATGGGCTCTTATCATCAGTGTATTCAATCTGGGTCTTATTGGTCTTATCCGCGCTTTTTCACTCAACTTCACGATGTACATGGCACTGCAACTCCTACAAACGACTCTCGGTGCTGGAGCTTTTAGTTCTGCTTATATTTTTGGTAACGAACAATAGTTTTTATTATATGATGATTAACAATAATTTCTTTGCTAGTTATAATTCTTCTGTTTCTACAGCTGCTGAACTTGTTGGACCAAAATATCGCGTGGTGACTACTGCAATTTCATCCTCAATGTTTGCTGTGGGCCAAGTAATACTTGGAGGTGTAGCTTGGCTTATTCAACCCTGGAGATACATGATAATGGCCCTTCATCTCCCTTGTTTGTTAATAGTCTGCTACTATTGGTTTTTGTCTGAAAGTGTTAGATGGCTTCTTTCAAAAAAAAAGTATACGGAAGCGAGGACTGTACTAGAAAAAGTAGCAAAAGTTAACAAGACATTTATTAGTGAAAAATCTATGGAAGCCTTAATGTTTACACCCGAGGATACAGATCCAACTGCCGATGTAAGGGTATTTATAATTTACATTTATTTTTAATATATTTATCTATTATAAAATGTATTATAAATAAAAGTAAATATAAATGTAAATTCTAACGTTTATAAGAATATACAAGTTTATCTTGAACTTTTTTCTTAACGAAGAGCAACCCAAGATTTAAAAAAATATCACCAGTATCATGAAAGTATTACCAAAATAGAACAAACGTAGTGGCAAATTTATTGTAGTGGAATTAGTATTAGAACTTCATAAAATAAGTTAGGATGATGATTGATTTTTAGGCTCTTAATGCAATTTTAAACTTAATTAATGTTTTCAGAGCGAAAACTTTAATTTATTTAAAAAAATAATAAATTCATCTATCTTACTCAGAAGAGTGTGCACTACTCCGATCTGGTGGATTTCTGCGACTTTTGTTTACTATGGTTTGTCCATCAACTCAACTAGCCTCTCCGACTCCATGTATTTAAATTACATTCTGATAGTTGCTATTGAAATCCCTGGCAACTTCACTGCTGTTCTGGTCTTGGACAGAATTGGTAGAAAGATTACTCTAGCCACTGGATTTTTCTTTAGCGCAGCCTGCAACATTGCTTTTGTTTTTATTCCAAACCGTAAGTTTTAATTTTTTGTATAATTTATAAATTTCATATTTTGTAGAACCTCCTGAACATAATTTTATTTACATTATAAACAAAATGATAATTTAATGATTAATTTTTATTTGTACTTTATATGAAACAAAAGATTCTGTCACATTTTTTTTTAATGATAATGATATACAGTTATTATGCATACTTCATTTATTGCGATTGCTATTCTTCCTACAAAATTTGTATTATTGTAGATTTGTCCATACTTCGGCTTATAACCTTTCTTTTGGGGAAATTTGGTATATCAGTGGTGATGACATCTTTATATCTGTTCACTTCGGAGCTCTACCCGACTGAGTATCGTCACAGTCTCCTCGCTTTCTCTTCTATGATTGGTCGCGTTGGATCTATAACTGCACCACTAACGCCAGTTTTGGTAACCTTCTAAATTTACTAGTTTACCTATAGGAATGTTTTTCTATAACTCTATTCTCTGAACTCTCTACAACAAAATTATAATCCTTTAAATAATGTTGTACATTTTTTTCCACAATTCTTATATTAGGTCGTGCTCCTTCAACTTATACGAGGGAAATTTACTAAAAAAAAACACTTTGACTTTGATCAATTGATCAAAATTGATTAAATGAAAATAAGAATGTAAAAATATTCATTCTTGAAATCGGAATAAATATATAAAATTACATTTCAGATGGACTACTGGCATGGTATTCCGTCAATGATGTTTGCTGCAATGGGAATTCTCTCTGGAATTTTAGTGCTGACTCAGCCAGAAACTTTAGGAATCAAGATGCCGGACACCTTCAAGGAAGCAGAGGCTTTAGGCAGAAAGATGGAAACATAAAAAATACCCTATTTTAAATATTACATTTAATTGATCTCTTATGTCCTTGTCGCTGTGAAATCGTATTTGTTATATTTAAAAGCTTTAAAGATATATCGAATTTTATTTGTAGTAATTCATTTAATTATTATATATTCAAACATAATCCATTTGTTTCCAATTATTTGGGGTTGGTACAATATGATAATGTAACATATTGCAAAGAAATGGCAAAAAAATATAGAACTGGCCGTGACTATGATGTCAACCAGTCTCTTCCAGAATGCGTGTTGATGGTTGTGATTAATGCCAAGTTTAAAACAAGAGAAGATTCATAAGATAAGAAAACATTACGAAATCATCTATGCACGTACAAGACTCAGTTCTATAAAAACGAAAGATGGTTAAATAAAATCTACCATAGGCAACAGAGAATCAAGTAAAGAGTAGTTTTTTGATACGATAAGATAGTAACTTTTAAATATCAAAAAGACCGCTAACTCCACTTAACACTAAAGAAAGATCAAGAGAAAAATTCCTAACAGAGTCACTCCAAATTATTGGGAGTTCAGATGTTATAAAAGATATGAAAATAAAAGAAATAATATAACCTGGTACATACATCAGGTCAGGTAAAAATATGGTGCTCTTCATGATCCGAGCCTCCTAAAAGCCTTTTCAAGTGCTCCTAACGGTGACTGTTTAGGAGCATGTGTCCTCGTTTAGGAGCGTGACCATAACGTCCCTAATGCATGGAAATCGATAGGAGTAGCCTTAATATGCAAGATTGATATCAACTATGTGGATCAACCACGAATAATAGACTACATTTGAAAGCTATTTTAGATAGGGTACTCCATGTCTACGCACTAACTGAATCTCGGTGAAATTTTAATAGATATCAATAGGCTATATTTATAAATATACCATGTATTTAAAAAATAATGAAAAACAATGAATGCAATCCATATTTCATAAGATTATCATGATCATTAACGATGATCGTTAACAAACAAAAACAATTGTGAACTAAAACTAAATGCAACTGAAATTAATAAACAAAATAACAGAAATAATAACAGAATGTGGGAAAGAACAACAATGACAGACAAAAATTACCCAATATTTGGTAAAGAAATTAAGTCTTTCAAAAAGCGTATAAAGCATTGGGAGAAAAGAATAACTCGATAACAAACCTTAAAAATTACAGCGAGAGTTGTATCGCGACTTTCATTGACTGGTGATAATCGTAGTAGCATGTAATAGCTTAATTAAATTAAAATCTTTTGTGCTTAAGAACAAATTAGTTACTTAAATAAAACTTAACTTCACAATTAAATAGGCTACTGCACATTGTCATATTTATTAGTATTAGTGATTTTTTACAATCTAACAGCTACATCGATCAACGTACACTTGTATTAATTTTATAGTGTTTGTTTAATATGTATTTTTAACTAAACTTAAACTATATAGTGACAATAATATTTTAATATCACAACGAAGCTTAGATTACCGAAAGTCCCATCCACTTTCCATCTATTTTCAACAGAATATTTATACTATAATTTACAATCATTTATGATGGTAAATAAATGCAACTACTGAAGCAAATTTATTGCCCCTATTGAAGGTGCCAAGTGCGCTAAATGTTCTTCTAGATTTTACTATTTTACCACTTAAATATTGACGTGAGTGAAATATAATGATGAGGATGGCATTGCGTTTGGACAATATTTTAGGTTTTTTTCGTTTAACAATAATTTTCTATCCCATATGCACAGAATCTGATATATCGAAGTTTTTTATTGTACATATAATTTAGTACCTAAAAATGTATTCGTACGCATGTATATGAGTACTTTTTAATCTATATAGTTTATTGTATTTATTTCAACCTTGTATTTAAAAAGATCTCAATAGCTTCCTTTATCTGGGGATTATTAACTGCTGATTATAACATATTATCTGTAATATCTATATCTATTTTGATTGACGCTACCACTTTCAATATATTTATTGTTGTGTATTTTTATTTACTTATTTTTGTATACTATTTATAATTTATATGGTCACGTTTATGTTATCAAAAAATTTATAATCCAAATTTTAGGATCACGGCAGATGAAACTGGATGTTTTTAAATGTGGTGTCGCTTGGAAAGTAACATAACAAATATATAACATACAATGGATATAACACTGCCCTAATAGATACTTGGTTATCACCTACGTCACAGGCTTTTCTAGAAGCGAGCGCTTGGTGGCAAAGAACGCTTATATGTAATAAACTGGTTGAGTCCCAGAGTGTGCGTGATTGCTTTAACAGCTACCGCTAACGTCAAGTTGCATACCCCTACATCATCGTAATATTGATCATTACAATATTTATTTTCTCGATTCTAACAATAAACACACGCAAATGCGTTACATATCTGGCTATCTTACTTATACAAATTTAAACCGAAAGATAATAAGCCTACCAAATAAATAAGTCACAGCGAAACTTTAACTAGCTTTATGTGTCGATGGCAACGTTTGCATTATCTGTGTGGATTACATAAGGAACCTCAATAGTTAAGTCATATATTTTAGAACGATTGAAAACGTACTAGATATACTTCAAAGGGCCAAGATGTTAACACAATGGTTAATTTTCTAGAATTTTTCTAAATATATGTGAAACCATCAGAATCGTAATAGGTATAAAATATAAAAAAATCCGACGGCTACCAACTAACTGTACATCATGATACATTAAATATCAATTTTCTGAGATTCTTAAAAATTAAGTTTTACTACAATTTTTATAAACAATGAACAGATATATAGATGAGTTATTTAAGTCTGACTACTTTTATCTCACTACCGTGGATGATAATAACAATAGTACAAAAAATGCGCAATATTAAATTTAATGCTGATGATATGTCAATTAAAATGGGTTCATTTTGTATTTCCACATGGGTTTGGTCATGGTTTAACTAGTTTATTAGTATTTGTTTGACCTAGTTGGTTACTCTTGCCTATGCAACTAGATGCATCACACTTTCTCAGAAATTGTCACGGCTTTTTTTTGCTTTTTTTTATTTACTAAAACCATTATGGCTTCTTATCATATTACTAGTGATGAATCTAGATGGATCTAATTGCTCTCTAAATGTTTGAAAATATCAATAAACATGTACATGTTAAGCTTAAGGTTTCTTAGACGTCGCGGGTTCGTCCATATCGCTGCCCATATTGGTTGATATTGCTCTCTAAATAGTGACGATTGAGAAACAGTGATCACAAAAAACCAGTACTTAGCTAAATTTGTAGTGTGTTTCTCAGACCAAAGTATTTTTTTTTAATTTTATTATTTACAATATCTGCAAGATTTAAAATTAACAAAAATATGTTATCCAAAAAAAATAATTATGAGTACTTCATAGATACATACTCGTATATAGTTATCAAAGTAATAAAGATTTGACTATCACATTGTAAGAAATCCTAGCTAAAATGATGATAGATAAACGTGCTATTACTAAATCAATATTTTTCTTCACTATTGATGGCATCAGTCACTCAGCAAGTAGGTACACAAATTAGCGATCACCGCAACTTAAAAAAAATGAGAGAAAATTGAGATAACAGCGCAGTTTATTTATCATCGGAGCATGTGTTAGGAAACATAAAAGCCCGAGAGGTTAAGAAAAGCTTGGATTTGGACGACGTATTAACTACAGAATCGGGCCAGTTTGGATGGTGCCAATTATGAAATATCCTTCTAGTCACTGTACCTATAGCAATGTTGGCATTTATGAATATGTGTTTTCTGCTGCTGCTGTGCCCCATAGGTAATTTTTGCTAACATAGGGTGAAAATAGGAGACGTATTTCTCTGTCAAATTTAATAATTTAAAAAGCTTGACTTCTTAATGATTGGAATTCCTGTCAATAATTCACTCGTTGAAAATTATTGTACACATCTTTAAAAACTGTAAACAATGTAAATCTCTAATTGTAAGTTTAGATCATCATAAAACCAATAGTAGCATGGTTAGTTATTAAAATAACTACGTCTACATTTTGCTATCAAGGTTTATTATTATTTATTCCATTTTTTTCTAACATATCAATTAAGACTGTGACTCGAATAATCAATGTTAATCAGTATATCACAACTTTAAAATAAAATCTATGAAGTTTTTTGACGGTTCTTATTCGTGGGCCTACGTACGAAACCTCTCAACTAGAATTTGATATTTCATAATTAGTTCATAATTTTCATAATTACTTTGTCTTTAATAAGACGAAGCTTCTTAGCATTCCATGGATTCACCGAGCGGGTGCCGGGCCCATCGCGTTGCAAGGAAATCAAACAGTGCAAACCGTGCCTGGGACTTGCGACTTAGGAGTAGTTTTAAGCATAATATAACATAACATATTTCCATACAGATGTCGAATTTCTGAGTGCGGTGAAGAAGGTAAACTCTATCTGTATGACCCTGATTGGCTACAGAATGTAGTTCCAAAGATCGGCCCTGAATATTCTAGTTGTGAGAGATATGTTTCCGCAAATATTGGAACTAATGTATCTCTACAGTATTGTCCCCCGAATCTCTTTGAGCAGAGAGAGATTGTAAGCTGTGATGGCTTTATTTATGCAAGAAATAATTCTGTAGTGTATGAGGCACAGAACACACTTGTTCAAATTCAAATAAAAATAATACTCGTATAACTAAAAAATACCAAATTCAAAAAAAATAACTATCAAAACAAGAAGTAGTGAATAAGAAACCTGCTATTTCAACAATAATATCCATGCAATGAATTCATTCATATTCCATAAATTAATTAATATTCTATTGTAATTCTAAATGGATCACAATATATTGACTATACAAAATGAAATACTTTTTTCAGTTTGATCTTGGATGTCAGGATTTCTTACGAGCCTTAGCTGGTACCTTAAAAAATATAGGAATGCTCCCAATTACAGTGTACGTTTCAGATCGCTTTGGAAGCAGACGGGCTCTTATTATCAGCGTATTCAATCTGGGTCTTATTGGTCTTAACCGTGCTTTCTATGTAAACTTCACAATGTACATGGCTTTGCAAATCTTATTAACCTCCTTAGGTTCTGGAACTTTTAGTTCTGCTTATGTTTTTGGTAACAAACATTTTATTTATATTTTTTGTCATTTTTTTTAACACTTACAATATTATTTCTCATAGCTGCTGAACTTGTTGGGCCAAAATATCGCGTGATGACTAGTGCCACTTTATTCTCAATGTATGCTGTGGGAGAGGTTATACTTGGAAGTGTTGCTTGGCTCATTCAACCATGGAGATAGATGATAATGGCTCTTTATATACTATGTTTTTAATAGTCTGCTACTATTGGTTTTTGCCTGAAAGCATTCGATGGCTTCTTTCAAAAAAGAAGTATGCCGAAGCGAGGACGCTATTAGAAAATGTAGCAAAAGTTAACAAGACATTTCTTAGTGAACAATCTATGGAACATCTAATGATTACTCCTGAAAACACAGTACAAACGGTCGATGTAAGTGTTATTAGATTTTATTATAGAAATTTGTATGTAAAATAACTTTTTTTAATATTATGTATTTTGGTGCACTTTAAAGTGTTAATGCTTATCTAAATATTTTTATCTTGAATGAAGCATATTTACATAAGCAATTATTTATAAACAATTTTATCTCATCGAGGCGTCCTATATAACTCAATATATTTTTTCTACAAAAAACTAAAGTCTAATAAAGTATACTAAAGATTTTTAGATTATAATTCTAGATAATTGATTTCTTGGGTTATAAACTTGCTTAATTTTTCAGGGGACTAACACTTATTTATTTTAAAAAATTATAAGTTCACCTATTTTACTAAGAAGAGTATGCACTACCCCCATTTGGTGAATCACTTCGACTTTAGTTTACCACGGTTTGTCCATCAATCCAACTGGTCTCTCCGACTCCATGTATTTAAATTACATTTTAACAGTTGCTATTGAAATCCCTGGCTACTTCACTGCTGTTCTGGTCTTGGACAGAATTGGTAGAAAAATTACTCTAGCCACCGGGTTCTTCTTAAGCGCAGTTTGCAATATTGCTTTTGTATTTGTTCCCAACAGTAAGTTCTTTTTTAAAATATTAAAATACAGTATTTATATAAAATGAGAAATCTTGTTTCTAATAAAAAAATATATCAAGTTCCTTAATGATTACTCTATCCGATGTAACTCCAAAGCTATGGACTCCAAACAAAGTATTAAAATGTTTAACTAGAGAATTCAATTACATTGTAATGAAATATGTTGTTACACAAAACGTCTTATTGTAGAATTGATATAGTGTATATTAAATGTATTAAATAAAGAGCCATACTTAAAATACTCTTTACATGTTTAATTAAGTAATAATAAAACTATAGTCCTGTGAAAAGTGTTATAATTATTTTGAAATTATTATTTTTTTGCTTTTCTAATTTTATCATTTATACAGGGTAGAATAATCTATTTAGATAATTAGACAACATTAAACGCAAGTAAAATATGATAAAATATTTTGGGGTAATTGTAAATTGTAATAATTTGAATAAATCATTTATTATTGAGTCTTCGTTCTTTAAAGCATGTATGTTAGCTTTTATACATGTAGAAGTTTGGTTTTGATTAAAAATAAAGATATAAGTTGTTGATTTGACTAAAACAATTGAATCTCTGTATAGAAGTTTAATTGATAAAATAAATGTAATATTGGATACTGATTTGAGCTCGGTTAAGAGAAGGCATTGTGAAATTTGGAGTACAAGTTGTGGGGTGGTACTATGATGATAAAAGTGTAACAGTTATAATAAACCGCTGAGTGTGAGATCGAGAGACTAAGTTGTGTAACAGTGATAGTTAAGAGTTTATATGGTAAACAGTTTAGTGTATTTGTGAACAGTGTCATAAAGTGCCTTAACGAATAGAACGACTGTCGTTGGCGATTCTTTGCGGTAAGAGAGCTCTAATATGTAGTACCCAAAACAAGGTTTTCCTTTTAGAGTTACCTACTGTAGCTACAAAGTCACCCATGACAATGATTGTCTTGTCAACTGAGTTGAAACTTGAAGGTTCTTTGCGTCATTGTAAAGTTGTAGAATTTCGTGGTTGCTTGATTTTTCAGTCGGTGTATACACTGGTAGTAATGCAAGGCTCACACCTTACATTCTACTTTGGAGTAGTACTGCTAATTCTGTCGATTTCTTCATATTAAAAGGAGTACAAACGAACTTGCTTGCTTCGGTCACCAGATAAAAAGTGATTATCGAAATCCTCGGTCTCTTGCAATATCAAAGAATTCACAAGAGTTGCGCCGGCCGTTGAGGAGGAAGTAAGCTTTTTTTTAAGGTACCAATGTCTTATCTATCTAGAATCAACGGTAATGGAGCTTCTTTCCACATCTTTGTGGTTCTTCGGGATAGAGAGATAAGAGCAGTGCATCATATGTTGCCGGACTTGTGTTTTATACTTTTATTTATATTTTTTTTATATACATCCAGTCTCTGGTACGATAATTTACCCCGTTTGTTTCGACTTTCCGGTGGAAAACTAATGGATTATGACATTTGTGCTATCAGTCCTTAATTTATGAGGTTTTACTTTTTATGAATAAATTAATAAATTAGTATTTTGCTTGCCGCTTTTATATGTAATTAGGAGTAGGTCCGGTTTTCGGAAGGAAGTATTAACAATTACCTGGTTACATTAATGATTTCTCCTCTTACTCTGTTAAGTTCCAAAACCCAAACACTGGAGAGTACTTGTATGCAGAACCGCCATTCAATCTATGAGCATGCCTATCAGAATTCTAAATAGCGGTAGCAGTTTGCTATTGCATGCTGGTCTTCTGTGTGAGTGAGGCACATAGCCTTTTGTATGCTTCACCTTGAGAGTACCCCATAGTCTCATTATACTTCCATAATACATTGTGATGGAAAAACATTTTATGGGAATTACTTCTTGGGAATATAATTAGCATAATTTTACTGTTAGGACATGGGTGGGCGTATTGATAGCTTAGTATTAGCACCTCAATTACCTTAGCCGACTAGTAAGTGGCTGAGATCTAAGAAAAAAAATATATCTCAAATAGGTATATTCTAATTATAAACATATTAAACCATTACATAAACATATATATTTATTTATATATTTACGTTAAGTGTAGCGAGTTTTGTTTGACTAGTTTTGTACTCATTCGTGATTTTAATCATGATCCCGCTTAGCTAAGCTTGTCGGGCAATTTTCGATACAATTAAAGTGGATACAGCCCGGAAAATATTTACAGCATTTTATTTTATTTTTATAAAACATACGTATATTATGTTTTATATACAAAATATTTGTTGTTTTTAGATTTGTTCGTACTTCGGCTGATAATATATCTTTTGGGAAAATTTGGTATATCAGCGGTGATGATGTCATTATATCTTTTCACGTCTGAGCTGTACCCAACCAAGTATCGTCACAGTCTTCCCTCTTTTTCTTCTACGATTGCTCCAACGCACGACTAGAGTTTATTCCTTAAGTACGTCGTACGTATTGTCTAAACAGAGGCCAAAAAAAAATATTTAACTGAAAAAATATTGATAACTTATGAAAGGTACCTACGTGTTTGTTAGATGTTCCGGCAATATTATCTACATCCCTTTTTACTAATATTTCAGATGAATTATTGGCATGGTATACCTTCAATTATGTTTTCTACGATGGGAATACTCTCTGGAATCCTTGTGCTGACTCAGCCGGAGACGCTCGGTACCAAGATGCCGAACACTCTAGCGCAATCTAAGGCTCTTTGTAAAAAAAACTGAAACATGAGAAATATATTATTTTTTAAACTTTCCATTTATTTCCTTTTATTTATTTATTTTCTTTTATTTCCTTCCATGTAAAATTATGTTTGATACCTATATCAAATCAATTTATTATTTTATTTTACAAATTATTGAGTTTGTTGATTAAACTTGTGGTATTTCATAATATGAATTTTCGGTATTTTTTTTCCTTACTGGCAAGAATTAAGTAAATAGTACTTTTGTTGAGTATCAACGCTCAAACTACTATGAATATCATGACTTGGGTGATGATTTATGTCTGTGATTAAAAACAGATTGATTGAAGCTAAGATAAAGGCACGCGAAATATATTTACTTTTTTTTGACACATCGTAAAATACATACTTGTTCGATTGTTCAGAAAGATTTACTTAGAAAGGTAAATGAAGTGATTATTCAACATTTGCAGACTACTATTTTAGTTTACTTTTAATATGTATGTAAACTATTGTCGTTAATACAAATCTGCTTTAAACACAATCTGTTAACTATGTATCCTGCACTGTAAGACATGTATAAAAAAAAAGAGCAATATCTCTAGTATGTGATAATAAAGTTAATTTAAGCAAATATAAACTGACGTTATTTTTTTTTGGGGCTCATTTTATTTTTAAGCCCAATCACAAAAAGTTTGATATAAGTGAGAAATGATAATCACATTAAGCACCGCACGCCTTTATATTTTCGGTACATATTGCAACAAAATAAAAATTTAACGTAATGGATAATTGAAACGCTTAGAATGTTTCCTTATGTTTAATTCCTTAAGAAAAATCAAATATTTTAGTTTTTTTATATTACGATTAAGATTTTAATTTAATAAAAGAGGATGGAGGAAAATGGACTGAGTCATTTGCCCTAATTGTAAATCCTAGAAAGTCTCAAGCCATTCTTTCGCAATAAAGTACACTTAGCCTTAACTAGCTCTTTAACGTAATAATGATGAATAATAATTTTGTCATCCTTTTTTTTAATGATGGTAATAATCTGGGACTGACGATAGACAACACTTATCGTGGACTACGCAAGTCAATGAAACGAGTCGTCAAGTGCATTTTTGAATCCACTCGCTCAAGCGTCTATAGAATTTCCTGCCCCTGAAATCCTACATTTTGTTAGCCAACTCGCTCTTACTACCCCTTCTCGACTATGCCAACGTTTGATACCAAGATGCTAATGAGGAGCTGCTTAATAAATTAGATAGTCTTCAAAACTTGTGCATTCGTAAGTGGCTCCCAATTCGCCTTCGCCGGAATATGTTTGTTTTAACCACGCTGTACAATATCTTTACAAATTTAGATCTCTCATACTTATCCGAAAGATTCCATTTGTCATTACGAAGTAGCCCTCTTAAACGTTCCTGTGTGACAACAAAAACCTTTAAGGTGCCTTACTATAATTCTATTTCATTCTCCAAATAATTTACTATATATGCAGCGCGTTTATGAAATTCTCTACCAAGTCACGTTCAAAATAGCCCTTATTTACTTAATCTTTCTAATGAAGATTAAAGCTTGACTACCTCTCCCATTTATAAAAAAATATATATTTGTAAAAATATGTATTAATATATTTTTATGTGTCGTTTGGATATAAAATGTATTCATCATATAATATATTTATCATAATCATATAATTGATTGTTCTATAAAAATTATATTTGTATACAGTTTTCTTAAGGTATACGTAGTGTGTATCTATTTCTGCCCATATATCTCTTTTTTGAGATAAGTTTTCCAATGTATTTTGGTTTTCCTTATTTTTTTATATCAGTAAATCTGGTACATAAATAAATAAATAAAAATTGAAAAAAAAAAATTAACATTAATTACTTTACACCAATTAAACGAAATCGGGTGGAGTTTCATAACAATTACCTCGAATTGTGAATAACCATATATTGAAAAATAAAAATACCCTGATTAAGAAAATATACTCAACTAAAAACGATTGTAAAAAAATCTTAAATACCATACATAAATAATATCTCAAAAAATAATGATTATGTGGCAAAAATAAAAAAAAAACCTCATGATTCGTATTACATATATTTCAGTGAGGTTTATTTTATGTGAACTCTTTCTACACATATTTCGAAAATTCCAAGCAACGAGTATAAAAATACGGAAGAGGTGTTATCAGTGCCGGAACTTTTAGCTACAACATATTTTTTTTATTATACAAAGATGGAAAAATACAAGAATAATAAAATTGCAATAGAGCCTTTTTTAGAGAATCCATTTCAAAAAGTCCATAGAGGTTTACCATAAGCCAGCAAAACAATAGAGACTATTAAGGCATCATGGCTTTTCTGGCTTATCAGTGACAAACGTCATATGAAAGTGTTATAAGCTCGTGTAATTTAATAAGATAATAACGTATTTTTTAGTACAAAGCTAACCACAAATTATCATAAAATATTAGTTCTGACATCGTTATCATAATTTAGTACGTCTATCATTTTATTTTCTTTTTTAAATTAAAAATAAAACAATCGAAAATGATAAACATAAACGGTAAATTCAAAACGATGTCATTCTACTTAGTCTTGCCATAAATACTGTTACAATAAAAAAAAAATATTACATTTGAATTTGAAATCTGTCATTTTTTATGATTTTTATAGTGTTTTCTAATTTTGGCGCCAATACGTAGTACAATATTTTGCGATATATAAAGAGAACATAATCGCTGTGATCGCATTACACAAAGTAGGTATGGAGTCAAATGCAATTTTTGAAACTCTCCATACATTTGGTATTAGTCAAATGTTTGTGTACCGGGTTATTATTAGGTACAATGGGACTTCCTCTGTTTGCGACAGAGAAAGATCTGGCCGTCCACGTAGTATTCGTACGAAAAAGGTGGTCAAAGCAGTAAGGGAAAAAAATCTAAGAAATCCTGTCCGAAAGCAAAAGATTTTATCTCAGAAAATGAAGATATCACCTAGAACCATGTCGCGCATTTTAAGAGATGACTTAGGACTTACAGTCTATAAGAGACGCACTGATCATTTCTTAACTGATGAATTAAAGATGAATAAGGTGGTAAAATCGAAACAACTACTGAAGCGGTATGCAAAGGGAGGTCACAGAAATATTTTGTTTACGGATGAGACAATTTTTACAACTAAGCAACATTTTAACAAACAAAATGACCGTATTTATGCGCAAAGCTCTAAAGAAGCTTCTCCATTAGTCGAAAGAGTATGGTTCTTCCAGCAAGACTCGGCAAGGTCATAAAGCTCGGTCCACACAGTCTTGGTTGGAAACGCACGTCTCGGACTTCATCAGAGATGCAGACTGGCCGTCGTCTAGTCCCGATCATAATCCGTTGGATTATCATTTATGGTCAGTTTCAGAGAGTACAGCTTGCTCTAAACGCCATGATAATTTGGAGTCCCTAAAACAATACATACGATTGACTGTGAAGAATTTCCCCATGGAAAGAGCGCGTGCTTCTATTGATAACTGGCCTCAACGCTTAACGGACTGTATTGCAGGCAATAGACAGCACTTCGTACAACCTTTTATATTTTTAATTGTTTTATATTTGTGCATTAAACTAACACAGTGTAAAAGTAATAAATGTTATTTGCAATAAAAAATATATTTTCTTTCTTTGTAACAATATATGGCAAGACTAGATAGTCTTGTGGAAAAATTATTTCATATATTTTTTTTATATTATATGTTAATTAAACTAGGATTATTAAACAATTTAAAATTTTGTTTATTAATTTTAATTATATAATATTAAATTTTAATTTCAAGTTTTATGTATGAAATATCCATTCAATTAAAATATTTATTTATAACTATTTTTAATTAATACCCAGTATTTTTTATTTAATACGTATAATTTCGTCAAATTACGCTAGATGAATCAGGTAGGAAAAATGGAATTTACGTGCAACATAATTTTTATCTATGTGTGGATTCCTATAAAGATAAATACACAAAGTGGGAGGAGTCTATTTACACACATACATCCTCCATTATAATCCATTTAATTTACATTGAACTATCATTATAAGCCTTGTATGTCAATGACTGCTATTGTTAAACGAAGAATTTTAGTTACCTAATGTTTGTATCATAGTAAGCAGTATTTATAACATAAAAGAAGTCTATAAAATATATTGTGTATTGAATTTGAAGTTAGCAAGTAAGTGGAATTGCAAATTTAGTACCTAATAGTAATAAAGTAAGTTTAATAAAATAAAAAGCACTCTTTAACATAATTACATAACTTCTAATAACATAATTTATATTGATCGAAATATTATTTTACACTTGAGTTTTTTTAGTTTTTGAAAACAACAATGTTTTTCGGTGATTCTTCATTTTGTCTTAAGATGTATGCAATTTCTCACCCATGTAAAATTGAATGACTTTACGGAAGCAGGGGTTTTCATTTTTTCAGAGATTGTTTGTTTATGAGCAAGAGATGCTCGTTTTTTTGTTTTGTTTTGTTTTGTTACCAGTGAATTGTCCTTAACATCTAAGGATACTTCTGCAGATGATTTCTTTTTACTTTCGGCTTGTATGCAAGCTTGATGTTGTGATTTAAAAAAACGTAGGTAGAATGCAAAAAAAAGTTTAGTTCACTGGTACCAAATAGACAAAATCATAAAAATGTATTGTATTTACAAATATTTATAAGAATATAGTATTGTATTTGATTGTCACTGTTTTTATTTCGCGGTTTGTTCATGAATAACATTAATTAATAACGATGTTGCCTGTATATTTTTTTGAGCTAGTGTATAACGTTAAAAAATATACTAAAGCACATACGTTTACGAAATATTATTTTCAAAAGCTTTATACACCAATATCAATTGTCAATAAAAGAAGTTAAAATTATTGCTTTCATGTTTAAGTTAAGCAATTACATTGAGAGAATTGGTATTATTTGTCCCTGTTTTGGCCCTGTTGGTCGAGTGGTTAGTGCAGACGCCTTTCGTATATTGGCGCAACGAAGCTCGGGTTCGATTCCCGACAGGGAGAGGCATGTATGTGATGAGCATAGATGTCTTTATTTCTGGGTTTGGTCGTTTATTAAATATATTCTCTGATATGTATTTGTATCGTTGTCTAACACCCTTAACACAAGCAACTAATGTGCTTACACAGGGGTTAGATCAATTTGTGTAATTTGTCCGGATAAAAAGTAGAAATTATAATTAAAATTTATTGGTCAGTACCCGTTCATCTGTGATCGTATTGCACTTTGGTTAAATTATTATTTTGGAATTAAAAGGAACATTTCTTATAATAAAATGGTCTCTCTTGTTTTATTTATTATATTTAAACTACAATAAAAAAAATTTAAACTTCTAACTATTACAGACGGCTATTACTTCTTTATTATATTATATATCATAATGTTTGCTTATGTTTTTTTTTTCTTTGTTGGAGGTGACAAATTGTTTGATTGGTACTACCTTTATTTTACAGAAAAAAATATATATACATTGATTGAGTACCCAATACCTATTCAACCTTTTTAAAAAAATATTATTAATAATTTAAGCTTTCGTGATCCATGATGAATCATAAATCTACTTAGCCCACCTGCACTTATTATATAGGAATTTGCGGAGTTTACGCCGCGAGTTGCCATGCTCTGAGGTCTAGAATATGAACCCCGAACGGGCTCGAAAATAAGATATAAGACGGGCGAAATCAAATATAATTGACAGGAGTATAGACAAGAAAAAAAAATATGATTATCATTTATAATCACAATAAAAGTTCGAATATTTCAGCGCTCGCTTACGCGTGGATTTGCGCAATTGCTCGTACGTTCAATCTTTTATATGCGCCAAGCTTTACCATCATCTGACATGCCAAAGCGACTGACCTAAATAATTATTGGTGGGCAAAGTACAAATTCATTCGCTGAGAGGACGCGGTACGATTTGCACGGTTAATATGAAAGACGCAGATAAAGTTAATGATGGAAACGCTGAAGAGGAATTTGTTGCTGATAAGCCCATGGATCTTGATGATGTGTTGACCAACGAAATTGGTCAGTTTGGTTACTTCCAACTGAGAAATATTCTTCTGGTATTCATTCCAATAATTATGTCCGCATTCATGAATGAATATATATTTTCTGCTGCAGCTATACCGCACAGGTTTGTTTTAATTTAAAGAAACATAATTTGTTTACTTTCCATAATGGTAGTCGAAGTTGTTTTTTCCTTATTGGTAGATTTATTGCATGCTTGTTTACTTAAGGATCATGATAAGATTAATATATTTTATACTCAGACTTATATGATGACATAAATAAATTTTTTTTATTTTATTAACCCAGTAATTACAAATCAAACTTATTTTTAAAATATTGTATGTTGTAAATATATTGTAAAATATATAAATTATTTTTTTATTACAATTGAATAAACTAATCCAAAGTAAAAGTTAAACATATCATCAATCAAAATTCCTTTTCAATTAATAATAACATTTAGCAATCTGCATCAATAAAATAGTTAACATTCATTAAATTAATTTACTTACTTACAAGTAACCGCTTTGTCAATTGTGTCCTGTCGCGATCATATTATGAACTTATTAACCCTTGTCCAAGGAAAGGCAAGACATTAGTTTTGATTGTAAATTTTATTGAAGTATAATATAATATACTTGTATTTAATATTTAAACTAGGTTTCCTATAGTTCAGCTTCCTATAAATAGACTAGAATAGAATATTATCTAGCTTTGTTGAAATTATATACAAATAAATTATCGTATTAAATATCATAGTATAGTTATTAATTTTCTTATATTTTCAGATGTCAAATACCGGAATGTGGAGAAGAAGATATGTTTCGAAAATATGAACAAGATTGGATTTTAAATGCAGTACCTAGAAGTGGTATAGGTATCTCTTACTGCCAGAGATATGCCCCTCAAGGTGACAGCATTTACGGCTCTGAAGAATACTGTCCAGCTAGTTTGTTTGATACGAACAAAACTATTGCTTGTGAGGGCTACGTGTACTCAAAAAATAATTCAGTTGTATATGATGTAAGCACCTAATTGACTGTATCTTGAGCATTTATAATCATTATATTTTAAGTCTTTATAACTCGATCAGTTTTTACACCTATTTTCAAGAAAATATGGTATACCTACTAATAAAATTATATTCTTATTCGCATTGTAATGTAAAGTACAAACGGTCTCTTTTTCAGTTTGATCTTGGCTGTCAGGATTGGTTACGAGCATTATCAGGCACTCTAAATAGTGCAGGCATATTATTAGCAATGCCAATTACAGGGTACATCTCAGATCGGTTTGGTCGTAAATTGGCTCTCGTGATGAATGTCTTCAACCTAAGCCTCTTTGGCCTCATCCGAGCCTTTTCAACTAATTACACAATGTATTTGATTCTTCAAATCGTTCAAACTACTCTTGGAGCTGGTACATTCAGTTCTGCTTATATTTTTGGTATGACTTTTAATGCTTTTAAGGATAACTTACAATAATATATATTTTTTATATTTTAATATTTGATATTATTTTTGATGATAAATTATGTTTCAGCTGCAGAACTGGTGGGTCCGAAATACCGCGTGGCTACTAGTGCAACTCTATCATCGATATTTGCTTTGGGGGAAGTCATACTTGGCGGAGTAGCTTGGCTAATTCAGCCTTGGCGATATATGTTAATGGCTCTACACATTCCCGGGTTTCTTATTATCGTATACTGTGGAGTTTTATCAGAAAGTGTTAGATGGTTACTGTCAAAAAGAAAGTTTAGTGAAGCCAGAAAAGTTTTAGAAAATGTCGCAAAGATAAATAGAACGCAAATTAGTGAAAAATCCTTAGAAGCATTAACGATTATACCAAATCCATCAACTTCTCTAAAGGTAATAACAATTTAGAACTGATAAGAATACAATTTCATTTATTATTTAAACCCTATATTGTATTGTAAACTATGAAATTATTTTTTAGGATGAACGGCCTAATTTAGTTATTTCGATAATAAAATCCCCAAAATTATTGAGACGTGTTTGCACAACTCCAGTATGGTGGATCACTACAATCTTTGTTTATTACGGACTGTCAATCAATTCTGCACATCTTTCTGATACAATGTATTTGAATTATATCTTAACATGTATTATCGAGATACCCGGATTTTGGACGGCAGTTTTGGTAATGGACCGAACTGGAAGGAAAGTCACCTTATCCTCGGGTTTCTTTTTTAGTGCCCTTTGTAACATCGCTTTTATTCTTGTTCCTTATGGTAAGTCAAACCATATATTTTCTTATAACCATACTATAATTAGTTAGAATTTAAATTTTACATTATGTTTGTTTCTCGTTTCTGGTTGTCTTGAATCGACAACATTTTATTATTGAGATAATTAACAAATGCTAGAATAAGACCGACTTGGTCCAAGAAACTTTATTGCTGAAACTATCTCTTCTAACCGTAAGAGGGAAATTGTAATCAAGGCTAGTAACAATATTTTCAGACATGTCAGTTATTCGTCTCATTATTTTTCTTTTGGGAAAATTCAGTATTTCTATGGTGATGACATCACTTTATTTGTATACATCAGAGCTGTACCCCACGGAATATCGACACAGTCTACTTGCATTTTCTTCAATGATTGGTCGAATTGGAGCCATTACAGCGCCTTTGACACCGGTGCTTGTAAGTATTCGAAATCATTAAGAGAACACAAACTGTATTTCTTTCTTTATGTTCATCAACATCACATGTGATAATTTAATTCGGTTATATATATATGTATATATCTGTATATGTGTTTACTTAATTTTATCTGGCTAGGAAATTAGCGAGAAACTATCATTAAATAAATATATAATAACTAAATCAAATATAATGAGATAAGTATTTATTTATTTTGAATTATCTATTATATCTACGAGTATAATAATGTAAATACAGTACGAAAGGTGCTTTTAAATTATGATTCGTAGTTAGAAACCAATTATGTAAATGAGAGTGGTGTGACGGTGAAGTTAACATTGTTTTGCAGACAACGTATTGGCATGGGATACCTTGTATGATGTTTGGAGTGATGGGCATATTATCAGGCTTACTAGTTCTAACTCAACCGGAGACTTTGGGCACAAAAATGCCTGATACCTTGTCAGAGGCAGAAGCACTTGGTGGAAAGCCTCAAGTAGATGCAGGAAGGACCTTATGATTTTTAAGCTAGATTCGTTTTATTTCTGAAACATTCTAGGACAGGGAAAATTGAAGTTTAATAATACTATAATATTTTTTAATTTGAATGTAAGTAGGTGTGTTTGGTTACGGATAAGTTGCACTTTTACTAATGGGCTAAGTATTATTGAAATAAAATATTTTTAAGTTTTAGCTTGATAATTTTATTATTTTTAAATAAATATTAGCAAGTATAATCCTTATTAGCTGTGTATGCACATTAATCAATCAATCAATAATATATTTTTTTATCAATGTTAGTTAGTACGATAAAATAAGATTATAATCGGAATACATAAAAGCTGTTAAAAATTGTTTCAGCAATTAAGTCTTGCTATTGTATTGGATGGACAGCAAAGTAATTTTATTAAGTGTTTTTATTTTTTGATAACATTTTACTTGGTATGGCGTTTTGAAATTTTTGGCATTTGAATTTGCCCGCATTATGAATAGTGCTTAGTTTTTATGTCAGTCATCAGACAATCAGTCTGTCAGCTGATTACTTGGTGGAGATCTGGAAACTGGATTCTCCAGAAGCTGTAGATTTTCTTCAAAATGTCGGATACGAATAAAAATAAAAATGTGGACAAAACTGAAACGATGGGTCAAAAAGAAAATTTCGAAAATAGTTCTGAAGAAAAATCTGCAAAAGCAATAGATCTTGATGACGTATTAACAAATGAGCTGGGGCAATTTGGTTGCTTCCAACTCAGGAATATGGTATTGGTATCTGTACCAATTATAATGTCGGCATTTATGAGTGAGTTTGTTTTCTCCGCAGCTTCAATACCTCACAGGTAATTTTTATAATAACAATACCTTACAGGTATTTCTTATAATATTATTTGACAGGTAAATTTGTATTCATGGTGTTGATTAAGAGAAAGGGGATTGATAAATCATGTAATTTTCATGTTTGTTTTACTCGATATTTACATGTCTTTTCTATTCGTTTTCCGATATATTGAGACGGTTGCTAGCTTGCACTTAAAGAACATATTAAGATTTTATTGTGTTAAGGTTTAATTAACTCCAAACAGTTTTGCTATACTGTCATTTTAGTTTTATAAAAATATCACCATGTCATTGTTTTATAAAAAAACCTCCCAAGTGCGAGTCGGACTCCCGCACGAAGGGTTCCGTACTATATCTATAATAGAAAATCACGTTTGTTGTAGTTTTGTAAAATCTATTGCTCAATTCGAAATTGTATCCATAAAGGGCTATGGTAACTAAATAGTGCACAGTACGTGCCAGCATTTAAGTCAATATTGACAATAGTCATATAGTTAATATTGCTTAAAAATTACGTTTGTTGTACGGTAGCCCCCTTTAATATTTACTTTATTGTTATTAATTTGTTTCTTTTAAAAAGTAATATACAAGTAAATATTCTGTGAAATTTTTACTACCTACCTGTTACCGTTTTTAATATTGAGCAAAAAACACGTTTATTGTATCCCCATATCCCCATACCCACCTGAAATTGTATATATTTTAAATTTTTAGTATTTTTTGTTATAGCGGCAACGGAAATACATCATTTGTGAAAATTTCAGCGTTCTAGCTATCACGGTTTATGAGATACAGCCTGAAGACAGACAGACAGACGGACAGACCGCGGAGTCTTAGTAATAGGGTCCCGTTTTACCCTTTGGGTACGGAACCCTAAAAACACAAAGATCCTATATCACAGGCTACTACATCCAAACGTTAAGAAATCAGAATACAAGGATTTTTGAGTGTTACACGAACAAATAATTAAAGAAACCTACAAATATTTTTAACCTACCTTTAAAACCTACAAAGGTTTTTATTTGTACACCACGGGTAGTATTTACTTTTAACAAATGGAATTCACGCGTACAGCCTCGTTACTAAATTAGTAAAAAAAAACTTTAACATTTTACAATATCTACTAAGTAGTAAGTACGGTAAAGTAACATTAACTTGATAAAACATCTCGACCAGTTAACAGAATGTTGTATTTTTAGAGAGCATTGTATGTGTGAAAGATTTCATTCTCTGCTTTAAAGATAAAGAGGAGAATAAAAAATTTAACTCTAGTTAAGCTTTGTGGATAATGTTGTAAAACCGATATAAGTAAAATATTTAGTTTGAGAGCACATAATTCCTTGCCGTATAAAATATATCTACACTTTTTTAAAGATGTATAATTTGGTTGTTGCTTGTTGCTAGTTTTCAAGAGGTAGGTCAAGGAACCTAGGTAAGGAGAAAAACCAGCAACTTCGGGAACACTCTTTTAACTTTTACATTCAATTTAATTGGATTACTGTATGAACTGTCACAATCATAATTTATGTCAGATTATAAGTCAGGTAAATCGATGTACCATTACAGAGTAGCCTCCACTACTTATATGATCTAAGCCTTAACATTTAAATTTAAACAATAAAAATACTTATTTAACGCAAGGGTTTTTCTTGTATTATAAAATTGATAAATCAGATTGTAACAATGGTCTTTTATTTCCGATAACTAAAGCTATATTTTGGGATTACATTAAATCTAATTTTGGTGATCTCTTCCATATTTAGAACTGCTGCAAGAAGTATTCCTTTTTATTTATCAGTTTCCAGATTTTCTTCAAATTATTCATAATTTTTATAAATTGGTAAAATAAGAAGTCGTTAGTTATTTAAGGTTAGACTGACTACACACTCCTTTTTTGTATTAAAGTAATTTTCTAGTGTTATATGAGTCTTATTTATAATATATTTGTTATCATTTATCATTTATTTTTATTCGAACATTTATCAATCATAAAAGTATGAGGTAGCAATATACCTCATAATTTAATGAGAACTTTATAGAAGTTTATGTGAGGTTTTTCTTTAACCTGATTATGTTTTCCAATATGCCTTTTAGATATAGGTTGATTGTTACTGTCAAGGGTAAAAATTAATTATAAATATTAATTCTTATTATCTTTATTTAGATTTTCGATTAATTGTACATTACCTAATTATCCACAAATATAAAATAATCCAAATTCAATTCAATTCAATTTTGAAGCACAGTAGAGAGTAGATATTTTTAAATTTTAAGTTATATTTTACACACAAGAATTATTTTAGATGCCGGATTCCTGAATGCGGTGAATATCAAAAACTACACGAAATTGAACCGGACTGGCTCCGAGGCGCAATCCCAAGGACGGGCAATGAATTTGCGAGCTGCATCAGATTTGCTCCTCGGAATCTTGATTTTAACGGATCTCTAGACTATTGTCCGGAAAACTTGTTTGATACTTCATTTACAATTACTTGTGATAGCTTTGTTTACGCGCGGGATAATTCAGTTGTCTATGACGTAAGTAAAATATCAGTACTTTAATTATTATTTGGTAACACCAATTCATTTAAAACAGTTTGGAGTTCATTATTTTGTAATTTATGTAGACTCTAAATAAATGTTTTCTTAGATATATTTTAATTGGCATATGTTAAAAATGATTCAGAAGTGCTTGTGATAAAATTTTTGACGCTGACCAATGAAATATTAGAACCAAAAGAAACGCTTGCGCACTGTATTAATGTTTCAAGTATCTTGTATACCCACCTAATAACTATCACGACAATTATACATTTGTTATTTTCAAATTAATCCCTAGAATCTAGATAATACTCGCGATAATTCAAATATTCATTAAGTCAATCTTTCCGTAAAGACATCTTATCATGTTAATTATCGTACTACCTTGAAGCAAAGTCAAACTGCATATTTCCTATAAACTCAGGGTCGATGATACTTTTGTTTTGTATTTCTCATCTAAACTTGTAAAATTTATTAATAAACATTAAAATTAAAACTCTTTTATAAAAAGTAATAAATAATTAAGTCTGCCAAGGCAATTGGCGATTTTTAGTAGTCGTCATTTTCTTTTTCACAAATAAGTTAAAACATTTATTTTTTGAGCTCATAAATATTGAAATAAAACTATTTTTACGGATTTAACTTGCGTATAATGAATTAAAATTTAAATTTACATTTTAAATCTAACCCGAAGTTTCGAATGCTTTGCAGCAATCGTGTTCACGGTAAGACGAGATGAAGATGTGACACCTCCATCTCCTCTTACCGTGTACACTTTATTGAACAATATAAAATTTAATTCATTATACGCGAGTTAAATCTGTAAAAATAGTTTTATTTTAATGTGTAGTACTCGTGAAAACTTTAGAATATACTTATAAATATTATTACACTTCACACTTTGGAGTATAAACTGCAAATAATAGTTACACTATTGTATTTTTTTTTAGCATTAATTAGAATTCCAGAGTAGCATATTTCTGACTCATTATTACTGTGCTCTACCCTTGTATATATACCAGAAGTATTGAGCCTAATATTAAAGAGTTGTTTATTATATTGTTGCAGTTCAATTTAGGATGTCAAGAATGGCTAAGAGCACTGGCAGGTACTCTTAACAGCGTGGGAACTTTATTAGTATTGCCTTTAACGGGTTACATTTCAGATCGTTATGGCCGTAAAGTAGCTCTCATTATTAGTGTATTCAATCTTGCCCTTTTTGGTCTCATCCGTTCGTTTTCTGTCAACTATCCAATGTACTTGGCATTCCAAATCCTTCAAACTACACTTGGTGCTGGTACCTTCAGTTCTGCTTATATTTTTGGTAAGTTATGATGTTTTCTATGTTAAATATCTTAAAATTTTTAAAAGATAACTAGATGTTTTAGAGGATGAATTTGAATTTAAAACCATGTTTCTTTTAGCTGCTGAGCTGGTTGGTCCTAAATATCGTGTGGTTGCAAGTGCAATCATTACGTCCATGTTTGCGATAGGACAAGTGACACTTGGAGGTGTTGCGTGGTTGGTACAACCATGGAGGTACTTTATTATGGCCTTGCATATCCCCTGCTTTCTCATCACATGTTATTATTGGATTCTATCAGAAAGCGTGCGGTGGTTACTCTCAAAGAAAAAATATGTAGAAGCCAGAAGTGTATTGGAAAAAGTAGCAAAAGTAAATAATAAAGTAATTAGTGAGAAAAGTATGGAAATGTTGCTGAATCCTCCACAAGTGGAATCAATACCACAGGTACAAAATATGTATACAAATATATTTTTACCTTTTTTAAATTTTGCAAGAAGTATAAAGGAGTATTCACAAAGTAATAAGTAATTAATACTACCCATTTCGATCTGGACACAACGGCAAAGAAAATCTAAACGGCTCTTAGATATACGGTCGGATGGCAGAAGATGACACGGGGGTGATTCAGTTCAGAGATCAGATTAGTAGTTCTTGTGTTATCAGAGCTGAGCTGTTTACAGAGCCAGTTTCTGATCCGTTATGAAGTAATGACTCATTCTACTAAATAATTATATCGATTTTAACTTGACTTTGCTGTCCAGACAACCGTATAATTAACTATTATAGTTCATTTATCAAAGACGAGGTACACGACAAATGGAGTTTTCTTAAGGGTAAACGCGTATGCTTGTGTCTTATGGGAATCAAACAGAAGGAGATTAAGTTTAACTCATTTCATGACCTTATTTTCATAAAGAAGTAGAATAGAAAACACAAGGTTGTTTTTTTTAAGGGCAAGGAGTTCAAAAATAATCAAGAACAACCTGTGAGAGTGGGAGCTCACTGGGCAAACAACAAAGAACTCCCTGATCGCTCATCACTGATACACAAACTCTTGAAAACTCCATGAGGAGTTTTAAAAGAATCTTCTTACTATCAAAAAAGATTTCGCAATATTCTGAAAAACTGTCAGGCCTTTACTTTCCCTTATTTTCAATGTCCGCCCTTTATAGGTGAGTAAAGTACACTGGAGCATCGCAAGTTGATCAACTATGGCAGAAGCAATATTGCCGGTCACTGATTTACTTACGAGGAACAAAGTTAGACAGGATACGGACGTTTTTAATGTTATTAGCTATTGTTAGCTTAGCTATGTTTTCGAGAGCAAAGAGATAATACATACAGGCGTGTAGCGTCCAGAAGATCGGCCTTCCTTTTGCCGTCTAGACCGAAGAGTCATTTCCGATGTACAATGATGGGAGAGATACCTGGCGGAAGTTGTTTAGTTCAGATTTCGAGGCACCCAGGGCTTTTGTGTTTCGGTTGGATAGATTAATTAATTAATTATTATGGATTAATTTTTAGTTTCGATAGACACTCACTTCTTTGTGTGTATGTGTGTATTAGGATTTTTCGGTGACGGTCAGATCAGCCTATCCGTTCTGCCGTTAGAAGATGGCAGAGTTTTTTTTATGACAATTTGGACAATTTGGAGAGGCGGATCTCCATGAGTGGTCCTATTCTTACCTGAGACCTTGCGGTGCTTAAAAATAATATAAACTTTAATAACATAACATGAATTACCTATGACTGCCTGTAATAATCTTTAAATTTTAATACTAAATTTAAAAATCAATTACCTTTCAGACCGAAAATAAAAACCTCTTTAGAAGTATAACAAAATCGCCAGTATTATTGAGACGAATATGCACTACTCCTATATGGTGGATTACTTCAACTTTTGTATACTATGGATTATCAATCAATTCGACTGGTCTCTCGGACACTATGTACTTAAATTATATGCTGACGGCGGCTGTGGAAATTCCGGGATACTTCACAGCAGTTTTGATCTTAAATAGAATCGGGAGGAAACTGACTCTTTGCATTGGATACTTCTTCAGCGCTGCGTGTAACATTGCATTTATATTTATTCCTTTGGGTAAATAAGTCATAACAGATAGCTTTTAGCTTAATTTTTACAATCAGTAAGTTACTAAAAACTTTTTATTTTAGAGCTAACCACAGTGCGTTTGGTTGTATTCTTGCTGGGCAAGTTTGGTATTTCCATAGTTATGATGGCGATGTATTTGTTTACTGCGGAGCTTTACCCCACTGAATACAGACACAGTCTTCTAAGTTTCTCTTCGATGGTAGGTCGCATCGGATCTATCACAGCACCTCTTACGCCAGCTCTTGTAAGTTTTGTTTATTTTATACAATTATAGGCTAATTATTACATTTCACTATTTTTGTTATTTGTTCATTACATATAACAATGATATTCTTTTTTCAATCAATATTTTATTAGTTTAATATTTTTTTATTACTGACATGGAATATACAGGGTTATTTGTAATTAGTTGACCTCCTTTTCAGGCGGCCTCTTTACATCAATCCCAACCACATTTGTTCTACGACTTTTTGAAATTAATAGTTTTGAAAATTTAAATTTTCTCATACAAAATTTATTTATTGTCTCTGAACTGGCATTAACTCTGAGCGTCGGTATGCCGCCCGGGCGTTGATCTTTCAAGTACTTCTTACAAAATACAGAGTAATAAGTAAAAGAGCGAGCAAAAACTATTTTGTTTCGTTTTTTTTGTGTTGTTTATCAATATTTATAAAAAGTCGTAGAACAAATGTTCTTGGAATTGATGTAGAGAGGCTACCTGCAAGAGGTGGTCAACTAATTATAAATAACACTGTATATCCAAACACATATTTTTATTATAAATATGTTTATATGTATGCATATAAATATATAATTGACAATATAATGTTAGACACAGTGTAATAATAAATGTAATAGTTTCACAATGTTAAGCTTATTTGTTTTGTTTCATGTGATATGATTTAAACATGCAACCTTCAAAAGTCTGTACGTAAATATGTTTATTAACAGATTAAATTATTTATTATAGATGGACTATTGGCATGGCATCCCATCGGTGATGTTTGGAGTAATGGGAATGATAAGTGGTGTTTTAGTACTCACGCAACCAGAGACATTGGGCACAAAAATGCCTAATACCTTAGCTGAAGCAGAAGCACTTGGCAAGCCAGAAAGCATGGTTCAAAGTTGATTAAACATTATTAAGATATGTCCTTTATTTCACAAGTGATCTAATGATATGTTGAATTTGCTATAGAATGTAATTTTTTTGTTAACTTTATATGTTTGTTTGAAAGAATATTTTTTTATGAACAGCACCTTAAGATATATTGTAGTTTAATATAAATATAATAGGTAATATATACATATGTATTTAAATTAATGTTTGTACCTGACATTCAGAACCTTAACATAAATTTAAAAAAAAGAATATACATTGTTGTATTATATATTTTTTTTCTTCTTTGATTTAACGTATTTCTACTCGTGTCTCAGATAAATTATAAGGATCACCGGGAAAGAATTGGAAGGGACTTAAAAAAAAGTTTATAAAAAATCAAAGCTGGATCTTTCTAATAATTTTTATTACTTATCTGCCAGACTTTTTTATTAACAAATAACACAATGTTATACAGTCAATGGTAACAAAATATAAAAGAGTATATTTTATTTATTTAGTCTCGATCACATCAATCTTGACAAATAAAGCCGTAATCCTTGATATTAAAATATTTTATAACGCGAGATAAGCCCTATCATTGTTATCAGAGAACTGCGTATTTTACTTCAACCTGTGCCTTCTTACACATAACATTTTATTTACCGTGAACGTAGTTTTAGAATGAACATATTCCGAAAATAACAATAAACGTTTCTTCAGTACTTCTTGCTCTCTAATCGTTTTACTGAAACTAAATATTTTCCTTTATTTGTTTTAAGTTTGTTTAAGTATCTAATTTTAACTAACTAATTTAATACATGAGTTTCAAATTCGGTTGGATAAACCGTCGTCCACGTTTTGTATCGGAGAATTAATATTCTAATTAAATTTGATACAATAGTTTTAAATTCGTTTTCGGATGGACAAACCGTCGGATCATGAATACCCTAACTAAATATAGGCGTGTCACAAGCGATAGTTAGCTTAGTTCTAATAACATAGATAATTAAATATGTTATGCAAAAATAACATAAGTAATAAAATCATTATCATGATGTATGTATCAAATGATAAAAGCCTAACATTTATAAATAATCGCATAACACCTTAGTACCAACGTTGTTGACAATAGCGAATATTTAAATAGCAGTTTACTTACATTCATATATTATTAACAGATAATATCTTTCATAGGTTTTAACTCCTATAATTAATATAAGACTAAGACGAATAAGTGAAATTAAAATGACATACTGCTTCTTGAAATTCAGTGCTAATAATGAACTATATGTTTAAAATATGTTTATGTAAATATAACATAGAATAAATGGGACATTTAAGCATCGCCATTTTCGAACGCCCTGGATTACGCTACATACTTTGAAAAGCGTCTTAAGTCTCCCCACATCATCAAGTCTGCTAGAAATACGAAACATTTTACAGAGACTGACGCCACATTACTTTTTATTGATTTTACATTCTATTTAAGCTTTTTTTCAACATCTTCCCTACTTAGTGGTTTTATTATGTTTTTAAAATTAATTAACAATAAAAACTGGATATCCCCAAATTCTATAAGATAATATCAGATCTTAATCTTTGGACGTGGTTCAGACGGTGACCGTGCCAGGCGGGGAGGTGCGCTCGACGTCGGCGACGCGATCGGGCAGAACCTCGCGACTGGTGTCGGGCAACAGCAGTGCCAGTAGCGCTGGTCCTAGCGCCGTCAGTGAGAACACTATTATAGGCAGCCCCGTCATGTATTTTTCCTGCAAATACAAATTAAAAAATAAGAATTTATTTTGGAAGAAAATAAACAATTTTAGAAGAGGAAATTCTCCAGGTCGTGTTAGTCTCGGTATTTCACGGTGAAATTATTTACGACTAACGTAAATTACCATACCCTTCTGTTTTATACATAATATTCGAAAAGTTATTGATATTGTTATTAGTATAGAAATTTAATCAAATTAAACCATAGTCACATTGAATGGATGTGTGTCATATTGAGTTGATGTGTGCAATATACAGTACAACTAAGTTTGTCACTTCCAGGAATAGAAACGTATACAAAGAGTATGAGATTTTCATCTTCCTCTCACTTATTGCATCTTTCAATTAAGCCTACCTTATACCTACTGCACGACTGTATCCCGTATATATAATTTTCTATTCAAAATAATTGCTTATAATTAACCAAAGCTTATGTCAAGATGAAAGAATATTTACCAGTAAGGGTGTCTGTGGAGCGAGCACTGAACCGATTCTCCCTACGGTGTTTGCGATATTCGTTAGCGAATTTCTGGAGGTGGTTGGGAAAATCTCCATAGCCACCACGGACATAGAGAAGATGCCATAACTGCTACACATCTTACCCGCCATGTAAAGAAAAGTTGAAGCCCACCCTATTGCTGTTAAGTAATTTATTGATATTAAATTATTAGTACTAATTGATCAACCGTCAATTAAATATATCATTTGTTAAGAAAAAAAATAGTATTTTACTTAAGAAAAGAGTAGTAAAGATAACCCAATTTATATTTTATTAACCACATTTTATAAAACCACAGTTACAAAATGCCTGTGACTATTATTATAGAATAATTGTTTTTATTTAAAAAGCCTCTATAATATTTCATTGCTACTATCAAGACAATAAACATTTTTTGACTTACATTTGGGAACAAAAGCGGCTGACATGAAGAACATAGAACACAGACAATACGCCACACATATAGGTATCTTTCTACCAAACCTGGTCAAAGTAAAGGCTGTAACGATTCTTGTCGGAACTCCTAAAAGGATCATCATGGAGTAGTTGAGGTATTTATTTCCAGAGATATTCGTGGAGTGGATTATAGCCCCGCTGAAGACAAACGAACAACATATGAAGCAAGGAGCCACCACCGCCATTCGGACAAGAATAGTTTTTGAACGCAGTACTCTCCAAATTGGTGGATTTGTTTGTTCCGTCGACATTTGTTGACCCATCTTAAAATAATACAAAAACTTTATATTAGAATAACAATTATATTATTTCTATAATTAGCGATAATAGCATGAAGACATGAACGAAGTGGCGTCGGGTCGGCCAGTAGTATATTAAAATTAAATATTTTGAATGTCAATTTTTAAGTTTTGATCTTGAATGTCCGTATTGGGGGAGTTATTCAATTTAAAGGTTTCCATAACCATTATATATCGCATGTCGGCACGCTAGTTCTATAACATTTGTCGTCCACGATTAGAATAATATATGTTATATACGTATGTATTTATGTATTTGTAACAATTGTGATAGTAAATTTAAATTATAACTGCTAACATATTACCTCTTCCGTTTTTTGTTGCTCATTTGACATATTTGTTAACATTTCTTTGGCTTTGTTGGATAACGTGATGTTATTAATTTTAGCAACTTTGTTCAGTACTCGGACTGCTTCTTCATATCTATTGTGTGCGAGAAGCCACCGCACGCCCTCATCAATAAGAAATATATAAAAAACCTAAAAATATTAATTTTATTGATACATAACTTTGTATTGGTAAATATTTGGGTTCACTTTTTACAAAATAACAGTAAGAATACATACCACTATAAGAAGAGGGGCATAAATAGCTCGCATCATGTATCTCCAATAAGGGATTTTCCAGGCTATAAGACCAAATAATGACGCTCCTAGACTTGAGAGAATGTCTGAGATACAGGAGAATGCCACTCTGCTTTTCAGACTGACGGTTTCCAAAGCTGTTTGGAAATTCAAATATAACTGATAACAAATAATGAGATCGGTGGTGAATTGCTTAATTTGTCTTTTGCACAGATTGAAATATCTTGCAGATTGCCAAAAATATGTAAATACTTGCTCGGTGTAGGTAGTGTAACTTTTTTAAGTGCAGTAAATGAAATTCATTTAAAATACAAATAATACTAAAATATAAAGTTCCTAAAGACCATCTTGGAAGATTTCTGAAATACTTACATAACACCATGGAGGCGTTGCCATACCCAAGAGCCGTTTCAAGAAACTCTAGAACAAGTAAAGAATAATAGTCGAAAGCAAACGATTTTAGTAGACCAGCAGCTCCTACCATCAATGGTGTTCCCACTATTATCACCTTTCGACCATATCTGTAATAAATTAAATGAGCATAGTATGGTGCCAGAAGAATTTTTATGAACAAAATACGCAAACATCAGTCATACAAATATCAGAGTCAAACATACATATGAAAGAAGAAGTAGAATTCTTAAAATCCATTTTTAATATTTACCTGTCAGAAATAAAACCGGATAATATGAAAGAAAACACAAGACCCAGGTTGTGGATTGTTCCGATTAAAGTCCTTTTCCAAGGTTGGCATCCCAAGTTAAACTAAAAATAAATTCACATTTATAAATGACATACGTATCTGTATATATATATATATGTATATATATATATATATATATATATATATATATATATATATATATAAACCGGTGGACATATTTAGCGGAACGCAAAAAACAGACTGCAAGATCATATGAAAACACATTTTTGTTGTACAATACGTTTGATTATTATTCTGAATTAATTAAATTAACATTTTTGAACATAAAAAATCACAAAATTAAAGCGAAAGAAACGAAATTAAAGACAATAAGGTCAGTGACTTAATTCTGAAGAGTTTTGACCTAACACAATGAAAACTAAAGAAAAGTTAATATTGTCCAAATTTTTTCGCGATGGGTGATACAATCAGTATTTAGTGTTGCCACCTCTTGCTGTTAAAACTGCCTGCATGCGTCTGGGCATGCTCTCTATTAAATTGTCAATAAAACTTTGCGGCATTGAGTTCCATTCTTCAAACAATGCGGTTTTGAGGTCTCTTACGTTGACAGGTGATGGATTTCTTTGTTTAATTTGTCTTCCCAGTTTGTCCCAAACGTGTTCTATTGGATTTAGGTCTGGCGAGCGTGCCGGCCACCCCAAAACCTGGATTCCGACCTCATTAAGATATTCCGAAACTAATGCCGCAATGTGAGGTCGAGCGTTGTCATGCATCAGAAGAAAATTGTCTCCAATGAAAGGGGCAAAAGGCATCACAATCTGCTCTAAAATGTCGGTTACGTATCTTGCCGCAGTCAGGGAGCCGTTTTCTACGATGTGTAGCTCCGTGCGTGCTCCTAAGCAAATACCGCCCCATACCATTACTGACCCTCCACCATACGGCTGTCTCCCAATAATGTTACACTGAGCGTATCTTTCTCCGGGTCGTCGCCATACTTTGGTCCTTCCATCATCTGGTTTGAGACAAAATCTGGACTCATCACTAAAAAGAACTTTTCCCCAAGCGTCATTATTCCAATTTAGGTGGAAACGAGCAAAGCTGGCCCGAGCCACTCGATGACCTGCGGTGAGCTGTGGACCTCTGGCAGGCAAGTACGCCCCTATACCAGCTGCCTTCAGTCTTCATCTGACGGTTTTGGTACTAATTATAACTTGTCGAACTTCCTGCAGCTGGTTTCGTACCTCAGAAGAAGTCAAGGTACGGTTTCTGAGAACACTGCTGACAATAAATCTATCGTCTCTCTCGCCTGTTACTCTTTTGCGACCTTGTCCTTTACGCCTGGTATACTCTCCAGTCTGCCGGTATCGTTTAACATTGCGGAAAATCACAGACTTGGAAACATGTAATGTTTGAGCCACTTCATTGTAAGTGTAACCATTTTCAATTAAAGTTACAGCTTTAAAAATCAGAGCAACGCTGAGATCCGGCATTATCGCCTAAATTTATCGAATTAAGTTCACTTCACTCAATAATGACAATTTTTCGTCAAAAAAACAACAGAAATAAAGTTTTTGTTAAAAACAACAAAAGCCGACGAAAATTCCATACACTACGTGTCTCAGAAATTAGCAGATAAACAAAAAAAAACAAATGAAATTTAAAATAAAATTATTTTTAAAATCATCTTTTTTTTTAATACATAATATTGGTATAGTGGCCAGTACGAAAATATGAAAATAATTTCCGTTATTCGACCTTTTTTTGCGTTCCCCTAAATATGTCCATGAGTGTATATATGTGTACTTTTTTTAAACCTAGAGCTAAAAGTTCACGTCAAAAAAGAAACTTCATAATAGATTTAAAGAATTCTACACATTTTAAAATAATGTGCTTATAATTAAAAAAATGACTACTCTGATTTACACTATTCATTCTAAGCGTAAAGGTTATATTTTCTTCCAAGGTTTTATTACAATTATAACATTTGATTGAGATATTGAAGCTAGGTAGTAGTAACAATTCTCATCCATATCGTGGAAAAAAAATCTCAGTAGCAGTTAGCAAGGCGTGTCAGCCTATTAAAGAAAATGCAAAAAAGTTTTTAACAAAAATCTTATCCTCATCTTGAATATCCGTTAAGTCACAAACTATATTGATATTATAAATGCGAAAGTCACTCGGTCTGTCTGTCACTTTTACGCTTCACGCATTACTTTACACTCTTATTACGCTTTTCCTTACACTTTTATTACGGGATATAATTTTTGACTCAGTAAAATTGTTGATCTTCGAAAGTAGGTAAGGTGCAATTATTAGTATTTTTTACAGAAATAATACAGCGTTTTTTTTTAATATAACAACATTAGCAAATAGTCAAAAAAGATGTATATTATGTAAGAGCATTTGAAGTAAATTACAATACATTATTACCGAATGTTTTTATCAGGTAGGCTAATTTTACAAGCGTTATAACTGAGATAACAAATCATGTAAATTAAATACATGTCATATCGAAAAGCGATCATGATATCAGCATTGAAAAATATTTTTTTAAAGATTATTTAGTTAATGCAAAAAAAATATAAGGTCAATCAACAGAAATAAACATTCTAGTTTTTGACAAATGTTCTATAGGTACAGCTGTCAAGACGCTATTCGCCAAATCCACTAATTGATTAAATCTTATCTGACGATGGAGAAACCTAACTGATTTATTATTTATATGCATAGTTAAATCTTACTTATTTATATATTTTATTTTTTATATCCAACTGCCGCAATAAAGTAAATAGCGAGGAGTTTCACAAACATAAATACCACATAAAGAAGACTGAAACTAGGAATAACAATTTGTGGTTCACATAAAGAATTGAGTCAATGTCAGTCAGTGAGTCAGATTATTTCCCTACCTACAGTTTAACTAGTTAAATTTAAAATTAAGTTTTAAAATGCGCTCAATGTCAACTAGGTAAATCTGTTTGAAATTTGAAATGTTAGTATTTTAATGAACAGAGTGAAAAATAAAAAGTTATGTCTGATAATCAAGTAACTTTTCATTGCAAGATTCCAAAATAGTTGGATTATGAAAGTATAGACAGACATGAGTGCAGTCAGGATGTACCTAGGTATGAGTTGCAAGTAACAGTTGCTAACAAACAGTGCTTGCAAATTAATGGCGTCATCATAACAGAAAAGCCGACCTAACCAATAAGATGTGGATAAGAACTTGAGAAGACTTAAGATATATTATCTTAAAACCTTTTAAATATATTAAACAATTTTATTTATTATCTGTACATATATATGTATAGTAATAAATAAAATAACAAAATACATCAAGATAATCGAATCGAATCGAAAATTGTGGAAGCATTAATTTAATGCTTCCACAATTTTCGAGATAATGTCGAATAGTTTACAAATACACTTTGAATTTCGAACCTATCCATCATATATTTATAAAAATTATGTACGATTGTAGTAATTAACTTCTTTACAAAATAATTGTTAATGGTTGGTAAACGTTTATTTTTCGACTCTAATTTAGGTAATAGCAGTTAAAATGTTTATTGAAAGAGTCGTCCAATTATTTTAGATAATGAGTTCTTTTAAAGAATTCCTATAAATCATCTCTTTTTGTATACCTCTATACCATAATGTGAATGTCTATTTTACTTCCGGTATTTATAGTTACAGCATTGCAATAGAAACGGTGTGTTCAATTGACACTACATTGTAATCTTAGAATGTATGGCATGTCATAAATATATTGGATGTTGTCCAATCAATATATTATATTTAACATAAGACTATAAGAGAATCTAAACTTGTTGTTCAGTTACGAAAAAAATCCCCAAATCGTAATTGAGTTTCAAAACTTACTGTAAAAATACCTCTAAACCTAATAACATGACTCCATTTTTAATATTTTAAAATATTTCTGAAATAGTTCGTTTTTGTACCGTCACAAGAGTATATTGTAACATTTTCAAGTAGAGATAGAAAAAAAGGTTTTATACGTGTTGTAAAGAAGTTACAGTACTGTAATAAGCTACATCTAGCAACAATAAATATTGATAATAAATGTTTTTGACCTTGATAATGAACTCATACCAGGTACCTATTCTCAATGAAGTGCGTGACACGTGATTTCACGGTTCGGTTGGGACACCATATAAATATTGCAAATTGGTCAAATTATTAACTTTTGTTCAGCTGTTAATACTTCTAGATGTTTTATTAAGTCACAATGTAATGCAAAGACAGGCAATAAATATAAATAATATTAATTTTAAAAATGATTTAGTAACTATTCTTTCCACGTTTTTGTTTGTATTGTCTTTTTACGTACTAGCTTTATTAAGTTATTTGATTTTTAAAAAGGGGTTCTATGAAGGTGAAGCTGTTTTCTTATAGCCCCGTTCTAAAAACCAAATAATTTCTAGTAACAAATAGTTTAATTCGTCAAATGTTGTTCATCTAGCTGTCAATCGTACGATCAGTAACTCAATACCGAATTTTACACATCACTTTGGTAAGTGAAAATTTAAATTCTTTCAAATTGTCCTTAAACATTTGAAGTCATGTTAAATTTAATATAGATTTTATAGATATTATACAAAGAATGATTGTTTAATCAATGCAGAAACCGAGACGGTAGCTCAATAGTTATAGCGAAGGGACCGAATAACAGAGGAAACAAAACCTGTGGGTTTTGGGTTCCAAACCTGACGGATTGATGAATTTTGCATACTATATTTATTGAATAGTTATATTGTTTTCACTTTTAATATTGCAACCCAATAACTGTAATTAAATAAAAATGAAACAGTATATACACAATTGTCTTAAAAAACATTATCTCAACTCTCTTCGACTGTTCGGATCCTTATAGTCCCAAATTTTTTCTTTACATTTTTGTTTGTAAACAACAAAAATAGATCATTTATAGAGTAATAACTGCATCGATTTAATAAATAAGAATTAAATAATTATTAAGTCGTTAAGAAAGTATCTTAAGCCCTTGATTTGTATATCTTAATAATCCGTGATATTGTTGATAAATTATGAAAAATACATTTTTGTACATCTGATATACATAATATTATTAAATAAAATTAATATCAGTAACGAATCATAGTACAAAATTGATTTTATATAAAAGTTATTTATACGTTTAATTGTGAGAAAAAGAACTTCCAAATCTTTAAAGGGTGGTTTAAGATTTTTTTTAAATTGCAGTACTCATCTATGTAAATACAATATAATCAATATATTCTCAAGAAAAAGGAATCCTAGTGTATCAGTAAGCCAGGTAACACTCCGCTACAATAACAATTAGGAACAGCACTCTAGCTGAAGCTATTTGTTAGTATCTGATTATAGAGTTGTGGATCACATCCGTAAAAATAGTTTTATACGTGTCAAAAACTAAACTATTCAATTCTAGAATAAAATTTAAAAATATGATTCTTAAAAAGATCGCTTCTATTCTTAAAAAATAGACGGTTAACCAGTACTAAACTCACCTCTGCAACAATACTATTATAGTCTTGATATACAATATCATCGCACTGCATAGTCCTGTTCTCCAGGAACATATCAGCAGTACATTCGGTCACGTTCATATACTCTGGTACGGAGCGAAGACACACAGATTTCTGTGTGGCGTAGCTGGCCCAAGAAGTATTAAACATCGCTGGAGTAGAATCACATTCAGGCACACGACATCTGAAATTATATGCGTATCTTTATTATACATTACATTAAATTATACAATTCTCTAAATTAATAATTAAAAGTATAAACTTTGTATGGTAATAAATTCATAACATTCTAAACGATAAGAATGTAAAGTAATATTAGTTTTAGTAATATTTTTTTCAAAACAGTATTGTATCCTAAAACCTTAGCCACTATCGAAATTACTTTTAGAAATCCATACTAATATTAGAAATACGAAAGTCTGTCTATCTATCTGTGGGCCAAACCATCTGGCCAATTTGTATGGAATTCGGAATGAAAACAATTTTAAATCCGGAATCTTTTTTACTTTTTTTCAAAAATTAACTCGTAAAACACATTATTATAAATATAAATACTTATAAAGGAGAATTGAAGTTATTTTGTGTATTAAAATAAAAGAGTATAGGAAGTAATTCATCCCTAAAAGGTACTGTATCCCTTTAAAAAATCCTTAAAATAAAATTGAATAAAAAAAATCTGTATCCCAGGGAAAGAATATAAACCTTCTGTGCGACATAACATTCTTCATCTATACAGGGCGGGCGAAGCCCTTAGAAAAATCTAGTTTGTTATATTTATTTTAATGTATAATTTAAACTTCATTGCATAATTCATGAAAACCTTGGTATTTAAGATTCTTGAATTTAAACTGTACATTTCATCTACATTAAAAATTGTATTAGATCTTAAAATTACATCAACATCTAATAAACATCAAAAACGTAAACATACTTATTTAATGGATGAACAAATAGATCATAAAAAAACTAATTTCCTCATAATGAGATAACCGATATTTTACAACTGAATATATTAGTGCCAACCATAACACAGTAATAAATTCAGTTATTATATATTTAATTGTTTCAAGAACTGATAAGCACGTGAAACTTAAACATTGAAAGAAGCTATAAAAATAGTTATTGCTAATGACATATTGTGTAAATGAGAGTTTTATATTTATTACAAATTCGTTTAAAGATTTAGAGAAAATAAATTATTTATACACTATTATTTAATAACTAAAATATTGTTATTTTTATGAATGTAATATGAATCATAATTGATTATGTGTTCATATGGTACAAGCTTAAAGAAAGAATCGTAAATATCGTTTTAATAGTATTTAATATATTGTGGAATTAATTCTAGAAATAGTTTTATTATAATTCCGAACAATGGATAATAAATGATTTAATAAAATTAATATCACACATACGATTTATGACAATACTATTTATCTCTTATGTCTAGTTGTTGTTGTCTTAAAATTATATTTTAAGTACAAATATTAGATTGTATAGTTATATTTAATCTGATGACCTATCGATCTAATAATTACTGCCGCGGCAAAAGTATAGTAGGTTCGATTCCCACACGGAATTTGTTTTGTAGGAATCACAGGAATGCCGTTCTCCTATTGCATGTGCTATGTACCGGTGTTTTTGAAATCACCCGCGAAAATGGAGAACATTAGGGTACGTAAAGGGAGGAGGTTAACTAGGTCACCCCAAAACATTACACTAAGAGCACTACTTGTAAAAAAAAATATTTTACCTGAAAGACACTTCGGCGGCAGTGAAGACATAGTTAAAGTTACACATATGAAGGAACGAATCACGAAAAGCCAGCAGCACCAGTAGCAGCAGTTGGTATTTGCCGAAACTTCCCAACTCACTTAGAATGCCGTCCAGGTTAAATTGAACTTTATCAGCTGGTGCTGACATCTGAAAGTATTAATATATATATATATATATATATATATATATATATGGCATATGGTATTAATATGGTATATATATATATATATATATATATATACCATCTTGCAGCTAGATTCTGATGTGTTATAAGTGTCTAACATAACCATGTAAATAGATAATAGAATTGAATTTATGATTATTGCAATTTTAAAACATAATAAATACATTATAGGTAATATAACCTTATAAGAACAATCCAAAATTTCTCAATTTGTATAAAAATAGTATTCACTGCGTGAAAAAACTGATGTGTGGTATGACATGAAACGGATTCTTAATAAATTAGATAAAACACATGGAAAAATAATTATAGTTAAAAAAACTAAAAACCTGGCTAAATTAGCTTAATATAATTATTAATCCTGGAGATCCTAATCTGAATAATGAGATAATCTAATCGAAAGAATTGACTATCGGTCCTTGATATGTTTACAAATTTTGAACAAAACCTGTCCGTGGCAAATAAGGCAAAATCGCATTCGAAAAAGTCGGTTACAAACAAACAAACATACACGTGAAACTATTAAAAGCATGTTAAAAAGTATATATTGGTTAATATTTTATTGCGTTGATATTTAATGTAAATATAATAAAATACAATAAACTTACGTTTCTATACAGGATGTAGATATTTTCTAATAACGCTATACAACTATGGTATAGTTCGCTATATCGCTATACAGCTGTGGCATCACAGATTTCTCTGTGTTATCATTGTCACTGTAACATATATATGAAATCACTTATTAGAGACATAATATTTTTAAATAAATAAAATGTCAGTCAGTGGCATGTCGCTTCCTGGTAATGTTGATGAATTTCAAGCATAACATGTCTAATACAAACAAATTAATACCTGGTTTTTGTTCAATAGTTCACTGAGTACGAATGATTGCTATCTACAAGATATTGATATTCGAAACTTACCCGTCATACTATGTAATAGAGAATCAAATGAATAGAAAAATCACCATTTACATATTTAGACGAGTTTCTAATGATAATGATCTTATTAAACTTTGCTAATGTCACAAATTATGATTACACAATAATCAATTATTTAGTTATTATACACTATAATTTATTTTTTAACTATTCTTAATGTTTGATATTTTAAAAGTAAAAACGGCCCTAAATAAACGGACAAAACACGAACAATCGTAAAATTAAGATGCGATCAACTGAAATTCATGTGTTAGTAATTTTAGTTTTATACGTTGAAATGTAAGATTGTCGTAATCGCTTATACAAGACGCATTGTATACGATTGTATTAACCTTAGGTTTTAAAAATGTCAAGAGCTAATGTCTTTTAAAAACATTCAATATACTATAAATCAAATTTAGTATTGAAAATAAAGCAGCAACAGATAATAACTATTGTTTGAAAATTAGTAACAGCTAAGTAATTAGTGATAGTAGCAGCTGCCGATATATTTGAAAATAAAATAAGTATTAGAAATTTAAACGTCTTCATTCCAAACGTAGATCTTAAACAGACTTAGAATGAAGATAATTGTAGAAATATAGAAAATGATTTTAATAAACAAAATAGATATAATAGTTGCAATAATAATTTCTTGGAAGTCAAAAAGCAAAACGACGAGACCATCAACGATATCAATAAATGTTTATAAAACATTCATTGTTTGAGCTTACCCGTGATCGCCATAGGTTCTATAGCCAATACAACTGCCTATGATATATTTAATATTAAAGTACGTTTAATATACCAGTAATACTAACACAGACTTCATTAATAAAATTAACAGAACGACGCACAATATTAAAATTACTTGGGGTTCAAAAATGTTTCGAAAATGGTTTCAAATATGTTTTTAGTATGTATATACCGAGATACAAGCCACACGTTTTGTATAATATTAATTGCGTATTAACATAAGAAAACATCCCCAAACGACATTTTTAATGAATTATGAAATCGTCTAATTCCAAGATTTAGGTTAAAAAATATTTTTAACATTACCTAAATTTTAATATTTGAAAGAAACATGTGCCCGAGAATAAACACATTTGAATCAACATAACTTCTATGACAGTATTCAGTGACAGTCACAGTAATATAATTTTAGTGGATATCATATATTTTTTGTGGAAGTCTGTACGTGTCTATTAATCACAAAATTTCAACATTTACCAATATTAAATCTACAAAATAGATATAGCCTATGTAATCTTAGAACACTGAAAGATATATTCATTTGATGATTAAGAAATGCCAAGAAATCAGATATGTGTTGCTTTGATTTGCAACTGCCCGTCCACTGGAACGCAAGACTTTTATCGGGAAAAGGGGAAATGTATGTACCTCAATATCGACGACTACTCACTCATCAGCAGCTAAGACAATAAGATGTCTATTATTTCTATTCTTGTATATTTAGATCCCATTTTTTTGTTTTGATGTTAAAAGGGATATTTCGAACATCTTCGTTACCAATCCACGTTATAGAAAACTTTATGAAATCAAAATGCCAATCGGGTCATCATAAGATCATTTAAGCAATATCTCAAAGATCGCAACACCACCTAAAAATAACAATTCAATTTTACTGAAACTTAAAGAGACGCATACAGGAATTAAATACACGAGATGAAAAAGACGACATCCAAACATACTACAACAAAAGGAAACGAAAAGAAGGAAACCAAGAGAGCGTAAACAAATTCTTTAGCAAAAATACAATAGAACTCTTGACAAGGCGATTAGAGCATAATAAAAACAGATACAAAAACAAGGGCAAATAAAGAAGAGCTAAGTATTCTATCAAACAAATATATTGGAATTGAAATATTAGGGAAATTTTCAAAATAGAAACTCAAAGAGAAACTAAAATAGAAAAAGCTATTTTTAATAGAAGTAAACGTACTAAAAATAATACCAACAAACTCTTTCTTTTTTAATGATTAGCCAATAGCCCGAATCTTTAAAATGAAATAATATTCATGAAAAAACGAGATAACAGACTAATTTACTGAAGCTGAACTAATATAAAAATCTATCTCTACAAATTAAACCCAATAAATACCTTGGTACATATGAATGAATTTCAAATTTAAAAAAATATTATTCTTGCTGTAAAATAATTAAAAAAAAAACTACAATAGTACATTTGAGTTGTAAATCAATATGTATATAATTTGTAAACAAGCTATAATTATATTATTTTAGTAAAACAATGTAGAATGACAAAATGTGTGATGTCAGAACTATCAATATTAATTAATGGTAGTAATTAATTTTATCATATTTAAATGAACTGTCGAATTGTACCTAATTGTTTTTAAACTAGTATTTTATTATAAATATTATTTCAGTAAAAAGTCTTTAAATAATATAAATATCGTATCGTAAATGTCGTATAATGTCTACCTCAACTCTTTATGACGTTTCGAGGAATCATAGTTTAGGTCTTTATGGATACATCATAGGGTTTTGTTATGGTCCCGAAGTGTGAAAGATGTATCTAATAACTTCATGAACCCATTATCCATACTATGCACGGTCAATCTAATACCCGTATCTGATGACATATACCGACAAATTTAGTGTCTCAGCGGGCATGCATCAAGGGTCGTTTTTAGTCCTTATCGCTTTCTATCATTGGCCCGTTATGGGACCGTTGCATAAATGCCTCGACATGAGCCATATAGGAGTAGACAGTCTGCTATATGATCTTACTGATAGTTTTTATTTCTTGGATGTTCAGAGTAACTGAAAAATTATCAGCAAAAATTGCAAATCCCGTTTTCCACTTAGACTGAAAAATATTTCGCTGAAAAGGGAATGTGTGCGTGGCTATAATGGAAAACTTAAGAAATGAATGTGTAATAAACACCGGAGATAGAAAAAGTGAAAAAAAAATGTTTGTTCTTTATGGTCACATAATGCAAAAGATCTCCCATCCTCTTCTCTTCTCTCTCTCCGACAAGGACTACTTAATATTTTGGCGAAAATGTTATTTCGTTGAATCGTCTTAAAAATAACATAATAACAGAATAGAAAAAAAAGAAATTTAAGTGTTTGACACAATCACGTTTTTGGTTTCAATTTTTTTTTGTTTGTATTCTGTATCCGCACCTGTATATACCAACTTACTAAATCTAAATATGTGTTATTTGAACTTACTTTGAATACTCTTCTACAGTCGTCAAAAGGTACCTTCAAAAATAATCGCAAGTTAAATTTAACATTATTTTAAGTTTACCAAATGCGTTAGTAAATTTATGTAAAATAGCGTAACAAATCACACGTAGATTACTCTTAGATTAACAATTCCTAATTTATATTTTGTCTAAATATAAATACACACGTGTAATATCGTCATAAAACGGCCACGTGCGACCGCGCTCTAGTGAACTCGGTTGCCCCTTATAATGCACCTGGCAAATATTTACAACGCATTAGGATAATCCACTGATAAGTCAAGAGGTCAGTGTATTATAAATTAGTACCAATGCTTCTTAACAATATTAAATGCATACCTTTTTTTATTATACATCTTCTAGTAATGCTTCGTTCTACCTTATACCTACAGTTTTAAATAATTATGTGATAGATATTTCTTGTACTTATTTTGATAGCTTATACGTTTAAGTACCTAATAGTACTCTGGGTTTACTAATACTACAATACTATTAACAAGCTGATAGCAGAGCTATGACCCCTACTATTAATAGAAAACAGCTCTCACTGTCAATGTAACTACTACACTACGATAGTTAGACTGGAGTAAATGACCAAACAAACAAACTTATAACCACTCGTTAGTATACCTACTATCAATTTATAGAAAGAGTCAATTAATTTAATTCATATAATAAAAGAACACAAATACATGATACGATCATATTTATTTTGACATTTATAAATACTATAAAATTGTATTAATTATTCTATATTAATCATTTGACTATATAATAATAAAAAAATTAAAAAATTATACTTACAAATTAAAATAGATAAAGAAATTATCAACCAAAATATTGAATTTTAAAATTTTCAAAATTTATCAATAAACATTCCAAATTTATAAATACATAGTACAATCACTGTCACTAGACAACTTTGTTTTATCATTAACCTTTGCGTATTCGTGATGAAGCTAGATGCGTTTATTGCGCGAGCGCACCTCACGAGAACTGAACTATACACTAATAATACGCTACTGGTTCGTATATTTTCTTTTAATTTTCTTTTGGAGAATATTTATAGATACATAAAATTAAGGATTGTCGATATCAAAAAAAATATTTTTTTTTTTTACAAAGTCTAGCCGTCACACATACAATTGTAATTGACTATATATATATATTAGTTTATTTTTAATATAAAGTTATTATTACTATAATTATTCGTTTTAAAATATAATTTGGAAGACCAAAACAATAATTGTAACAAATCCCAAACAGTAAGTTGGCACGTTACACGAAATTTCACTCCACTCCAAAAAAAGTCATAAAATCCTTTGCGTGTCTGTTTTTAAACGCAAATTACTCAGTCTCGGACAAAGAAAGCACAACAAAGAATGTATGAGTCACTTTGAGAATAATATTTTCCCTGTAACATTCATTTGATATTTATAATTAGTTATGCCGAGGTCGATTTACTAAATATTTAATGCTTTTAATGTTAAGGAATTTCTAACAGTCTTATTATAATTACTTATAGAAACTATCTCGATTACCAGTAAGTAGCTCTTACTACGAGTTTTGACGTTATGAAAACTATAACGGTTTTCGATATCGTAAAATCAAAACTTGGAATTATAATACACTCCATGAATCAAAATCTACTGACATTTTTATAAAATCTGATAAAAAATATATTTATTTTTATTCGATTTGGATTCATTGTGTATAATAATTCTATGTTTTGGTTTTATGATTTCGAAAATTCCAACTCAAAAGTAGGGGTACTCGTAACATATAGTTTATAAATGACCAGAACAATTTGTATAATACAAACAGGATTTAAAGAAAAATAATTAGGTATAGTATAGAATAGGATATGTTTTTATTTTCCAACACACAAGGGTGAGAAATACATAGATAGTACAAAACAGAGCTTATGCGTACACAGTATAAAGTAAGAAATTTGAATATTAAACAATGCTATAACATTAATCTTAATAACACCTGTAAGTGTGAGGGGCTAATGCCTGAAAAAGGTATGAAATACCTGTACCACAGGTCACCAGGACCCACCCCGCCGTGAAAGTCAGCTAGATATAGGCACAAGGAGTAAGGAGATCATAGTTTGATTTAATTATACACAAAATTGAGGAATGTTATTTGTTTTAATTATACACACAAAATGGAGTAAAGGTTTTTGGAATAAAAATAATAATAATAAAAAATAAAAATAATAAATAATAGTAATAAATTAAAAACATAAATTATAAATTCTAAGATGTGCAAATATAAACTTTTACGTAGGTATAGTCAGTAGATTTTCTGTTTCGCTATAAGTCAAAGATTTTGACCAGTTTGTTATTGTTGTTTTACATTTTGGTTGATGATTGATTCGATCGGAAACAGAGCTAAGATAGCTATTAATTAGCTGTGGGTAATTAATCGCAGCTCTACTAAACCAGATATGCTGCTCTTTCATAAAACCCCATCCTTCCTTTATATACCTTTTAAATTGACCCTATTTCGAGGACGGCATCTCTTATATTTCAGATGTCTCTTGATACCTATCTTTGAGATATCTATCTAGATGTCTAGACTAGTCTAGTTTATGTATCCATAATATTAAACATTACAAACACCGTGTCATCAGTCAAAAATCAGAAGCAAAACAAAAGCCATAGATGTTATATTAAAAATTAAAAAACCGAAATGGTGACGAGCAGGGGATATTATAAGAGTTTATGAAAAATAGAGCAAAATAATAATAATAATAATAATACAGGACAAATTAGAAGCATTGATCTTACCCCTAAGTGAGCTTATTTCCTTGTGTTAAGGGTGTTAGACAACGATACAAATACATAGAAATACACATTATAGATACTGAGAATATGTTTAATAAACAACCAAAACCCAGAAATACAGATATTCACATTACAGATACATACAGTACATACAGATGTTCATCACATCTTGTTGTTCTTGGTTGATTTGTTGTAAACTTGCACATAAATAAATGGGCATTGACCTGTATCTTATTATTATTTTTATTATCATTTCTTGTATTATTATTTTTATTAATTTTAAATATATATATATATATATATACATATATATATATATATACATATATATATACATATATATATATATATATATATATATATATATATATATATATATATATATATATATATATATATACAGATATGCTTGTCTATATGTGTACATATATGGTATAGCCTTTTAAATACACTTCAGCTGTAAGAACAAAAAGTGATATACGTAACTTCTTTGTACGTCTGTCGTGATCTACGCGACTTATTCGCACTTCCGCACTCATTCATATCAACAAGTGACAACACACGAAGTCGTGTTACTCCAAGCTGTGTCAGTTTTTCTAATTATTACACTAATATTAGGTATATTGTTGGAGATTACTCAGTAAGAATTGATTACCACTTGAATACACAAGGAGACTTTTTCATTTTATGTATAAATAAATGTAACGGTTCTTGGCTATATAATACTTACAGAATTCGATTTTTTTAAATATATGTGTTACCTTCTGCTTTAAAAAAATCGGCCAGAACTTTGTTCAGAAGTGAGTTAACCCTAAAAAGAGGCCGTTCATAAAATACGTCACGCTAAAGTAAGTTTTTTTAACTCCCTCCCCCCCCCTATTGTAACGCTGTGTCACACTTTCTGTGAGCCCCCCTAGAAGAATGTCGTCACAAAAACTGAGAAAAACCTTCTTTTTCGGTTGGGGTGTAATTTTTTTTAATGCTGTAGTAAGGTTTTAGTAGACGTGTGTGAGAAAAAAAATAGGCGAAAGAAATATTAATTCAATATATTTTAATGAACACGTATATAAACAATAATGAAATGTCACGTTCTCGAAGACCCCCCGTCCCCCCCTGTCACATTTCCCTCCCCACCCCCCTTGTATGCAAACGTATTTTATGAACGACCCCAAAACAGTAAATACACATTTTGCCATGTTTGTGTAGGCGGAACTGGTAACAATTGGATATAATTTATTGAAATCCTTAATTGATACCACCTGCCGTGTATAAGTATAAGTGCCATAATGTTATGTTATTCTAGAAAGTAATAAAATATATATTAGTACTAGTAGTATTATACATTTACGTTTTTTTTTAACGCCAGGAACCCATCATGGGTACACACCTCCATCCAGGGAATAATGGAAGTGGTTATGTGAGACTCCTACTCACTAAACCTGACCTGAATGTGGAGGGAATCATTTCCCCCCACCCAACCCTGCTACTTCGGAAGGATTATATACATACCTACTTACTATTATAATGATTAAATTATACTTTAACTATCTTTACAAATAAAATAATAGTTTTTGATAACTATGTGGAGTAACAAAAGTTTTCCCCCGCATTTAAAATATTTCCAATTTAAATGAGTGGAAAATTTTATATTTTATTTTATTAGATTTCTTGAATCAGGCGATAAGCTATCACAATAAGAAACTGCACCAAATGTATTGTAATTAAACCAAAAACTAGTTTCTGGATTTAATTCTTGGAGATGTATGAGCTGTATTACTGTCAAGTTTCATGTAAATCTTAAATAATTCAGTAGATTTTAAGTAAAAAAAAAGGAACAAATATACCTACCTCTACTCAGCTGAATAACAATTTTTCCGACTTAAAAAATTAATTAAATAAATAGAATATCCCTTTCAAATTTCAAAGTTAAATAAATATATAAAATAACATTTTAATTAAAAAAATAAGTGAGAATGTTTCTAGTTTAATTAAATGTATAATTACAATTTAATCTAATATTAACGATGTCAGGGCACCGCACTCATTTACATACCTATTTAATATTTCGTACTTTAGATAATAGTATTTTTTATCACTTAATATTTATATTTCGACTTCAACAATAAAACTTTATCTTTCAATAGATTTTGTTAAATATGTAAGAACTAAAACCTTGACACCGAAAATAATCGAGAAAATAATTTAAAGTTCTAATTATGTTGTGAATTCTGAAAAGGTCATTTTAATCAACAAAAACAACAGAAATATATACATTTAAACAAATAATATATATATTATTATAATCGAAAATATCCTCTTCTTTGGAAGTCGGCCGAAAAACAATGATAGACGAACGTAAACGTAAATACGTAGATACCTAATAAATAAAACCGTATGTTATCTTGTGGAAGGTTGTGTCATTTTAAACTTGAATGAATATTGAGTATTTTCTGGGTAAATGTATTTTTAATGTAAATGTTATTTATATGAATTCTACTAAATGTAACTTTTATCATGTCAATGTATATATAAGTATATTCAATTATTAAGGTTCGATGTCCTATAAATTATACTCATTATGATTTAAATTTGGTATCTTCAGTAGCTTAACTATGTCTTACGATAGTTGTATCAAAATATGGTTTAATGAAAGGATAAATTAATAACAGAAGATCAATTTTCATTGAGCTACTACATAATACTAAGCAAGTTTATTATCAAATCTTAACGTATTGGAGAATTATTTAATCTAAGTGATGTTAAAGAAGATATATGATGAGTACCTTTAAATTTTAAAAGCCTAAAGTCTAACGTATAATTCTAAACATATTTGTAAATTATCATCCACCTGCGACAAACTAAATTATTTGGGGTTGGTGCAATATGAAAATCTCTTTCACGCTAATCTATCATGCTTCATCTCAGTGGAGACTCCTGTAACTAAACATCTTCTGCTCTTGCCCACTTTCTGTGGGTTTGGCACATCCATCTCTTCTTTGGTCGACTCATATTCTTCCACGTTCATATCTATCATTCCTCTTATTAAATGGCATTTAGAATCTTGCAACTATAATACTAATCATTTTTCAAAAAATATTTACATTGTAATAATTTATTAAGAATCAATCTAAATTATAAACTCGTTCAGTCTAAATAATTTATTAAGACATTAGGATTTCGTGTCATCACTATGACGATTCATACTATGGTGTCGCTATTTGATAAATACCAGCCCTCGAGGACTCATCATGAAGATACTAATAATAGATGAATATAAAAAAAATAGTTTTAAAACATTTCATTTATTATATTTAGATTTCTACTATGACACGCTAACTTAAATGGATATTTTTTATATAACACGCATAAAATAATTATAATTAATCCAATAACAAACTCAAGGTGGCATTCTTTCTTTTTTTTATAATGATTTGACATATTAGGAATAAATAAAAACATTCATAAGATACACTGAAACAATTTTAAAAATATACGCACTATAATTTTTTCTACAAAAATTACCCGTAGAGCACCAGAATATATCAATAGGAATTAATTGAAATGTATAATAATATAAATAAACTTAAAAATACACTTAAATACTACTTTAAAATGTATAGGGAAAAGGCGATAGAGATCGCTACGGACATCTATGCCGCGTAAAGTCAGGGCGACTCTAAATGGCTACATGGCCTCTTATTTAAAAAAAAATCTAAATAGATAAGAGGGGCTATGAATATTTATGTTCGTAATTCATGGACTAGTACTTTAACTATTATACTATTGGCATAATATGATGAATTTGTAGGTAAAGTTGTGCAACAAGTTGTACTTGGCTCTAAAACTTTAAGACGTTCTCAATTCCACGCTCCTGACATACGCCGTAGTCTACTACAAGAACCTTTGGGGAACAGAGGTGTAATATTCTTATGTTACATCATACGTTAACCAAATATTGGTTGGTAAATTTAGTAACACTCCGTTCAAAACATTCATCACATTCAAACAAATCAAAATATAACTTCAATCGTTCTCTAATTTCTACATTGTTTCTCCAGCTTTTTTTGTCATTTTTGTCATATTTTCTTTACGATGAACAATCATATGAAATTTGATTTTGGTGAGGGACTTAGCTATATTTTTATTATGCTGACAATAATTTTTTATTCTGAAATTAAAGAACAGTGCTCAGTGGTTAGATCTTCTTCAGCTTAAAGTTTTTTTATAAATTTAACGTATTTGATTTTCAGGTTATCAAAACATCCCCTAGCTCATAACCCTGTCCCAGTAATCGTGCCTATATACCAACTAACCATCCGCAAGCATACATTCCGAACTCGCCTTTTACGTTGCAAACGTTTCTGATGCTAAAATCTCGAAGGAACTCCCCAACTGCATCATAACAAAAACATTTTGTTAAAAGGTTTTGGCAATCTTTTTTCTTACGACAGGCCGAATGCCTGAAATGAACGCTATTCGGTAATTATCGTTAATGGGCTATTGCCATAGTTGGTTAGGAAGAAATTGAGGTATTGTGTTCTGCCACATTACTCAGCCACCAGCACAGTAGTTACTAGTACATGGTATTCTAAAATAACCTTTTTATTTTGACCAGGAGACTTATAAAAAATATAAATACAAACGTAAATGAAAGATGGATCCCCAAATAATAAATTTAGCAAACTAACCTATCGTAAACTGTGATCTAACGAGATGAGATCGAAATAGGGTATAATAATTAGAATAAGTTTGCCCTATATGTAAAGAAATTAGCTAGCGCTTTTATCTACAAAATGTCAGTCAAGATGAACATCAACATTCAAAAAGTGTATGAAATTTAAAATTCATGAAATTTAAAAACCTCTTATTATTTTTATTTTATTGGAACGTAGTTCCTTATCGCGCGTTGTGAAAGGGGGCTAGACGGTAAAAATTCTTACCAAAAGTTGGCACGACATGTTTTGCTATCTCTTTCTCTCTTATAGAAAGCAAGCAAGATATTTTCATTTCTATCATTATTATTTTTTGTATTATATTAAATTGCTTAGTATTTCTTTATTATTTATTTGATATTGGAGTTTGTTCTTTTAGAATCAATTTGCAAATAAGACAGTTTAAATGAAAATAATTATACAAATTTGTGATCAAATATACTCGTAATGTTTTGTAACAACGTCATCTATTTATACCTTAGGGAAACATAACCACATCTGTTATATAAATATATCAGTACAAAGTGAAACCGCTAGGTGACGGGACAATAACTCATGGGTTTATTGATTAACACTTTTTAATTTAGTTATTCATTTTATTTACATTTATTATAAATTATCCGCGAAATATCATACAAAAATAGTATACAAATATTATTAATTAGCATAATAGCTTATATTAATAATTTAATATTTTTTTATTACAATAGGTATTATTCATGTTTTTTTTTTGACGTAAATTAATCATTTATCTCTCTATATCGTGGAAAAAATATAAATAGGCTTGAAAAAATTTTAGTTTTTTTTTTCAAAGTGAAAATTAAAACATTGAGTAAATTTGAGCCGTTCAAACGCCGTCATTTTGCGTGACGTCAAATGAAACGTCCAGTCAATCTTTACTATGAACTTTTTATTTACTTCATGCATATTTTAAGTTTTAAGTGCTTCACAAGTCATGGAAGAAGATAAAAACCATCTTACAAGTATTGTATAGTACCGGAGTGCAAGAATAGTATTAGGAAAACACCCGACAAAATGTTTTTTATATTCCAAGAGATGCGAAAATACAAAAACAATGGTATATGGTAATTAGAAGGGATACCTAATATATGTCTTAAATTGTTTATATTGTTGTGAAGATCAATTTAACGTAAGTATACTTTAGTACTGCCCATACAAACGTCTGTGATATTAATCAGCCAAGACAATATTAAATGTGATCACAAGGCAGAGCCTTACTTTTCGCATATTAAAGATAAATTACCAAGTGACTAGGTGTCAATGTATATATACCTGCTAAAAAACAAAATGTAGCATTGTTACCATTTCCTCATTCAACACACAATACTTTTACTTTACCAGTAAAACTAAGTATTTTACATACTTTTACTTTACCAGTAAAACTATGTTTTAAAAAGAAAATTGTTTACTGAAAATACAGCTAATAATACTTCTATAGCATCTTATATCTTCTATAGCTGCTGATTATCAACAAAGTTATTTATCTGAGTCAAGTGAAGTGGAAAATGATTACCTAAACAATCATATCATTTAATAAAACCTTTAAGCACGAAAATATAGCTTTAAATTATTTATTTTTCTCAGTAACACTAATACCACAGTATGAACTTCGACGCCTATAATTTGAATGGCGTGTCAAATGACGTCACATTTCCTTTCGACCAATGGTGGCTCGTTTTGGAAGTTTGAATTTCGCTCCCTCAATTTACACTTTTCACAAATTATTTTATGGCCTTAAATGATTAGTAAATAAAAAAAAAATTTTTAGTGTAATAAGATGCTAATAAGTATCCGAAAAAGTATTTGAGACCATTTTGACACCTCTTTTTAATAATTATAATTGTTTCTATCTGCGCCTGACCAGCGAGTTCTTTTTTTTCATAGTTTATGAAATTGCTGCATGTATTTCAAAATAAATAGCAAAAAGTATTTACAGACGAGTAATTTAGCGAAGAACAAACTTCTTGGGGTTTTTTAGTCCTGAAAACATCGCTAAAATTGCAAAAAACAAAAGGACTATGTGCATAGTTCTCAGCTTACTTTTGCCAAAATAATAACAAATATAGATATCGTAGTATAATTGTTCTGTTAAATGCTGCTTTTTTCATATTTTATCTTCAATTAATTTAATTTTAAAGTCCAATAAGTCATGCTATGCCGTCTGTTAGTCTACAGATACAAAAGTATGTCGCTTTATTTCTAATAGGTGACAATGTAGGTACCACCTCGTGCAATAAATATTAAGTAATGTAATACTTGAATTTATTATTTCATTATTTTTATTATCATATTGTATTCGATCTTGGTTATAAATTATTCATCTTAAAATCTCAATGTCAATCTACTTTTATTAAATATAAAAAATATTAAAAACACCACATTTGATACTGATAATTATTGAATACATACCTAAATTGAAAGTGTAACAAGTATGAGGGTTATTGTACCTAAAACCTTCCGTCTGCCCTTACAACTAGAGGCACATTTTACCTGGTGTGAATACATTATGATAAACTGCTTATAATCACTAGTTCTTCTCTGGTATTGATGAATATACCTACGTTATCACAGATCTATTTTTACCCCGACCTAAAAAGGAGGGTGTTATGAGTTTGACGTCTGTTTTATGCATCTAACGAGTGAACGGATTTGATGCCTTTTCTTTAATGTGGCTAAGTTTGATCGATATAAAAGCAATCGTCTCCAAGATATTGAGCATGTTTTGCTGATGGTGAAAGGTTCATATGCAATGTTATAGCGTAAGCGAAGCTCTTAACCGTTGATTTCGCTGTTTTACGATCGCGCTAGCTTCGAAACCTCTGAACAGATTCATGATTTTCACCAGAGATTTAGAATTAGTATTAAAGATGGTTTCTAAAAAAACAGAACTATAAATGGCAACTAAACTAAACAAAAGTTATAACAAAAAAAATTGTCTGAGGGAGTTCCCATGTGAAATCGTCAGAAAATATATATTTTTTGCTAAATTAAGTAGAATAAAAAGAGAAGGAGCTCATCTCAACTCCCGCAGCGCAATAGTTTATACGAGTTCATAATCTAGTTTTAAAGGAAAACAAACAATTACATAACATAAATATAACAAAAAAATTATATAGAAATCAGTGAAGTTGAAAGTTAAAATCTAAACAAGGCAAAAATTATGTGTTCGTAGGTTCATTTAGTACAATTTAGCACCATGACTTTAAAAAGAAAAAAAAATAATAATAAAAACCCTATACAAAAAGACCTCTAAAAATAATCAAATTTAATAATACAGGACAAATTACACACATTGATCTAACTCCTAAGTAAGTAAATTATCGTGTTAAGGGTGTTAGACAACGATACAAATACATAGAAATATATTTAATAAACGACCAAACCCAGAAATACGTCTGTATTTCTGGGTTATCTATGCTAGTCATGTACATGCCTCTGTCCCTACCGGGAATCGAACCCGAGCCCTGTTGCGCCGCTATACGTTAGGCGTCTGCGCTAACCACTGGACCAACAGGGTGCTTAAATAATAATATTATTATGTGCTTATTGAAGTCGTTGCGTCTGGAGACCGCTAAATAAAGGAAGAAATCAAAATGCAAATAAGGTACCAACGCAAACGACGCGATAACAATTTCAAATCGTGTAGTAGCTCAGTCCTCATTCATTAGCTGCGGAAACTTCATAAAATAGACACCATCGTCAACATACGTACAATTGACCCCTGATGCAACGACTTCAATACATGATACATATACATGATAATAATAATATTATCTTTTTAAAGGTCTTTTTGTATCGGGCTTTTTTTAATTTTTAATAGATTTATTTAAAACTTATGTTCACTTACATAATTACAATGAGCTTCCCGGTTCTGTGCGCTGCCGCACGGCGTCAAACATCAATGTTCTGTCATGTCCATTTCATTGTGTCTAATAATTTTTACAACTACCTGACATTGGCAAATCGCGAAACTTCAAGATTCTTATTTTTTCGAAAGAAGAAAAAACATTGACTTTCGAAGTTTAATGTATGTACTTATAGAGATATTTTATAAACAACTAAAACCTACCATTCTGGGTTTATAATATAGTTTCAAAATCTAATGAAATACAGGGCACTTAAAACCATCGCAAAAATAAAAAGCTTAAATATTTAATTTACTTTTTTATTACACTATGTTGTTGTGAAAATCTTCATTTTTAACCCCCGACTCAAAAACAGGGGTGTTATAAGTTTGACCTGTCGGTCTGTGTATCTATGTGTCTGTCTATGGCAATCTAGCCGCCAAACGCCTGGACGGGTTTCATTGCGATTTTTTTAAATCGGAAACCTGGTTTGTCGATATGGTTCTTAGCTATGTTTGGACGAAATAGAAACAGTTGTCTTTAAGATGGCGGTTTAAGATTTCAGAAGTGCGGGTGAAAGGTTCTTATGCAATACTGATAGAAATACATAAGCAAGTGAAAATTTGTGTGGGCCGTAGGTTCATTTACTACAATAACGAAACCAATAATATAAATTTAAAAGAAGGAAAAAAAAAAATAAAAAAAAAATCGATATAAAAAGACCTCTAAAAATAATAAAAATAATATTATTATGTACTTATTCAATTCGTTGCGTCGGGGGATCGCTTAATAAAGGAAGAAATTAAAATGCATCGGAAAAGAAAGAAATTACGATATAGTATAGTTTAAGTCCCCGTAACTTTGTAAAATAGACATCATCATCAGATTGTAGTGTATTGTTATGTACTATTCTAACTAGACTAACTCTGTACATAAATAACTATTCAATAGTCAATAGATAATAATATACTAATGCTAAATGGCACAAATTAAAATAATAGTATATATATCGTTACAATGTCTGTTTGTGTGCTTTTATTTTCTTTTACACAATGAACTAATCAAAATGAAATAAGATGTTAATTTTCTAGAGATATTAAAAAAAGTGTTTTTAATATTGTTATTTAATATAACATTTAATTTAATATTTTGGTAATTTATACCTTTTTCTAGCTTTTACATAATTTTAACCCTCCAAATGGTTTTGATAAAAAATAAAGATATCAGTTGTTGGTTTGACTAAAACTAATGTTATGTTTGTAAAGAAGTTTAATTGACTTAATCAATAATTGTAATATTGGATACTGATTTGATTAAGAGTAGTGAATATTTTTATCGTCTCCCAGCTAAAAGAAGGCAGTGTGTGATAGAGAGACTAAGTTGTGTAACAGAACTAGTATAATAGATTGTAACAGTGATATTAAAGAGTTTAAATAGTGAACAGTTTAGTTTGTTTGCGAGCAGTGCCAATAAAGTGTTTTAAAGAATAAAAGGACAGTCATTGGTGATTTTTTGCAGAAGTTAGTTTTATTACTTTATTTAGAAGTTACGATATATCTAGGTTATTACTTTGTCAGGTGAGAAGTATGCGTAATTTCCTGAGCTACTTTATGAGCAATTATGCATACTAATAATCGTAGTGACCATATAAGTCTTACACGATTTTTTATTTATTTTAATGGCAGGTAAATAAGGAAACAGCTATGAATGTAAATATTAGATATAATCTCAATGCTTTTTTAAGTTTGAAATAATTGTTAACGGTACTTATTTCGGAAAAAGCTAGAAGAAGGTTCTTCTCCTTGCGCCCTTAGGTACCTACTCCAATTATTTCGGATCGGCACAATACGCCTAGAGTATTGGAGATTGGGCAGAGGTTTTGGAAACCGTTCGCAGACCTCGCATCAATAATTCCTGGGAATGCCCATTGGTGGGGTCTTTGCAATCATCTAAGTGGTGTAAGATGGTACAGTAAACCGGATCTTACAGAATCCTCAAGAAAACTTGGTGCGATCCTATTCTCAGCAGCGGCCGCACGGCACCAAGATAAGTACTTATTGTGTGTGATTTAATATTAATGTATTTTAAACAAACATTCTAAATAATGAAAAATAAACCGATATGGGCAGGAATTCGAACCCTCTAAAAAATTGTCCTTTGCTTATTTCGTAAATTTATCGAAGATAAAAAGATAAAAACATGATTAATGTAAGAAAATACAATAATAATCATGTTTTTATCTTGGATTTAAATATATCTATATTTGGAATTATAGAATAATTGTAAGATTATGTTAAACAAGCTTAGCATATTATTACATATTATTTTTGCAGAGAATATGACACCTTTAGCTATTACACTTAAAAATAAAATTGTTAATCTTTATAAAAGCAAGGGTTTTAGGATGTCATAAATCATAGAATAAGGTGTGTGCATTCTGCTGTGACTAACTTCTGCCAGATGTTTGTAAAGGTTAAAAAATATTAGCATTTAAAAGACAAGATTACATTTCCAACTTCACAAACATTAAGTGTAAAAAATTAAATTAAAAATTTAAAAAACTCCCGATACAAAAAGACCTCTAGAAAGAGTAAAAATAATATTTTTATGTACTTATTGAACTCGTTGCGTCGGGAGACCGTATGTGTACGTACGTTGATAGTGTATACTATATTACGAAGTTAATCATTGAGGACTTAGACTATACGATTCGATATCGTAATTTCTTTATTTGCCTTGTTAACTTACTTGCATTTTAATTTCGTTCCTTTATTAAACGGTTCCCCGACGCAACGAGTACAATAAGTAGGTACATAAAAATATTATTTTTACTCTTTCTAGAGGTCTTTTTGTATCGGGGGTTTTTTAAATTTTTAATTTAATTTTTTTTCTGCTTTTTAAAGTTATGTCATTAGTTTCTGAATTTTCAATTGTTTTAGTAGGAAAGATTTGTTTGTTTGTTTGAATTGAATAGGCCCCAAAACTACGAGACCGATTTTAAAAAAATCTTTTAGTATTAGAATCCTATATTATGATGTACAAAGATTATATTTAATACGAGAAATATATATAATATTTAATAAAATAAGGATCCACGTGAAAGTTTCGACAATGTTATAAATTATAAATGTATTAAGTAACATGATTCAAGACTTTTTCATATGGGTAGGTAGGTAGGTTTCATTTTATATACGAATATTAATAAATATAAACATTTAGAGTCAAAATGACTTACAATAACTAATAACACTATGAGGAAGAGATTTATATTATCACTAGGTGTTGCCCGTGATTCTTTATGACTACGATCATAAGCCATATAAATATATTTTTACAGTCTCTGTGGACGCAGTCACGGGCAACAGTTATTCCTAATAAAGTACTTTACCTCAGTACGTAAGTGTAAGAACCTTTTGGCCTTCATAACTAGGCTTTTTTCCTATATAGCGCGGGCGACGCCGCTGGGAACAACGTCAATATCTTAGAGATAACTATTTCTATTTCAATCAAACATGGATAAGAACCATCTCGACAAGCATAGCTTTTGATTAAAAAAAACCGCATTCAAATCCGTCCACGCGTTTGGTTGCAAATAGCTAATTATTGCATAAGAATCTCTCCCCCGCACGAATAAAACGTCAATATCTTGAAAACGGCTATTTTTATTTCAATCAAACATAAATAAGAACCATCTCGACGAGCATAGCTTTCGATTAAAAAAAACCGTATTCAAATCCGTCCACGCGTTTGGCCGGAAATTTGCCACAGACAGATACACAGATACACATATACACAGATACACAGATACACAGATACACAGATCGACAGGTCAAACTTATAACACCCCTCTTTTTAGTCGGAGGTTAAAAACAGTCAGTATGACTGAGTGGGTTGAAAGGTAGTGGAGTAAGGTACTAAGAGTGCATGGACAGTTCGAGCCGACACTATTCAGCAATAAAGAAAACACACACCCTAATAAAACATTGAATTACAATTATCGAAGTAATAGACGTGAATTTCGTAGTTTATTTGGAAAGCAATAAAACAAAAAAAATATGTATTTAATTTTTTAAAGTACAATATATAATATAATGTACAAAAGGCGGGTTTAATGCCACAAAGATTCTCTACCAGCCAACCTTATAATGAACAGAAGAGAATATTAGTAGGCGTCCAAAATAGTAAGAAGAAAATGGAAGTAATTAACAAGACTCGGCAGTTTTTCAAACTTGACCAGAGACTTATGAGAGCAGCATCAAACATGTTTGAAATATTCTTCTTATCTTTGAAGACAATGTGCTCCCCAAACGATTCTTTCTCTTACGGTTGTGATATCACATTTCTTGAAGGAGCTAATTGATTTTATTTCTCTTTCCAATTTCCATATTTATTATTTTTAATATTGCATTATAGGCTATGGTTAAAGTATTCAATTAACTGTAGTATGTATCACAAACCACCTAACATTACTTAAAATGCGTACCAATATATACATTTTAAGATTTATAGTACTTGTAGCCCAAACCAATAATTATGTTTCTCATAAAAATAACAATATTTAATAATTGACAGAATTACATTTTATAAACATGAATTCAATGTTTATGAATATCTTAGGTACCTACATTTTTATTTTTTGTATAGATATAGACACAGCACATAGATGGACGGATTAGGTGTGGGGGTAATTTAAATGCTAATAAACATCCATAAATAACTATTACATAAAACTCCATTCACTTATCTGTATATAAGAAGGTATGCACATGAATAGAAGTCACTCCTCGGTACACGCTCTCGACTTTTGGTACATTATTCTACAGTTTTATAAGGAGTGGAGATGATGGAAAAAAGTGAAGAACTGAATTTGGAGAAGGTGAGTGAATGTTCTATATGACTTATGTATGGCAAGTTATGTTTTTTATTATGGTAAATAAAATATATGTCTGAAATCAACTTTATCCACCAGGTATTTATTTATATATAGAAATAGTGCACACACAGCCACTTCCAATGTCGTATCATCCCTCTGTCCACTTTAATAAAATTAAAATAAACAGATGTTACAGGAACTTCTAGCACCCTATAGACATCTGGAGCGAGCCCAAAAACAGCTTCTTGCTAGTAGGATATTTTGGGCTTTCAACCACTGGCTCACTGTTCCCGACGATCTCTACCAAAGAGTTAGAGAATCAATGACGATGTTGGCTAATGGAATTATTATGTAAGTTAACTTTTTAAAACTCTCTTTAAGATTCAAGTAACTTTAAATAAACCTTTAACTGACACATGTTAGGTGCAATAAATTATACTAGTGATCGTCTAGTGGCTGCAATTTCAGACCTTAATTATAAGTTATGGGCCTAGTATTCTTATTAGACCTACCTAATTTTAAGTAATTAGATCCCAACTTTGAGTTTTAAGGCTTTGGACAATCACCTCTATACAGAAAATATTTCTTTTTTTTTATTCTAGCAGGTACATTTGTTTAAATTTATCTTTCAAAGAATCTCTAAGGCTCGTATTGTGATTGCACGGATAACTCTATTTTGTAAAATGAAAATAATAATTATATTGGCAGCACTATGCCACAGTAGGATATCATAAGACATTATACTATGAAAGAAGCTACAATAAATTAATTTAACAATAGTCTCGTCAGTCAGGGGTCTTAATTTTAAAGCAAAATACGCGGCAGAGCTAAGTTTCCTAGCCAATCCAGCTATATAATGGCCCCTTTTTAGCCTAGCTTCAACAGTAATTTCTGGAAAAAACTGTGGATTCCACCATATCCATAGTTTCCTTATTTCAAAGTACATAAAGCTGCACCTGTTTAATATTAGAAGTAGAAAATCTAAGTAGTTTAGTCTATTTATTAGGTATCACTAAACATACAATGATGACATATGATAATGTAATAATGATAATATATATTATTGTAAGATAATGATAACATATTATCATACGATAATGATACTCTTAGATTACAAATGTTCTCTTCTGATAATTTACATATAACATATTTTTCCGGACATGTAAATTAACCGACCAGAAATTGGCAAATGAGTCAATAATTTTTGTCACAATCAGGAATCGAATCCACGTATTCAGAAACAACACCGGAGCACTGTTGTGTCAGGTTTCCATTAAAGATTTTTTATCGTATTAAATAAACTAATAACACTGGATATCAATATTATTGTTCTTTATTTACATAAGATTCTATGGTTATAGGATCGATGATATTCAGGACAACTCGCTGGTTAGACATGGACTTCCGACTGCTCATTGCGTGTATGGCATGCCATGGACTTTGAATACTGGTATTCAAGTGATCGTAGAATCTTTGCAAAAAGTTGTAGATCTCATACCCAATGGACTGGTATAATTTTTAATATTTAACAAAACCATCTAAGAAACTAAATATCATATCAGCAGATTCTGTAAATTAATACACTCAAAATTCTGGTTGTCTATTTTCAGGGCGCTAAAATTTTTGCAGACCAATTACATGAAATAATGATTGGTCAGGGAACGGAAATTTACTGGCGAGATAACTTTGTTTGTCCAACTGAAGAGCAGTATAAAATAATGCACCAGCAAAGTAAGTAAATCGTTATAATAATAAACGTGTATGGATTAAACTCTCCCAGATCAAGGGTACTTCTTGATAGGTCGTGGATGAAGGGCTAGCCGTACCCACGACTCCGCCAATAAGGCGAGGAAAGAGCGCCGCGGGGTTTTTAGTGGGTACACGGTTTTCGGGAGTCCCACACACGCCCCTCGCTTCCCCCGCGAGGGGTACGGTGCGTAAAGCATTTTCCCCGCGGAAACAAAAAAAAAAAAAAAAAGGGTACTTCTTGATAGAGGTCAATACTCGATAAGGTGTTAGAAATCGTACGGGAAGCGATTAGTCTTTCAGTAGCTAGAGCACAGAAGGGTATAACAACCACCAAACGATCTGTGGAGTTTGCAAATGTAGGCTGCTCCAAAAAGTCAAAACCGAAGACTTATTATATTTAAGACGCGGCTCCTGATTAGACTCTCATGATAGACACCTATTAAAAACATTACAAGATTTCTGTGGATGTTGGTGTTTCGTCATTCAGACCGGACTTAATCCTGTATTCTAAACTAATATCCCCAGGGATCATATATTTGAGCTTAATAAGTATTACGAACTGTCCAGGAATAAATTTATAGTTAGCTTGTACGCGGTAGAAGTGGAAGCGAGAGGTATAACACGAAAATCTCTCTATAACTGTTTTTCACACCTTGGCCTTTCTAGAACTAGCATCGGTACATTTCTAGAACGTATTTTAACGGCGGCATTAGTAGGTTCTTTACAAATTTGGTTAGGTTGGGAGAGGAGTGTAGACAGTGAAGCCATCAACAGTAAGTTTAGACAGTAAAGGGGCCCATTTATGATGCGCAAACATTCGTGTTTGCGCCTCATAAATGGGCCCCTTATATCTACACCTGGGTCGCAAGTCCTAGACATTGCTTGCACTTTTATCCTTGTAACGCGAGGGGCGCGGCACCCTCACGGTGAACCCATAGAATGCTAAGAAGCATCGTCTCATTAAACAAACTTAAAAAATATACATAATTATCCTAGGTTTGTACAGATTCAAAAAACCATTTAAAATTATAATTTCTAAAGAGGTATTTCTATAGAGGTAGGTTAGGTCATCATATATCAACCATATGGGCGTTGAATCTTCAGGCAGAGTGGTAATGAAAGCAACTTGCAATATTCGTATAATTTAGAAGTGCCTACTTCGTAAATTAAATAGTTTAGAATAGCTAGTGTTTGACAGGTACATGCTAAATGTAAGGCGTGTTCCCATGAAACATGTTGGTATATTTTTTAAATTTATAAAAATATTAATATTTTTTAGAAACGGGTGGATACATCAAATTAGGAATCAGATTATTACAAGGTTTGAGCGACAATAAAACAAATTATGACTACTTCGTGCAGCTTCTCGCATATTACTTTCAACTGCGAGATGACTATAGCAACCTATGCACCAAAGAGGTATTATGGGGTTTGGGCTTGCATGCTATATTTTATAACCATCAAAAATATTTACCTCGTTATTTATTTACCACTGACGTCTGAATTATTAAAATGAAAATGTAATCATCTTTAATGAGAGGTTTCGTTTAAGTGTCAATGAAAATTTTTTGCTTAACTGCTATTTTCCTAGAGCTATTTGCAAGGACCAAAAAACAATTGACAAACTCGTATGGTAGAGGTAAAATTTTACTGTAGCCAAATGATTACGATTTTTCCGATCTGATAAGTCCCATCTTTATATTCAAAATTTTGGCAAATATACATAGAGATCCAAACTCCAAACTCAATACGTCACACCACACCACAACACGCTTCATTTGGAACGCGTCTCTAACTTCCATATATGTATTTCCTTGTAGATATCTCCTTTAATGCGCTATTTAAAAGACAAATATAAAGAATGTGAACCCAACATCCTGGATAATGTTAATAGTATTTTATTGTGGCGGCGTGGTGTGAATCAAGAAATTAAACCAAAACGAAAATTAATACACTTAAACTTTCTTTCAACTATATGATGTATATATAATAACATAATATTTTTTTTAATTAGTGTTAGAAATATAATTAAGAAAAGGGTACAAAGTGATTCTAAGCCATCCAACTTCTCATGGTTCTTTTATTTATTCTGTAATTCGTTCGCTAGTTACGGGACGATGTCCGAGCCTACGACATAGTCGGGCGTCTGTACCTAACACAGATCTGATTTACGTCCACGTTTAGAATATTGGTTAAGATTATATCAACCGCTTTAATTAGGTATTAATAATTATTTATTTTACTTTAGTTAAACCAAAATGGAGTCTTCTGCGAAGATATAACAGAAGGCAAATTTACCCTTCCCTTAATACATGCATCAAAGACTCCAGAGGGTTCTGAAATTTTTCGTATCCTTTTATTTCATACCGTGGTTTGGAAACAACATAAGAGTTGTTTAAAAATAATTGAATATTCATAAGATTCACATGTATACTAATATTTTTTTTCGGTCATGCAATGAGTAAATTAAAAAAATATTTTACAGTTTTTATACATTTAAGTAATGTGTTTTGAAAGATACAAATTTCTTAGCATACAAAGACATTCTGCGAAAGCGGACTTCTGATGTGGAGATGAAGAAATACTGTTTGTCCTTGTTAGAGAAGACGGGCAGCTTGCAGTATACGAGGGACCGACTGAACATGCTGGACCGCGAGGCGAGGGCTGAGGTTACCTAAATATTACCAATAGATACCAGATAGTAATCTAAGATATTTTCTTAATTGAAATCTGACATGTCAAAATATCGCTACGGGTATTTTATTTACTGTTCTTGTATGGGTAGGTACGCTGTCAATTATAGTCGACAGTAGCATTGCCTGGTGAAGGTAAAAAATTTGGAGGAAACATTTTTATTACAATTTAAAAAGTTTAGTGATTATTTACTATTTTTACAGCTGGCACGACTAGGAGATAACCCTGAAATGGAAAATGTGCTAAAAGATCTTAATAGTTGGAAAGAAGAAAGAATGAGTTTTTAAGGAGGTATAATTATAATATACCAATTAAATCTATTATTATTTTGTTATACATACTATTCGGTGATATTTTAAAATAAAATGATTAAGATAAATGTAGGGGCAACATGAATACCTTAAATCTTAAGCTTTACTTGATTATTGTCGTTTATTTATAAGTGGGGAAATTGAAACCAATGTTTATAATCATTTTTCATTGAATGAACATATAATAATGCAATAAAAGTTATCATTCATATTTATTTAAACTTTTAAATATAATTCCACCAATGGAACGAATATCCACTTTGAATTAAAGAAACACATAAAAAAACACTGTTACAACAATTAATCCATGCAGTATTTTTTTATAATAAACAAAGAAGTTAAAATCAACAAAACAACAAACAGAATTATAGAAACATGAAAAAAATCTGCTATAATAAGAGTTATAATCATTGCAGTTATCACAAACAGAATCATCATTGTTTTCGAATGAATACTATTCATAATACCACAGAGTACAAATACGACATCCTATCTAGTTCGTCGATGGCATCTTTCACGATCATTTTCTTCAATATATTTCTTGTTTTCCTTAAATTTATTTTTCTGCTTGTCTATCTGTTTTTATAACGCAGGATAATTCTGTCATATATAGGTAGTTGAGACAGGGGTTGGACGTAGGGTTGCTAACCATACTTTATAATAAAGTATTATACTTTATTTTTGGTAATTATACTTTATACTTTTGAATGCAAATAAAGTATGTGAAAATACTTTATTTCCAAGCTTTACTGCGATGCATAGAACATAATACTTATTATGGGATTTATAGGTATGTATTCAACTATTTAGCATATGAATTAGAACAGATGATCGAAACAATTTATAGTTAATGAACAAAGTGTATCTAATATTACATTAAGTCAGTCAAATATCAATGGGAATCTGTCATCATATCAGTTATCACTTATCAGTATTCTTTCACTCTATATTGATAGGAGCTTAAATTATATGACAAAAAAAAATATTAAAAATGTAAAAAACCTCCGATACAAAAGGACCTCTAAAAGGAATAACAATAATATTATTACGTACTCATTGCAGTCGTTACGTCGGGACCCCGTTGTACGTACGTTGAAGATGGTGTCTGTTTTACGAAGTTAATCATTTAAGACTTAGACTATACGATTCGATATCGTAATTTCTTTATTTGCCTTGTTAACTTAATTGCATTTTAAATTCTTCCTTTATTAAACGGTCCCCCGACGCAACGGCTTAAATAAGTACATAATAAAATTATTTTTATTCTTTTTAGAGGTCTTTTTGTATGTTTGGTATGGGGTTTTTTTATTTTAATTTTTTTCTGGCTTTTTAAATTTATGTTACTGGTTCACTTATTGTACTAAATGAACCTAAGGACACGCACATTTTTACTAGTGTAAGTATTCCTATCAATATTTCATAAGAACCTTACACCCAGCAATAATTCCTCAAACTGTTTCTAGCACGACCAAACCAATAACCATCTCGACAAACCAGGCTTTCGATTAAAAAAACCGCAATCAAATCCGTTCACGCGTTTGGCTGCTAGCATGCCACAGGCAGATACACAGATACACAGATCGATAGATCAAACTTATAACACCCCTCTTTTTGAGTCGGCAACCCTAAAAACCCTTTTTGAAAAAAGTTGGCAACCCTAGTTGGACGTGACATTTTAGTTTTGAAGTGTCATATTTATTTATTGGTTTGGTTAATTTAACAGAGTGTATATTTGTTTGATAAAGTAAGTATTCAGTATTTAAATTTAAAATACATTTTCTATTTATAACAAACCATTAGTTTAGATATAAAATAACAAATTAGAAAAGAAAGGTCTGTCACTGTCAACCCCGCACCAGGGGGTCAGCTTGTTACACTAGGGGGGGAGGCAAAAAGTTACATATATTTTTTATTAAATGTGACCAGTTCTAACTCACACTACACTTTACCCATTCCGCACCAGATTTTTTGAAATCAAATGAGTTACAACATATCAGACAAAAGTATTCATCTTCTACGCTTTCTTAGTAATTTTTATATAATACCTTTCTTTTTCACTGCTGGAAAATTTGATTTTTAATTTAACTCTTTAGTTTACTTAAATTTTAGATTTTATATCTTTCTTCTTCTACTGTTCCAATGCCAAAGCATTTTTTCCGAATTATCTGTCACGATAGCGGATTTGCGAGTTTTACGTTATTTCGTGTAAATTCGTTTCCTAACAACTACTTTAGGATACAACGTCACTAAAGCATTCTCTGTTCTGACGCTATTGTAACTACTTACTCCTGTCACAACCAGCCCCCATCTCCCCTACCTATCTTCTTTCTACATTTCTTTGATTGTTTTATTTTTCCTATTACAAATTCAAACAATTCAACAAATAGCTTTCCCTTCGTTGCACACACATGTAAAAAATAATGTTACTGCTCAAACATACCCGATTTAGCTTTATCAACAACGAAAACACGAAACGGGACTATAATTTTAAGTATTTTTTTTTGGTAAATTGTATTTTTTGGGAATTATATTTAGCGGCTCCTGATTTCCCAGGCCCCAAATATATGCTTTATCATAAAGATTCCAGCGGCAGTAGTGAAACGGACCTCTTTAAAACCGAACAGCTTATTATGAAGCAATTTTATTCTAATAAAATAGTCTAGTAAATGTTGAGCATTTTTTATATACTTAGTTTGGCCATAAATACTGTTACAATTAAAAATATATTACATTTGAATTTGTAAACTGTCATTTTTATACGATTGTTCATTGTATTTTCTCATTTTGGACAATGTATTGGCACATTGTCGTTATAATATAATATAATTATTTTTATTTTTCTTTAGTTTCGGAAAATAGTAGAAATAGTAAATAGAAATACAGTCGGTATAGATGGACTCCAAGTAAGCGGCAACGATGTCCACTACTTGAGCCAATTACCTTTACATATATGAACCACTAACTGTGCCTACGACTTCGTGCCCATAGATGTCGATTTCTAAAAAACGTATGCCTTGGTAACTTGCTGGTCTTTAAATTTCTTCCTTTCTTAAGCGGTCCCCCGATGCAACGACGTCAATAAGTTCATAATAATATTATTTTTCTTCTTTGTAGAGGTCTTTTTGTATCGGGGGTTTTTAAAATTTATAATTTAATTTTTACATATTTTATTCTATTTAACTTACAGCCTAATTAATTATTAGGGTTTTTCATAAAAAATTAAAAATTCTTAGGTATTCTAATTATTGACCCAGCAGAGACAGGCATTTATGTGATGAGCATAGATGTCTGTGTTTCTGGGTTTGGTCGTTTATTAAATATATTCTCAGTATTTATATGTGTATTTCTATGTATTTGTATCATTGTCTAACACCCTTAGCAAAAGCAAATAATTTGCTTATTTAGGGGTTAGATCAATGTGTGTAATTTGTCCTGATATTATTATTATTATCATCATTTATTTAATTTTTATCTTCAAATTTACATTTATATATATAACATAAAAAAACAACATTATAAATATAAATATAAAAAATAGTATTCCGCCGACGTGGGCCTTACGACCAGTCCGTCGGTAGGGCGGTAGGGCGTCGGTAGTCCGTAGGGCGACAGCAGTTGGGCGAAAGAAACTTCCTCACAATTCGTGCCGTACCCAAAACTGCTGCTCTTTGCATCCGACCCTAGATCCAGTTGTTTAGTGAGAGCCTCTTGAGATGATGATTGAGACTCCTCGCTATAAGACCATTTACGGAAACTACCATCGGGACAATTACTGTTGAGTCAATATGTCGGTAATCTCGTGAGCTAGGTCTAAGTATTTTGATAGTTTGTCCTTCTCAGCTTTCACAAGATTAGCGTCACACGGGACGCTGATATCAACAAGAAATGCCCGGCGCTCTAACCGATCTACCAGCGCAATATCAGGCTTATTGGCTACAATAGTCCTGTCCGTGATGATAGATCGGTCCCAATAGAGCTTAGCATGACCATATTCCAAAACTGGCTCCGATGTGTACTTATAATATGGCACTTCAAAAGGTACAAGACTGTATCGAAGAGCAAGTTGTTGGTGGATAATCTTGGCTACTTGGCTGTGCAAATACTCTCCATTGGCAAGATGAAAAAAACCGGAAATAACATGTCTGATGGATTCTCCAGGTTGGTGCCACGCACGACATATATCAACAGTGCCATCTTTTATTATGTATATCCGATAGTTGTTTGTCTTGACAACTTCGTCAGCAATTCCACAAGCAAAACCTACGGTTTCTCCAAAGAGATCACCAAATCTTAGCCAAGCCACTGACGCCAGAAGGTCTACATCAGGCCCATAGAGTGCCTGATGGAACCGTCCATGAAGCTCCTTACTCTTCCATATACTTATGTGGTCGTCAGTGCTAAGTACTACCGGCTTATACCAGTTATCTTTGGGTAAAGAGAGCGGTGTAAGACCATTATCTACTGCAACAATGTCCCGATGCATTCCACACTCAGCATGAAGGAAATATTTCCTAAGATTGCATACCTCACGGTTGTGTAAGTTTTTGGCATTAAGGAAGCCACGACCCCACACTTCCGTGGAATATACAATCTCATCACTGATGAGCGCGGACGATGCATGCGATACATTGTCAATAGTTTTCGGGCCTTTCGGTCCAGGGCATCTAATTCAGTCTGAGTTCACCTTAATATTTATTTATTTATTTATTTAAAATCTTTATTGCACACAAAAACGTACAAATGGCGGACTTAATGCTAAAGCATTTTCTACCAGTCAACCGACATAGTAAACCGAAAACTAAAAATGAGGGGGCACAATATTAAAAATTAAAAAACAATTAAAATAATGAAATGAATATCCATAAAACTACCTACACAATACACACTAATACATGTAACAATGCTATAGAAATAAAGTATACTACATATCAATAAATACATACAAATTAATAATAATAATAATAATATACTTTATTGCACTCCACAAAGTTGAAAATACAGTCAGTTAAAAAAAAACAGGCACAGATTAAAAAAAAAAAAACAATATAAAAATAAAAACAAAAATTAAAACTACTTATAGGTATACAATAAGGCGGTCTTATCGCTAGGTAGCGATCTCTTCCAGACAACCTTATTTTTCTAGGATCAGATCATGAGAGAGATTGGAGGGTAGTGCATAATAGAATAATATTAATATAAATACACGCATAATAAAATACTTAGTACAATATACATATATACATACTTAAACATACATTAATATAGATACATACATATACATACATACATATACATACATACAATACATATACACACCAACATACATACGTTTATTTATAATAAATTACAACTGAAAAAAAAAAATAAAAATAAAAAGATGTGTAATACAAATAATATAGTAAGAAGTATAGGAAAGGCGTTATAACATTATTCAATAGATGACAAATCATTCTATAGAAATATAACTTTTATAAAATTATACATAAAACAAGATACATACACAAATGTTAAAGTAGATGATATAATAATTATGCCGAACTTAGTGATAGGTGTAGATAGTGGTCTTTAACCAACTTCTTAAAGGTGGTCAAAGACCGAGCTTGACGAATAGCTAACGATAATGCATTCTATAATAAAACCGCTTGTACACTAAATGAATTTTTAAAGAAAGACGTGGTATGACAAGGTAATCGCAAACTAAGGTTATCAGAAGACCTTAGTACTTTACTATAAATACCTAGGAATTCAAATTTGTCTTTCAAGTAAAGGGGAGAAGTTGGGATAAATAACACACAGTACAGAAGAGAAAGAATATGTAGATTCCGGCGAAGTCGAATAGGTAACCACTTGAGACGAGAACGAAATTCAGACACATGGTCATATTTGCGTAAGCCAAATATGAATCGAATACTAAGATTTTGAAGTCTCTCAAGTTTATTAAGTTGGTCTTCAGATATACTAGGATAACTTGCGTCGGTATAGTCAAGAATGGAAAGCAATAGAGATTGGGAGAGCATAATTTTGGTAGGAATAGGTAGAAAATTTTGTAATCGACGCAATGAAGACATAGCAGCAAATATCTTCCTGCTAACTTCATTTAATTGGCTCGTCCAAGATAATGTTTTGTCTATATGTATTCCTAAATTTTTAACGTTGTCGCTAAAGGGAATTACAACTCCATCAAATACAAGAGGAGGCAAATTTGCCCAGTCTACTTTAGCGAACATTCCTGGAGATCCAACAATAATAGCTTGACATTTTGCAACATTGACATTAATACCGTATGACGCACTCCAACTTTGTATCGAGGTAAGGTCTGTATTAAGTCTAGTAATAGCACATGGTAAGTCTTTTAGGCCGGACTGTGAATATATTTGTAAGTCGTCTGCATACATGTGATAAGGAGAAGAAATACTGTGAGTGATCGTATTAATGAAGATTGAGAAGAGCAGTGGTGACAACACTCCTCCCTGTGGAACACCGGCACTTACAGTACACCAAGATGAGAAGGATTCGTCAATACGAATGCGATGCCGGCGTCCAAACAGGTAACTACGAAACCAATCCAAAGCTGATGGAGATATGTTAAGAGAAACTAACAAACTGAGTAAGATATCATAGTCTACGTTGTTAAAAGCGTTGCTAAAATCAAGCAAGGTTAACACTGTCAGTTGTTTTTTATCCATTCCCATTCGTATGTCATCAGTAACTTTGATAAGAGCAGTTGTCGTACTGTGACCAGTGCGGAAACCGGATTGAAATGAATTTAAAAGATTGTTTTTATTCAAGTAGGAATTTAGTTGTTTATAAATAAGTTTTTCCAAAACTTTAGAGAGGAGAGGTAAAATAGAAATTGGTCGGTGGTCGGAAAACGAGAAAGGGTTGGATTTTTTGGGAAGAGGAATAACTTCAGCGTCCTTCCACGCTGTAGGGAAATCACCAGAGGAAATAGAATAATTTAGGATATGCGTTATTATAGGAGTAACAATATCAACTATGGGGAGAATCATTTTCCGACTAATGCAATCGCTACCAATGGCATTCGATGAGATGGATAATATGTTCCCCCTAACATCACATTCAGCAAATGGAAGAAAAGTAAACGGTTGGAATTCGGGTGTCGGAAGTGAAGAAATAAAATGTAAAGTTTTGTTTTTTGTCATATTATCCATAGCATTACGTGATGCTGAGAATGAAGCATTAAGGCTCTCGATATCTATGTTGTTGGTTTGTGTTGATTTTTTGGATGATTTTCCGACACCTAGAGATTGAAGAAATTTCCATATTCGTGCAGTGTCGCCGTTTTCGACGGATTGACGGATATGGCGGCGTTGTGCATCCCTACACAATGTATTGCAGCGATTTCGTATTTTTTTATATTTTTGAAATTTTGAGTCTGATTTATTGGCTTTGTATTCTGATTTGGCATAACATTTCTTTAAAATCATTGTTTTTAAGTCATCCGTTAACCACGGCGCAGGAAGATGTTTAATTTTGACAGGTTTAATTGGTGCATGAATATCATAAAGCCGAGTTAAAAGAGAGTTGAATGTATTAACTTTCGAATCCATGCTTCCAATAGTCATAATACTAGCCCAATCGCTGTTCCATGCATCATCACAAAGACGAGAAACGTCCATTCCTCCAAAATTACGCCTCAGAAAGAGTTTACTTTTAGGTTTAGGAGGTCGTAATTTATACGACAGATAAATCAAGTCGTGATAAGAAAACCCATCCGTGGCACATTGGCCGTGTTGACTTATAAATTCAGGGGATGAAACAATTGCAAGATCAAGAAGAGAAGGTATACAGTTAGATAAGTTATGAGTAGCAGACAAAGGTAAAATATGAAGGTTACAGCCCTCCACAACAGATAAAAGTTTTTTTGCTCGGATATCACTTTTAAGCAAACAAGTGTTGAAATCTCCCATTATAATATTGTGATTATATAATCGAGTAATATTTTCTAGCAGCCTTTCAAATGAAACAAAGTAATCTATAAGGAGAGATGGACTATAAAAGACACCAAGTAGGATTTTAGTATGTGACAAAGAGATTTCTAAGAGTAAATGCTCCGCCGCATCAACTGCAGGTGGCTGAGTTGAGGAACTTATCATAGTAAATGGAATATAGGAGCGAAGATAGATCGCTACCCCTCCTCCACCTTTGCCGATGCGGTCGTTGCGAATAAGATTAAATCCTGGGATCGAATAAGAAGTAGTAGGTAAGCAGGGTTTTAACCAGGATTCTGAAACAAGGATAGCGTGAAATTACTAATATAATATACATAAATACTTATATTTATAAGTTTATCCATATCGACGGATTTATATACTTATACTAGATACACATACTTATACTTATACATACACATATACTTATACTAGATACATACACATATATGTACATATACACATACACATATATACATATCTACGCTAACAAAGCCGAATAATATGCCGAATAGCCGATAATATGCCGAAAGTATACATCAGCAGGGGCATTACCCAATCGTTGAATTCACACACTTTGTTACTTCCGGACAAACGACTTTTTAGAACTTTTGTCAAGCGGTCAAAGAAGCGTTCCTTCACTATCTGTTTAATGTCCCCACTTAGTATGCCTAAGCATTCCGACATACCAAGGTATTTGTAGGACTCGGTTTCGGAGAGGGATCTGAGGGACATTATCTCCGAAAGTTGTAAATATTCGCTATTTACAACTCGGCCACTCTGCACATGTGCAACCGCGCATTTATCTACACCAAACTCTCCATTCTAATGTCATTACTAAATGTTTGCGTAACGTTTAGTAACGATACCAGATCTGCTTTATTTGGTGCAAATAATTTGAGATTGTCCATATACAAAAGATGAGAAATGTTCTCACCCCCTCTGCGAAATCAAAATCCCAGTTTTGAGTCTCTAAGCAACGTGCTTAAGGGATTCAAAACCAGGCAAAACCACAAAGGACTCAAGCTGTCACCCTGTAAAATACCTCGCTCAATCCTTACAGATTCGGAAGTAAGAAAACTACCTCCGCCCCCTGGAAGACAAAGGACCGTTGTCCATTGCCTCATACATAAATCAAGAAAAGCGCATAAATCTGTGTCAATCTTATACACTTCTAGTACTCGTCTCAACCATGTATAAGGCACCGAATAATAGGCCTTTTTATAGTCAATCCAGGCGGCGGAGAGATCCTTCTTACCTCGTGGAACCTTTTTGATGGCCATGTCAATAAGGAGGAGCTCCTTAGTACCACGAGACCCAATCTTACATCCATTTTGAGCAGGATCTAAAATGCTATTTGCATACAAATGTGTGTTTAATTTTAAAGTCAAAATGGATGTAAGAAGCTTATAAATTGTTGGTAAGCACGTGATAGGTCGAAAGTTCTTTGGATCCGTGATACTACCAGACTTGTGGAGCAGGAAGGTGATTCCTGTTGTCATAAAAGATTGTAGGGATCCGGACCCGATGGCTTCCTGGAATTGCCCAGCCAAACGTTCGTGTAAAGACCGCAGCCATTTGAGCCAAAAGTTATGTAATCCGTCCGACCCAGGAGTTTGCCAGTTATGGGCCGAACGAATTGCATCCCTAACATTATCTGGGCTTATAAATATAGCCTGCATTGGCTGCAGATGTTCACACGCGCGCTCAACAACACGCATCCAGCTTCCATCGTTGTGATTAATAGGCACCGACCAAATATTTTTCCAAAATGTGAACATTTCTTCCATATTTGGTAATTGCCCATCAATCACACTCGTAGCAGATTCCTCCCAGCTTCTATAAACCTTTATTTGGTCACTTTGGAATATGCGATTCTGTTTATACCTATTTACACGTTGTTTATAACGACGGATACGATTTGCCAACGCACAAACATTCTGCTTCAGGTAGTCTTAGCCTATAACGCATGACTCTCGGCCGGATGTTTCCCGATCTGAATCAGATTAACTTGCCAATAAGGACCCTAGCTGCGCTGATACGTCGTTCAATCCTCATCTGCCTTGCGGGTGTGTTCTCAGTGGACCGCACCACCCTATCAATCACAGGAAATCTGACACGGGTGGAGCGGCACGCTGCAACAGCTGCACAATAAAGAATATTATTATTATTCTCACATAATGTGAGTTTCATCATAATCATACAAAAACAGACAAAAAGTTCAAAAACCTTTGTTTAGCGGTAATTAAAATAAATTAATTTCCGTCATTCTACATTACAAAACAGATAATATAACAATGTAAAGGTACTTTAAACTAATGAATGTTTAAAATTTTCGTATACAATATTATTTTTTTGTGATGTATTGTTATGTACTATTCCAACTAGACTAACTCTGTACATTAAATAACTAATGTTTGAAAATATCTATAAACATGTATAGCCATGTTAAGCTTATTTAAATTCATATAAATATAGAATGAAAAAATAAACCGATACGGGCAGGGATTCGAACCAGCGACTACTGGGAAACCGTCCCGTCGTTCTACCAACTGAGCTACCGTATCGCTGCCCGTCTCGGTGAATTAAGCATTCTATATGTGATCGTCTTTATCGGGACGGTGGTAACATCTATTAGGTTTCTTTCGAAAATCCGTTTCGAAAGAAATTAAATAACTATTCAGTTGTCAATAGATAATAATATACTAATGGTGTAGATTACTATTATTTTTTTTGTATTATTATAATATTGTTTTCTATTGTCACTGTTCTTTTAGATGTTAATATATTTTTTGTTTCATTAGTAATCTTGTGTAAACGGCAGGTTGTGTATGCGTTTATTATTCTTTTAATTTTTGTGAATTATTGTATTTATATTGTATATATATACTTATTTGTAACTGAATTATATATATATATTTTTTATATATAAATTATAGTTTATTACGCATTTTAATGTCGGAAAATGAGTCCTTTTACTCGGCTTGTGATTCTAGCCTTTTCTCCTTCTTAAATTCTGCGGATATATCATCTGCATCTCTTGGTGATGAGCTATCTTCAAAATTATCACTGCAGCGTAACTCTTTTAACTATTGTTATTTCAATGCATAAAGCATTCCATAATACTACGCTGAATTATTAACTTCATTTTCTGACAGTAACATGCAATTTTAATATCGCAAACTTGGCTAAAGCCTAATCTATGTTCTACCTTATATTTTTTTTTTTTTTTTTTTTTTTTTTTTTTTTTTTTTTTTTTTTTTTTTTTTTTTTGTCTGTCTATGCTGTTAGCCCTGTTGGCTATTACAGCGTCACCGGGGGAATGCTACCTTATAGTCTTTACCTGGGTTCATATTAATCCGTTATGATCGTATTGGTAAGCGAGGCGGTGGAGTAGCGATATATTTAAGACGTGAAATATCTTATAAGCTGCTGAATACTTCACGATCTCCTTATTCTGCTTCCGCTGAATTTATGTTCCTTGAAGCCAGCGTCAATCAAATGAAGGTCGTTCTTGTTGTATACTGTCCTCCTTCCACTGATTATTTTTCCGACTTAGAGTCTGCTCTTGAAAGCATAAGCTCAGTGTACGTATATCAGATAGTGATTTGAATACCAATCTTTTGTTGGATATTACCTCTTCACGTAAATTGAAGTCTATTCTTAATTCTGTCCATTTAAATATCCTGCCTTTACACCCAACTCACCTTAACCTGGACGTTCCCGATACCTGGCTGGACCTAATTCTTATTGCTTCACAAGATAAAGTTTTGAATCATGGTCAGTTATCAGCTCCCAATTTTTCCAGACATGATTTACTATTTATTTCCTATAACCTTAACTCTCCTAAACTTAAACCTTCAGTGCTGCACTTGCGGAGGTTTTCAAAATTAAATATTGACTGCCTCTTGAATGATGCCTCTCTGATTAATTGGGATTACATTACAAATTTGGCAAACATTGAAGACATGGTGTTGTTTTTTTAACAATAAAATATTGGCCATATATAATAAGCATTCTCCTTTAAAAACTGTTAAAATAAAGCCTCCTCCATCTCCATGGATCACTGATGATGTGCGGACATCTATGCATAGACGTGATTGTGAATTTCGGAAATTCAAGCTTGACGTTGTGACATGAGTTAACTGGTGCCATTATAAAACTGTTCGTAACCGTTGCAATCAGTAGGTAAGAGATGCTAAACGCAGATACATGCATGATCATTACTAAATTGTTCTCCGGCAGTTACGTGGAAGTCTCTCAGAACTTTAGGTGTTTTAACCCCTGAAGATAACCTCGGCTCTAACTCTCCCACTTCAGATGAATTAAATCATCATTTCTCTGCAACTTCTATTCTTGACATTAATATTAAATCTAACACAATCTCTTACATATCTTAACTGCCAACTATCCATACAATTAGTTGATGTTATCCTACCTCCTTTAACCTATCTCATATTTTTATCTTTATATATACTTATATATACGTATACTTCCTTTACCTAGAGTTTCTAATCCCACAACCTGTAATTAATTCCGTCCTTTTTCTATATTGCCCTATCTCTCCAAAATTCTTGAAGCTATCGTCAATAAGCAACTTACTAACTTTATATTTAAAAATTAAATTAAAAATTTAAAAAACCTCCTATACAAAAAGACCTCTAAAAAGAATAAAAATAATATTATTATGTACTTATTGAAGTCGTTGCGTCGGGGGACCGTTGTACGTACTGTTAGCCCGGGAAGCGATCTTGTGGTGTCCCATTATGACGGCGGCGGCAACCGTCAGGTTTAGTGAGTAGGAGTCTCACATAACCACCTCCATCATCCCCTTGATGGAGGTGTGTATCCATGAGGATTCCTGACGTTAAAAAAAAAAAAAAAAAAAAAAAAAAAAAAAGGCTTAGATAGACATTAACCCTTACATGTCTAGGCTATAACACCTCCCCCTTTAAGAAGAGGCTTTGGGGTTAACTTACAAAGTCTCGTATTATACTCTAGTTCTGAGCGGGGCGACTGAACTAATTATTTCGATGTCATTGTCTGGTATGTCTGTCATTTCTGTAACTTCAGGCATAGTTTGAGTAACTGGTTGTTTTTTGTTAATTAAATTCTGAAATGGGCGGTTGTTCAGTTTGTTACACATTATCTTAATAGCTACATAGAAAATGAACATAATCATAAACATAAGTGTTACATTAATTAGAATTGAGTACTGTGTCCCATATTAATAATAATAATAATAAATATTCTTTATTGTACACCCAGAAAAAACAATAACAAAAAATAAAAAATAAAACAGAAATGTACAAATTTGGCGGCCTTATCGCTACAGAGCAATCTCTTCCAGGCAACCAATTAATTAGAGGAATAATGAGACGTAGTGTGGGTGTTGTTTGAATAGTAAAAATATAAAAACAAAAATAAAGCATTACATACACATATTTACATATATACACACATACGAATATACATACAAACAAATATATACATACATACACGCATATACATACATACACACTCACAAATAAAATATACATACAATTATGCAAATAAACAAATAACAATACAGACGACAAACGCGCTATAAATTTAAAAAGTGAACTTTAAGGCAGCGCTTAAACGAATCGCATGACTGTGCACTTTTAATGTTAAGTGGAATCATTCCACAGTCGTATGGTCTGCACAGTGAAGGAATCGGAGTAAAAAGAAGATGAATGGGAAGGAACTTTAAGGATAAGGTTTTGATTGGAATGGAGAGATCGGTTGTGTGTACTACTCAAAAACTCAAAACGTTCTTTTAAGTAGGACGGAGTGGAAGAATTGAACAGTATACAGTATAGAAGGCTAAGCATATGAATATTCCTGCGAAAACGAATCGGAAGCCACTTGAGTTTTTTACGAAAGTGAGAAATATGGTCATATTTGCGAAGACCAAATATGAACCTTATGCAGAGGTTTTGAAGACGCTCAAGTTTATTTAACTGATCCTCTCTTAAATCAGGATAGCAGGCATCAGCATAGTCTAGAATTGGAAAGAGTAAAGATTGAGCTAAAGCAACTTTGGTAGTGATTGGGAGAAAATTACGTAATCTTCTCATGGATCCCACGGCAGCAAACATCTTTCTGCTCACCTCACTAATCTGCGAATTCCAAGATAAAGTTTGATCGAATATGATCCCAAGATTTTTAACTTTAGTGCTATACGGAATAACTTCGCCTTCAAAACTAATATGAGGTAGCTGATAATCGGAAATACGTGAGATCAGCCTATAACTACCAATGATAATAACCTGCGTTTTAGATGTATTTACTTTAAGGCCAAAACACTTGCTCCAATTTGAGATACGCGCCAGATCTTGATTTACTTGCAATATAGTATTAGTAAGGTCATCAAGACTTGACTGGCGGTAAATTTGAAGATCGTCTGCATACAGGTGGTAGACAGAATTAATATGAGAGCAAATAGTGTTTATAAACACTGAAAATAATAAAGGAGACAACACGCCACCTTGCGGAATACCAGCACTGACCGCGCTCCAGTCAGAGTACAGGTCATTTAACCTTACACGTTGCCGATGCCCACGCAAGTAACAATGAAACCAGTCAATTGCCGATGGAGATATGTTAAGGCTACCCAATACCGTGAGTAAGATATCAAAGCCCACAGTATTAAACGCATTGCTGAAGTCCAGCAACGTCAATACTGTGACTTGACAATATGAGGTTACCATGACCCATATTGTACAATATGAGGTTGTTTAATTGATTCGATTTTGCTTAGATTATTTAAAATGTATTTCAATTGATTTCCCGAGTGGAAATCGTCCAAATCTATATTATTTAAACGAATAGGGGACACACTACCTGTTTCGACATTTACTTTATTTATGTTACAACAAGTATCGTTAATTAAATTAAATTCTGGTACATGGTTGATTGGTGATATAATTTCCAAGTTATTATGTTTTGGAACAAATGTGGCGCTATTGCAGTATCCAATACAATCTTTCGGAATATTAAGGATACCCGTACCTAGAATATTAGTTTCATACAATTTTGAGTTAGCACAATCGACAGATATTTTTTGGGGTTCGGATTGTACATATAACCAATTATTGTTTGTTAAGGATTTCCATATATCTAAATTGCCGTATATCACTTTCGCTTCACACTGCAGTGGTTTTTCACTTATAACTTTAGCTAATAGCTCACTTTCACAAATCGGTTTTGCATCCGTGGAATAAACACTTTCTAGGTCACAGATGAATTTTCCTTGACCAATGGATTGGCACGCTCCGAGGTCGTTAAACGTACAGTAATGTGACTTATCTATGGTCATTGCTATATACTTATTATTAGGGATAATTAACGTAAACGAATTAGGTTCTTTGGGTTTATGAGGTGTTGGAATAGCTACATTATGGAATAATACATATTCTTTTCTATTAACTAACGGTACTTGTAAAACAAATACAATCTTATCTTTAATATAAAAACAAACTATTTTAGATATGTTTAAAATTAAGTGTATAGAGTTAATATCTAATGCTACAGGTAATTCTAAGTTACTAGATAAATGTCTGTAATTATCGGCAATCTCTTGGTACAACTGTGTAGGGGTCATTATTGCTGGATGAAGAATGTTTTGGCTACTAAACAAAATGGCATTAGTGACATCTTCCAATTGAAAGGAAATGGTAAGTATAGCGGTTTCTATTACATTAAATACTTCGTCAATTCTTATGAGAATCTGTAGGCCGTTAGTTAATTCGTTAATGTTTTTGATATTTAATGAGAGCTTGTCGATAGCTACACCAAGGTTTTCCTCATTCTCTTTTATCTTATATAAACTATCGAGGTAGTTACTAAAATATTCTCCTTCATCAGAGAGGCTAACTGCTTTCCACTATCTTGCAAAGATGTTATCGCTTCGTCATATCTTATACCATCATTTTCATCTAATGAACCAAATATCTGTTTCATGACTGTCCCTATGACACTTATCCAAGCACTGCGTTTGGTTCTATTATCAAGTAGATGTGAAATGGCAGAGAACTCTTTACTCATATCTTGGAATCGCGCTATTATTGGCTGAAGTGAATTTTGACACTCTAATTCTATCTCTATAATTCTAGTTTCCTTACAAAGATCTTTCAAGGTTTCTAAAGTGTTTCCGATATTATCAATATGTTGTTTAAAATGTGCAATATCTATCGGAATTACTACTTGTAATTGGGCATTATTAATTTTAAGCTTTCCTAGATAGTCATAATAGAGTCCCGAACTTGTAGTGATCGGCTGGACGAAATTCCGCTGGGGCTCTCCCCGCGTGAAACTGTAAACAGTGTCGTCAAAGTTAAGGTAAGTAACTATCTAATCTTATTTAATCTTACGAGGTAATAGTAAGTATATCTCTATGTTACTTATTAATTATTTTACTTTACATTTATATTAATTATAATTTTATATAACGGTTTTAAAGGGTTTTCATGAACGAAAACTACGGACTACCTGCTTAAGACCAGTTTATATTTATCTACAGGTTGTCTCCGGTGACCTCAGCTAATTTAACTTGGTCAAAATGATGAGTTACATGACGTCGGTTTATAAGGAGGGTAAGTGTATTGTTGCCATTGATTTTTATGACTTTATAGGGGCCCTTCCAAACTGGTGAGAGTGCTTTACGCATTCTCAAATGATTTTTTAGGTAGACGTAATCTCCTTTTTTATATTTTATTGTGCGAGTATGATTATCATAATAAGCTTTTGATGATTCTTTTGATTTTCTAATACAATCTAAAGCTTTATCTCTTGAAAGTTTCAGTCTGTTTCGAAGCATTCGAATATAGTCCGGGTAAGTAGCTTCAGGAGTTTCTTCGTAAATAGAATTTGGTATTACGGGTTTGTTACCAAACATAAGTTCATAAGGCGAATAATTTGTCGTAGAATGGATAGATGTATTATAGGTAAACATAGCAGTATAAACATAGCGAGGCCAATTGGTTTGGTCTTCATTTACAAAGGATCTTAAATATTCTTTTAGGGTGGAATGGTTCCGTTCCAGAGCACCTTGAGTTTGTGGATGGTATGGGGAGGACCAGAGATTTGTAATTTTTAAGAGTTTACACGTTTCTTTAAATAATTCTGAGGTAAAATTAGTACCCTGATCAGTGAGGATAGTCTTAGGTATGCCAAATATTGAAATAAAGTGTACTAAACATTCACTGGTTTCTTCAGCTGTTGTGCTTCGAATTGGGTAAGCAGAAGTGAATTTAGTAAGGTCATCCTGGATAGTGAGTATATATTTAAGTTTTGCCGGACCGGATTCTGGTAAGGGTCCAACGATATCTAATGAATTTCTCTGGCAAGGTTCTGTTGAGGTGCTGGTTATTTGCATAGGGGAACGGTTAATTTGCCTAAGGGATTTATTTAGTTGACACTGTGGACATTTCTTAACAAAGTTCTCTACATCACTACGCATGTTTTTCCAATAAAATACTTCTTGAACTCTCTTAAGCATTCGAGTACTGCCTATGTGTCCAGCAATGGGAATATTATGATTTTCCTTCAATATTTTAGGGATTTTTGTGGGAGAAGGGTAAATTATCTTATCTCTATAGATATGAACAGTTATACCGGTAAGGTGGAAAAGGAAAAGGATCATGTTATATATTTTGACGAATTGGTGTGTATCGAAGGGATTTTTGAATTCTGTTATTGCGATTTCGGTATTTAAGTCGCCATCAAGATTTAAGAATAACTGATTCCTAATATTCTTAAGACTGTTATAGATATCCACATATGAAGATTTGTCATAATGATAAACCTTGAAAAAGAGAAAGTAATATTTCTTTCCGCCGTGTTCAAAATTTATAAAAGAGTTAAGAGTTCTTTCCTTATTAACAATTTCTATTCGATAAAATATTTCGATAAAATATCTAGGATATTCTGAATAAATGGATTGGATTCGTCCAGATCAATTGAAGTTGGTAAGATTATTATTTTGTATTTTGATTTAGATATGTCCTCATTATGTTCAAGAATTTTCGTATCAAATGTTGTGTTGTTATTATTCAGTATCTTCAGGAATGCAGGATAGTCGTCTTCAGATAGGTTAGGGCTCGGAGAATCGTTTGTAGAGGGAATGGACTCTGTCAGAGGATCGACTGCTGGCTCTATTTCTGTTGTAGTGTGTTCACTGGGAGCCTGAGAGTCGACAATTGGATCGTTGGGATTGACAGTGGGCGGTGATACTAATAAGTCCATGAGATCCTTTGCTGAGGAGCTCGTGGCCGAAATGGATTCTACTACAGGATTAAATGATTGCGCTATTTCGGTGGTGTTGTGCTCACCAGGGTTTTCAAAATCTACAGCTAGCTCGTCGGGATTGAAAGAAGGTGGTGATACTAATAAGTCCATGAGGTCTTTATCTATTTCAGAAGCGTTTTCAGGTTGAACTGGATTTACTGGAAACCGAGATAGGGCGTCAGCATTGGTGTTAATTTTGCCCTTTTTGTATTTGATGTCATATTCGAGTTCTTCCAACTTTAAACGCCATCGGATTAATCGTGACCCTGGATCTTTACATTTAAACAACCAGTCAAGTGGTTTGTGGTCCGTTAATACCGTGAAGCGGCGTCCATATATGTAGGGTCTGAAAACTTTAGTGCCGAATATTACAGCTAGACATTCTTTTTCAGTGACGCTATAATTACATTCTGCTCGATTGAGGGTGCGGGAGGCGAAAGCGATAGGACGATCTTGTCCTATATGTCCTTGGGATAGAATTGCCGATATGGCGAAATTAGAGGCGTCACATGTTAAAAGGAAAGGTTGCGTAAAATCAGGATATGCCAAAACTGGGGCAGAAACGAGTTTATTTTTTAACGTTTCGAATGATAACTGTTGGGTGTTTTCCCACACAAAAGTTGTGTCCTTTTTGAGAAGATTAGTTAAGGGTTTAGCAAGTTTAGAAAAATCTTGTATGAAACGTCTGTAATATGAAACAAGACCTAGAAATGATTTGATATCTTTTGGAGATTTAGGTGTAGGGAAACCTGCAACGGCCTTAACTTTATCTGGATTGGGTTGGACGCCATTTTGACTGATAATATGCCCAAGGTAAGTGACTTCCTTCCTGAGAAATTCACATTTCTCTGGCTGGAGCTTCAGATTAAAATTGCGAATCCTACGAAAGACTGATTGTAGATTATTAATGTGTGAAGATAAATCAAAGGAATAGACTACGATGTCGTCGAGGTAGACGAAACACCTAGTACCTTGAAGTCCTGTAAGGCAGTTATTCATATTTTTTTGAAAAGTTGAGGGTGCATTCTTTAGCCCAAACGGCATACGGTTAAATTGATAATGACCTTGGGGTACGGAAAAGGCAGTTTTAGGTGCATCGTCTCTAGAGATTAAAATCTGATGGAAGCCGGAAGTGAGGTCTAAGGTGCTAAAATATTTGCTCTTTCCTAGCTGATCAAGAATTTCAGAGATCTGTGGGATTGGATAGGTTTCACCTATCGTGATATCATTCAATTTACGGTAATCTATGACAATACGCCATTTACGATGGCCTTTTGAGTCTGCTTTTTTGGGTACTACCCAAATCGGCGAGCTCCAGGGTGAAGATGAAGGTTCTATAATGTTTTGGTTGAGCATTTTGTCAATTTGTGTTTTTACCTCTGTCTTGTGGCATTCCGGGAATCTATATGACTTAGTGTGAATAGGAGTATCGCTACTAGTTTTGATACTATGTTCAGTAGCAGACGTGTAAGTGAGTTGGTCATCTGGTAAGTAGAAGATATCAGAAAATTGAGAACAAAGTTCTATAAGGACATCTCTCTCTTCACTGTTTAAGTGTTCTGTCCTTAATGAATTAATGACTTCATCGGTTCGTTTAGACGTTTCAAGGTTGGACATATTAACTGGATATGAAGTTGAATTTATGGGTTCTACATGAAGTACAAGATTTGTTTCAATATTTACGAAACGCTCAGATGTATTAGCTACAGTAATGTTAACACGCTTATTATCTTTAATTTTGACGATGCAATTGGATATAAAGATATCCTCAGAAATATGTTGATCAAAAATTAATCCCTCCTTTAGATTAGTCTTTTGAACCGAGCATTCTATTACCGCTTCAGTTCGAGGTGGAATTACGAAAAATGGTTCAGAAAACAATAATTTAATTTTGTGTTTGCCTATTTTTAGAGTGTCATAGGTATAATCTATTTTACATCCAAATTCAGTTAAAAGGTCTGTACCGATAATTCCGTCATAAGGTAAATTAATATCTCGAACAACATGAAATTTATGTGTAAAATGTTTGTTGTCTCTTAATTTTAGTGTCCGGTGGTAAGAGTGGGCTCATCGCCAGGGTCTATACCCTTAAGCTTAATGCATTCTTTAATTAACTTTTGATTAGCTCGGACGCTTGATTCTTTGATAAGACAGACGGCAGAACCTGAATCGACTAATAGGGATAGCGGAATATCTGACGCTTGGGATTCTAACAGAACATGTGGCAACAAACGTTTCGTTGTATCTATATGTACTTCATATATTTCAATTATTATTCAAATAATATATTCGAAATTGAAAACTAGACTGACTTGGGATTGAGTTTATGATTAAAGCAACAAACAACAAAATGCTGACTGGACTATTGTTAGGCTTAGATAGACATTAACCCTTACATATCTAGGCTATAACAGTACGTTGATAGTGTATATATTACGAAGTTAATCATTGAGGACTAAGACTATACGATTCGATATCGTAATTTCTTTATTTGCCTTGTTAACTTACTTGCATTTTAATTTCTTCCTTTAATAAATGGTCCCCCGACGCAACGAATTCAATAAGTACATAATAATATTATTTTTATTATTTTTAGAGGTCTTTTTGTATCGGAGGTTTTTTTTTCTGCTTTTTAAAGTTATGTTACTAGTTTCTGAATTGTACTAAATGAACCTACAGACACACAAAATTTTCAATTGTTTAAGAAGGAAACATTTGTTTGTTTGTTTGAACTGAATAGGCTCCGAAACTACGGGACCGATTTTTTAAAAAATCTTTTAGCTTTGGAATCCTATATTATGACGTACAAAGGTTATATTTAATGCGAGAAATATATATTATATTTAATAAAACCAGGATCCAGAATATTAATAAATATAAACATTTAGAGTTAAAATGATTTACAATCACTTATAACACTATGATGAAGGGATTTATATTATCACTAGCTTTATGACTACGATCATAAGCCATATAAATATATTTTTACAGTCTACATGGACGCAGTCACGGGCAACAGCTATCCCTAGTAAAGTACTGAGAGAGTGGCAAGTATTAAGTACTTGGGAGTCACTCTTGACTCCTTGCTTAACTCGAGCTACATATCAGGTCTCTAGTGACTAAGCTTCGTAAACTTGTATATATATTTAGATCTCTATTAGCAGACCAAAAAACTATCAAATCTATATATTTTGCTCTTTGCTAATCGCTGATTATATACTGCATCACTGCATGGGGGGGTGCTGGTAAGACAATACTTCTGGAAACGGAGAGAGCCCAGCGAGCAATCCTTAAGACAGCCGCATCCCTTCCCTTTACCCAACTAGTGATCTTTACAACCTCTGGGACGTTCTTACCGTGAGGAAACTGTTCATCGCAAGAACATTACTTAAAAAACACGTAGAACTGACATATGATCCAAATCTAAACGCTGATAAAAGAAGAAAACGCAAGGTATGTCCCATCGTCAAGGTTTCCACCAGTCTTGCTAGAAAGCATATTATCTAGGCATATTATCTAGGCATTTTTTGTACAATAGAATCAACATATCAATACCCATCTATCATGTTCCTAAACTTAAATGCAAACTTTTATAAGTAATTGACTTAAATCCTTTACTTACATAGACATTGAAAATCTACTTGTTTTTTAATCGGCTGACTTTGCACATACTTAATATTGTATTAACACTGTGTAGTTCTGTATTGGATGGACATTGCCTTTGTATACGTGTCTAAATTTAAGAGTTTTTCTGGTTTTTAATTTTGATGTAATTACATTTCTCATTTTTCCTTTCTAAATAAGAGCATGTATTTCTATTTCTTTTTTTTAAATACCTAATAATATTGTCATAGCATTTAACATCTAAGTATAATCTAGCATGTATTAGTTCCCAACCGAAGGGAGGACCTGATGACGTAATAGTACAGGTTGTTTATACCATTTTTTAGGCACCAGTCCCTCACCAATCAAGTTGTGTTTATTAGGATTAGCCTAAGATAAGTACCAATGTAAAATGTTTCAACTTGATTGTGATGGAAATAAAAACTATTTTTATTATTATTACTTTACCTGAGTAAGAAAGTGTAAAAACCTTTTGGCCTTCATAACAAGGCGTTTTTTCCTATATAGCTGGCGAAACAGCTGGGAACAGCTAATTATTGCATAAGAACCTCTCCCCCGCACGAATAAAACGTCAATATCTTGAAGACGACTATTTGTATTTCAATCAAACATGAATAAGAACCATTTCAACGAGCATACCTTTCGATTAAAAAAACCGTATTCAAATCCGTCCACGCGTTTGGCCGCAAACAGATAATTATTGCATAAGAACCTCTCCCCCGCACGAATAAAACGTCAATATCAAACATGAATAAGAACCATCTCGACGAGCATACCTTTCGAATAAAAAAAACCGCATTCAAATCCGTCCACGTGTTTGGCCGGAAATTTGCCACAGACAGATACACAGATACACAGATACACAGATCGACAGGTCAAACTTATAATACCCCTTTTTTTAGTCGGGGGTTAAAAATCACCTATTTAGTGACCTCCAGTCTGTGTGCCGCAACGTGTCCGCAAATACCTTCTTGAGAAATATATATATAAGTATGTATGTATATTATATTAGTAATTTATAGCAGAATATGAGTCTTATATACTCTAAATTATTGTTACATGTATTAGTTTGTATCGTGTACGCGTAAGTAGTTTTATGGATATTCATTCCATTATTTTAATTGTTTTTTAATTTTTAATATTGTGCCCCCTCATTTTTAGATTTCGGTTTACTATGTCGGTTGACTGGTAGAGAATGCTTTAGCATTAAGTCCGCCATTTGTACGTTTTTTTTTGTGTGAAATAAAGATTTTAAATAAATAAATATATATATATATATATATATATATATATATATATATATATATATTTATCGTTGCAATGTCTGTTTGTGTGCTTTTATTTTCTTTTAAACAATGAACTAATCAAAATGAAATAAGGTGTTAATTTTCTGGAGATATTAAAAAAAGTGTTTTTAATATTGTTATTTAATATAACATTTAATTTAATATTTTGGTAATTTCTACCTTTTGCTATCATCTATATATATAAAACTCTTCCGTTACTGAGTGACTGACTGACAGACAACGCACAGTCGAAACTACTGGTCGTAGACAGCTGAAATTTGGAATGTAGGTTCCTTGGGATATGTAGGGGAGCACTAAGAAAGGATTTTTGGAATTTCAACCCCCAAGGGGGGGAAAAGGGGTAAAAACGTTTGTATGAAAAATCTTATTCATTGGGCTTATAAACTTGAAACTTGGCATGAACACGTACATAGGCAAGTAAATATGTTTGACATTATAAGTTTTTTCAAACTACCCTCCAATCGTGATTTAGGGGGTGCGATTGGGTGACTGATTTATTAACGCACAGCCGAAACCGCTCGGTATAGGAGTCTGAGATTTTGAACAGAGGTTCCTTTAGTAACATAAGTGAGCACTAAGAAGGGATTTTTGAAATGTCAACCCCCAAGGGAGGGAAACGGGATAAACTGAGCCGGGGCTGCGGGAAAGTTCTAACGAGATACCGTGGCCCCGGAACGCAAAGGGCAACTGAAGGAACGAGGTGGGTTTTAGTCAGTAAAAGTCACAATTTTCTTTCAACTCCTAACCGTTGAGGAGTTGTACCTTCCATCATCAGCTCATTCACATGGGATGATGACTATCAGACGCAAATACTTAAACAGATCTATGAAATTGTCAAAAACGTAATTGCCTGTAAATTTGAGGTTTGCCCTTGATTTCCCTGGAATACCATCATCAGATCCTGACTAGGTAACAACGGGACCAACTTGAAAGTATACTCTACCGAACAAAAAAAGAATCACGTAAATCGATCCATAAATCTCGGCGTAATCGGTATGCATAAATAAAACACCCGAATTTTATTTTCTATTAACTATCACGAGTTGTCTCGATGCTCGATAGATGGCGTTGGCATCGAGATAGATCGCGCTATGGTTTCGTTACCGTCATTTAGCTAGGTAGCGTAAAATATTTTAATTTATCGTGTAATTTTAGCAGCGCCCCTAGCGGACATACGCGAAACTACATATTACACACTACAAATATTTAACGTTTAATTCATTAACTTTTAACTTGACTTATTTAACTTATTTTACTCTCTATTTCAGTTAATTTTTGATTTGTTGATTAGATTTGATATTTTTGATAGTATATTTAGTTAGTGTTGGATAAGTTTTATAGTGTGAGTTGATTTTTTAATATATTCTTCATTTTTTATTCATTTGTTTGTTACTTTATTAGTCTTAGTTAATTTCCATAGATATAGTTTTAGTTAAAAAATTTCTAATTAAAATGGTTCAAGAAATTTTGTTTGTTAATGGGAATTATATTCCTCATGCTGTGGTAGATATAGAAAAAGATGGAGCCTGTTTATTTAGAGCTTTATCTTTTTTGATGTTCGGAACTCAAGACAGGGCTAGGGATGTACGTGAACGCATAATCGGCTTTGTTATTGAAAACTGGACGGAATTTTCGATTATGTCGTGTACTGCACTTGGAGATAATTATTCAACGCCAAATGAATATTACAACGACATGATGAAAACCACTACATATGGAAGTTTGTGCGAATTAGAAGCTGCTGGGCGAATATATGAATATGTTTTCGAAGTATTTCGTGATGGCCAGTTTTATGTGAAAACTGGAGTTGAAGGTCTTCCTGTAAAACGTCTTCGCTTTACTGGCGGGCTTTCTGGTGGTCATTTTGACGTTTATGTTCCAGTTTCATCGTTTTCGGCAACAAAGGTCGCAAAAAAAATTACTCAACGAAGGTTAGAAACGCCTTCACCCATTCCCGAAATCATATTTTCGAACAGTGAGTCCGAGACTGAGTCTGAGTCTGAATTAAAACTCGATGAACCAATGCCTAAACAAATAAAAAAAGTGAACAAAAAACGTAGGGCTCGATACACGAATAAAACTCGGAAAAATCAGCAAAAAAAGTCAGTTCGAAGTAACCCTGCAGCACATCGGCAAGCGGTTACAGTGTATCAACGAAACTACCCCCAAGTTCATAGGAAAGCACAAGCTGATTACCAATCTTTACACCCCGAAATACACAGGAAAGCACAAGCTGCTTATCGAACTTCACATCCTGACGAACATCGACAGGAAGTTGCAAATTATCAACATACACACTTGGAGGAACGAAGAAATATTCAGTCTCAATATCGTAAAAATATTAAAGCAAAAACATGGCATACAAAATTACTGTCGGGACTGGCGTATAATCCTGAGTTGTCATACGAAGCAGATAAAGATGTATGTATAGGAACTATGGATCATAAATGCCAGTGGTGCAATGCTTTAAAGTGGAAAGAAGAAACTGTTGGAATGTGTTGCAGTGGAGGGAAGGTTTTGCTTGAGGCCTTTGAACTACCTCCAGAGCCACTTTATAGCTTAATAATTATGGATTTTCATCCTGATCACAATCATTTTATGAGTAACATCCGAAAATATAATGGGTGTTTTCAAATGACCTCATTTGGAGCAAAACTGGTCTCAGAAGATGGATTCATGCCGACATTTAAGGTACAAGGCCAGGTTTATCATCTGATTGGAAGTTTACTGCCTATGGATCAACAGAATGCTCGATTTTTGCAAATTTATTTTGTAGGAGAGGACGAAAGGGAAGCAAACTTGAGATGTTCAAATTTTCCAGGTGTAAAGAAAAATTTAGTGAAAGTGCTTCAAAAAATGCTTCATGATGTAAATCCATACATAAAAGACTTAAAAACAGCTATCGAAAAGGTTCCAGCTAATTGTGAAACATTTAAAGTTGTTATTAACGCCGAAAAAAAACCAATAGATGGTCATTTAGGTCGTTATAATGCACCTACGACAAATGAAGTAGCGTTAGTCATTGTTGGGCAAGAATTTGAAAAGCGTGACATTGTCTTAGAAAGCCATAGTAGTGGTTTGCATCGAATCAGCGAAATCCATAGATCTTACGACGCTTTGCAATATCCTTTGCTTTTTTGTCGTGGTGAGGATGGTTACTCTATTCATTTACCCCAGATCGATCCGAAAACTAAAATGGGTCTTAAAAAGACAATTTCTGCCGCAGATTTCTATTCTTACCGAATAATGTCCAGAGACGGTCAAATCAATCATCTCCTTTACTATCGCTCCCTCTTCAGTCAATTTTTGGTTGACGTATATGCTAAGATTGAGACCGAAAGACTCAATTATATACGTCATAATCAGTCTAAACTAAGAGCAGAAAATTATATCCATTTAAAGGATGCCGTAGGTAGGCAAGACGCAGACCCTAATGATCTTGGTCAAATGGTAGTGTTGCCTTCTTCTTTTACAGGTGGACCTCGATACATGCATGAGCGAACCCAAGATGCCATGACCTACGTTCGCCGTTTTGGACGACCGGATCTTTTTATAACATTTACATGTAACCCACAATGGGAAGACATTACAAAACATTTGTTACCAGGTCAAAATTCCCACGACCGTCATGACTTAATCGCTAGAGTGTTCCGTTTAAAAGTTAGAAAAATCATGGACTTACTGACGAAACGTAAAATATTCGGTGAAGTATGCTGTTTTATGTACTCAGTCGAATGGCAAAAGCGTGGCCTTCCACACATTCACATACTACTCTGGCTTAAAAATAGCATAACGACAGATCTCATTGATAAAGTTATTCAAGACCCAAAACTGTATGAAATCGTTAAATCTAACATGATGCATGGTCCATGTGGAAGTTTTAATTTCAAGTCACCTTGCATGAAACAAAACAGTTGCAGTAAAAGATTTCCGAAACAACTCATTAAAGAAACTCAAACTGGCGAAGACGGTTACCCACAATACAGGCGTCGTTCTCCAGAAGATGGTGGCTTTACTGTTGACATTAAAGGAGTATGTTTAGATAATCGATGGGTTGTTCCTTACAATGCTGTACTTTCAAGAAGTTTTGGTGCTCATATTAACGTCGAGTACTGTAATTCAGTAAACTCTATTAAATATGTATGCAAATATGTGAATAAAGGGACGGATCAGGCTACTTTCGCCCTTGAAAATAAAAATGACGAGGTGACTACTTACGAAAATGGTAGATATATAAGTAGTTCGGAGGCTGTTTGGCGGATTTTTGGCTTTCCGATTCATGAACATTTTCCTCCAGTTATTCATCTTGCAGTACACTTAGAGAACGGACAGAGAATATACTTTAACCAAGAAAATATTATCGAAAGATTAAATAATCCACCAAATACTACGCTTCTAGCCTTCTTTAAACTTTGTCAAGTAGATATTTTTGCGAAAACTTTGATTTATTCAGATGTACCATCGTATTATACTTGGCATAAAAATAGTCACTTTGAAAGAAGAAAAAGAGGAGCTGACGTACAGGACTGGCCAGATATAAAAAAAGAAAACGCGTTGGGCCGAGTGTATACTGTGCATCCCAATAATGCGGAGTGTTTCTATTTACGTATGCTTCTGCATGAAGTAAAAGGGCCAACTTCATTTGAGGCTCTAAGAACGGTTAACGGTGAAGTACATCCCACTTTTCAATCTGCTTGCAAAGCTTTGGGTTTGCTTGAAGACGACCAGCACTGGTATGCTACCTTACAAGATGCTGCACTTTCTGAATCTCCCTCTAGAATTCGGGATTTGTTTGTAATATTATTAGTGTTTTGTCAAGTGTCAGATCCATTAGGACTTTGGGATAAATTTAAAGATATTTTATCGGAAGATTATAAACATCAAGTCCACAGAAACATAGAGGATGTTGATAACATTTGTAGTGAAGTATACAACAAATGCCTGCAAGTTCTTGAGGAAGCCGTTCTTTCATTAGGTGGGCGTTCACTTAAGGAATATGGGTTGCCACAACCAACCAGGCCACTCGATTTAGGGAACATTATGTTATTAAGAGAGACTAATTACAATACAGATTTTCTAGAGAGATTCGTCAAGGACCATAAAAATACTTTAACAATAGAACAAACGGAAGCATACGATAAAATTATGCATAGTGTTAACACAAATTCAGGACAACTTTTCTTTCTAGACGCGCCAGGTGGCACAGGAAAAACCTACTTAATAAACTTAATTTTAGCTAAAATTAGAAGCTCAAAACATATTGCTTTGGCTGTCGCCTCATCAGGGATCGCGGCCACATTGCTGGAAGGTGGTCGAACTGCGCATGCATGTTTTAAGTTACCACTCGACTTGACTCGCGTAGAAACACCCTTATGCAGTATTTCAAAACAAAGTCACCTAGCTGAAGTATTAAAAAATACAAAAATTATTATCTGGGATGAAATCACCATGGCACACAAAAGAGGAATTGAGGCTTTGAACAGATCTTTACAAGATATTCGGGGTAATAAAAATTTAATGGGTGGCGTAACCGTGCTGTTTGCTGGAGATTTTAGACAAACCTTACCGGTGGTACCCCAGGGAACTCGTGCTGATGAAGTACAAGCATGCCTTAAAAGATCGATTTTGTGGTCCTCCGTAAAAAGTATAACGTTAACTAAAAACATGAGAGCCTATCTGGGGAGTGATTCGACGGCTGGTATATTTTCAACCAGTCTTCTAAAAATAGGAAATGGTGAACATCCTACCAGGGATGGTATATTTGACATCCCTGAAGATATCTGTACATTAGTATATACCATCGAGGAGCTAATACAACACATTTATCCAGGTATTTCCGACATACAAGACAAGCCTATAGAATGGTTTTGCGAACGAGCTATTTTGTCTCCGAAGAACGAACAAGCTGCATTTATTAACGACATACTTTTAAAGTCATTCGACGGAGAAGAAAAGATTTATAAATCCATAGACACACCATGCCATGCAGACGACGCTACAAATTATCCGGTCGAATTCTTATATTCACTTAAACCAGCTGGTCTTCCATACCATAGGCTTGCACTGCGAAAAGGTACACCGGTAATGTTGCTACGTAATCTGAAACCACCGAAATTGTGTAACGGCACCAGGTTGCAAGTCAAAGCCTTACATAAATATTTAGTTGAGGCCGTTATTTTGACAGGATGTGCCCGAGGAGAAACGGTATTCGTCCCGCGCATTCCTCTAATGCCCAATGACCTTCCATTTGAATTTAAGCGCCTTCAATTTCCTCTAAAAGTTTGCTTTGCGATGACGATAAATAAGTCTCAAGGGCAAACTTTTAAAGTCGCTGGTGTTGATTTAAGAGAAGATTGTTTCTCTCATGGACAACTGTATGTTGCTTGCTCGCGTGTCAGCTCTCCCTCTAACCTGTTCATCCTGGTAAATAATAAAAAAACTAAAAATATTGTTTACAAGGAAATCCTATAAGGCCTCTTCGTCCTATAAATCCTGTTTTTTTTTTCTTTTGAGACGATGATTTTGTCTCACTTTACTTTTTCTATATAGATTTGTATGTATACTAATATTATAAAGAGGAACAATCTATTTTTTTATATGTTTGTTTGTTTACACATGTAATCGATAAACTCCGAAACTACTGAATCGATTTCAAACATTCACCATTAGAAAGCTACATCATCCCTGAGTAACACAGGCTATATTTAATTCCAGTTGTAACAAGATTTCAGCCTGTGGAAGAAAAAGCCCTGTCGAGATCATTAAAAAACGCTATATATAACCGAATTACACGTGGGCGAAGCCGCGGGCGGAAAGCTAGTCTTTTATATAATTGGAACCCTCCAAATGGTTTTGATAAAAAATAAAGATATCAGTTGTTGATTTGATTAACACTAATGTATATTTTGTAAAGAAGTTTAATTGACTTAATAAATAATTGTAGTATTGGATACCTACTGATTTGATTAGTTGTGTGAGAGAACTAGTATAATAAAGTGTAACAGTAATATTAAAGAGTTTAAATAGTGAACAGTTTAGTTTGTTTGTGAGCAGTGCCAATAAAGTGTTTTAAAGAATAGAATGACTGTCATTGGTGATTTTTTGCAGAAGTTAGTTTTATTACTTTATTTAGAAGTTACGATATATCTAGGTTATTACTTTGTCAGGTGAGAAGTATGCGCAATTTCCTGAACTGCTTTATGAGCAATTTTGCATACTAATAATCATAGTGACCATATAAGTCTTACACGATTTTTTTTTACGTTAATAGCAGATAAATCAGGAAACAGCTATAAATGTAAATATCAGAAATTATCTCAATGCTTCTTTAAGTTTGAAATAATTGTTAACGGTACTTATTTCGGTAATAACTAATAACGGTTCCTTTGTAAAGGCCCCAAGGAGAAGAAGGTTCTTCTCCTTGCGCCCTTAGGTACCTACTCCAATTATTTGGGATCAAAACAATATGCCTAGAATATTGAAGATTGGACAAAAGTTTTGGAAACCGTTCGCAGACCTCTCATCAATCATTCCTGGGAATGCCCATTGGTGGAGGTCTCTGCAATCATCTAAGTGATGTAAGATGGTACAGTTAACCGGATCTTACAGAAACCTCAAGAAAACTTGGTGCGATCCTATCCTAATTCTAATTTATGTAAAAGTTCATAAAAATTAGGTTTTTGCGTAATGCACAAACAAGAAATTGATAAAAATACAAAAACATATATACAATTAGGTAAAAATGTTATATTACTTAAATTTGGACCACTAGAATTACATTTTATAAACATGAATTCAATGTTCATGAATATCTTAGGTACCTACATTTTTATTTTTTGTACAGATATAGACACAGCACATAGATGGACGGATTAGGTGTGGGGATAATTTAAATGCTAATAAACATCCATAAATAACTATTACATAAAACTCCATTCACTTATCTGCATATAAGTAGGTATGCACATGAATAGAAGTCACTCCACGCTACACGCTCTCGACTTTTGGTACATTATTTTACAGTTTTATAAGGAGTGGAGATCATGGAAAAAAGTGAAGAACTGAATTTGGAGAAGGTGAGTGAATGTTCCATATGACTAATGACTTATGTATGGCAAGTTATGTTTTTATTATGGTAAATAAAATATATGTCTGAAATAAACTTTATCTATCATATATTCATTTATACATTGAAATAGTGTACACACTACACACAGCCACTTTTAATGTCGTACTCTTATTCATCCCTCTGTCCACTTGAATAAAAATAAAATAAAGAAATGATACAGGAACTTCTAGCACCCTATAGACATCTGGAGCGAGCCCAAAAACAGCTTCTTGCTAGTAGGATATTTTGGGCTTTCAACCACTGGCTCAATGTTCCCGACGATCTCTTCCAAAGAGTTAGAGAATCAATGACGATGTTGATTAATGGAATTATTATGTAAGTTAACGTTTTAAAACATTCTTTAAGATTCAAGTAACTTTAAATAACCCTTTAACCTATACATATCAAGTGCAATAAATTATACTAGTGATCGTCTAGTGGCTGAAATTTCAGTATGAACCTCCAATTTGAAGTTACTAGACCCTAATTATAAGTTATAGGCCTAGTATTTATATTAGATCTATCTACCTGATTTTAAGTTATTAGATACCAATTTTGAAATTTAATGTTTGGACGATCAACTCTATACAGAAAAATATTCATTTTTTTTATTCTAGTAGGTACGTTCGGCGGTAATTAACTCTTTGACATAAAACTAATATAAACTTGACATTGTCGGTGTCAAAGTCTACAATGAAGTAGTATGAGTACTGTTACGCATAGTAGCATGTAATGATATTAAAAAAAATGTGTGTTTCTATTGCATTATTATATAAAAATATTAGCTTTCTGAACCTTATCTTAATATAAACTTTAACTTTATCAAACGCTCCTCAGCTCGCGTATAATTATAAAAAAGGGTACACAGCTTTTACTTCACGTATAAATCGAGATCTTTATTTTGATTATTCTGGTTCTGATTTGATTATTTTGATTCAACAAGGGTTTTATACAAAATTATTCCCACATGAGAAAAGATGGCGACAAAGAGTGAGCGGAATTGTATTTTTTTTTTAGTATTAAAATTCTAAATTATATAAATAGATTAGAACACTAGGTAAATTCTCTGACTAAATCTTAAAGTAGCCTGCCCGCGATCGCTTCATACCCGCGGGGCGTCACCAACTATATTATATTCGAAAACATTATAGTGTCTGTTTGCACGTAGGAAAAAAGCCTTGTTGTGATGGCCAAAATGTTTTTACACTTACTTACTAAGGTAAAGTACTTTATTAGGGATAGCTGTTGCCCGTGACTGCATCCACGTAGAAAGTATAAATTATATTTTTTACTACAAGAACCTCCCAGTAACCGTTCAAGTATTACCATTTAACTATGTTAAGAAAATTAATTAAAAAATTAAAATACCCCCGATACAAAAGGACCTCTAAAAATAATAAAAATAATATTATTATGAACCTATTGAAGTCGTTGCGTCGGGAGAACGTTTAATAAAGGAAGAAATTAAAATCCAAGTCATTTACCAAGAGAAATAGAGAAATTACGATATCTATCTAAATAGCACTGGATTTAAATATTATTGTTTTTTATTTACTTAAGCTTCTATCGTTATAGGATCGACGATATTCAGGACAACTCGCTGGTTAGACATGGACTTCCGACTGCTCATTGCGTGTATGGCATACCATGGACTTTGAATACTGGTATTCAAGTGATCGTAGAATCTTTGAAAAAAGTGGTAGATCTCATACCCAATGGACTGGTATAATTTTTAATATTTAACAAAACCATCTAAGAAACTAAATATCATATCAGTAGATTAAATACACTCAAAATTCTGGTTGGCTACTTTCAGGGCGGTAAATTATTTGCAGACCAATTACATGAAATAATGATTGGTCAAGGAACTGAAATTTATTGGCGAGACAACTTCGTTTGTCCAACTGAAGAGCAGTATAGAATAATGCATCAGCAAAGTAAGTAATATCCTTATAATAATAAACGTGTATGGATTAAACTCTCCGATATCAAAGTAATTTAGTAAGATGGAGCAAAGACAGCGAAAAGTCTTCCAAAATTTGCGGGAAGGCAGTAGGAACCTCGAAACATCTGTTAATAGTGTGTAGGGTAATTCTTGATAGAGGTAAATACTCCCGTCGCCACGATAAGGTATTAGAAATCGTACGGGAAGCGATTATTATCTATTATATCTCTTAGTAGATAGAGCACGGAAAGGTATAACAACCACCAAACGATCTGTGGAGTTTGTAAAAGTACGCTGCTGCAAAAAATCAAAACCGAAGATTTATTATATTTTAGACGCGGCTCCTGATTGGACTCTCATGATGGACACGTATGTAAAACATCACAAAATTCTTGTGGATGTTGGTGTTTCGTCATTCAGACCGGACTTATTCCTGTATTCTAAACATTTAACGCGCGTGATTCTTGTTGAACTCATCGTGCACTGAGAAACAAATATTCCCAGGGATCATATATTTGAGCTTAAAAAGTATTACAAACTGACCAACGAACTGTCCTGGAATAATTTATAGTTAGCTTGCACGCGGTAGAAGTGAGAGCGAGAGGTGTAACTGGAAAATCCCTCTATAACTTACTTAAAGAACTTGACCTTTCTAGAATTAGCATCGGTTTATTTCTAGAACGTATTTCAAAGGCGGCATAAGTAGGTTCTTTCCACATTTGGTTTGGTAGGGAGAGGAGTGTAGACAGTGAAGGCGAGCGTGTTGATGAATCATCAAAGGCCCCTCAAACCGACCCCTGGGTCGCAAGTCCCAGACATTGTTTGCTCTTCTCTCCTTGCAACGCGATAGGCCCGGCACCCGCACGGTGAACCCATGGAATGCTAAGAAGCATCGTCGACTAAATAAACTTAAAAATTATACATAATTATCCTAGGTTTGTACAGATTCAAAAAAAACATTTAAAATTATAATTTCTAAAGGAGTAGATATCGGCCATATTAGTCCGGGAGCCAGTAACAGATTTTCATGACCAATTTCCTCCCAAGTGAAAATTTGTAAAATACAATAGGAAGTTGTGTTATGAAGCTTCGCGATCGTCGTATATGGCCGTTGAATCTTCAGGCATAGTGGTAGTGAAAGAAACTGGATTAAAGAGTATTGAGGCATACCAGAAGGAAGCTATGGGATGGACTTGCAATATTCGTATAATTTAGAAGTGCCTACTTCGTAAATTAAATAGTTTAGAATAGCTAGTGTTTGACAGGTACATGCTAAATGTAAGGCGTGTTCCCATGAAACATGTTGGTATATTTTTTTAAATTTATAAAAATATTAATATTTTTTAGAAACGGGTGGATACATCAAATTAGGAATCAGATTATTACAAGGTTTGAGCGACAATAAAACAAATTATGACTACTTTGTGCAGCTTCTCGCATATTACTTTCAACTGCGAGATGACTATAGCAATCTATGCACCAAAGAGGTATTATGGGGTTTGAGTTTGCATGATATATTTTATAACCATCAAAAATATTATTTACTTCGTTATTTATTTACCATTGAGGTCTGAATTATTAAAATAAAAAGGTAAATGTCTAATGAGAGGGTTCGTTTAAGTGTCAATGAAAAATTTTTGCTGAACTGCTATTTTCCTAGAGCTATTTGCAAGGACCAAAAAACAATTGACAAACTCGTATGGTAGAGGTAGAATTTTACTGTAGCCAAATGATTACTACTTTTCCGATCTGGTAAGTCCCATCTTCATATTTAAATTTTCGGCAAATATACATAGAGATCCAAACTCCAAACTCAACACGTCACTCACACCACAACACGCTTCATTTGGAACGCGTCTCTAACTTCCATATACGTATTTCCTTGTAGATATCTCCCTTAATATGCAATTTAAAAGACAAATATAAAGAATGTGAACCCAACATCCTGGATAATGTTAATAGTGTTTTTTTGCGACGGCGTGGTGTGAATCAATAAATTAAACCAAAACGAAAATGAATATACTTAAACTTTCTTTCAACTATATGATGTATATATATTATCGTCCCATAAGCATACTTTGTGTCCTTGGGAAAGTTTTTGAATCTCTCATATGCCCTACGTTAAATAGCCATATAAAGCAGTCTATCAGTGAACATCATCATGGATTTCTCCGAAATAGATCTACTGCCACTAACCTGACAATTTTTATTGAAAGAACGATTGAGGCCATGAGTACAGGTAAGGAGGTTAATGTTATCTATTGTGATTTAAAAAAGGCTTTTGATAAAGTTGACCATAATACATTGATAAGAAAGCTACATGACAACTTTGGCATTTATGGATCACTACTACGATGGTTTCAATCTTATTTATTTCAAAGAAGCATGGCAGTATTTGTAAATGGGTATAAATCATACGAATTTATTCCAACCTCAGGTGTCCCTCAAGGATATCATTTGGGACCTATTTTGTTTTTAACTTTTATTGATGACATCAAAGAATGTGTAAATTACTCTAAATTTGAACTATATGCGGACGATTTAAAATTATATAAAAATATCTCAACGACATCTGACAAGCAAAATCTCCAAGATGATATTGATGAGATATATACGTGGTGTAATGATAATAACATGGAACTTAATCTGGAAAAATGTTTCCACATTAAGTTTTCGCGAAAAAAAAATCACTTGGACTCTTCTTATACTATCAATGGAATAAAGCTTAACCAGGTATCTAAAATAAAAGATCTTGGAGTTTTAATAGATAAGGATTTACGTTTTGGCAGCCACATTGATTCTGTGATAGGGAAAAGTTTGCAAATGCTAGGTTTTATTAACCGTAATACCAAAGACTTTAAATCGGTAGCTGCTCTAAAAACTTTATATTTTGGCCTTGTTCGTAGCCATATAGTATTGCAAATATGATGAAAAATTAAAATATTTTAATATGAACTCTTTAGACCAAAGAAATAAATGTTTAAAACTTATGTTCCTTTACAAGATAATTAACAGCCATATTGATTGTTCATCTTTATTATCTAGCATAAATATAAACGTGATGCAACCCTCAGCTAGAACACATAATTATATACCACTACATATACCACAAAGAAAAAATAATTATGGTGCAAATTCCCCAATTTTACAAAGTTTGAAATTATATAATTCACTATTTCACAAATACAATTTAGACATTTTTTCTCACAGCCTTGGTACATTTAAAAAGTATATATATTCGAATATTTAAGTTTTAATTTTTACTTGGTTATCTTTAGATGTTTTTTGTTTGTATATTTTTAGTTTGTATTAGTTTTGTTTTAATCAATTATAACGTTAGTGATGTGCATACTTGTAAGTTAAATTTATATAGAAAAATGATTTTATTAATTGAAGGTACTTTACTTCTGTGTTAATATGTAAATTGAGTTAGTAAGCCTTTAAAAAATAAATAAATGAATGAATGAATGAATGAATGAATGAATGAATGAATGAGTTAATGAATGAATGAATGAATGAATGAATGAATGAATAAATAAATAAATAAATAAATAAATTAATTAATTAATTAACATTTTTTTTTTATTAGTTAAAGAAAAAGTATTAACAAATGGGTTCAATGTGGTTTTCTAAGCCATCCAACTTCTCATGGTTCTTTTATTTATTCTGTAATTCGTTCGCTAGTTACTGGACGATGTCCGATCCTACGACATAGTCGAGCGTCTGTACCTAGCACAGATCTAATTTACGTTTAGAATATTGGTTAGGATTATAGCAACCGCTTTAATTAGGTAATAATAATTATTATTTTGCTTTAGTTAAACCAAAATGGAGTCTTCTGCGAAGATATAACAGAAGGAAAATTTACCCTTCCCTTAATACATGCATCAAAGACTCCAGAGGGTCCTGAAATCTTCCGTATCCTTTTATTTCACACCGTGGTTTGGAAACATTATTAGAGCTGTTTAAAAATAATCGAATATTCGTAAGATTGACATGTATACTTTTATTTGTTTCAGTCATGCAATGAGTAAATTAAAAAAATATTTTTCAGTTTTTATACATTTAAGTCATGTGTTTTGAAAGATAGAAATTTCTTAGCATACAAAGACATTCTGCGAAAGCGGACTTCTGATGTGGAGTTGAAGAAATACTGTTTGTCCTTGTTAGAGAAGACGGGCAGCTTGCAGTATACGAGGGACCGATTGAACATGCTGGACCGCGAGGCGAGGGCTGAGGTTACCTAAATATTACCAATAGATACCAGATAATAGTAGTAGTAGTCTAAGATATTTTCTTAATTGAAATCTGACATGTAAAATATGGCTATGGGTATTTTATTACCTGTTCTTGTATGGGTAGGTACGCTGTAAATTCTAGCATGGCCTGGTGAAGGTAAAAAATTTGGAGGAAACATTTCTATTACAATTTAAAAAGTTTAGTGATTATTTACTATTATTACAGCTGACACGACTAGGAGACAACCCTGAAATGGAAAATGTGCTAAAAGATCTTAATAGTTGGAAAGAAGAAAGAATGAGTTTTTAAGGAGGTATAATTATCAATTACCAATTAAATCTATTATTATTTTGTTATACATACTATTCGGTGATATTGTAAAATAAAATAATTAAGATAAATTAAGATAAATAAGGGCAACGTGAATACTTTAAACCTTAAGCTTTACTTGATTATTGTCGTTTATTTATAAGTGGGGTAATTGAAATCAATGTTTATAATCATTTTTCATTGAATGAACTTACATAATGCAATAAAAGTTATCATTCATATTTATTTAAACTTTCAAATATAATTCCAACAATAGGACGAATATCCACTTTGAATTAAAAGAACACATAAAAAATCATTGTTACAACAATTAATCTACGCAGTATTTTTTTATAATAAACAAAGAAGTTAAAATCAACAAAACAACAAACAGAATTATAGAAACATGAAACAAATCTGCTATAATAAGAGTAATAATCATTGCAGTTATCACAAACAGAATCATCATTGTTTTCGAATAAATACTCTTCATGATACCACAGAGTACAGATACGACATTCTATCTAGTTCGTCGATGGCATCTTTCACGATCATTTTCTTCAATATGTTTCTTGTTTTCCTTAAATTTATTTTTCTGCTTGTCTATCTGTTTTTATAACGCAGGACAATTCTGTCATATATAGATAGTTGAGACAGGGGTTGGAACTTGGACGTGACATTTTATTTTTGAAGTGTCATGTTTATTTATTGGTTTGATTAATTTATCAGAGTGTATATTTGTTTGATAAAGTAAGTATTCATTATTTAAATTAAAAAATATTTTCTATTTATAACAAACCATTAGTTTAGATATAAAATAACAAATTAAAAAAGAAAGGCCTGTCACTGTCAACCCCGCACCAGGGGTAGCTTGTTACACTAGGGGGGGGCAAAAAGGGCCTTTCTTTTTTACTGCTGGAAAATTTGCAGTTTTCTTAGTTACTTCTGTTGTTTTCTTGATATTTTGTACTATATTTCCTGAACCTGATTTTTAATTTAACTCTTTAGTTAACTTAAATTTTGGATTTTATATCTTTCTTCTTCTACTGTTCTAATGCCAAAACATTTTTGCCGAAGTATCAGTCAGCGGATTTGCGAGTTTTACGTTATTTCGTGATATATTCGTTTCCTAGCAACTACTTTAGGATATAACGTCACTAAAGCATTCTCTGTTCTGACGCTATTCTCACTGTAACTACTTACTCCTTACACAACCAGCCCCAATCTCCCCTACCTATCTTCCTTCTACATTTCTTTGATTTTTTTATTTTTCCTATTGCAAATTCAAACAATTCAACAAATAACTTTCCCTTCGTTGCACACACATGTAAAAAATAATGTTACTGCTCAAAAATACCCGATTTAGCTTTATCAACAACGACAACAACGAAAACACGAAGCGGGATTATAATTTTAAGTACCTGGCTGACCTGATGAGCTTAGCTCGGTATTTTTTTTTTGGTAAATTGTATTTTTTTGGGAATTATATTTAGCGGACCCTGATTCCCCAGGCGGCAAAGATTCCAGCGGCAGTCAAACTGACCTCTTGTAAAGCCGAACAGCTTATTATGAAGCAATGTTATTCTAATAAGATGGTCTAGTAAATGTGGAGCATTTTTTATATACTTAGTCTGGCCAAAAATACTGTTACAATTAAAAATATATTACATTTGAATTTGGAATCTGTCATTTTTATACGATTGTTCATTGTATTTTCTCATTTTGGAGCCAATACATTGTCGTTATAATATAATATAATTATTTTTAATTTTCTTTAGTTTCGGAAAATAGCAGAAATAGTAAATAGAAATACAGTCGGTATAGATGGACTCCAAGTAAGCGGCAACGATCTCCACTACTTGAGCCAATTACCTTTACATATATTAACCACTAGCTGTGCCTACGACTTCGTGCGCATAGATGTCGATTTCTAAAAAACGTATGCCTTGGTAACTTACTGGCCTTTTAATTTTTTCCTTTCTTAAGCAAATCGAGGGACCCTCGATGCAACGACGTCAATAAGTACATTATAATATTATTTTTGTATTCTTTGTAGAGGTCTTTTTGTATCGGGGGTTTTTAAAATTTATTTAATCTTAATCTTAATTTAATCTTAATTTAATTTTTACATATTTTATTCTATTTAGCTTACAGCCTAATTAATTATTAGGGTTTTTCATAAAAATTAAAAAAATCTTAGGTATCCTAATTTCTGACCCAGCAGAGACAGGCATTTATGTGATGAGCATAGATGTCTGTGTTTCTGGGTTTGGTCGTTTCTTAAATATATTCTTAGTATTTATAGGTGTATTTCTATGTATTTGTATCGTTGTCTAACACCCTTAGCAAAAGCAAATAATTTGCTTATTTAGGGGTTAGATCAATGTGTGTAATTTGTCCTGATATTATTATTATTATCATCATTTATTTCATTTTTATCTTAAAATTTACATTTATATATATAAGATAAAAAAACAACATTATAAATATAAATATAAAAAATAGTATTCTGCCGACGTGGGCTTGACGACCAGTCCGTCAGTGATTAGGGCGTCAGCGAAAGAAACTTCCTCACAATGCGTGCCGTACCCAAAACTTCTGCTCTTTGCATCCGGCCCTTGATCCAGTTGTTTAGAGAGAGCCTCTTGAGATGATGATCGAGACTCTTTGCTATAAGACCATTTACGGAAACTACCATCGGGACAATTATTGTTGAGTCAACATCCCACATGTCGGTAATCTCGTGAGCTAAGTCCAAGTATTTTGATAGTTTGTCCTTCTCAGCTTTCACAAGATTAGCGTCACACGGGACGCTGATATCAAAAAGAAATGCCCGGCGATCTAACTGATCTACCAGCACAATATCAGGCTTATTGGCTACAATAGTCTTGTCCGTGATGACAGATCGGTCCCAAAAGAGCTTAGCATGACCATTTTCCAAAACTGGCTCCGGTGTGTACTTATAATATGGCACTTCAAAAGGTACAAGACCGTATCGAAGAGCAAGTTGCAAAGCCTTCGGTTTCTCCAAAGAGATCACCAAATCGAAGCCAAGCCACGGACGCCAGAAGGTCCACATCAGGCCTATAGAGTGTCTGGTGGAACCGTCCATGAAGCTCCTTACTCTTCCATATACTTATGCGGTCGTCAGTGCTAAGTACTACCGGTTTATGCCAGTTATCTTTGGCTAAGGAGAGCGGTGTAAGACCATTATCTACTGCAACAATGTCCCGATGCATTCGACACTCAGCATGAAGGAAATATTTCCTAAGATTACATACCTCACTGCCGAAAGTATACATCAGCAGGTGCATTACCCAACTGTTGACTGCACGCACTTTGTTACCTCCGGACAAAAGACTTTTTATAACTTTTGTCAATTGGTTAAAGAAGCGTTTCTTCACTAGCTGTTTAATGTCCCCACTTAGTAGGCCTAAGCATTCCGACATACCAAGGTATTTGTAGGATTCGGTTTCAGAGAGGGATCTGAGGGACATTGTCTCCGAGAGTTGTAAATATTCGCTATTTACAACTCGGCCATTATGCACATGTGCAACCGCGCATTTATCTACACCAAACTCCATCCTAATGTCATTACTAAAGGTTTGCGTAACGCTTAGTAATGATAGCAGATCTGCTTTATTTGGTGCAAATAATTTGAGATCGTCCATGTACAAAAGATGTGAAATTTTCTCTCCCCCTCTGCGAAAACAAAATCCCAGTTTTGAATCCCTAAGCAACGTGCTTAAGGGGTTCAAAGCCAGGCAAAACCACAAAGGACTCAAGCTATCACCCTGGAAAATACCTCGCTCAATCCTTACAGGTTCGGAAGTAAAAATACTTCTTCCGCCCCCTGGAAGACTAGGGACCGTTGTCCATTGCCTCATACATGAATCAAGAAAAGCGCATAAATCCGCGTCAATCTTATACACTTCTAGTACTCGTCTCAACCATGTATGAGGCAGCGAATCATAGGCCTTTTTATAATCAATCCAGGCGGAGGAGAGACCCTTCTTACCTCGGCGAACCTTTTCATTGATGGCCATGTCAATAAGGAAGAGCTCCTTAATACCACGAGACCCAATCTTACATCCATTTTGAGCGGGATCTAAAATGCTATTTGCATGAAAATGTGTGTTTAATTTTAAAGTCAAAATTGATGTAAGAAGCTTCTAAATTGTTGGTGAGGTAATAGGTCGAAAGTTCTTTAAATCCGTGATATTACCAGACTTGTGGAGCAGAAAGGTGATTCCTGTTGTGATAAAAGATGGTGGGGATCCGGACACGATTGCTTCCTGGAATTGCTCAGCCAAAAGTTCGTGTGAAGACCGCAGCCATTTAAGCCAAAAGTTATGTAATCCGTCTGGCCCAGGAGTTTTCCAGTTATAGTTCGAACGAATTGCATCCCTAACATTATCTGGGCTTATAAATGTAGCCTCCATTGGCTGCAGATGTTCACACGCGCGCTCAACGAAACGCATCCAGCCACCATCGTTATGATTAATAGGCACCGACCAAATATTTTTCCAAAATGTGAACATTTCTTCCATATTTGGTAACTGCCCATCAATCACACTCGTAGCAGATTCCTCCCAGTTTCTATAAACCTTTCTTTGGTCACTTTGGAATAAGCGATTCTATTTATACCTATTTACACGTTGTTTATAACGACGGATACGATTTGCCCACGCACTAACTTTCTGCTTCAGGTAGTCTACGTTCTGTTACATAGGCCATGTAATCCTAAGGTCTAATGCCAGTTCCGGCAAAGGCCTGTGTAACATAACGCATGACTCTCGGCCGGATGTTTCCCGATCTAAAGCAGATTAACTTGCTAATAATAACCCTAGCTGCGCTGAAACGCCGTTCAATCCTCATATGCCATGCGGGTGTGTCCTCAGTGGACCGCACCACCCTATCAATCACAGGAAATCTGACACGGGCGGAGCGGCACGCTGCAACAGCTGCACAATAAAGAATATTATTATTATTCTCACATAATGTGAGTATTAGATATCTACTGATTTGATTAGTTTTGTAAGAGAACTAGTATAATAAAGTGTAACAGTGATATTAAAGAGTTTGAATAGTGAACAGTTTAGTGTGCTTGTGAGTGCCAATAAAGTGTTTTAAAGAATAGAACTACTTTCATTGGTGATTTTTTTCAGAAGTTAGTTTTACTACTTTATTTAGAAGTTACGATATATCTAGGTTATTACTTTGTCAGGTGAGAAGTATGCGCAATTTCCTTTCAATTTATGAGCAATTATGCATACTAATAATCATATTGACCATATAAGTCTTACACGATTTTTTATTTACTTTTATAGCAGGTAAATAAGGAAACAGCTATGAATGTAAATATCAGAAATAGTCTCAATGCTTTTTTAAATTTGAAATAATTGTTAACGGTACTTATTTCGGTAATAACTTATAACGGTTCCTTTATAAAGGCCGCAAGGAGAAGAAGGTTCTTTTCCTTGCGCCCTTAGGTACCTACTCCAAAGATTTGGGATCGACACAATATGCCTAGAATATTGGAGAGATTGGGAGTTTTGGAAACCGTTCGCAGACCTCTCATCAATCATTCCTGGGAATGCCCATTGATGGGGACTCTGCAATCATCTAAGTGATGTAAGATGGTGCAGTTAATCGGATCTTACAGAATCCTCAAGAAAACTTGGTGCGATCCTATTCTAATTCCAATATATGTAAAAGTTCATAAAAAATGTTTTTTGCGTAATGCACAAACAAGAAATTGATAAAAATACAAAAAACATATACACTTAGGTATAAATGTTATATTACTTAAATTTGGACCACTAGAATTACATTTAGTAAACATGGATTCAATGTTCATGAATATCTTAGATACCTACATTTTTATTTTTTGTACAGATATAGACACAGCACATAGATGGACGGAATAGTTGTGGGGATAATTTAAATGCTAATAAACATCCATAAATAACTATTACATGAAACTCCATTCACTTAGCTGTATATAAGAAGGTACGCACATGAATAGAAGTCACTCCACGGTTCACGCTCTCGACTTTTGGTACATTATTTTACAGTTTTATAAGGAGTGGAGATCATGGATAAAAGTGAAGAACTGAATTTGGAGAAGGTGAGTGAATGTTCTATATGACTTATGTATGGCAAGTTATGTTTTTATTATGGTAAATAAAATATATGTCTGAAATAACCTTTATCTATCGAGTATTCATTTATACATTAAAATAGCACACAGCCACTTTTAATGTCGTACTCCTATTCATCCCTCTGTGCACTTGAATAAAAACAAAATAAACAAATGTTACAGGAACTTCTAGCACCCTATAGACATTTGAAGCGAGCCCAAAAACAGCTTCTTGCTAGTAGGATATTTTGGGCTTTCAACCACTGGCTCACTGTTCCCGACGATCTCTTCCAAAGAGTTAGAGAATCAATGACGATGTTGATTAATGGAATTATTATGTAAGTTAACTTTTTAAAACATTCTTTAAGATTCAAGTAACTTTAAATAACCCTTTAACCTACACATATCAAGTGCAATAAATTATACTAGTGATCGTCTAGTGGCTGAAATTTCAGTATGAACATCCAATTTGAAGTTACTAGACCCTAATTAAGTTTACCCTAGTTTTAAGTTATTAGATACCAATTTTAAAATTTAATGTTTGGACGATCACCTCTATACAGAAAATTATTCTAGTAGGTACGTTCGGCGGTAATTAACTCTTTGACATAAAACTCATATAAACTTGACATTGTCGGTGTCAACGTCTACAATGAAGTAGTTTGAGTACTGTAACGCATAGTAGTATGTAATGATATTAAAAAAAATGTGTGTTTCTATTGCACTATTATATAAAAATATTAGATTTCTGAACCTTAGCTTCATATAAACTTTAACATTATCAAACGCTCCTCAGCTCGCGTATAATTATAAAAAAGGGTACACAGCTTTTACTTAACGTATAAATCGAAATCTTTATTTTAATTATTCTGATTCTGATTTGATTATTTTGATAAGGTTTTATAAAAAACCCTTTTTGAACACCACCACCACACCAGCTCGAAAATTATTCCCACATGAGAAAAGATGGCGACAAAGAGTGAGCGGAATTGTATTGTTTTTTAGTATTAAAATTCTAAATTATATAAATAGATTACAACACTAGGTAAATTCTCTGACTAAATCTTAAAGTAGCCTGTCCGCAATCGCTCCATACCCACGGGGCGTCACCAACTTAATATTCGAAAACATTATAGTGTCCGTTTGCACGTAAGAAAAAAACCTTGTTATGAAGGCCAAAAGGTTTTTACACTTACTTACTGAGGTAAAGTACTTTATTAGGGATAGCTGTCGCCCGTGACTGCATCCACGTAGAAAGTAAAAATAATATTTTTTATTACAAGAACCTCCCAGTAACCGTTCAAGTATTACCATTTAACTATGTTAAGATTATTAATTAAAAAATTAAAATACCGGGGGTATTTTAATTTATACAAAAGGACCTCTAAAAAGAATAAAAATAATATTATTATGGACTTATTGAAGTCGTTGCGTTGGGAGAACGTTTAATAAAGGAAGAAATTAAAATCCAAATATTTACCAAAAGTAATAGAGAAATTACGATGTCTATCTAAATACCACTGGATTTAAATATTGTTGTTTTTTATTTACTTAAGCTTCTATCGTTATAGGATCGACGATATTCAGGACAACTCGCTGGTTAGACATGGACTTCCGACTGCTCATTGCGTGTATGGCATACCATGGACTTTGAATACTGGTATTCAAGTGATCGTAGAATCTTTGAAAAAAGTTGTAGATCTCATACCCAATGGACTGGTATAATTTTTAATATTTAACAAAACCATCTAAGAAACTAAATATCATATCAGTAGATTAAATACACTCAAAATTCTGGTTGGCTACTTTCAGGGCGGTAAATTATTTGCAGACCAATTACATGAAATAATGATTGGTCAAGGAACTGAAATTTATTGGCGAGACAACTTCGTTTGTCCAACTGAAGAGCAGTATAGAATAATGCATCAGCAAAGTAAGTAATATCGTTATAATAATAAACGTGTATGGATTAAACTCTCCCAGATCAAAGTAATTTAGTAAGATGGAGCAAAGACAGCGAAAAGTCTTCCAAAATTTGTGGGAGGAACTACTGCCTAGTAGGAACCTCGAAACATCTGTTAATAGTGTGTAGGGTAATTCTTGATAGAGGTCAATACTTCCGTCGCCACGATAAGATATTAGAAATCGTGCGGGAAGCGATTAGTCTTTTAGTAGATAGAGCACGGAAAGGTATAACAACCACCAAACGATCTGTGGAGTTTGTAAAAGTAGGCTGCTCCAAAAAATCAAAACCGAAGATTAATTATATTTTAGACACGGCTCCTGATTGGACTCTCATGATGGACACGTATGAAAAACATCACAAAATTCTTGTGGATGTTGGTGATTCGTCATTCAGACCGGACTTATTCCTGTATTCTAAACATTTAACGCGCGTGATTCTTGTGGAACTCATCGTGCACTAAGAAACAAATATTCCCAGGGATCATATATTTGAGCTTAAAAAGTTTTACAAACTGACCAACGAACCGTCCTGGAATAAATTTATAGTTAGCTTGTACGCGATAGAAGTGGGAGCGAGAGGTATAACTGGAAAATCCCTCTATAACTTACTTAAAGAACTTGACCTTTCTAGAATTAGCATCGGTTTATTTCTAAAACGTATTTCAAAGGCGGCATTAGTAGGTTCTTTCCACATTTGGTTTGGTAGGGAGAGGAGTGTAGACAGTGAAGACGAGCGTGTTAACGAATCATAAAAAGGCCCCTCAAACCGACCCCTGGGTCGCAAGTCCCAGACATTGTTTGCTCTTCTCTCCTTGCAACGCGATAGGCCCGGCACCCGCACGGTGAACCCATGGAATGCTAAGAAGCATCGTCTGACTAAATAAACTTAAAAATTATACATAATTATCCTAGGTTTGTACAGATTCAAAAAAACATTTAAAATTATAATTTCTAAAGGAGTAGATATCGGCCATCTGGGCGTTGAATCTTCAGGCAGAGTGGTAGTGAAAGAAACTGGATTAAAGAGTATTGAGGCATACCAGAAGGAAGCTATGGGATGGACTTGCAATATTCGTATAATTTAGAAATGCCTACTTCGTAAATTAAATAGTTTAGAATAGCTAGTGTTTGACAGGTACATGCTAAATGTAAGGCGTGTTCCCATGAAACATGTTGGTATATTTTTTAAATTTATAAAAATATTAATATTTTTTAGAAACGGGTGGATACATCAAATTAGGAATGAGATTATTACAAGGTTTGAGCAACAATAAAACAAATTATGACTACTTCGTGCAGCTTCTTTCATATTACTTTCAACTGCGAGATGACTATAGCAACCTATGCACCAAAGAGGTATTATGGGTTTGCATGATATATTTTATAACCATCAAAAATATTATTTACTTCGTTATTTATTTACCATTGAGATCTGAATTATTAAAATAAAAAGGTAATCATTTTTAATGAGAGGGTTCGTTTAAGTGTCAATGAAACATTTTTGCTGAACTGCTATTTTCCTAGAGCTATTTGCAAGGACCAAAAAACAATTGACAAACTCGTATGGTAGAGGTAGAATTTTACTGTAGCCAAATGATTACTACTTTTCCGATCTGGGAAGTCCCATCTTCACATTTAAATTTTCGGCAAATTTACATAGAGATCCAAACTCCAAACTCAATACGTCACACCACACCACAACACGCTTCATTTGAAACGGGTCTCTAACTTCCCTTAATATGCTAGATATCTCCCTTAATGTGCTATTTAAAAGACAAATATAAGGAATGTGAACCCGACATCCTGGATAATGTTAATAGTGTTTTTTGCGGCGGTGTGGTGTGAATCAATAAATTAAACCAAAACGAAAATGAATACACTTAATTATTATTATTTTGCTTTAGTTAAACCAAAATGGAGTTTTCTGCGAAGATATAACAGAAGGCAAATTTACTCTTCCCTTAATACATGCATCAAAGACTCCAGAGGGTTCTGAAATCTTCCGTATCCTTTTATTTCATACCGTGGTTTGGAAACAACATTAGAGCTGTTTAAAAATAATCGAATCTTCGTAAGATTGGCATGTACACCAATATTTTTTTTCAGTCATGCAATAAGTAAATTAAAAAACAAATTACCGTTTTTATACATTTAAGTCATGTGTTTTGAAAGATACAAATTTCTTAGCATACAAAGATATTCTGCGAAAGCGAACTTCTGATGTGGAGATGAAGAAATACTGTTTATCCTTGTTAGAGAAGACGGGCAGCTTGCAGTATACGAAGGACCGACTGAACATGCTGGACCGCGAGGCGAGGGCTGAGGTTACCTAAATATTACCAATAGATACCAGATAGTAGTCTAAGTCAAGTCAAGTCAATTTTCTTAATTGAAATCTGACATGTCAAATATGGCTATGGGTATTTTATTACCTGTTCTTGTATGGTTAGATACGCTGTAAATTCTAGCAAACGGTTATTAATAAAAACATACTTACAATAGACAGTAGCATGGTGAAGGTAAACAAAAAATTTGGAGGAAACATTTCTATTACAATTTAAAAAGTTTAGTGATTATTTACTATTTTTACAGCTGGAACGACTAGGAGACAACCCTGAAATGGAAAATGTGTTAAAAGATCTTAATAGTTGGAAAGAAGAAAGAATGAGTTTTTAAGGAGGTATAATTATAATATACCAATTAAATCTATTATTATTTTGTTATATATATACTACTACTATATATACTATTCGGTAATATTGTAAAATAAAATGTTTAATAAACCATGATTAATACCTTAAAGTTTAAACCTTAAGCTTTAGTTCTTTATTGTCGTTTATTTATAAGTGGGGAAATTAAAACAAATGTTTATAATCATTTTTCATTTAATGAACTTACATAATTACATATATTTTTTATTTAATGTGACCAGTTCTTACTCACATATCACAATACACTTTACCCATTCCGCGCCAGATTTTTTGAAATCAAAAGTATTCATCTTCTACGCTTTCTTAGTAATTTTTATATAATACCTTTTTTTTTACTGCTGGAAAATTTGCAGTTTTCTTAGTTGCTTCTATTGTTATCTTGATATTTTGTACTATATTTGCTGAACATGATTTTTAATTTAACTCTTTAGTTAACTTTATTATTTTAGATTTTATATCTTTCTTCTTTTACTGTTCCAATGCCAAAGCATTTTTTCCGAAGTGTCAGTCACGATAGCGGATTTGCGAGTTTTACGTTTTATATTCGTTTCCTAGCAGCTGCTTTAGGATAAGGCCCAATGGTTTCTAGAGAAAAGAATTGTCAAAACCTTAGAATTTCTAGCAATTGGTTAAGTAAAGATGGAGCTATTGCTTTCTGATATGGTACTCGTTCTGGGTGAATGGTGAGTTTGTGAGCTGGATTTTCGGTCTCTATCTTCTGTGTCGGAACAAGACTATTTTCTATGATTGAGTTAGTCGTTTCTTCTATTATTAGTTCAAAAGAAAAACCATATCACATATCACAACCTGCCCCAAGCAAATGTCACTTTTAGCCCCAACCCCTAAATTGATCTTTTGAGGTTAAGTAACAAAAATATAAATTAATAGAAAATGTTTCAGGCTTAGGTTTTTGTACCAACACCCCCGTGCTCCTTCCACAAGAATCCTGGAATCACAGGCTTTCGCTGGTGAGCTGGTGAACAGGTGAGCTGACAGTGAGGGCGCTATTTAACTCTTTTTAACGTCACTAAAGCATTCTCAGTTCTGACGCTATTGTCACTGTAACTACTTCCCTGTCACAACCAGCCCCAATCTCCCCTACCTATCTTCCTTCTATATTTCTTTGATTATTTTATTTTTCCTATTACAAATTTAAACAATTCAACAAATAGCTTTCCCTTCGTTGCACACACATGTAAAAAATAATGTTACTGCTCAAACATACCCGATTTAATTTTATCAACAACGACAAAATGAAAACAAAAATCGGGAGTATAATTTTAAGTACCTGGTTGACCTGGATACCTGATGTGCTTAGCTCGGTTTTTTTTTTTTTTGGTAAATGTATTTTTTGGAAATTATATTTAGCGGCCCCTGATTCCCCAAGCTCCAAATATATGCTTTATCATAAAGATTCCAGTGGCAGTAGTAAAACTGATCTCTTGTAAAACCGAACAGCTTATTATGAAGCAATTTAGTTTAAGAATTGATCTAAATGCCCTCTAGGGCACTCTAGCGTACTGTCTACAGTAGAAGAGGAGAAGTATTTGTAAGTTCTACGTAACCCTGAGGGTGTGTTTATCACTGAATTCCAATTGAAATAATGTCCATGTTGTTAAATCGTATTTTTATAGTCAGAATTTAGGGTCATTTACCTTTAGATGGGATAACAAAATGCTACAATTAAGGACGAAATAAAACACAAAAACGATAACGTTACACTTTTACATGTTCAAACTTTATATGTACATCAACATTGAATGCGAAAACAACTACTAGTGTACAGGAAACAACAGGTTTTATAATTACATTAATAATAGTGTTCTTCATCCACTTAGAAGATATAACGAGTGACAGTATAGGTGTCTGACTGTACATAGAAACTATTAGATTCTATAATAGCATAGTAATGGTATAACAGTCTGGTGAAATCATATATTTGTCTATATTGATGTTTAAAGGTCACATAGTTGCACCAAAGAATAAAAATATATAAATAATTATCTATACATTATAATACAAGACGCCGGCACCCGAAATGATGTATTTTAACCAATTATAACAGCTATAAATATTCTTTGTTGGAAGGAAATAGTTCAAACATTAAGATCACCAAAATGTTTTGTGCTTTGTTGTGACAACCCTAAGTCACAAATACAATCCAATATAGAACATCTTAAAAGTTGCATACATATCGGCTAAGTAATTGAACTTACAGTAAATAGACTAGGAATGTACAGCGTTGTATTAGATCATTGCATATGTTTCAGGATATAATTTAAAAAGAATAATATATTCGGTAACATTTGAATAGGTAAGAGATTATTGATATTATTTAATGAAGCAAAAGGTCATCATTGATATTAGTTTAAACATAAATCTTGTCGATTTTTATCATTAATTACAATTTAACCGGAACCTCTAACCAAATAATTATCTCATCTACCACCATAGTTAATTTACCAGCTCAAATTATAATAAAGAAATATTTATTTTTATTTGGACCGTATAAAAACCCATGTCCCAGTGTGTTAAAGAAAATATGACCTTAATACAACTACACAAAGCATTCATTCCGCTATCATTGGACGGGACATTCATCTACCGACCATAGATATAAAAATCTCGACTAAGAAAGCTCTTGTGAACTACAAAACAATATTGGACCCTTTAAACTACTAAAATTCAAAACTTTTCTAAAACATCTAAAAATGCTATGAAAGACACAGTCATAAACACTTCTGAATAGTATAAATCAAGATTTTTATGTCTCTCGTCAGTCTAGAAATAGAATTCGCCACTCACAAAGTCTTTTTATTATAATTCTAGCATAATTCAATAGGTAATATACAGTTTACTTGAAAATTTGTAAAATTAATCCAATCTCAACTTACCAATTAACTGGTATTTTTTGGCATAGTACAGATATTTCCATAAAATCGCAAATTAATTTCTTTTCTAAAAAGGTGGATCATCTAATCACTATTCAATTATCTCTATACATTTATTAAATTAGTTAAATATATTTACAATTCAATAGAAAAGAGGAAACTCCACAAGAACCGAAGTCATTATTATTATGCCGTAAATTTATATTTTTATTGAGAATATACAATCTTAAGGTATCTTTTAAGGGATTTTTTTTTATTTAATGTTTAACTAAATAAAACATTTTATGAAAATCAAGATTTTGATCTACTTTAATAAATATTAATTGCCGGAAAGTTCAATTCCGAGGCATTAAGTATCTATGTTAAGTCACAGCAAAGATCATACCAAAAAAAAAGTATTGTTAGGTATTTTTATATTCACCATTTATTTTTCGAGATAAACTGAATTCGTTGAAATGTTTAAGCATGAGTCACACTGTCAGCTAAGCTTATCTGAGCTTATCAATTATTAATACGCTAAGTTAGTTAAATGAATAGTGAATTTGTAATACATATTAAACAGAGGAGGGTAGTCTAGACCGTAAGATTTGTTTAGCTGACAGTATAGCTTAAACTTTTTTAATCACTTTCGTTAAGTTATTGGTGTTTTTTTATTAAATTCGAATCTTCATTCTTTAAATAACGATAGTGCAAATATCTGGACCTATTTTAAATACGTTTTCCTTGAAACATTATAATATTCAAATTACAGCCAAAGAATAAACACGAACTTATGCCTTATTGTCATAGAAATAGAGGCGATATTTCATGTATAATTTTTACTTATACTTTGTCTAAGATATATGCCTAACTAATACAAGAGGATAATAGTATACGAATTCAACACGACGTTATTATATATATTCATTTTCAGTTAAGGTTTTATAAATTTAAAATTAAAAGTATTTTCTTTAATACTTTATCGAAATATTTTTAAAGTACATACCTTCCATTTCCCTTTTAGTTAAAAATTTACATTTACGACAACATTGACTGGAGATTATTTAAGGGAAGACACTTTAGAAGATCGATATCACCGTTTAAAATTAGATAATTTAAATACAAACTACATTTAATACTATTAGGGCGAATTAAAAAAAAATCTCAAATCCTATTAAGATCCAAATATATGAAAAAAAAACGACAATAAACTATCAAGATTTTAACGTTATTATAGGATATTAATTATTTACGTATTCGGTTATTCTGAATTTCTTTTAGAATCAATTATCTGTATTAAGCCACACCCAGATTCTTAGACACAAGGATATTTATAATAATATTATATATTTATTCGTGTTTTAATTAAACGTCACCTCTTAAGCATCTAAATACCCGATTCAAACTAGTAGATAACTTGACGCGTACTTAATACCGTTGTAATCTTATCTAGACATAATTATAAATCGTTTTTATTCTCTTCGTCTAGGCGACTGGCAGTTGATTCCTTTCAAAAGTGTTGTGCCTGCAATGATACAGTTGAAAATATGTCATTTATTTATGCATAAGCCCAGTTGCAGTGTTCATAATGAACGTGTTTGACCATGTATACAGGGTTATTTGTAATTAATTGGCCACCTCTTGCAGGCAGCTTCTCTACATCAATCCTAACAACATTTGTTCTAATTACAAATAACCCTGTATATATTGAGAGAAAAGAACAATATTGAATGAAAAAACTGATTGTAACGGAAGTTGTCCGCCGTCCCCTATTCATTCATACCAACGAATGAAGAGGGAAGTAATAGCACTGAGTTTTAGTAAATAGGAACTGAGAGGAAAAAATAATTCATAAGGAAGGTAGAATACATTATCAAAACTTGTGAGAAGTACTATATCATTAACTGTCGATATGTCCAGACAAATACCGCAAAGTACTTTAGCATGGGCTGCTCGAATGTTATAGTGAGAGACAGAGAGAGAGAGAGAGAGAGAGAGAGAGAAGAGATATGGAGTTATCAGACAAGAGTCTTATTGGAACTAAACTGGGACTTAGCAAGTAAACCTTTACATTACTAAGCTTTGCAGTAAAGGTTTATGAAATAATATCTTACCCTGGAATAGAATCTGTAAGTTTTGAAAGGGGAAAAAGAATTTAGAAGGGAATCCATATTATGTGAGGCACATGACAAACGGAAGTCTGAGTTGCCTGATTATTTGCCAAGAATAAGCCAGTCAGGAACATTGGAAGGTGGTTAATTAGAGGAAACAGACTGTTTGACTTTGAAATGATTATAGAATTCGCAAAATTTTGACCATCCTCAGTTTTTTTCTTTTTAATTAAAATAATTTGCATCTGTACGTCGGTATTTTATATTTTTTTCTATAGAATTGCATTTTCCTTATCTGTCATTACGGGAAAGATATACAATATAACAGTCAGCTCAATTTTTGAAGGCAAACCAATAGTGAAATATGTAGGTAAATTGGAGGATTGGAGGACTTGCTTAATGTATAGATACTTCATTGCTTTAATAAAATATAGACATAAGATTAGAGTATGATAGATAAGTAAAGGCGAAACTGTATGGATATTCTTTAAACTTATTTATGATTTTTTTTTATAGTAAGGACTTTTTAGTCGCAGTCAAAATTGAGATTGAATTCAAAAAAAGCGTGCTTCCAAAAAAAATTAGAATATCCAACACAAAATCATTACTATTTCTAATACCCTCTAACATTTACATGTGCTTGTGGTCATGTATGTGTTATAATGGTGTGCGTGTGTGTCTATAAAGGGCTGACCGGGCTCAGAGCGGCAGTCTGTCAGCATGCAGCGCGTGCAGCGCGTGCGCGGCGTGCAGCGGGTGCAGCGCCAGCGCGGCGGCGGCAGCATCAGCGGCAGCCGCGGGCTCGTCCAGTGCGGCCAACACTAGCGCCAGGCGGCGCCACGTGTCAGCGCGGGCGGGCTCCAGCGACCCCGCCTCACGTAGCGTCTTCTCGGCCAAGCGCAGCCAGCCCAGGGAGTAATATGTCGCTCCTGCGGGACGTGGGGCGACCATAGTGAGACTCATGTATGGATCAGTAATGGAATCAGACGTATCTAGGCAGAAATTCTATAGCTTGCCAGCCAAAGAGAGGTGACATGAGGAGTTAAGCTCCATGCAGTATTTATTATGGTGGCATTTGTTTTTTTAAACAAAGATTGTTTACCAGACTAGTGTATATGTTGCTAACGTATGCCGACGAAACGTAAGTAAACGAAAACGTAGTGAGTAAGTACCGAGCTGAACGATGCTGTCGAGGTGCGTGGGGTGTATGGCGAGCGCGTTGGTGAAACACTGACGAGCCTCCTCCCAGTTAGAGCCGGCGGCGTGCACCAACCCTCGCTATGGAAGTATAGTTACACTTTTGTTATAGTGATTAAAAAATATGTATATTCTTTTAAATGACTTTATTACTGTTTTAACCTTATCTTACCTTTAGTCTAGAGTTATTTCATATAATCTTATCTTACTAATATATAAGTGCGAAGGATGGATCGAAGTTTGTTACTCAATCATACTAAAACTACTGTACGGATTTTGATGAAACTTGGCAACATCGTATGGCTTATGTATCAGAATAACACATAGGCTATAGAAATACTAACTTTTGGACGTGGTTTTGTCTGTGAAATAACATAGGTAACATGTAGCGCGATTACGTAATTGCCACGGCAGTTCCTGTTTTAGTCGTTTGGTTAAATAAAGGTTACATAAGTTTTTGTGAAAATAATTCTTATTACCCGACGAGTTTAGACGGAGTGTTATGTTAGTCATATATATGTATGTTAAAAAAATAGCCAATTGTGCTATTTCTATGTTCCCTGCTCCAGCCTAACCGACTCAAAGGATTTTGTCGTATGAGGTATCGGTAGATACGTCAAAAACAATCGAAAATAATATTTATATCTTCCTACCATAAAAATGTTATTTTTACAGTCGACAGAGACGAAGCCACGGGCAACAGTTAGTTATTTACATAAATAACTAAAATCTTAACTATAAACTTATATTACAGGGAATTGAGGGCAAGTAAGAACCTCGAGGTACACCCTAATAATACCAAGTACTCACAGTGTACAATACCAGATGACTGAACGGTGTCAAGGCCGCCGCCTCGGAGACGCAGCCCGCCGCAGCACTTACACGGTCTAGCCTGGAAAATGGATCGAAGTCTCATCTTAAGCCGAAGTTAAAGAAATCAATAGAAAAATACAAAACTATATATTTTTTTAAAGGAAATATTAGGCAGTAGGTAAAAATAAAAGTGCGTGCAAAGATTCGGCTAAATAACAGTAAATAATAATACCTCAGGCACAGGTCGGCCAGCAGCAGCCAGGCATGCGCGCGGTGCTCGGCGCGGCCGCCCGCCCACGGCGCGCCCGCACGGGACGCACCCGACGACAGCGCGCGCTCCACGCGGTGCGCGCCGGACGACTCCGCGCGGATAGACGCTGGAACAAAGCAACCGGCATGAGGAGAGACCGTCGACGTCACCGTAACCCGGCGGCAGTCCGGACGAGCACTCACCAGCGTCCCTGGTGCTGTGCGTGTCGTCGTGTTGCGAATCCGACAGCGCGTCGAGTTCCGCGTAGCCATTTGTGTGTTCGGCGTCGATTTCGTCTGTGTTATTTAACAGTTTCAACAGCTCCTTCCCTGTATTAAGAGCTGCCTAAAATCAAATCAGAGCATAAAACTACACAAACAATAAAGCGAACTGTTCACGAGTTAACAGGTTTGTTATAATATGATTATTTTAGTGTATAATAATAATAATAATACTACAGGACAAATTACACACATTGATCTAACCCCTAAGTAAGCAAATTATTTGCTTGTGTTAAGGGTGTTGACAACGATACAAATACATAGAAATAAACATTATAAATAATGAGAATATATTTAATAAACAACCAAACGCAGAAATATAGGTTCATCACATACATGCCTTATCCCTGTCGGGGATCGAACCCGAGCCCCATTGCGTCGCTATACGTTAGGCGTCTGCGCTAACCACTTGACCAACGGGGCGGTCAAGTGTATATCGATATTGGTAAAAAATGATAACTAATGGCCTCGAAGAGATTCTAAAGGGATGATTTTGTTTTTATAGGATTGTTAGACGCGATACGATAAGGAATATTTAAATCATCAATGTACTTCATAATATAATTTAAAAAAGGAATTAAAAGTTTGAAATGTATTTGTTTTAATTGTGCGAGTTTGTTCTTATAATAATTCCAAAAACATAATACCGAAAGAATAATTTAAATTTCGAAATCTTTTTTACGTTACACCTAAATATTAAGCGTGTATGTGCGTGTATATCGGCACTCACCTCTCCGCTCTCCCACAGCAGCTGCAGCGCTGCGAGGCTGTGCAGCGGCCAGTCCGCGGCGGGGTGGTGATGGTGCGCAAGGCGGGCGGCGGCCAACGCTCGTGCGCCTCGCACGCCAGCGCAGGCCGACGACCAAAGCGCCGTGGCCAGCCGCAACCCGCCACCGCACTCAGCGCGCGCATTAAGGCAGGCGCGGGTGGCGTCCTACGGAAAAGAAGATTTATTTCTACTCATCCGAACCGTTTAAAAGAGAATAAAATTATATAAATATTAATAACCATTACAATTTTTTTTTATAAACAAATATTAGATTTTTTTTTAGAGTACCGTACCCAAAGGGTAATAATGGAATTGTATTACTAAGACTTCGCTCTCATCTGTACGTCAGACTGTCTCCAGACTAAGAACTGAACAAAATAAATATTTAAGGAGGGCTCCCATGCAACAAACGTGATTTTTTTCCCTTTTGATATATAATAGTATTGAATCCTTCGTAAAAGACTCTGTGTTCCTTTGGCATTAAGGGATATCGCATATTTAAGCGTGTTATACCGCATTTTTGAACTCGATATTGAAATATGTCTTTTCTATGTTTAATTTTACTACAAACAAACATTTTTTTTATTTCACTACATGAACACTCCTGTAAGTACCAGCCGAGAAAAATATCTTTTCAGAAGAAAATCAGTATAAATTCATCTATATTCTATAAGTAAGTATTGATGATAAGAAGTTGTAAAAAACTTTGTAAACGAAGAATAAATTGTTCAACGTTTACTATGTACTCACCATAGCCTCATTTAACATTCCCAAGTGCATATACTGCAGGGCCAGGTGGTAGAACGCTAAGTGGTCATTGTCATCCAGTTCCACGGACTTCAATAGAAGTTTCAAGCCGGCCTCGTTCTCCGCTTCTTTATCAATACGAGAATTCATTTTCTGTAACAAGGAATCATAAACGATTTATAAACGATTATAATATGAAACTGAAAAATAAACTTCAAAGAGTCGAGATCGTGTTCAAAGAGAGAATATATAAACCGACTGTTTGACTATTTATCAAGTGAGGTACTTTAAATCATAAAAGAGGTGCAAAAATTTTGGTGACGGCTAACTAATCCCACCTGCGCCTTCATCTGGTGTCCGAGGCCGCACAGCAGGTAGCAGCGCGCCAGCAGTGGCCCGGCGCGGGGCTCCTCCACCGCCAGCGCCGCCAGCGACAGCGACAGGCCCTCCTCTATCTGGGGACAGCGCGACCGTCTTATACTCAATTCCGCCATACATCATGAAAGAGTATCATGTCGGGTAGTGTGTCTACGTCTGTGTCTACACTACACCCGACACGCGTGTGTGTGTGCGTGTGTGTGTCTGTGTTTGTACGTGTTTCCATTTACCCAGTGCGCGCGGTAAGCGGTGTGCGCGGCAACGAGGCGCAGCGCGCAGTCGTCGGGGGCTAGCGGCGCCGCGCGGCGCGATACGCACAGCGCACGCACGCCGGCGCTCCAACGAGCAGACCCTGCGGGCGGAGAGCGGAAGGTATCAGCAATTATAAATCAGAATCGATATTGGTTTTAAAATAGAGAGGACACTCACCCGGCCTGGCGGCGGCATGCTGCGGCGGCGCGGCGGCGGCGGTGGCCAGCGCACGCTGCCGCCAGATGTGTGCGCACCCGAACGAGAATTTCATGGCGCGCTCCAGGGACTGGAAGAGGAGAGATGGTCGTTTGTAGAAAATGAGACCGAGATAATTTAATCTCAAATATTAATTACGACTGTGACTCAAACAGTGGATATGTATTATGAGTAAAGAGTGGCTTTATTCATGGACTTACGCTTTGCAATGAAATAACTAGTCTGACATGTATTTTGTCATACATTTGAATACAGTTATGTTGAATACAGTTGAATACGCTACAATTCACTTATGAAACGACATACTTTTAGATATTAACTATTATACACTATTTGATATAATAAATAAATTACTACATTCGTATAAATATGTAATGCGATAACCTCACCTCTAGCACGACGGCCAGCTGTCCCCAGCGCACTGTGGCCAGCGCCAGCAGGTCCACGAGCGCGGCCGCAGTGCGCAGGGAGTGCGCCCGCAGGGACTCGAACTCCGCGCTCTGCGACAGCACGGCGTCGCGCACCGCCATGGCCTCGCCCACCAACAGCACCAGCACCGCCTCCTCGTGCTCCGTGCGAGGGACGAACTACACGGCGATGACGCACTAATATCAATAATACAACTCGTACAAAACTACCGTTAACGATAGATGATCGCTCACCTGGTTGATGGCGGTATACTTCTTGGGCTTCCATGGACCTTCGTTGGCGCCGTCGGGACGACGGACGGGTGCTTTGTACACCTGAAAGTTTAACAGCGATTATAAACTGTCAACTAACTGGCAATAAGATTTCCCAGAGGTCCCGGGTTAGACTCCCTACCTACCTAAAGGTTTATTTAAAAAGCATAACAAGTTTATAGATACTTTCAACCAATAGTACATTTGAAGGGTTTAATTATTGGATCTGCCTCAATAACATCCGTGGGCACTATTTAGAAAATTCCAAGACAGGAAACTTCTGGGTATTCTTAAAAGGTATTCTAAGCAACTGCGAAAAGCACCCTGGCATGTAGAAAAATAACAAATCCAATGTTCTGTGTAATCTTATTGGCTCCATCGACTATGGGAGACCAATACATCTTCAAAATACAACTTTCATGACAGTCTGCATTTTCATCCCGATACTAATAGGTCTATATAACGATAATCCCAACATTAAAAGCGATCACTGAATTTAATTTTAAATCATGAATATTAATAATACCTGTCCTGTAACTCCTCTCATAAGTACTTCTGCGAGCTGTCTTGCCAACGTCAGTCGTAACGTCTGCGTTGATACAGATTCCACAGCTGTTAGCATTTCTCTATACCTGAAGAGTGACAACTTTTGTAATCAAGTTCTGTAAGGTACGATTCATATACCTGTTGGAACACATTTACTATCTTATTTGGTCACCAATAAGCAAACATGTGGAGGTAAACTTACATTCATAATAGAAAATTTAAATGAAGGTGCCTTCTCTTTTAATATTTTCCAATAAGTCTACTCCTACCTGTCGATGGCGGCGTGTAGTCGTCCCGCTCGTATGTGCAGTAGCGGGGCGCGCTGCAGCGCTGTCTCCAGCGCCACGCCAGCGCCGCGCGCGCCCCCGCCGCGCTGCAAGTACAGCAGGCTCAGCTCCGAAGATATCTCGAAGCTGCGAATCTAAAAAGGGACTTGATGGTACACCAGGATACTACCAGAAATAGATAAATTTAGTTCGTGAGAATTAACTTAGAGAAACAAATCGGTAAGAGAGTAATGGATATCACACAGGGAGCAAGTCAGTCATCGAGAGCGCTCCTCTAAATATCTGATTGCTGGACTTCGATATTTGGTAGATTCTCATTTAGAGAGCAAGGCCAGAACATTGGAACATGGATTTATGACACATATCCTTGTCTCTGGTCCGGGTGGTCGTAAAATCAGCTTTTACTTTTTGACCAAGTAATAATGCGTGATATTATGTATATATTTGCATCTATTAATTTTTATGTATGAACCTAACAAAAACATTTATGTCTGTAGTAATCTTTACCTAGTATATAGCAAAGTTGCTTACCGCTGTCTGTCCCTATGTATGATTAGATCTTTAAAACTACACAACAGATTTGAATGCGGTTTTTTTTAATTAATAGAGGGATTCAAAAGGAAGGTTTATGTATGATACAAAAATATTTTTGGTACAGAAAAGCCGGACAATTTAGAGATTTGTAATGTGACGTTGCAAGAAACATATGTTTATGCTCTTAAATCGCAAAAGGTGGCTTAACCCTAAGATATATACGAAAATGAATAAATGTAAAATAATGTATACAGAATTTTACAAACATCAATATGAAAGTCAACAAGTTTTATATTTACTTCTAAATATAGAAGATAACCCGAAGTAACCATATTTTATATATTACAAAATAATGTGTTATTTACCGCACTCTTATACAATACAGTATTATTTATTATCCAATTTCATTATATTTCAAATATCCATTTCATGTAGATCAATACAGCATTTCATTAAAATGTTTATCTTAGAGCATATCAGAGATTAATAAAACGGAGGCACACCGTAAATATTGTATACAAAGACATCCTGTAGTATAAACTGCCCCATATTAGTATCTACATTGCACCCGCGCGAAGCCAAGGATGGTCACTTGTAATATTAGTATGGTTTTTTTATATAAACTGGCATTACAGAAATACACGATAAAAAATGTTCCAAAAAATTACAGAAATAAGATCTTTTATCATGTTAGGTATTGTCCGTAGATCAACCATTTAAGTAAATACTCTAATGACGTAAACGTTAACCACAGTTTACAAGATTCCGAGTTGCACATTCAACTAAAGCTGCCAATTTGTGCGACTGGTATAGTGTAACATTTAATTTATTATTATTTAGTAGTTATATTGTAACATTTTATATAGTTTTTTTATATTAAGTACATATTTTTTAAAATTTATTGTTACATTGTTATTTTAAAAAATCTCATTTCATTGCATCTTCGAGCATTTTGGGTTTATTCAGTTTTCTTAACATACGTAAATTGTTTTCTAAAGCATGTGTCATAACAACACACCTAAGTAAGCACTGCAACCGCACTCTATCTAAAGTCGCAAGTCTATCTAAACCGATTATTTGGCTCTCTTACTACTACTATACTATTTAAATAAGACATTTTCGCAGTATAGTAGTTATATAGATATATTATGCAGTATTATATTGTTCATGTATGTATATTCATAATTCCACGCTCATACTTTATATCCTTTACCAAAATGTTGCCTGTTACAATAAAAATATCATATAATAGAATGTCATACCATTTCCGACTCCCTCTCAGCCTGTTTGTATCGACTCGTGGAGCTCGGCAAAGCTGTTTGTTCCAAACATAGGCCTTTGATCGCGTAAGACTCTGCTACTATCCGTAAACTTCGACTGTAAAACAAAATATTGTCTATTCATGTGTCATTATTACAATAAAGAGACATTAATAATCATAGTAACACTTAATCAGATACAGTGCACAGACGGTCTAATAAGGGAGTTGTATTAGATTATTCATTTGTATAAGTCACGAAGTACTTTAACTCGTTAAAATAAAACGGCTTTCCGTAAAAAACAATTTTGAAATTAAAATTAACGAACGGAAAAAAACGGACAGTCTGATTATTATGAGTGGTCACGTCTTATACATTTCTTATCCGTTTTTAAATTAACACTACTCTGTATACTTCTACCACGCCAGCGAAGCCTCGAGCAGAAACTAGAAGTTAATACATAATAAATAATACTAAATATTAAAATAGATATTAATACCGATACGAGCAAGAATTCGAACCTGCGACCTCTAGGAAAACGTCCCATAGCTTTACCAATTGAAATACTCTATCACACCACTCCACTACCCACATAGATGAATTTAGCATTCTATTACATACATATTATGATCATCTTTATCGGGGCTGGCGGTGCTTAGAATTTACAAAAGCCTAATAGATATCAACACTATTAATAATCTATGTACGAGAGCGACGGAACGGTTTCCCAGAGGTCCCTGGTTTGAATCCTTGTAAATCCGAATTTTATTGTTCATTGTATATCTATTGAAAAAAGCTTAACATGGCTAGACATGTTTAGAGATATTTTCAAACATATAATACTACTTTTCGTAGAACACATAATACTCTTCTAGACATGACATAATTCTTAAGTCATGGCAATTACATCACGTAATAAAGTACTTATAGCATAAGACATGACTCAGCTAACACTACTACTACTGGTTTGATTTTGTGATCATAATTCTCTTGAAATTCTAATTCTAAACATATTTAATGTTGTGTATTAAATTTACAGTATTTTAATTTAAAGTATATGTTACATGAAATATTTATTATAATTTATTTTTTTACAGACAGCTTTATTAATTATATTCTCTTCTACATTTCATAAACATATTAGTAATGGATAAAAAGTACACCCAGACTTGAAACAACAATATGTTGATCACAAGAATTGTTCCATTAGAAACAAACCGACAACCTTAGGTTCGGTAGTTAGGGTCACTAACCACTACACCAACAGACTATTAATGTAACTATTTCTTTATATGCAATAGACATTCGGTTGTTAATACCAACATAGACTATTGGGGTCATGAAAGTGAAATGTCTATTAAAATTGTTGTAGTAGTCACTTATAGAAAATATATTATAGTTATTTATTGGAGTACATATATTATAAAAAATTACAGTTTGATGTTTATTGCATTATAGTTTTAAGTGGAGAGACACATATAAATAAGACATTCGTAAGGTCTACTAATTGCATAATCTAATTAAAAGAACTCACAGTAGCAATTAAATCAAAAATATATACACTTAACTAGAATTTATATGGTTTCATGTTATACAAATGGAGTACTGTGAAATTAATTACTATTCACTAATTAAATATAATTAAGCAATGTTATTAAGTAGTATACATTCTGATTGTTTATTCATGAATTAACTCACTTGATTTAATTATAATGACAAAGGAATGTTTTTCAGAATTTGTTACTGTTAATTATATAAACAAAATTTCTACGTAACTTTTGTTTTTTAACAAATTAAATAACAATCACATCCTAAAATAATAACAATGGTACAAATTGCAATTAAATATGTGTTTACTCACACAGGCAGTTCCTTCTCCGTCAATGTGTTTAACTCTGCAAGCTTATAATTTTTTAAGGCATCTTCATATGCACCACATGCATAGTTTAACTTTCCTAATAGCAAATGTGAATCTAATGCTACACCGGCTTTCTTCCCAGCATCGTCAGTAGCTAGTGTCAAGTACCCTCGTGCATCAGAGAGCTCCCTTTGAGCTCTTTCAGTGTTCTCTTTAATGGGTGGGCATTCATCAAGAAAGGATTCCAATTTGCCCTCACCAATGAGAAAGTGTGCAAGGCTTTCTGAAAACAGATAAATAAATATTGCAGATACCATAGATAGTCAATTAATTAATAAATAATAATTAATATACTATTTTATGATTAAGTAATGTAAAGTAAAAAATAGCAAAACAGTTGTTTTCATAAATAAAGGCTATTATTATTATGATAATAGCAAAAATACAAATGCAATTTGTTAAATCCATAAGAAAACATACTTAATATAACATGCTTTGAAAATATCTTATATGTATAGCCAAATTAAGTTTGATATGTCATTGCCCTAGACCCTATTATTATAATTTTTATATTACATAATATTGATTGTGTGTCCTGGTAGAAAAAGTATAGTCCAAAATATCAGTACCGCAACATAATACATATAAATTTAAAATGTATATAATATTTAAATAAAATTAGACATGCTTATAATTCAAAATCATTGAATTATCATACCATTATCATTGTAATATTGCAAAAAATATGTTTATTTTTTTAAACAATATTCTATACTTTGATAATACATTTGTAAAAAAATACAAATATTCATCTTCTGTTTCTGATTTATCTTTTACATAAGAAAAAAATAATCTTTATCTTGATTATCCCATTATTACTGCAATATATTTTAAGTTTACTTGTTAAGAAAAAATCCAGCTCACAATAATACAGTCGTAGTGGAAGTACGAGTTTATATTAACTTTAAAAGAGAAATTTAATATTAAAAAAAACAATTGTGAAAAAATATTATGAATTCAATTAATTATCAGTTAGATACCGTAATAAATCAGATTTTAAATAGATGCTACTGTAAATATAAATAACTGAATAGAAGTTTAGTATTACTCACCATGTTGAGGTGATCTAGCCTTCAGCTGCTGAGCCAAGTCCACCACCTTCTTCCAATTAGACTCCTCCCGACTTTTCTCGATCTCTGCCTCGTAACTCCGTACAGCATTCTTGCTTCTCGAGGTCATTTTATCGAGGACACCATTCAGTTGTTTTACAGCATTGATTTCATATCTATCACTTCACTCGGGCATTGCAAAACCCTTACAAATTACTAGAATCTCCAATAATTGAAGGCCAAATTTGACATATGATGACATCGGGTGTGTATTATGCACGTTCCAATTTACCAGTTTGATTTTATTCTCCTAGTATTTTTTTATTTAATATTATTATGTATTGTTATTGGTTTTAATTATTTTTTAGGTTTTTAACTTGTTTAACAATATTAAAGTAGATCTTAGAAAACAATCGATGATGAAGCGTTACTCATAAATGCTCTTCTGACAATATGGCGGCAGAGATAGTTTTAAAATATGTCAGTAGGTGGAGCTTCTAGTTCATTTTAATGAATTATGAATCTAAAAGTTGCTAACTGTGTAATTAGTTTACTATGTACATATGTACATATATACATTCGTAGTTCGTGTCTCATGTGTATTTAGGTCCAAACTATATTCCGAAAAAAAAATAAGAATATTAAAAATGTCTCTCCTCCGCAATTAATATTCCCAAATGGTTGGGGATCCGTCTTTCTTATTTTTCTTGCTTTCATTTCGTACCAAATATTTCTTTATATGAAACATTGTAGGCTTAGGTTCAGTTACTTTTTCGCACTATCCACGTCTTCAAGACGCGACTGTGGTGAGATAATCTATGTTCTAGGTAGGTATCGTGTCGGTACTCGGTACACTACACTCTAAACATAACTCTGCACAGTGCAAACTTATTTGAAATAATAATCATTGGTAGTGGTAGTAGGTTTACCTACCTACACAATTACCTACATAATTACTTGCTTCACATTCATATATACCTATCCCATACTGTAATATTTTACATATTATAATTATTCGAACTTGAGCTATACGAAGTACAAATAAAAACAGGTGGTGGCCAGCTTTAGGCTAATAATTGAGTGATATGACATTCGGCGTCTAACTAAATATTTATAAAAGTTTGGTCTAAGCAGTACCTACCTAAGACATTCCCTTTCCTACAAGCTCGTCGAAACAATAAATGTTTGAAAATATATAAATATACTTATTTAACTTTTAACTTCAAGTCCTCCTAATCAGAATAATGAGTTAATTATTTATTTATGTTTTTATCTTGTAAGTTATACTCTTTACAAGAATGTTATGCCTTTTATAAAAAAGGGTCTTAATTTTTTACACTCTTTTTATTTTTGGGGTGGAAGGAGTATATCATCTATCTGGAACTAAGTGTGGTAAAAATCGTCAAAGAACAGGAAGATTACGGCGTCTTTCCTTCCGGCCTTTCTTGCGTTATTCATTGGAGCTGCAGTTCTGGCTTTAGATCGGCAACTATGGTGTATTACAAATGTATACATTGTTGTATTTTTATAATACTATGGTAATTTATTGTACAAGGCAACTTGTTTTGAAGAATATTTAGTAAACTTAGATTGTAATCCAATACTAAGAGGACTATTATTACAAATTGCATACGCCTATTTGACACCTACAAACACACACACATACACACACCAGCTTATAGGTGGTGTAGTGCATTACACACTAACGATTAGATTTTCCATCCCATGTTTCATAGTTTGAATTAAAAACAGGAAAACAATGAAAAAATTAGTTTACTTTGTTAAAAAAAACCTTTATTAGCAGGTAATAACTATTATGTAAATTTTCTTCGAAAACGGAGACAGGTAGGGGGAATCATAAATAACCAGACCATTAAATTTTATTGATTATTTTCAGTTGCTTCGGTTTCTTTTAATAAATTAAGCACATTATCTTTATTATTAGTATGGGCCATTGCAATATAAAATTTTTATCAAGATTTTGTTTGGTTGATAATTTATTATTACATAGTTTAATTATTGAAATCTTAGGACGTCATTTCTAATTTTGTAAATAGAAATTAGTAGAACTGTACAATAAAAAACTTAATCATGTAAATACGTCAAATATCTATGGATTTATAATTATTTTCACTACCGAGATTGATATAGGTTCCTATGTCAATGTCTGTAGACTGTAGTTGTCTATGGATCAAGAAGGTAGCCATTGTTGCAGTCAAGTAGGTATATATAAGAATTGGTATACAGTCTCTAATATTTTAATAATAAAGTTTTTTAAATATATGCCTAACTCTTTCAAGTTTATCCGACAATTCTGTAATAAATTAACTTATCACGAGGCATTATACCCAGCCATCTTCACTTTACTCATACATAAGTACACAGATAACATACACACACATCTATGTGTATGTGATCTGTGAGAAAAAGACTGAAAAAGATTGTGAGAGAAAAAGAGAAAAGCAGTTTTTAAATTTAAATAAGAAACTCGCTTCAGTTTATTATCAGAGAAAAAAAACGCAAGTTAGAAAGAAACTTTAAGATAGCTGAAACGTTTCCTTTAATAATGTCAAGGGCAAGCATTTATTAATACAACCTGTAACTATAAAATATTTCCTGAAACAAAGCGGTACTAAGCGGAGCTGTCTCGACCGGCGCTGATCGCGGCCTGACACAACCTTTGTGAAATCTTCTATTTTAAAATAATTGTGTAATAAAAATATGCATTTCTTTTTATATTTTTTAATTTTATCACAATAATGTTGAAGTGCTATGCTGTAAAATAATATTAAACGATTTATTCCTTTATAAAGATTAAGTGTTGACATTAGCCGATAACTAGGTACATAAATATAAAAGATAATGATAATGTTATCTATACAGTACAAGTATTGTCTTGTAAACATGAGGAGTTCCACATAATACTTTGAGTATTGAGTTAAGTATAACATACCTATTTATATCTAACGTGCAAAAAAACCTTACGCACTGACTTTGTTACATATTTCAGCGCTATCTGTTTTCGAGATACAATTTAAAAAAAATGATATTTAATATCATCTGTCATTGAATATAACAGCTACACAAATATTATAATTAATGCATATACATATCTGATTTTTTTTGAGTTAATAATTTACATTTGGAGTTGATACTAACTTAGTTTGATAAATTGATTACTTACACTAAAAAAACAATAAAAGATATTAATATTTAAAGTTCCTATAGTCCCGTTCCAGCTGCATCAGGCCAGAGCCGGGGTATCATTGGAAGATCATAAAAGCCTTCACTTGAGAATTAAATTTAGAATGTAATATAAAACTTCACATCAACAAGATCGACGATACTAATTAACTAAGTCAGGTCCGACTTCGATTACCGGTCGACAGCTTTTGCCTTCGCCATTGTATCCACAAAATGTAGAACCAATAGTCTCCGGTTTTGTCACACAATATCAAAGAGGGGACCGCCGTATAAGTAACTTATCTGCAAAATAAAAATAATATATACATAATATATTTATACATATTACACACTATGTTCCTTGGCATTAACATTATTTTAAACTAAATTAAAATTCAAGTATTTAGGTAGTGCACAGTTCCACGAAGATAAAGAACTACAGCTTGATATAAATTAATAAATAATATATTGTTTCAATAGTTATAAGCACAGGTATGAATGGCGCTGTAATAAATCCGATTCTACCAATCATTGAAGAAAAAACCAAGTAAGCTGTGCCGATATTCAGTTGAGTACAACTCTAATGTGTATACGTAATGAGCTGTTATACATGTCGAAATGCTAAACTTCTCTCCCAAATAGATTATCAGCCGGAGGACAAAAAATACCTATGTTTATATAATAATTATAAAAATATTTTTATTCTCTCATCACCTATGTTATATAAAAACATTTATGTCTTCAGTGGTTACTAGAAGGTATTAAAATAATAGCTATATTTCTGACCGCGCCAAAGAAAAATCAATAGGACAAAGTGGTTCTCCTTAATATTTTGTCAAAAAGCCTAAAAAGTCGTAGTAGACGAAACAAACTGTGATTCACCAAACTGAACTTGTAAGTAAGACTCTCCAAAAATCTTATTAAGAAGAATAAAATTTTTGGAGAGCAGAATTGAGGACACCATTCAATTCTTAACACTGCATTCGTTTTATTTTGTAAAGTTACTTATAAATAAAAAAACTTGTGAAGGAGTAGCAGGTAACTGGATTTATTAGAGCTCTCACAGACTTATCACTGATATGTGTGCTATTGACCCTTACTATTAACTACCGAATTTTCATAAAATTTTCATACTTTCTTTTGAAAGTAACCATCGCATGCTTTCACTGAGAAATCAAAAATAACTAAAGATGAACTAATAAAGAATGTTAATGATCATGAGATAAAAAGGCCTTAGTTTCTGTGATGGCATTACTCAAAGTAGAGAGGATAAAAAAAAAATATTAGGGATAACCGGTACATTTAAGTTCTTAAGGCCGACCAGGAAAACACCAGTGCAATAATAAATACTATAGATTGCCAATAAAAAATACTTGAACTGTTGAGTGACAGCGTGGTTTAAAAATCAGTATCATATGTATCATGATCTTGTGGCCAGAGATTGTGTAAAATGCAACCACTTGTATGGCAAGCACCATCTTTTGTGAAAGACTCAGCACATTGCATATAGATTATAAGGAATGTTACTTTGAAACCGGATGACATCATGGTGACTTAGATATAGACTCGCTTTTCTCTAACATTCTAACAAAACGTAGCACAGCACGTACGTACGGTACGGTACGGTACGTACGTACGGGCACGTAGGCATCACGAAAACCCTGCTGAGGGACAATGAACTACCGTTAAATTATACTGATTCGCTAAAACACCGCTTAGATGGCAATTTATTCGTATTCCAAATCCACATTATCTTAAATTCGCAATGAAAAATTATGTAGACGTACGTACGGGACGTGCCAACATTTGGAAGGAACACTTTAAAGAAAATGTGTTAATTCTCGGTCCGAAGATTATTGAATTTTAGAATCACTTTGAGGCTGACATCTTTACTGTTATTAAATGAAACAGACAGGAAGTGGAATATATACATAGTTAATGGATTAACAAAAGGGGTCAGCTCCATCTTAAAGAAATACTTCATCCCGACGTTTACACACACAAGATTAACAATATCATAGGCAAACCAGATGATGTTTTATCGTTACGAAGGTGTTCATAATATAATCTGCAGCTTTGGCGTTAATTTAAAAGCGTTATAAAGCGTTCTATTGATGAATCATAAGGTCAAAAAACCTATCCCTGCCGTAAAGTCAAAGTCTTTTATTTTTATTTCAGATAGGCCTACATTGCACTTATGAAACGTCAGACTCTACTTGACAAACCGCCAGATGTTCAAATAAGGATAGACCACTTTTATTCAACAGATGTACGTTGGAGATCAAGATACATAAAACTTTCAATCGAATAATTACTTGTATCAGCAGCGTGGAATCTAGTGATAATCAGCGTACGCAGTCAGCTAAACACCTGAATAGGGACGCTTCGATTGGTTTACAGAATAGGAATACTGTGTTGTATCTGACATCACAACAGATTAATCACATGGAAGACATTTTTCTTGGTGGTAGACCATAACATCGGGTCGCCGGCAAAGTTACCACCCATCGGGCAAAGTCGTGCCGTAAAGCGACCTAGTCGTGTTCCGGCACGTTGCTCGATGAAGCCGTTTATGGGAAATGGGTCTGAACAGCTGCGGTACGTTGGCGAACCGGTTGACGTCGAGTTGGTGTTTATTTTGTCGGGTGTCTAGTCGCGGAGGGTAGCGGGATCCGAAGCGACGGCTATCCGCTGGCCGCCCGCAGATAGTTGGGGGCCCAATTAGTGGGTTAGCCACCCACGAAAGGCTGCCCCGCCAGCTGCGAAAAATCCCAGGGTGGCTCCATCGTGCTGGTTGGCGACCAGACGAGGAGGCCCGATGGCGATCCCTGGGGGGGTTCGGGCGTCCCCGCAGTCTCCAGGCTAGCCTCCCAGTGGCAAGACATCACCAATTTCGACGTCGGGTTCGATACGTACCGTCTCGTTCAACTGCCGTTTCCCATCCCTATTCACTTTTATATTTATTTTTTATGAAAAAGTTTAAAAAAAAGAACAAGGTTACACAGCGGTTGCACTCCTCCTCATATAAAGTGCACCTCACTAATATCAGGGGTTTGCACTCAAATCTTTTAGCTGTCCACCACCACCTGGAGACAGAGCAGCCGCACTTGCTCTTTTTGACGGAGACGCAGATACAATGTCCTTTGAGCGCTGCATACTTGGATTATCCCGGTTACTCGTTAGAGCACAACTTTCGCTCACGGGCCGGAGTCAGTATGTACGCGCGGAACGACCTCTGTATTCAGCGTCTCCGTCACCTTGAAGACCCCACTTTTTCTTCCCTTTGGGTTTTAGTGGACACAGGAAACGAAAAAATCCTGTATTCCTGTGTCTATCGTTCGCACAGCGGTGACCAGGAGACAACTCGTTTATTTGAGTATCTCAGTGAGGCTGCAGATATGGCTCTATATCAGTACCCTTCGTCGCAGCTCGTCTTTCTGGGGGACTTTAATGCCTGTCATCAGGACTGGCTGTTCCCGTACCAGAAGACCGACCATGCTGGAAGAGAAGCGCGGAACTTTGCGTTGTCCTTGGACCTCTTTCAGCTGGTGAGGCAAGCGACAAGGGTGCCAGATGTGGTAGGCCATACAGCTAATTGCCTGGACCTTCTGCTGACAACTGATCCGGACAGGTATCGTGTAGAGGTCACTTCCCCCTTGGGAACCTCCGATCACTGTCTGGTGAAATCTGTATTTACATATTCCCCACCAGCTTTCGAACCACATGGTGTTAGGCGAGTATGGAAATACAAGTCAGCAGATTGGGATGAGATGCGACACTTTTTTGCGTCTTATCCTTGGCGGCAGGTCTGCTTCTCTTCTTTGGATCCGTCGAGTTGCGCGGATGCTATAACCGATGTGGTGCATCAGGCAATGGAGTATTTTATTCCTTTTGCTGACGTACCCATCGGTGGCAAAGCTCGCCCATGGTTTAATGCCGAATGTGGTCATGCTCAAGACCGAAAACATTCGGCATATCTCATTTGGGCTGATGCTCGAACCCGCAAAACTCCGGATGTAAGTTTGAAGAAGAGAGCCTTTAACCAAGCTGCCAAGTCCTACAAAAAGGCATTGCGGAAGGCTCGTCTCGATCGAATCGCTAAGAATGGCGAAAAGCTCTCTGTCAGACCAACTGGCAGTCGAGCTTTCTGGTCTCTTGCGAAAGCGATCGAGTCGAATTTCTGCCAACCCTCACTGCCTGCTCTGCTGAAGCCGGATGGATCCCTGGCCCACACAGCAACAGAGAAAGCGAATGTACTTGCTTCTCTGTTTGCTGATAATTCGCATCTAGACACTGGCAATGCTTCTCCAGCACATCTTCCTCACTGCGGTATTTCGATGCCTGAAATCCGCATCACTAACAAAGAGGTATGGAGAACATTGTGTCGTTTAGATGTGAATTAAAGCCAGTGGTCCTGATGGTATACCAGCCATTCTGCTCAAGACATGCGCAGCTGAGTTGTCTCCTGTACTGACACGTCTGTATCGCCTCTCTTTCATGACTGGAATAGTGCCGAAATCCTGGAAGCTTGCTAATGTGCAACCCGTGCCCAAAAAAGGCAGCCGTGCCGACCCTGTCAATTACAGACCGATTTCAATCACCTCCATACTCTGCAAGATTATGGAGCGTGTATTGAACTCGCGCCTACTAGCATACCTAGAAGGTAACGATCTCCTCAGTGACCGACAGTACGGGTTTCGCCGTAATAGGTCTACTGGGGACCTCCTAGTGTATGCTACTCACATTTTAGGCGAGGCCATCGAGAAGAACGGAGAAGCGGTCGCCGTTTCTCTGGACGTCTCGAGGGCATTTGACAGGGTCTGGCATGCGAGCCTTATATGCAAGCTTTCAGCGTACGGTATATCTCCTGGTCTGATCGGCTGGGTAACGGACTTTCTGAGCCACAGATCTCTCCGAGTAGTTGTCGACGGGTGTTCCTCGGAACCCTTGACAATAAATGCCGGAGTGCCTCAGGGGTCCGTTCTTTCGGCAACTCTGTTTTTGCTGCACATTAATGATCTATTGAAGCCCGATATCTATGGGTATGCAGACGACAGCACAGTTGTAGAAAGATATCTGCCGAGTAGTCGGGCTAGTCGAGATCAAGTACAGTCTGAAAGAGAAGCCATGGTGCAACGTTTGAATGACAAACTTCAGGCAGTCTCCGCATGGAGCAATTCCAATCTTGTCAAGTTCAACGCCACCAAAACGCAGACGTGTCTATTCACCGCCAAAAGGAGCCCTTTCACCTTGGCTCCTACTTTCCAGAATGTATCCTTGGAATACAGTGACCGGCTTCAGTTGTTAGGCTTAGAGATTTCCTCGAACCTCAACTTTGGCCGGTTCATTGAGTCCAGAGCAAGAGCAGCAGCAGCAAAGCTTGCCGTTCTTGCGAAGGTTCGGCAGTACTTTACACCGGGACAGCTTCTTGTTTTATACAAAGCACAGATCCGGTCGTGTGTAGAGTACTGTGGACACATATTTGCTGGTGCCGCAAAGTCTCATCTTGCGGTTCTGGACTCAATTGAGAGGCGAGCAAAGAGGCTTATAGGCGATCCCGAATTGGTCGAAGCCGACCTCCAAAGCCTTGAATACAGGCGTAAAATTGCTAGCCTCTCAGTATTCTATAGGATACATTTTGGTGAGTGTGCGCAGGAATTACACGAGTTAATTCCCCCGTCCCCCTTCCATCACCGGACGTCCCGACGCACGGCAGGTATCCATCCTTTTGTTGTGGACATTCCACCTGTCCGAACGAAGCGCTTTGCTTCCTCATTTTTAGTGCGTACAGCGAAGGACTGGAACAATTTGACTGCGTCGGTATTTCCGGCCAAATATAATGTGGGTGTCTTCAAGAGAAGAGTGAATAGGTTGCTAGGGCAATGCGCCTTACCATCTAAGACTACATTCCACTTACCATCAGGTGGAATGTAGTCAAGCATTGCCCTAGATCATATAAAAAAAAAAAAAAAAAAAGATGTACGGGCGGATTAAAAAAGGGACCGTACACCTCTAAGATAGCGATCTTGTGATCAGAACAATTGAAACCATTTTCTTTTTTTTTCTGTTTTAGAAATCTGTTTCAGATACGGGCCTGCCAAGAAGGTGATGACTGGGGATTTATATGGGACTACCCAGCAGCATAGAAGACGCTTCCATTTTTAAGGCTACTCACTAAAAAACCAACGGTTGCCCTCATCGCCTTCGTGGGACGCCACGGGATCACTTTTGCACTCACGACGACGCGTCACGACGGCCCGCCGAAACCCCCATATGACATAGGGCTACGGTTGGCTGCGGGGCTGCGGGCCTACACCTGCACAAGACGAAACGTTAGCGTGCGACTCAAAAGGCCCTGGAATCCGAGATGAGAGCTCCCTACGATTTGGGAGCACCGGACAGGACCATGCTCCGTACGACGCCGGCGTATATGCCGGCGCGATACCGGCGGCAAGGAGCCTGCGGCCTTCCGAAATTGGGTAAAATCCTTCCCAATGCAGCTGCAGTGCAGATGAGCTTCGGGGCCAGCAGAGAGAAGTGAACACCGAAATTCCATCTTCTATCCAGGGTGAGGCCCAAATACTTCATCTGGGCCTTCATCGCCACATGAGAACCCTGGACGGAGATGTTGTATACGACGAGGGGGACCCCGGCGAGGGCCGTGGTACTGAATGGCCTCCGTCGTAGAAACGGAGACCTCCAGTCCCAGCAGCTCTATGCGGTCCACTACCAAGGTGAAACCCCTCGTCTCACGCCACGTCGATAGACCTACTTCCGAGCCAGGTTCACCTTCCGAATCGCGAGCTGCAAGTCGATTTCGCCTCGCGATACTGACTCTGTAGCTAGGCTTCCAAATGCGGGTCTAAGTCGCTCCTGAAGCGACACCGAAGGAAGGTCCTACGAGCACCACGCATGCGGCCAGCCAACCTCTCGATGTCCGTCTCCTTGCTGGGCAGATCAAGAGGAATAGCCCAGCCCTGAACAAAAGCCGCCTCGGAGAACAACTGAAACCTGGGTGAAACGTGAGTTAACTAAAAAAAAAGTATGTGATAAATGTTATGATACTTATACATACATACTTATGATATTTTCATTTGTAATGATGATCTATCATGTAACTTTCATTGTAAATTTAATCTTAGTGCATAAACAATTATAAAGAGTGTAATATTTTCTAAGCTGAGAAACAAATGCTGTCTCGCTGATTGCAGACCTGAGCCAGCACGCGTGTTCGCGTGTTTGCGTGTCTTGGTACTAATAAAAAACGGATTTGTATGACTTTCCAAGGAAAACCCAAGCACATTGTTTGGGTGTAGTCTTAACCTTTTTCATGTTACATGTGAAATAAATCGCGATATGAAATTTCTTGGTTATAAAGTTTCATGTTTAACTTTAAAAAATACATAGGTATATTTACATAAAGTGCAGCCATTAGGGTTTTTCTGAATTGGATTTAATTAACATTTTATAAGGAAATAAAAATTAATACTTCATAGGGTAATAAATATTAATATTTGTTTTCTAGTCTTAAAAGTAAAAATATTTTTTATATATACTGACAACAAATTTATAAATTGTTTTAATAATCGAGAGACTGCCTACTTATATTCTTACAGATCATCATTCATATTTTAGAAATAACAGGAAGATAAGTGGAACTCGGAATCGCAAAAGTTAATACGTTTTTTTTATGTTACAACAAAAACTTTTGTACTTTTATAAGTTTTTCTTCTGCTATAAAAGTGTTTCTTGCAATCTTGTTCATTCTAGGTCAGTAGGAAGTATTCTATAGATTTTGATTTTCTTTCAAATTATTACAAACATTAACACAGATGAATACCGAATTTATGTAATAAACTTTGACTTTTTTCGTTTTAATGTACGTAATCTTTAAAAATGAACAATACTTAATTAGTTCCTAATTGCAATAATAATAATAATTCAAAAGCATTAAACAAAACCTTCTTATCTAGTATCGTAAATCCAATTGATTCCAACAAAAGGCGCCGCAAGTCTAGGTCCTCTGAGACCTCAATTTTTCACCAATCGACGTAATTTGAAGTAACTTTATTTTCCACTCGAGGACGGAGGAAATAAACCAATAAAAATAAAAGCAATAACGTTTTTCTCGTCAATTCGAAGCGTTTAATTTGATGTCCCTCGTTGTATCGCTTCGTCACGAAGAAGCCGCACTACCGCCATTGCTGTTTATATTTCTATATAGTAATGTTTGTTGTGTGGCTTCTTATTATGACGACATTGATAGTATGACAACATTTTGACAGCTGTTATTATTCATAACCGTTTTAAGTTATATTGAGTTTGAGTTTAATATCAGTAGGAACAGAATATGATTTAACTAACTGCCACAAACTTTAAATAAAAAAAATAATAGTGTTGTGTTGTCAGTTGCGGGTAGCTTATAGATAGAACAAAGTTTCAATGTCACTAGTAGCACGTAGATTTGCGCTATATTTGCTCAGCGCCCGCACTGCGCACGTAAGCTGTAACACAGCGCAGAGGAGTAATTTTATCTTTTAATATGATAACTTAATAACTAAATTATAATTTCAGTCCACTAGACGAGAGTGAAATAGGTACATTGATTAGATAAAGTGGTTAAAAGAAAGATATTATTATATGTTTGAAATTATTGTCATTGTTCCACATTATAAATATTTATGAAACGTGTACCAATTTGTGATATGTTTTAATTTGATAAAGCAATAACACTAATGCGAGACCTTTTATTTAGTAGGTAGAATTTTAGCTTTGATTTTAAAGTTGTAAAGAAATAAACCGTATCAAGTCATCGCATTACCGCCTGAAAAAGGGTTCATTACTTGCAAAAAGCCAGATTGTCTTACCAAGGTTGTTCCCATAGATATAAATACAGTATTTTATTGCGCAAGCCGATAACGATCAATGAGGAAGCAGTGCATGAATCGACGAATTGGCGCATATGCGTGCTTCGACTAGAGTTGAATGACGCACTCGGTCAATGTCGGGTCATCTCCCTTCAAATTTACCCCAGCCTCCCCTACCTGTTATTGCAAATTGAGGAAACAATTATCTTCGTTTAAATATTGCTTTTTTACTGAAAATTTCCAATATCCTGTTAGGAAAAGCTTGTAATTTGTCTTATTTATTTGCTTCTTGTTACTGTCTTTGTTTGTTGTTTGTTTTTGCTTTACGAGTTACGGCAAATAAGACAAAGTAAATAGAATAAAACAGTTAATTATAATGAACCAGAACACAGACATACCACTGAACATGTAAAGAGATATACAAAATAATTTGCTTTAATTATTTTTAGGTTACGACCTATTTCTTGCCATTAACATTTATACATTATAAATACGATAGAAAATGTGCAAATAAAGGTCTAAGCTACATAATACTTAATTTCGATGTAATAAATATTCACTTATAAGTTTTGTAATTAAAGAATCCGCTACAATTTCTAAACTTAGTCAACCCTATCGCTCTTCTACCACAGAGTAATCTACAAGAGAAGCGTTGGGTTCTAGGGAGATATTGATCGGCGGATCCTTGCATCGTCGCGGTGCTACCTGTACTCTTCAAGGGTATCTTAGATAATATTAGCAATACAAATTACTCCTCTCGCTATATATGTTTATTTAACAAGGACATTTCTTTGTGATATAAGTACAACTTTACATTTATAAAGTTATTGTGTCTCAAACATTATTTAATTGACTTTTATCTGAGCCTGTTGCTAAAAGGATGTTAAGTAAAAAATATATGGTTTGATAGCAAATTAGTGATATTCAAGCTTCAAGAAAACAGATGTAATTTGTATTAAATACTATAGATTGACATTTTGTTTCACCGGACACAAGCGTAGTTAAGACATCGGATTCATAGAGATAATATAAGTACATAATTTTTTTTTTCTTTTTTTTTTTAAGTATGTCTATACTGTTAGCCCTGTTGGCTATTACAGCGTACGTACATCATATCGTATATGTTAATAAGTATATTGGTTGAAATCTAATTATACTTTAACAGGAAATCAGTTTTAATATCCTGTATATATATATATATATAATATATACGAGAACAACAAAGTAGGGAGTTCATAAATAACGAAAGTCGAGCAAACTTGTTTGATTTAAATATAAAATGCAGTTTGTTTGCAGCTCCGGTCTTTAGGAGCAGGAATCAACTGATTACTTGACTTGGTAATGAGTTTCCTGACTGTAAAGTGAATTTATTACGACTATTACACACAAGTTTTAATAACTCGTTGAATGATAAATTGTTATCATTCAATATTATTGAGGAGAGATCAGGAGAATTGAATCTAATGAATATAATATTCATTCCATCCGGCACAAAATCCTTAGGTTTTGTGACCCAAAAATTTACAAAAACTTACAGTAATTCTACAAAAAGTCTAGATATAAGTTTCTTGCCAAAATACCTTTTAACTGACAATAAGTTATAAGAAATAGGAATGTTTTTCAAATATTGCGATTTATCCCTAAGACGTTATAGATTCTTCATGGAAACAATATGTTTCGAGATATATGTGACTTTAATATTCATAAATATTCCTACTTGCCTATTCATAATTTAATCTCAAAATGAGGTCATGGCGTCGACTCCGCAGGCGCAAACACCGAGATAAAAAATATTCGGCAATATTTGGTCCACATTTCAGAGTATTAGTTGAGAGTTATTCAAACATCCAAAATACAAAATAAACTAAACTTAAATCCTAGAAATGAAAAGAGGTACAAAATAAATGCTTAAAACAATATAAAAATTCAGCCTAAAAACTTATTTTTTAACAGGCATTGTCAAACTAAGCATCATATGCAGTTCTCAACGAAACTGTTTATAATCCATGTATACAAAAGTTTAAGTACCATTCTAGAACAAAAGCTAAAGCGCTCATTCACTCCGCGGCTGTACGTGGTGGGGAGGAAGTGGGGATGGCGTGGGGTCGGCGGGTGGTGTGGGTGGTACGTGAAGGTGGAGGTGTAATATTGACCGGCCGGGGCGCGCCGGCCTTGGCCTGATGCAGTTGTGCCGCTCTTACACTCTCAAACCAATTATTTTAAATGATTTTGAACGTGTATATTTCCTTTTCCGAATTTGGGTCGCTATATAATATATATAATATCTATTTTACCCGTTATTGTTTGTCAGTGTTATCAGTATTATCACTAATAATAATTACATACATTGGTTACATGGTTACATTTTTATATATAATCTAAAATATTAATATATCACAATCTTCATACATATTTTCGTGCTCCGGTTACTTTGCTCAGCAGAACTTGGAATAATCCCCGCATAATGGCCGCGACACAATTTCAGACAATTTCAACAATGCACAACGAAAAGCCGAAATGTAGGTCCGACTTCTGAAGTTCAAAAAGACTGCAACAAAACCTAGAAAACAGAGATAGCATCGCAAAAGTCTGAAAAATATAACACCTCCACCCCCCTTTCCCCTCTCACCCCACCGTTCCCCGCTAGCGGATGTCGTAAAGTCGACGTTATTTTATGACTCTCTTTCCTTTACTTAGCTATAACGATAGGGTTGTACAGATTATTGAAAAATATCGATGTTAATGTAATTAGAAATAAATATAAAATTTAGTTTTTGCGCATTTTCATTGTGTTGTACCATACTAATCAAAATTATGCGTTTATACACAAAAAGCATACCGAAATTTTACAAATTTATTTTATATACAGTAGAGCGAAACTTAAAAAACCTTATTTAAATCTAGGTTTTAATTGTCCTCAGAGGAATCTTTTTTATTATTATTTACAATAAGGGCTTTATACTTATGTAGGTTCATTGCAATTGAGATTTGTAAAGTTTCATAAGGCTTCAGAGTCTGTACTTTGCGTATTTACACCATCACTTCCCTACAATATATTTAAAAAATATATACATACAAATACCATTGAAAATATATTCATGTGTATGGTTTGTAGATATTTTTGTCTTAAATATCGACAATGAACGGTTAGTTACAACACTACAGCATTCTTTAGAACTTTTGTATTAATAACGTTTCTTTTTGGGCACTTAATTTCAACTTTTACGTTAAATAAATTTATAAAGTCGAAAATATTTCACCATTTACTTTAGGTATATAAGATTCACTTAAAACAAAATGCGATAAGAATTTTTTAACCATATTTTCTACAGAATAATGAATTTTTTAAGAAAATAAATTTGGGAAATATTTTTAAATAATTTATGGCTGCTTTATTGATATAATTTAAATAGTAATTTATATGAAAAAATCAAACAATCGTACATTCTTTTTTTGCTCACCTAAAAATATATGGAATTGTGCGTGGAAAATATTGGTGCAAATTTTATTTATACAAAGATAAAAATAAATTGTGATGAAGACAGCTGCAGAGACCCACAGTGTCACAGAGAGAGCAAACACGAAGATGTTAAACGCGACAAGACGCGTCGTTAGCGCGGCTATTAGCTGAGCGAGGAGGGCCACAGTGTGACAGTATTTAATAAGAATATAACTATTCACCACTGGCAAAAAAAATGTTCAAAAATGTTAATAGTTCCGGAAGTAAGAATCTTTTACTTCCGGAACTATTAACATTTTTGAACATTTTTTTTGCCAGTGGTGAATAGTTATATTACTATTAGCCCGTTTTACATTTTTATGAAGTACATTTCATTTATATCGATTTAGTATTTAATATTTTTATTCGTTTGGAAGTTAAATGTAACAACATAATTTCATAGTTTTAGCTACAAACTGATAGAATCATAAAAATGTTCAAGTAAAGTGAAGAAAGCGAGAACACTTATAGGGTTTCTTGACACATGACAAAAACCTTAATCATAAGCAAAATGCATAAAGCATAGGTATATTTCTTGGCACTGAAGTTCGCTCCAACTGCGGCCACGCACAATTCTTTTGCCGCTTGCTTCGAATGACCTAATTCTCGCGACGTGTCGCACCTGTGGTAGCATTTATTATTTACACTACATAACCTGACATTATGTAGTGTATATGTACCTCTTAACTGTCGGTCTGTATGTTCTCTAGGGTCTTACCTTACTCTAATGTAATGCTTTTAAGTTTTTCACGACTTCATCCTTTTTGGGAATAGAATTTATGTGACATGTTGTGAAATAGGTCTATTTACAAATGTAAATGAGATTTTGTAAAATTATAAGATTGTGAAAATTTAAGTTAAGTTCTAATGTTATTTAGATTAATGACATGACACATAGCATACTTAATGAACGTCTTAATAATTTTTATCATAAAATATATTTTTACTTAAAATATTTTGTGTGTGTGAGCCTTAAAAACTAATAAAGGGCTTTAAAACTAATATACATAACCAGCCGATGGAAGGGCCTATCCTAATAGGGTCTTCAGGGTAAAGTTTAATCGTTTGGCCATCGCCTCTCTAAGTTAATTTAGTTCTGATCTTCTAGTAGACGGACCGGATATATATTTCACCGTATTTTATATATTAGTATAGACGTCGGCGGCGCATAGATCATCATATTAACCTTTGTTAATGTGATGATCTATGCAGCAGCAGTTTACGGAGATAACAGATTCCTAAACACTGACTACAGAAGATGAAAAAGATGAATCATAAAACTTTAAGTGTGCCCAGAGCTTCGTATTTAATAAAGCTCAATACTTTTAGAAAGTACTGGCAAGCATTTCTTTTCTCATACCATGAAAGTCAGCTATCCGTCAAGTTGAAACATTGGTGTAACTTAAATCTGACAGAAGCTGGATTCAACCGACTTATCTAAAAAGCAAAAAGCTTTACAACCACTGAGGTAGGAACTTGCTTTAAACCCGATAAACTGTGTACGGGTGAATTGAACCTGCCTACCTTTCTTAAAGCTTGAATTAAGTTCATTAGTGTATTAAGATATTGCAAATATGAAGAGTCCTCTAATTGCCAATTTGTATACACTGGGAACAGTAAATGTTTTAACCTCAAGATGGTGACTGCAAGCAGTTTAGAGTGCAACACTCGGTTGTTAGGTCGTTTCACAAACTGGAAATAGCCCAAGATTTTTCATGAACGCATCATTTTTGTACATAGCCATCCCACTTTGAACTGGCTACTACGAGCATCACGCTGCAACATGACTTATCGAGTACGGGTAAGAAAAATTATCATTTGGGGGCTTTCTTCATGGTTGGTAATCAATACAGGTCTCAATACAGTTTTTCATGACCTAGAGGTTCTGTGTAGGATAATGAAGATGTAAATCTGGTTTGGTACGACTTACTCAAGTATGTAAGTGTAGAATCCAAATATAAAACTTAAAAAAAATATCAGTAACATGTTTGTTGTTTCACGTTTATTATGTTCTTTATTCGATTTATAATTAGCTTATAAAAAATAAACCACTTTGAATTATTGCACTTTATGATATAACAAACTTGGGAGTCAAATGTTAATTGAATTTGTTTGAACATCCAGAAAAGCTGTGCTATTTAAATTTAAATGTCCTTTCTTGAAACTCACAACTATAGTAATAAATTTCACTATACTGAAAACGTTTGCATTAGGGATTCAAATCTGAAGATAGTATCGTGGCAAATTGTATTTTGGGATCGTTTATTTATCCTTATTTGTCAGTGTTTCATCGAACCAACTCGTTGCCAAGCGATAGGATTGCGTCAATAAGGGTTGAAATAAATTTCTAAGGTTTCTTCTTCTTTGTTTTATATAAATAGCAGTAAAGTATTAATTCATGAAAACAAGTTTCGAGTTACAAATGCCTCTGTATTGTTTCTACTCTCTCGAAAGCATTTTACGAAAAGAACAATTAAAACGATTTGGCGATAAAAACTTTTTTCGTTTTGTTTTAAATTGATTCTAAAGTAATTTTCAAAAGGGTTTCATTTTCCATTGTTATGTATATTGTGGTTTGCACAAAAATTATACATATATGTTTTTAGTGTTTTAATCTGTTTATATAGGTCAATCCTTTGTAAAAAAAAAACAAATTAAACTTAGGTATAGTGTTACCTAATATAAAAGTAGTTGCAGTTTGTATTGACATTGAAGCCATTAATTTTAATTACTTCCCTTAAATTCTTATCTTACTCTTATAAATGATGCCAATACATATTTTGCATTATAGGTACTACATGAAATAAAACAAAAAATTATGGATTTAACAAATATTTAACTTAACCTATTTCCACCTTGTAGGTACATCTTTTATAACATTAATTAACTTCTAAGCTATTATTATTTGTTAGATAGTATTATTCTACATTCAAATATATAACTACTATACCTCGAGCGAATAGTTTCCTGAAACATAATAAATACTTTTTTTTTAAGACCAATTTTAACACGAATAACAAAACTCTTATTGCAAACTCAAAATAAAAAACCGGGAGCGCATTACAAAAATAAAATTCGTTAAAATTCTTTGCATCAAATTTCAGAACGCAATCTTATCTTCGGTGGTCAGATCCCCATCACGTGATCCGATCAGGATTACGTGATTCGGCGTTGGAAGCCCAGATTTACTTGAATACCACGTTTGCTTTGAGGATCACTTCCAGCTCGCTCAGTTTAGCTTGGATTTCCATTAAGTCTGAAGTAGATTTTCAATATGATTTTCGATTTGAATCAAGTTATGATTTTCGTGTTATTTTACTCGTGATTTTTCTCATTACATTTCAAGAATAAACTTATAAAGAACTTGTATTTAAGGCTTTCAATTAAGATAACGATAACTTAATAAGTACTAGTTTTAATGCTTTTATACTAGTATGTAAGTTATATAACAGGGTTGTAGTTTTTGAGAGTAGTTTTCAAATGTAAACAATTTTATTACCTACCGTCATTTATTCTGTATACTACTTTATACTTTACTATTTGGCTACACCAATGTGAACATTAAATTTCACGTGGATAGTCCGTGTTCTAGATCATACGTAATAATGACCTACATAAAGATTTACATTGCTATTCTCTTCAGCTTCCAGACCACCTAAAGCAACTAACCGTGAAAGTCAATATATGTTTCATCCCTAAAAGAATCAGACTAGAAGATTGATCAGACTTTTCCTGTATTCATGACATTATTATATGAATTTTAATTTTATATAACCATAAATTTTTTTTTTTTTTTGGACTTGTTATATGTATGTATTGTTATATGACTTCCTGCAAGAGATGGCCAATTGATTACAAATAACCCTGTATAAATAGGAGAATTGAATTAATGAAGTCCATTATTTTGTGTAGTTCACATTCTAACATTCCTATTCTAATCTATGAAAGCTATGTGAGGTTTGGGTTTCCTATCTGCGGTAGGTCTGAATAAACGTCGTAATATTAATCCGGGATCGTACCTCCTTTGTTCTGTCTGAAACTATTTTGTTGAATAACTATCGATTACTTGTGAATTTGAGATTTTATGTTGATTCTATATTCGTTATTTTTACTATTAAACATATATGGGAAAAAAAACGAAAAGATAAATGTCAGGTTTCAATCTTCTTCAGGTTGAAACAGACAAACAGACAAACAAAATTCATGGAATATATTTTTTTATTCAATTTTAACCCACCAACCTGATAGACTGAGTTGACGGTCTGTTATTGTTATGATATTTTGTGTTCGTACTTTGCTGGTATATTATTTTTCCAAATCAGTTAGATTATTCATTATTAATGAAACAAAACAACAACATAATATAAGTTTAGAAAATATTAGCGTTAACATCAGATTAAAATTTAATCCATTCGCCGAACTCATATTTCCATAATTCACACGAGAATAACCTTTACCTTAATACAAATTAAAGCGTTAGTTGAATAAATGATAGCGTATAACTTTTTGTTATCAACTCTGGCGCTTAACGTGAAGTCCCGAAGTTATAATAGGTACGTAGGTACCTAATGCTAGTTTCAGAATAATGGAGATAAAAGTTTGTTTCGTCAAAGTTTTGCGAAATAGAAAAGGGACAACACATTACCTTGAATGTTTAAACAATGTATATTTGGATACAAACATGATTAAAGCTGAAATTTTAATACTAGATAATTGTTGTATATTTATGAAAGCTTTTAAATTTAATTGTATTATTAAGTACCAATGGCCCATAAATAAAACCAATTAATGATTGTCAATTCGTTCAAGCCATACCACAACTGGTCGGGTTTACGATGCTCGCTAAAGGGTTGCAGGCGATAAAAGTTTAGAACCACTATTAAACCACATCGTCATTTTAAAGGTTAGAAAATAAACTGGTTTTTATTACTTTCGGTCCACTAGAGTAACTACAGTCTACAGCTACGAGTACATAACACACATAAGTAACCTTATTTAATAAAGTGTATAAAACTATATACTACTTACTCCTAGCACGGTTAGGATTTTCATATCTGATTTATTTTAAGTAACATATGATGACTGATTATTCTGATTAATATAAAGATTTATTTGTTACCAAATATATTGTCAACCTTTTAGAAATGTTAATGACGACAGCCTCATAATTTTACATTAAAAAGCCTCGATTAAAATGATATAGACAGCACTGAACAGGAGCCAACAAAGCATTTTAATATGTATGTTTGAAGCCTCCTCGCAGCAACCAGCTAAGACGTTTGTCTTACGCCGGTTACGACCGTTGTCACCGACGCCAACTGATTTATCTGTGCCTAAGCAGGCAATTAGTTAGCGTTGGTGACAGTATACTAATAGTAACAGGTTCGAATCCTAACCATATTGTTACTTTTTAATTCAATATTCTTTTAACAAAATAATATTATAAATTACGTCGACTATTAATTGATGATCCAAAATAAAAAATAGAGTTGTAATTTCAAAAGTGGTAACCTTGTCCCGACCCATCTATTCAAACTATCATTTATGCATGCGGGCGGGCACAATCGCTGAAGCACTAGAGCCCTCGACTGGAGGCCCTGGAGCGCTCTCAGCGGGGTCAACGAGCCGATTGCGGTCTCGAGGTAAACGAGAGATCGCGGTCAATAAGTGCTTATAGAATTTTAAAGGAAATGGAGCGAACTTGTATGGGTGTGGTTGGATATTGGTGTGTGTTTTGTTGAAGAAACTGTGTACTTGTTTAGTAGAAATTAGATATGTGTGTAGGTATCGGGTATACTTACGATAGGTGTGTGTTAACATGAAATGGAAATTGAGAATTAAGGTTTTAAAACTTTATTGGTTATATACGTATTTTTAAACCAATTTTCAAAGACATGTTCAATATCGTATTTCTGTACTTTCGTATCAAATAAGAAGTCAAATATAACTTTTACAAGCTGAGATAGGGTTATTGAAGTACTTAATCCCATAACAGCGTAAAGGGAGACATAACAGAACCCTTTTCAAAGGTCGTACCGACGTTTCAAGACATTTGAGAAGATTTCTTCGTAACTACGCCAAAGTAAACAGCCATACTTTAACATTTCTGTACACCGATGTTTGGTTTTAATAAAACACGCAATGTTCACCCTTAATGCTTATATTATTGATGTAATATTAAAATTAATGGTTTATAAGATTGTAGTAGGAAATGTAGGTAAAGACTTTCGTCCGGTTTTGGGAAAGTCATTATTACTAAAAGAACCATACAACAAGGAGTGACCTTCTTGCTTTGAACTCTTTATATTGTTTGTGGTTCGTTTGTTTGTGCTTCTTAAATTACTATGTTTTTCACCAGCTTTCAATTGAGGCCAAAGATAAATTAAGTAAAATATTAAATCACAATGTATTATTAAGTTTTCTTGGCTGTATAGTAGGCTGACCGTTAATATATCGGTCAAAATGTTGGTGGTAGAGTAGTATTTGTGGTAGCCATAGCAATTTTACTGTATCTAGATAACAGGCTGGCTAGATCAAATTAGTACCAGACTCTCACAGGAAAGATGTGATCTAGATATTATAGCTACTTTTCATACATTTAATTAGAGGTGAAAACCCAATTAAGGAGTCCTTTCCTCTCTATCTGACGAACGTGAAGCGTATCTTGTAATTAATTATTTTACTATTTCGTAATAATATAAGAATTGTATCTTTTATAAAAAATACATTTTTTCCAGATAAAATCCATCTATCTTTCTCGAAATCCCAATGTTATACTGAACATATATTCACACCTAAAGAGGTACAAAACAAGTGAATAATTCTGAACATATGTCAGCAAATGTATAAGATATATCTTTTTCATATCGCAATTCATCACAGTATTTCATAGTTCATATATATAAATATTTCGAAATATAGGTTAAATATAACGTTTCACATTATTTTATATCACCAGAGTATTTTACAATTTTCATAATAATATCATATAAAACCAGGTGAAATCAAATCTTGATTTATCAGGGCGGTTATCGATACCGTAGCTCAATTAGTCGAGCGACAGTATGCCAAAGGTCGCAGATTCGAGTCCTGTCCCTGTTTTTTTTATACATTAATTAAAAATTATTGGACATGTTTAAAAACAATTTTTAAGGTATTCTGGAAGCCATAAATACAAATAATTGAGAGTAATAAAAGTAAAGTTTCAGTGGTTAGTATAATGTTAGAACTACTTTATGCTTATATTATTGATTATTGACTATGAACATCAATATCATAATATCATTATTTTTTATAAGCTATCCCATAATCAAATACATAACTGGAAATAGAACCGAACAAACCTCTTAAGAAAAAGCAGTTGGAATTAAAAAGCTCAAGAGTCCAAAGTGTTCTCATATTACGTAATACAATGGTGAAGACTGCACATTCTCTCAGGCGCCGGATATCGGGTGGTATGCCAAAGAATTATACTCTCATGGTGTCTTACTTGCATATTCATAAGGTTACTTTCAGATATAATGTAAATAATGAATAAACGAGTAATAAAACACTGTTTTTGAATGTAGATTTATATTTTGAATTTGTATATTACCATTATTTTGGTTAAGATTGTTGAAATTATTTACAGTAGGTAATAGTTTTTCATAGATCGTACATGTACTGCCAATCATTTATTATTATCTTTTCAAAGGTGTTTTTAAAGATTTCATTTTAAAATAAACAATTCCTTTTTATCAATATAAGTTACAAATTGTTTGATTTATTCGTTAAATAAAATAACGAAATCCAATTGAATTATTCTTAAGAGCTAGATTTAATTACTATAAGAAATTAAAACTTCTTAGAAGTAATTGTCCAGTAAAAATCTTTTTTTATATATATATATATAATAAAAAAAGCAGAGATATAAATACGTACCCTTTCATTCTTAATGACTTGCAAAAGGTGCGAAAGTGTGTGGGTTTTTTAATATTTAATATATTTGTTTTTTTATATTTAATATATTTAGAAATTACAGACTGACACTTGAATGTATTTGTATATATTTTCGACAAAGTTACATTACAACAAGAATTAATATCCTATAACGGGGTGCTACGGAGCTACGGGGTTACGGAGTAAAGCTACGAAGCTACAAATCACAGCGTCTTAGACAATGGCGCTAGGAATATTTTATGAGGCCTCGCTCAGACTCACATATTATATAGCGAATTTAATATTTAATTAAACGTCTCCCACGTAAATCCTTCACAGCCTTTTACTTAAGTGAGTAATGTTCGAATTTAGTTAGTATTGAGTATTAGTTAGAATCATAACTCCTCAAGAATTCTCAATCAAAAATTTTATAAAAACAAATACTAGTCACTAAAGATTACAAAAGTAAGGTTAAATAGGTGTTAAATATTATACACATTATACACATTATATATTCTTCTTATTTGTATTTATTTGCTAACTAAAAGCCTAAACATAATATAATATTATTATTCATTCAAACTCATAGAGGAAGGAACTCTCTCTATTTCTAAATATATGATGCTATTGTTGTCGCGTTGTTGAATTTTTGTTTATTTGTGAATATAAATGTCATGCGTGACCTGACCTTTTATTGTTTATCAATTTTATTTGGAACAATCATAATAACAAGGTATCATATATCTGATACGAATATTATTTTCAATTGTTGCTTTTATCTTCAATCCGTTAACCTATTCATTGAATGGCATTATTAAGTTCTGATACATTAATGTACACGTCTATCTGACAGTATAAATCGTTGTAGGTTCTGGTTCTGACATTATGTGATGAGTGATAGACAGAGAATGTTATGACAGGATGATTGTGGAATAAGTTGCCTTTAAATTAATCGATATAAATTTAAAAATATCGCCAATATAGGTACTTAGACGTACTAATATTATCATATAATATAATATATACTTAACTTTAAATGTTTGTATTTTTAAACATTATTAAAGGAACCACCCCTAGATTGTCTCGGTTGCAATGAGTTTCTAAAAATACATAACTGTAAATAATAGTAGTAGTAGTAGTAGCAGTAGTAGCAGTAGTAGCAGTAGTAGCAGTAGTAGCAGTAGTAGCAGTAGTAGCAGTAGTAGCAGTAGTAGCAGTAGTAGCAGTAGTAGCAGTAGTAGCAGTAGTAGCAGTAGTAGCAGTAGTATCAGTAGTAGCAGTAGTAGCAGTAGTAGCAGTAGTAGCAGTAGTAGCAGTAGTAGCAGTAGTAGCAGTAGTAGCAGTAGTAGCAGTAGTAGCAGTAGTAGCAGTAGTAGCAGTAGTAGCAGTAGTAGCAGTAGTAGCAGTAGTAGCAGTAGTAGCAGTAGTAGCAGTAGTAGCAGTAGTAGCAGTAGTAGCAGTAGTAGCAGTAGTAGCAGTAGTAGCAGTAGTAGCAGTAGTAGCAGTAGTAGCAGTAGTAGCAGTAGTAGCAGTAGTAGCAGTAGTAGCAGTAGTAGCAGTAGTAGCAGTAGTAGCAGTAGTAGCAGTAGTAGCAGTAGTAGCAGTAGTAGCAGTAGTAGCAGTAGTAGCAGTAGTAGCAGTAGTAGCAGTAGTAGCAGTAGTAGCAGTAGTAGCAGTAGTAGCAGTAGTAGCAGTAGTAGCAGTAGTAGCAGCAGCAGTAGCAGCAGCAGTAGCAGCAGCAGTAGCAGCAGTAGCAGCAGTAGTAGCAGTAGCAGCAGTAGTAGCAGTAGCAGTAGTAGCAGTAGTAGTAGTAGTAGTAGTAGTAGTAGTAGTAGTAGTAGTAGCAGTAGTAGCAGTAGTAGTAGTAGTAGTAGTAGTAGTAGTAGTAGTAGTAGTAGTAGTAGTAGTAGTAGTAGTAGTAGTAGTAGTAGTAACAGTAGTAGTAGTAACAGTATAAATTCAAATTAATAATTATTTAAACAGGATGGAAACATCATTAGAGATTGTAATTAAATTTATATACTATTCTGCCAGTTAAAGTCTAACAATTTATATATATATATATATATATATATATATATATATATATATATATATATATATATAAATTTGAAAGCTGTTGTATAATCAAAAGCGTTATGCTTACGATTGAAAAGACTATCGTTTTTACACCCCAATAAGCGTCATCGAAAAATTTTATCAATCAAATTACTTAAAATAAATATTTAACCACAATTTGCAAACAATATCTGTTTCCAAAATTAAATCGACTCTTATAAATATATTTCTCACAAATCACTCAATTCCATGACAAGCTGTCAAGATTTATTTTGCAGTTAATTGTGCGAAATAAATGAAAAACGACCAGATGGATGATACAAAAACCATATCACTGTTTAATTTATATGCATGAGTCAGGCATATATTTTTCTTATTCTTGGGTGACTTCTTCCCAGAAGTCGCAGATTCGAATCTCTGCCCGCATCGGTTTATTTTTCATGCTTTATTTATATAATGTTTAAATAAGCCATGTTTACATGGATATATATATATATAGATATATCAAGATATTTTCAAGCAGATTTAAAACAAGTTAACTATCATTCTGTAGATAAAATAAATATCATACGTAATACTTAACAAGAAATATTTCGGTACAACAAAAACATTTTCGCCATAAAAATTCCGTACCATAGTCCAGAAAAAATTACATTATTACATCACTCAAGAGAATGTGAATATAACTCACAATCTGGCCTGAGACAAAACAAAGGCGACACGAATAATAAATATAGTAAAGTTTCCTGTAAATAATGCCTCACAATAATAGCTTTTTCGGATTTCTCTGTTATTAATAGTAAACTCATTAAATCAATTATTAAATATAAATAACAAAACAAACATCTGGTATAAATACATAGGTATTTTTAAACATATTTGGCAACATTTTTCACTGATTTAAACATAAGGTAAAATAATTACAACAATATAAAAGAAAGGAAGATATGTAAAAAAACTTTAATGCTTTATGGTTATGTTTTTTTCATAAAAGAAATAAAAGGCGACAAACAGAAATGTTTTAACATATTCGATTTGACTTTATATTCCGCATACAAGACGTGCATACTGATTTAATAGAAGCTCTCGTTTTGAATAAAGTATTTTATCTCAAGTATGCAGACACCAGTCGCAAATTAGAGCCTTGTAATGCAATAAAAGCATTATTTGTTCACATAAACGCGTCTAGCTGTCACTGCAGCCAAGCACACTGCAGATTTGTGTCAGCGCTGAATGTAAGCCATGAATTACTACTGCGGCTTTCGTGACTTTATGTTCACGAACTACTGATGTATGTTTTATTAATATTAATAAGATAAAATAATAGAAACTTTAAAATGTTTTACTTATCATAGAGAAACAAGATGGCTACCAATAGTTAATACTTAATAAATGAAATGCGACAAGACGTCTAAGTATGTGAGTTGCCGCAGTCGTCACGTGGCCGTCACGTTTCTGGTCCGTAACTCAGCGACAGTCAAATCGGATTAAGAAAATCGATAGACAGCAGTGTATTAAATAACGATGCGTTCATTTACACTCAACACACAATGCGTCAAAACTGTATTATTGCGTAGTATTTTAGAAGCACGAAGTGTTCTATTTTTATTATCCAATAATCAAAATAGTGAAGTAGTCGCTTAGAAATAATCATGTACAATAGCTAAAAACTCATTTAATTAGATTTTTAGTTTAACAAAATGTTAGGCTAGTCTAGGGCCAGAAGTCTTTGGTGTGTCTTTATTTACATACATAGATCGTATAAACACACACATATGCGATTTGTCTAAAATACTAACTGTTAGATTATATGTTTATAGGGGGGAAACCTCACCAGATTTTTTTTCTTTGATCAACATTACAAAAAACATTATTTTGTGCTTTGTCTGTAATCCATAAACTCTGAATAATTCATCGATTTAATAATCCCATTACGTTATCGTTGACAATAAAGTTTTTTTTTCTTTTGAAAAACTTTTCAGTAGAAGTATCATTATTTGTGATGCATGTAGGACAGAGTAAAATTATTTGAAAAAATAAAAATAAAATAAATATTCAAAACCTATTATATTGATTTTTATGGTTTCTTTTGTTCCTTTTGAAACACGTGGTGTGTCCTACTAACATAACTACCAGCATAAGGCTAACGGTAATAAAGGCTAATTTAGTTGTTAAGGTGGAACTGTGCTACCAACATTACACTACTGTACTATTGTAGTAGTGTAATGTTGGTAGTGTAGGGTAGTAGTAGTTAGTGTAGGGTAGTAGTAGGTATGTAGGTGACTGCTTCCAATATCGTTAGATGATGTAGTTCGTATTGATATAAAAAAAAACATTAACTGGTCAGTTCTGTTCTTGTATAACTCAAATTTTCATTCAAAATAGCTCTAATAAAGTGAAAACCGTAAGCGTAAATTTCATAGTCATGAAAGTCAAATAACGTATTTTTTAAAGATTTCGCATCCTGAACTTAAGGTACCATAAAAAAGTGAAGTAAATATTAAATTTCAGATAACCTAAACCATAATTAAAAAAAACGTAAGTTAATTATCAACCCATGAAATGAATGTTAACAAAAATATTTAAATCATTTATATACTAATAACAAAGTAATCTGATTGTTGTTCAATCGGTCTGGATGTACATCTGCCAATTATCAGTTCTGTTAAGGATATTAATGCTCTTCTTACCCACAGTTGAAGGCATTGATGGATGAGGAGATGGTTATCGACTCACTATGTTACTCTGGGTTGTAACTTAAGTATAGATAATGTTATCGATATGTAGGAAAAATAAATTATCAGACGTTACCAATGTTGTGAAAATTAGATTAAAATATCATTATTTTAATAAATTACTGATTAGTGGTTGATATTATTAATGTTTGTGTGTGTTACACACAAGATTATTTTAGTGTAATATGTACCTTATAAAATATATCTTATGAAATTAGTATTATATCTACATTTATAGCAATTTGATGTTTATTACGCGATATTTTCCTTTTATTATCTTCATGTAATAAAGAGCAGCTGGCATTCCTGTGCTTCAAATATATTTCCTCATAAATTGGTTGATTGATATTGACGAAAGTTAATACTGATGAAGTCAGTTCCAGTTTTAACGTAAATTGGGTTCGATGTTTTGCTGGAAAATATTTTAATATAAAATTACACTAAATAAACAAAGCAATATTATATAAAGAGAAACAAAAGTAAACTCCTTTAAGCTCGTGAAGTGAAGCGGCGGGTCAAGATGTCGAGTTATTGAAATAAAATCTGACTTCATTGTGAGTTTAAAAGTAGTGCAAGTCAGCGGGAAACTTCACGAGTGCCTTGTTTAAAATATTATACAGTGCTTCTCTGATTGAATTATAAGGTTAAATAAAATAAAATGTACTATAATATAAATTACATATTATAGTACATTTTACTTACTATATATATATATATATTTTAAATCCTTAGCTTTTATTTTTATTTTGTATTTTAATTATTTCTTATATAATCACAAAGTACCACTCACTTGAGATATTAACACAACTGATAGTCAAAGAGACTACCGGGTTGTGTTAATATCTCAAATAACTACGGTAACAGCGGCTTACCGGTACTACCAATGTAGGTACTACCAATGTACTACCAATGTACTCAACGTACTTGAAGATCAAGAAAATCATAGCGAATCATTTTAAAACAAACACAATAGCCAAATAATAATTATTTATGTAATTGAGTGTTATTAACTCACCATTATATATATATATATATATATATATTTCAAAGACGAAAATTTGGTTATAAAAATATATATATTTGAATGGGAGCTCATTGATATTATAAATCCAGGGGAAGGGAATCGTTTACCGCATTAAAGGAGATTTTGACCAACTCAATATCTTAAGATAAGCTTGAAAGTGATTTCAACAAGTTTGCAGAGTACTTGTCTAATTTTTTTCATCTTATCTTATCAATATCTTATCTTTTATCTTATCAATTTGTATAACAATATTTAAAGTTGTAGATAGTCTCTACTTCCTTAATATATAACATTATATGTAAACCTACAAGATCTCACAAAAAGTTTAACTGACTAGAAAACATTGTTTTTTTCTTGGCATAATAACCAATAAATGGTTCTCGATATAATTAGCTACGACATGTTTTCGATTTAAATAAATCTACATTTACCTCATTTCGAAAATACAATAAGAAACTTTTTCTTCACGTCGGCACAAGACAAAGAATTAACTTGCCACATTTCCAAGATGGCGTGAGCGATGTGGCGTAGCGTGTCTCAATCACCCCTACCCCAGGGCAGGTTCGCCCTTGACAATTTGTAACGGTTATTTATTTCATTAAGTATAAATTTTTTAATTCGTTGATGAAACGGAAAAAGCGAATTAAGGTAAAAGGCCAGTTAACGAAATTGAGGCGCGGCCATTTGTATTACGTGTCGTTCATTTGTAAATTGTCGTTGTTTGTAATAAAGGAATTTATTTTCATTCAATAACGAAGAAAAATGTAATTACAATTACGAAATTTCTTTTAGATTCGAGTGAAGAGGTTGCTAGTTTAATGCGCCTTACCACCTATGACTACATTTTCACTTCTCATCAGGTGGAATCTAATGTGAGGCTGCATTAACTTAGATTAAATAAAAAAAAAATAAAAAAATAATCACAACATATTATTTATATAATTACTTTCTATCTATTACATTATTTGTTGTATTTAGTTTATGCCTCTCCATGGGTCCAACCTTTATATATAATATTATGTTCTTTTAATTAAGTAATACAGAATCTAATGTGTTTATTAATAGTTTTCTTCTATCCTATCTCTAAAATTGAATGTATCTTAAAGCTCTTACTATTCTGAAAGTTAACAAATTATTTTCGATGACGGGTGTTAAAAGACATAAAAAGTTTCCCCTGTTTTGCCCATTGGCATAATGTACACGGTGCTTTGCCACAAAGTAAAAAAAAAAAGATCATCAACTTATCATTCAAATAACGGTGGAAAACACAAATGTATAACCCTCAAACTGTACATCCTAAGGTCGTCTGGAAGAAATCGAGCGATAAGACCGCCTTTTGTACTTTGCAATGTATTTTCTTTATATGTATTACTTTTTTTTTATGTATTGTGGTATGCAATAAAGAGTTTAAATAATAAATAAATAAATAAAACCACAGACGTACAGCTCCAGACAGCTTACCTCGCAAGGTATCTAGATATTTGCTTCAAGGCTAATCCTGGCTTAGTCTAATTTGTCATAACGACTGACTCCGCAACCTTTTACCGCCGAGGCACCTTGATTAAAACTCTTACATAATATTACGTAATAAATTAATAAACAGGTTTATATATAAAATACAAGTATTTGTATAAGCTATATAAAGTACCTAATCTTAAGCTAACGACACGAAATGTTACCTGCTCAGTAAACATTACTATTATTTCTCAATATTAGCATAATATTATGCATTTTAAAACGGTTTGTTTTATACGTGCATTTTTAATATTTTTTACGAAGATCTACCTTCCCACTTAATTACCTACCTACCTCCCTGACTGGCTACCTACTTCCCTTACTACCTATAAATTAAGTACAACAAAATACAATAAGGTATAAGGTAGGTTAAATCCAATAGATTTGAAATTTTATCGTGACTGGGTAAAGACAAAACAGATTTTATGTTTTCGCTTAGAAATGGGGAAATATTTTCCAAAAACATAGTAAATTATCTTGGCTCAGACTATAAACACATCCACATTTTATCTAAAAGAAGAAGTTATGTTTAAATTTGGATAAAATTAATAAGATAGGGAAAAACTAGAACAATGAATAGACAATTTGTTTCTTCTCATATGTTTTTGGGTTCTGTAGATTTTTATTTATTACAAATCGTGTATATTTAAAGCCCAGAGGAACTCAATTTGTGTATTCTCAATCTCTATTTTTAAATGGTTTAGACCCCGTTTGTATTTTGATAAATACCCATTGTGTGGTTCAATTTGGGTGTGCCGACATATTGTGTACAGATATTTTTTAATTTAATCTAAATCAAGTTAATTATTATGATGTCATATCTCTGAAATGATTATTAAAATACACGAAAGCTACTTTTTTGTTCATGTTTTTTTTTTACTTTCATGTTAGTATATCGGTTTAATAATGCATAGAAAATAATTACGCCGAATATTTCATATAAAATTCATGATTTTATCCCCTAATTAGCGATTCCTTCAGTTCAGTTTTATTTTAACGAGCAGGCAATCAGAAAGAAACGAAGTCTTTATTGTTACATCCTGAAACGGTGGCTTCATATTCATTTAATTTAATTTTTATACATTGCTGGTTTTTACATGATTTTAAAATATATGGTCGGAGCAAGAGAGCAATGAATTGGACAGGGAAGGAAGAAAGGTTTCATATCATAATATAGTAGGGGGGGCAGGCGCCGCACGTGGCAGGGCGGTCGATACTTCCATACACGACAACTGTTGCGCTAGAGCATCTAGCTCCTTTCCACTTGCAGATAAACACACTTACTGGTGAGACAGAAAAAAGGATTCCACTACGAGCGCATGGCACAAATTCCACGCATCTACTGTTTTGTCCCTGTTTCGCGATTGGAGATTGTTATGTTAACGAAAAAGAGGGTAGATGCGGCAACACGCGCCTCTGAAACGTCACAAAAGAGGTCGCCGATGAATAACAATGCGGACTGCGGAGTGATGTCCTCGCGACCGTCTCGCTCGTGGAAGATCACTATATTGCCTAAAATATGTTAACCCAAATATGGTAAATATATGAATATATCTATAAGAATTAACAAAATGTTATTTATTCTTTAAAAATATCCTATAAATTATGCTTAGTACATGATGTTTTTCTAACAAAGAACCATATTTACCAAATAGTTATTGTTTCATATTATAAAAGTGTATCATAAAACGCGCTAATAAATAAAGTCATAAATTAGTAGATAAATCATGTTTTCTACTATATTTTATTATCTTTTGTAATAAACATTTAAAAATTCTATTTATTGCAAATTGCTTTCAGATACCTATATCATTGGACTCACACTACAATATAACCTCTCGTTGGTTGTATTGTAGTGTGTACATAAATATTACACACTAATAAAAAAATACTTTATATATAGGTACTTATATTAACTCACACAGAAATTCCGTAAACAAAAACAGTTTTTAATATGAGCACGGAAGGAGATAAGATCAATATGTTGGGCTAACACAGAAACCTTTACAGTACCTTCAGGCTTAAGGGTGGTTACATCATAAAGACGGAAGGAATGACAAAGCCTGAAAAGAGAATAGTAAAAGAGCTCGTAAAAGAGGATCGATAAAGATCAACGCTCTAGTAAGCTAAGAGCTGAAGACATTTACGCTAATTTGAGCTGTATTAACCTTTTATTAGGTTTAATTTTCAATGGTATTAGTGTTATCAGACTTAATACGAACATTAAGCCATCGTAGATTGATTGAGTTAAGATCCGTGTGTTTTGTAATGAAGTGGGAAACAGGCTTTATAGAGGGTGTAGCATGATAACTATATAATATAAAATTAAGAATATTAGTAAATATATAGATAAAATTTGATACAGAATGTTGTGATAGTTTACTTAAACTTTGAAAATATCTATAAACATGTATATATTAAGGTTATTTAAAATTTAAAGAAATATAGTATGAAATACGGGCAGAGACTAAAAACAACGACCTCTAGGAAACCGTAGCTTACTTATTAAAAATATACATATCTATAAGCATAAGGGTCATGTTATGTTCAATAATATACTTACCATATCTATATATATTGATATAAATATACCGTTGACTATAGGAAGTAATTTCATCCTGGTTTTTAATATGGAAGGTGGTACTTACATATAATAGTAATATAATATAATAGAGAGTTAGGTTAAGTTCACACGTGACATTGTATGATTGTCTGTTGATTTCTTTCTGTTAATATCTTCACAAGATAAAGTCCCGAGCAGATGATGTTTATAGTATTTGTACCTAACAATACTTTTTCAATACTAAGGTAATAAAAGAAACAACAAGACAGAAGTTTGTCAAATGGTGTTATAAATTCAAATTTGTATAAAATACCTAATAACTGATAAAGCCCTACATTTCCACCTACCTACCTACCTACAAATTAGTTATATACATTAATACGAATATCTCATACCTTGTATATGACTAGATCCTTACAAATCCTCAAAAAGAACAAGATTTCGTAACATTAATTTCAATTTTAACTGAGTCATAAAGTTTATAAACGACGCTGATGATATTTGATAAAGCATTTTAGCAGTCAAATATTAATATAAAAAACAAAATGAAACTGATATCCGGAATATTTTTTATTAAATGTGTTTTCTACAATTTATTGGCTATTTCCTATTTGTTGTATAAAAATCAATTAGTCATTTAATTATTATACATTCAATAATTAATTATACATTTAATCATTAATTTAATAATTATTATACATCAACTCTATTCCCTAATTCATTAATTTTATTCAATAATTAATTAATTCTATTCGATAATTTATAAATTCTATTCGATAATTTATAAATACTTATTCGATAATTCGATTAATAGCAATATTTTTTGCCAGTACTATGCAAAGGTTTTTGAAATTATTGTCCTAAAGAGTAAAGCTATTTCTAAAATACCCAAGAAATGATTCGATAGTAATCAAGTAAGAGCCAGCAGTGTCAAAACGTTTTCAAAGGTCTTAAATTTTAAAATCAAACACTTCTATTTACAAAAAAACAATCTCGAAGAAAAGATCTCGATAACAATAACATTGTAGTGACAAATCGTGTTATGAATTAACGCATCCGGCCGCAAAATTAAGGCGACTTTTACTGTATTCGCCATTTTGTGGCAAGCAGCGTACATTTTCATTAGTCTTTAATGTTATAAGACCAAAGCTTTTTAGTGTTGAACAGAATTACGATCGTAAAATATTTTTACGATTATACCGCTATTACACAAAAACAAATGATTCTCATATAAGAACAGCACATAAACCAGTTCCAATATTTAGATTCTGGATTTTATTGCAGACGAGCAGATGGTCCAGCTCATGGTAAGTGGTACTGTCGCGAGAGGAGATTAGTGAGTCTAGTGCGAGTTTAGTTTTTTTTTTTAATAGTTCGATCGCGTTAGAGTAAACTTTTATTTATATGAAATAAGATCAACGTCAGCGCAAATAAGGTAACTCTTATTTCATACAAATCGAAGTTTACTCTAACACGATTGAACGCGAACGCGCTCGGCACTACATATCAATGACAGTGATGTTTGATCCAATCAATAAACAATACATTTTTTTTTTTTGTTTATAATCCTTTTTTAAAACTTAAATCCTGCATTTGAGATTACATAATCCCTGTGTCGGGGGGCTTAACAAATATATCAATAACGGACACCTAGAATCGCAACAAAAATCTGTGGATCACAGTAAGAATTGTCCCGTATGGAAATCGAACCCGGTATCTTTTGTTCAACAGTCAGTGATACTAACCACCACACCAACAAGTCATCAAACTTAACTTATTCTTGAAGCTATATTTATGCAGTTAGAACAAGGTATGCATGTTTATATGGATATTACCATAAAAAATAATGACAAACAGAACAATGATGATATTTTAAGGAAGAAACCAGCAACCAGGTCATACAGCTTCATATTATACTACGAAAAGTATAAAAATAGCTTGTCTAACTTTTCTTAATGGGTCATTAATTACCAATGACTTAGTTCGAATCAATTGCGTGAGAGCAGTAATATAATAAGATTGTCTTAGCATCGAAAAGTGTCTAAGTAAGCATTAATTTAATAGAATATCTGGTAAATATCTCGAATCTGTCAGTTTACTTAATTATATCCAACAGTAATTGTTAACAGAGGCTACGCCAAGTTCTTAAAGGGGTAGGTTTTCTTGGCGCCCAAACTTTTTATGATAAGTGCCAAGCGACGGAATCTGTCTCGATGGAGAAAATACTTGGCAGGATGACAACATGCAAGTCTATGCATATATTTGTCTGATGATTACAGTTTTATAGGTTAATGTTATTTACCTCCTTGTAAATAGCTGTAAAATAAATAGTTGTCACTTCCTGACAGAACGAAAATCACAAGAAATAAGAATTCATAAATTACTTTAACTCATTCAACTTGAAAATATGTATGAAATTATAATAACGCTATTAATTTAATTCCATTTACCGGTATCAAATTAGACCCAGTTCCCATTATTGATTATCAAAAGCATAACACAATAACCTAATGGACGAGTAATGAAGAGCTCACCCGACGGAATATAATCGCTTAATGTCAGTCCGGAGGGACCTACTTATGTATAACAACATTGATCTCTGGAACTATGTTATCATGTATTGGAAAGCTAGTGAAATACTGGCGTTGTGGCCGAAGCCACAAGCCACATTCATTGCGTCTGTGGCTACGTAATAACGTCTAAAAATAGACTTTGGATCTAATCTAATATATTTAATATAACCTATGTAAATCTTAGTATTTCTAAATCATAAAACTGTATAAGATTATTATTATTAAACAGTAATAATAATATTATACAGATTTTGTCTTTAATAGTCAGGATGCAAGACTGAACATATGAATGTTAACATACATTTAATTATTGTAAAAGTAAAATGACAATTCGTAACTAAGAAACATTTTAGTATTTGCGTTAGATACACTTTTTTCGTATCGTTTTTTTACGACTCCGGCACAATTTGAACCGTTATTACTCTGTTGTAATTATGTATCACAATTGACACTGAGACGTCACCGCCATCTTTACGATCATTATTTTGTACTTTATCCCTGTTATTACTTATTACCCGGTGATTCTATATCGAGACATGTTTATATTCAAAGATCCTCGCAAAGACGGACTAAGTATATACAAGTATATACAAGAGAATAACTAAGAAAGTTTTATCTTTATTATTAATAAAAGAAATCCCCTCTTCTTCTTTTATCTTTTCCAATGATTTTTCTTTTCTATGAATAACAAGCACAGTAAATATTTTATTTATAATTAGGTACAATTAGACCGCAACGCGGGTTTTTTTCAAAATATATTATAAAATTGCAATTATTATGTGTACCATTTATAGAATGCTTTACATTTATACACAAGTTGGAATGTCGCATGCAAATTAAATGCGGCGTACAGCGTGTGAATGAGTGAGCAAGTGAACGACTCTCAAAGGGAACGGTTGAAGTGGAGGCGAGTGAGTGAACGTAACTGGGTCGATTTCACGACTCTTGCTTCTCAAACTACTTTTAATTTTATACTTTTAATAAGCTATGTAATACTCTTCTTGAGTTTTATGGTTGAAATTGTGCGGCAATTTCTATTTATTTTTATCACATGCTTGTTTATTTTTTAATTCTAAGTTTTTGTTTTCTTTTAAATAAAATACTTTACATAACTTTCAAATATTGGAATTGCAGGTAATGTTATTCACAGAATATACGGTTACTTAAACACATGTGTTTTTTATAATAAAGTGTTAGAGGAAGTCTAAAATTATTTCCGAACGAACTACGCGGTTTCAATTTCATAAATTACAATAATTACATAACTTGCTTTAATACTAATAACGGCATGACCCAAAACCCACAAAGAAAGACCTTGCTTCTACTTTGGGATGTGTCGAGAGACACAGTGGTAGAAAGCTTTTGAATAATTAGCGCTTGTTTTACCCTAATAACGTGTGATACCGACTGAGTCACTGCTACTGTTACGTGCTAAGTAATTACTAACACGAACTGGAACGGGAACAATGAACGTATAACGTATATACTTTATAATAATTATAATTAACGTCAACGCAGTAACAACCCTGTTTTAATTTATTGTTTGCCGAAATTAAAAGTCATCCCAATAATAAATAGGGCTGTAATTATTTACCTTCGCTATTGCAGTGAACACAAACAGAGCACGCCTCAGTCATTATTTCAATGAACCATTACGTCGCTGACGTAGACTCGTAAAAGGAATGCTTCATTGACATCCGAGAATAATGTCGTGTTATTTTCTAGTGAAAACTAGTGGATTTTACACAGTCCGTAATTATTAAAGATTATTAAAAAATATATGGTAGCTTGTAGCTTTAGCTAAGAGTTTTATTTATTTATGACCCGACATTTTAATGACCTATTAGATGTATATAATGATAAAATACAACAAAATAATTTATTACATAATTTATATAATAAATTATTTTGTTGAATAACGACTTGTAAGTTCTTTTTTTTAGTATAAAATATAAGGTTTATAAGTTTATTAGTTACCTTCTTGGTTGCAGTCATACCGTGCCACCTCGCTCTCCGCTGATGACGGTATCGGTTTACAGACGACGAGCACGCGAGCCAGCTACTGTTTATTTAAAGGTTATTATGATAAATATCCCTTCAATATTATTGATTTATTGCTTTTAAATATAAAGAAGTATCTAGCATTAGTATTTTTAAATAACATATTGTCATCTACTCTTGAAGATCTCTTTTACGAGTAGGTATGGAAACCAGGCCATTCTACCTTACTAGAGAATCATAAATCTGTAAATATAAACTTATATGTAATTAACCATATATAAATGAAAAAGTTTATTCATATACAAAATGTTGTCACAAAAATATAATGTGCAATGCAAGTAATTGATTAATTTAATATGCTAAGGTCCAGTAAGTGGAGCTCCGAGTATGATTACGGGCGGCTGTTGAATAATAATTAGCTATTTCCCATTTATTAAACTAACTACTATAATGGCTTTTGTAGTAAACTGTACTCGAGTGGTCTCGGAACAATGATTATAAATAATAAGTACTTGGTTTTTGTTTAATACGTATAGAAGAATAATCTGTCATAATTTTGGGCGAGTAAGTATGTAAGTAAATTGAGTTTTTAACCATTTTTCGCGGATAAAGCAATTTCGTGAGTGATTTCATAAATATTTTCTCCTTCATATTCCGCTTCAAAACATTTCGTCCACATTCTATTTGTGTTCTTTAAATTTTACTAAAGGATTCTACGTCAATTTCTCAACCATTTATAATATTTTGGTGTAAGAATAGGCAAAATTATGAATATTTCTAAATTAATTTGATTTTATTTCTTCGATATTTCGCGTAAATAGGAATATTATAAATTATTATTTAATCTTATGGTTTCTTCTATATATATATATATATATATATATATATATATATATATATATATATATATATACCTACAACCCAAGAAATTAATAGTAGGTACCGTCTTATTAAAACAACGAAGAATAAATTTTATATGTAGATCTACGGACGTCCATTTTGTTTTATCCCTCATTGCGGGCAACGTCTTGTTCAATAATATGGAAATGAGTTCCATTTAGATGATTTTGGACAACAGTTTGAATAACTTTAACTGAATAGAACCTTAAAACTTGAGTCATTTCAGAAGTGTAATTGTTATGGGCTTCTCTCTCCAAGAATTTTATTTTTCTTGATATTTTATAAGCTCTGGTTTGAACTTAATCCTATGCAAATTAAATTGTTGAAAAAAACGAGACCACATTTAAACGAAAACGTTCATAAATATTTTTCGTTTTTTAAAAGCTACCAATTTCAATGACGGTATATACATATTTCCCTCGTGGTTTGATACTATGATCAAACTTCTCATTCGTTCCAGATATTAAAGATAAGCTTAAAAATACAGGGATAAATAGGAACAACACAAACTATTACTATAAATAAATCTGCAATATAATAGTTATTTCATAATACCAGCAAAGCAAAATAAATCGAATACATAAGCCCATAAAATCATAGAGGGAATAAGACATTAATTATTTTAATAAATTCAAATTAAGTGAGTAACGATAACTAAAATCTCATTTTACGGATCAATATTAATTTCAAGTGCGTCGTAAATCCTAACAGCGTACATTGGAACCCAATGCAATGTACACACTGTAAATGTGTGTGTTTTAATAAACATACTTGTAGAAACTACTGTATTATGCGTTTCGAAGTACGACAAATTTATATTTACGTACGTAACATACTTATACAATGAAGTCTATTAGAACAGTAATTTAACAAAAATACCTAAATAGAGTTTGCTTTTGCAAAATCGATATTAATTTACAAACCCATTCATATACATGTAAACTATTATATTTTTCTAAGTGATTATGATGAAGATTCGTGTGATATGTGTCAAGGCTGATTTTTAAGAAGTAAGCCTTAAATAGACATTTTCTTAATAAAGAAGGTACATCATTTCTTATACAAATTTTATTATCTTGTAATATTAATATTATTATTTAATTATTAATTATTTTATTAAAGCCTGCAAAATGTATATTTACATTACATAAAGCAATGACATTTTTTTATACAATCTAAGTTTTGGTTTGACTACATTCCACCTGATGGAATTGGAAATGTAGTCGTAGGTGGTAAAGCGCATTAACCTAGTAAACTATTCAATCTTCTTTTAAAGACCCACATTGTATACGGACGGCCACACCGACGCAGGGCAAGTTGTTTCAGTCCTTCGCTGTACGCACTAAAAAAAGACGAAACAAAGCGCTTCGTTCGGACAGGTGGAGTATCCACAACGTAAGAATGGATACCTGCCGTGAAAGTCCGGTGATGGAAGAGGGAAGGAGGAATTGTAATTCCTGCGCACACTCACTAAAATGTATCCTATAGAATATTGTGAGGCTAGCAATTCTACGCCTGTTTTTAAGGCTGTGGAGGTTGGCTTCAACCAGTTCAGCGTCGTCTATAAGCCCCTTTACTCGCCTCTCAATTGAGTCCAGAACCGCAAGTAAGACTTTGCGGCACCAGCAAATATGTGACCACAGCACTCCGCACATGACCGGATCTGTTGTTTGTATAATACAAGTAACTGTCCCGGTATCTCGGTGTCCTTCGCAAGAACGCCAAGCCTTTCTTTAGCTGCTCTTGCTCTGGACTCAATGCACCGACCAAAGTTGAGGTTCGAGGAAATCTCTAAGCCTAACAACTGAAGCCGGTCACTGTATTCCAAGGATACATTCTGGAAAGTAGGATCCAAAGTGAAAGGGCTCTTTTTGGCGGTGTACAGACACCTCTGCTTGTTTGTGACGTTGAATTTGACAAGATTGGCATTTCCCCATGCAGAGACTGCCTGAAGATTGTCATTCAAACATTGCACCATGACTTCTCTTTCAGACTGTACTTGATCTCTACTAGCCCGAGAACTCGGCAGATATTTTTCTATAACTGTGGTGTCTTCTGCATACACATAGGTACCGGGCTTCAGCGGATCGTTAATGTGCAGTAGAAATGGAGTTGCAGAAACGGACCCCTGAGGCACTCCGGCATTATTGTCAAGGGTTCCGAGGAACACCCGTCAACAACTACTCAGAGAGGTCTCGAGCTTAAAAAGTTCATTATCAAGCCGATCATGCCAGGAGATATAGCATACGCTAAGAGCTTGCTTATAAGGCTCACATGCCAGACCTGTAAAATGCCTTCGAGACGTTTAGAAAGACGGCGGACGCTTCTCCGTTCCTCCCGATGGTCTCGATAGAAGATCGCCAGTGGACCTATTTCGGTGAAACTCGTACTATCGGTCACTGGGGAGATCGTTCCTTTCTAGGTACGCTAGAAGGCGCGAGTTTTAAACACGCACCATAATCTTGCAGAGTATGGTGGTGATTGAAATCGGTCTGTAATTAGCAGGATCGGCACGGCTGTTTTTTTTTTTGGCACGTTTTTTTTTTATTGCACGTTGGCAAGGTTCCAGGATTTCGGAACTATTCTTGTTTTGAAAGAGAGGCGATACAGACGTAACAGCAATACAGGAGACAATTTAGCTGCACATGCCTTAAGCAGAATATTTGGTATACCATCAGGCTTTATTTACATCTAAACGACACAATGCTCTTCTGACCTTTTTGTTCGCGATGTGGATTTCAGGCATCGAAATATCACAGTGAGAAAGATGGGCTGGAGAAGCATTGCCATGCGAATTATGAGCAAACAGATAAAAAAATACATTTGCTTGCTCTGCCGCTGTATGAGCCAAGGATCCATCCGGCTTCACCAGACCAAGCAGTAACGGTTAGCAACCGCAAAGTTAGTTACTGCTTGGTTGGCTGTTACCGAGTTGGACTCCTGTTCGACTCGATAACTTTGGCAAGAGATGTTTGAACGTTTTAAATAATAAGTATCAGATTTTTGTATAAAAGTGGTCTCGTTTTTTGCAACAATTTAATTTGCAAAGGATTAAGTTCAAACCAGAGCTTATAAAATATCAAGAAAAATAAAATTCTTGGAGAGAGAAGCCCATAACAATTACACTTCTGAAATGACTCAAGTTTTAAGGTTCTATTCAGTTAAAGTTGTTCAAACTGTTGTCCATAATCATCTAAATGGATCTCATTTCCATATTATTGAACAATACGTTGCCCGCAATGAGGGATAAAACAAAATGGACGTCCGTAGATCTACATATAAAATTTATTAATTGTTGTTTCAATAAATACTATTCATTGCCTTGGATTGTGGGTGAATATATATAAGAAACTATAAGACCCAATTAAAATAATATCTTATAGAAGCAAAATCAATGTAATTTAAAAATATTCTAACTTTTTACATGAAAATAACACAAAGAAACGTATACGAGCTTTTAATTAAATTATAATAAATATTATAAATGGTTGAGAAATTCACATCGACTCTAAAATAACACGGCTTTAGTAATATTTAAAGAACAAAATAGAATGAATACGAAATGAGTTGAAGCGGAATATTAAAGAGAAAGTATTTATAAAATCACTCACGATATGTCTTTTTCGAGAAAAACTCAATTTACTTTCTAAAATTCCCAAAATGATGACAGTTTACTCTTCTAAGCGTATTTCTAAATAATCCAAGAACTATTTTTTTATAATCAACAAATTGTTTCGAGATCACTCGAGTACAGTGAACTACAAAACCTATTACTGTAATTAATTTAATTAATGGGAAATAATTATTATTCAGCCGCCGCCTGTAATCATACTCGGAGCTCCACCTACTGAACCTTTGGATATTAATCATTAGTATTGAACCTAGTCTAACAATAAATTCTGTTACGTTGAAAATATCCGATATTTTCAAAAAAAAAAAAATATTTCAATATTGTATATGTGATTAGTTAGAGTGAAAAAGATATGTTAACGTACTAAACTAGTAATTCAAAGTGTCCACCCTTAGCTTTAACGCACGCTTTTAAACGGATGGATTTACGAACGAACGATGGATTTACGTTTGCATTGGAATCTTGGTCACTGCTGCCTCCAAAGATTTCTTAAGCGATTTAAAATTTGGGTGACGCTTAGAACAGATCATGCCCTCTAGCAGACCACAATTTACAGTCCAAAGGGTTTAAATCCGGACTAGTTGAAGGCCAGTCATCAGCCTTTATGAAGTCTGGAAAATTTTGCTCAAGCCAAGTATAGGTGGTGCGCGCCTTATGACCCGGAGCTGAACCCTGTTGGAATGTCCACACTTCATTTTTGAATAAAGTGTTGTTGAGACGTTCAACTATCGCTTGTAACACGGTATCTTGATACTTGATATTGTAGTGTTCCTCGATTTACGTTTTTTTCTTCCATAGGTAAAGGGAGTAGTAACAGCTGTTTTGATTTAACAATCCAAGAAAGTGTCCTCGGTGGAATTCTCATTTCTCTGAAAAAGATTTTCTGCTTTCTTAAGGGATTTTGACAAATTCTGGCCTTGACTGCATTAACGGCCTGGTTTATTCAAATAGACCGCGCCCGGACGGATCTCTCACGGTCATCAACCGACATTGTTTCAGTGTACCTACCTTTGGATGGTACCATACACAAACATTCCGCTAATCCAAAGCTTTTTCAATGTATCAAAAATGTCGGCTGGCTCCTTACCTCCTTTCTACAGTGCAATTACAGCAATCCCATTCTCTTTAGTGCCCCATTCCATTTTCAAAACAAATAATTTCTAAACAAAAACACATAAATTACTGGCGGGAAAGATGTCTATTTTTTATAGTAGAAACCCATGTTTAAAATTTAAATGTAATGTTTTTTTTAATGTTACTGGTAAGTAACAGAATTAATGGCTAGACTAGTTACATAAAATTTTTGTGTTAACATATAAAAACATGATTAATCTCCTTTATTTAAATTTTATTATTTATATATTTAATGACTCCTATCTTAGTATGGCCGAGTAGACTCGTAAAATAAAGAAGATTCAAGAAGATTGAAGAGTATGTAATTTGAAAATTAATTGTGTACTATGTTATTTAAAAATACAAATAGAAACTTCTTAATGTTAAAAAGCAATAAATCAATAATATTGAAGGGATATTTATCATAATAACCTTTAAATAAACAGTAGCTGGCTCGCGTGCTCGTCGTCTGTAAACGATACCGTCATCAGCGGAGAGCGCGGTGGCATGGTATGACTGCAACCAAGAAGGTAACTAATAAACTTATAAACCTTATATTTTATACTAAAAAAATTACTTACAGATTGTCGTTATTTAACACAATAATTTATTATATAAATTATGTAATAAACTATTTGGTTGATTTTTATCATTATATACATCTAATAGGTCATTAAAATGTCGTTTCATAAATAAATAAAACTCTTAGCTAAAGCTACAAGCTACCATATATTTTCTAATAATCTTTAATAATTACGGACTGTGTAAAATCCACTAGTTTTTACTAGAAAATAACACGACATTATTCTCGAATGTCAATGAAGCATTCCTTTTACGAGTCTACGTCAGCGACGTAATGGTTCATTGAAATAATGACTGAGGCGTGCTCTGTTTGTGTTCACTGCAATAGCGAAGGTAAATAATTACAGCCCTATTTAGTATTGGGATGACTTCTAATTTCGACAAACAGTAAATTAAAACAGGGTTGTTACTGCGTTGACGTTCATTATAATTATTATAAAGTATATACGTTATACGTTCATTGTTCCCGTTCCAGTTCGTGTTAGTAATTACTTAGCACGTAACAGTAGCAGTGACTCAGTCGGTATCACACGTTATTAGGGTAAAACAAGCGCTAATTATTCAAAAGCTTTCTACCACTGTGTCTCTCGACACATCCCAAAGTCTTTCTTTGTGGGTTTTGGGTCATGTCTTTATTAGTATTCGGAAATAATTTCAGACTTTCTCCAACACTTTATTATAAATAAAAACACATGTGTTTCAGTAACTGGGTACTCAGTAAATATTCCGTGAATAAAATTACTTGCAATTCCAATTTTTAATATTTGAAAGTTATGTAAAGTATTTTATTTAAAAGAAAACAAAAACTTATAATTAAAAAATATACATGTGTATAAAAAACATAGAAATTGCCGCACAATATCAAACATAAAGCTCAAGAAGTGTATTACATAGCTTATTAAAAGTATAGAATTAAATGTAGTTTGAGAAGCAAGAGTCGTGAATTCGACCCAGTTACGTTCACTCACTCGCCTCCACTTCAACCGTTCCCTTTGAGAGTCGTTCACTTGCTCACTCATTCACACGCTGTACGCCGCATTTAATTTGCATGCGACATTCCAACTTGTGTATAAATGTAAAGCATTCTATAAATGGTACACATAATAATTGCAATTTTATAATATATCTTGTAAAAAACCCGCGTTGCGGCGTAATTGTACCTTAATATAAATTACTTACTGTGCTTGTTATTTATAGAAAAGAAAAATCATTGGGAAAGATAGAAGAAGATGGGATTTGTTTTATTAAGAATAAAGATAAACCTTTCTTAGTTTATTCTCTTGTATATACTCAGACCGTCTTTGCAAGGAACTTTGAATATAAACATGTCTCGATAGTCCTCGGGACTAGGGTAACAGTAACTCGAGTAACAGGAGATGAAGTACAAAATGATGATCGTAAAGATGGCGGTGACATCTCATTGTCAACTCTGATACATAATTACAACAGAGTATTAGCGGTTTTAATTGTGACGGAACCATAAAAGACGATAAGAAATACATTTCTCTAATACAAATATTAAAACCGTTTAGTTTTTTCAATAATTTAATATTTTTTGTTGACAGGCATATGCTCAGTCTTGCATCCCGTGGAGCAGAAACAGCTGATAGAGTATTTAAATAATATATTATAAAAATAATATTATACAGTGTTTTGGAAAAGTAAAAAAATATCGTGAAATGTCTAATCTGAATTCTTCATAAAATAATGAAAAGTGAATAAAAAATTAAATCTGTGCTGTATTGTTATTTATTGAATAGTATTAATTTCAATAAAAAAAATCCCAGAAAATGCAAAAGAGAAGAAGTATACAATTTCTCATTGATTAATTTACTCATTATAATTTCTTTTTACTGGTGAGAATGAGAAGACCCGACATCCCTGTACACTCACACTAGGCCACTGGAAGAGGGTTCATATTTACAAGGCAAATAGGTATCTAGGCTTGTAATCAAAGGAAGCTACGACGAACTACGGTAAGAGCTGTCATCTTTAATAAATATTTGATTTGACGAAGTAAATAAATATAAAGAATAACTAGGTTGACAGCCATTCTGACTGATTGATTTGTCAAGGAGCGGGCAACTTTCACTCCTGAATCAAGCCTGCTGCTCGACTAATGTAAACAAACAGCGGGCACCATCTTATCTCAATGCTAACCATTAAAAAATATTTTTGGTTGATTATTCCTTAAGAACATGACCTATCACCAATTGTTTTGCTTATCACCAGAACTGCAGCAATCGAGTAAATAAAATTTGGATCAAATCGGTTTACTAATTACAAAGGAGTTTGATGCATTTGACCATAATGCATTTGACCCAACGACACAGAGCTTCGCACCTCACTCTCTGAAAAACAACAGTATAATGAGCACACCTCATTAACCAATGTAAAGCACTATTTGAGCCAGACAAATATAGCTAGTAAAAGTTTTCACCAATCAGAAGGGAGCACTAGCTCATTAGATACTAGTAGGCTAGTTGACCTAGCGCTTAGTAATTGTGTAATGAAATGGCTGCTTAAGAATGTTGTAATTATATACTAGTAATATTACAATAAATAGTCATATCAATTACCATAAATACATAAAGCCTTCGTTCCGGATGTGACAGTTTGTTTCACAGCACGCGGCAGGCGGCGCTGCCAAATGGACACACTTGGCGCTGGTCCGCAGTAGTCACATATATTTTGTTAGAAAATACTTTTTGTTTTCACCTTTTTTTGTGTAGGTTATATGTTTAACATATAGTTCAGTTCATAAAAGATTATTATTTTTTTAAACTAGCTGTTTCCAGCGTCTTCATCTGCTCTGCTCCATGTCTTAAAGATTAAAATAATAGATAAATATATTATCATAACAAGAAAAAATCCAAGTGTTTTTGATTTTATGGTAATTATAATATAAACCAATTACTGTATTTTCCTATGGTATTGTGAGAATTGTCTGCACTGAAAAGCTTCCCATATTTTTATCAAAAAAATAAACTAACATTGCGAAATACCACAGCAAAATCCGTCCAGTTTTTACATTACATTTTAGGTACATTTTGTAATTATAACCCAAAATATTTTTTGGTATTTTTATTTTACGATGCACCTAAACTTATTCGTGCTAAGAATTTGGTTTCACTACTAGATACATTATGTCTAATGTATTTTATATTAGATTTTTCGTCCGTTGTATAAATTTAAACTATGAACCAACACCGGTAGGTACTGAGTGACTGGTTTGAACTAATATTGATCTTCGAAAAAGTATGTCCCTACTAAACCAACACTTTTTAAATCATCGTTTATTTGCAAACCTGAATATATAGATTATAGATAGAAAGCATCATGTAGTTCATCATAGCTAGACCTCTCATTACAGCGATGCGCAACTTCAACTGCCAGGACACGCTGCCAAATGCTGCTACTTGGCGCTCTTCACCCTATCATTGTGAATACTAAATAATGACTGATAAGCCACTGCGACACATTTGTATGAATATAAAATTAATATATGTTATCAAAAACTTTTTTTTTTTATTTTTTGTATTCTGCTGAATTTAGATAGATTTAAGTATTTTGCATCCTAAATCCCATCTAATATCGATGAAGGTTGTATAACATTCAATACAATCCTTATGCAACAAATACGTTGTATTTCATGGATTCTATTAGAAATTTTCTTAAAGGTTATGTATATTTTTTACTATTGATAAAGTCCTCACTGAAAGAATTTGAATTTTGTCCAATCTTTATATATATATATTTCTTGTGTGCGTGTGTATGTCACTGAACTCCTCCTGAACGACTGGACCGATTTTTATGAAATTCTTTGTGTGTGTTCAAGGGAACTTGAGAATTGTTTAGATTCACAATTTGGTTCACTGGAAAATGGTTTTTTGGTTAATTTTTAATGTGTAAGTAGGTGGTGATTTTGGAATGTTTCACATTTTTTCCGACGGACTGCGTTACCATAGGCAATGTCAGATATTAAATAATATTATATTTTAATTATAGTCTGCCCTGACAGTTGGCGTTGCGATAGAAATAAGAAAAATATTTTAGTACTAGCGGTCCGATACGTGCTTCGCTACGTAAAAAGTGAAATTTAAAAAAATATATTGGAACAAATTCATTTATTCAAACAAAAAATCTTTATTTACATATTCATACGGTATCGATTGGTTGAATTATGATAAATGTACATGTAAAGACGTTAGACATAGTGATAACTTTTTAATATATTTTTTTTTAAAGTTTGATTTTTTTTTAATTAAAGACGCGTGTACAAGACAACGTCTGTCGGGTTCGCTAGTATATATATATATATATATATATATATATATATATATATATATATATATATATATATATATATATATATGTATAGTCGGTTTGAAGGTCGGGTATTTAACACAAAGTAATCTCTCTACTAGTTTTATAAATATTTAAATGTGTAGAATGAATTCCATGAAAATTATTTAAGATCACATAAACAATTTCTGTAACCCTTTCCCCCTTAACCAAATTCTGTATACTTATCTGAACGAAAGTATAAAAAATTTCACTTCAATATATAATTAGGAAATTGGACTTAGTTAAGATAATTGATTAAAAAAAAGAACTAAAACATTGTTCAACAAAATACATACCAAAAAAACAAAATTAAAAATACTTTCACGAACAAAAACAGTACTTAGTTTTACCAAATTAGTCAAAAGCAATACAACGGTTCATTGTCATTCCAAGGATCCTCAAGATGGTTAATAAATTAACTTCGTCGTCTAATTGCCTTTTGAATGGAGTAATTATCGCTGGTAATACCGTCCTTTGAAAGATACAAAGACTACAAAGAGACTGATAATCCTATCTTATCTGTTTGTCTTCCCTTCATAAGGATTTTAGGATTATTTATAAGCGATGGAGTGATATTATTTCAAACCATGACATAAAAGCTGCACTTGAAATCTAATAAGCTGTACATTTGAATTTAGAAAATTACTTCCTATAGCGGTGGGACGGCTGAATTTGCAGTAACTACTACTACATGAATGTATACAAAAGATATTTATTATAAATACCTATTCACCTATCCTAATATATTTTATATATTGCGTATGCGTATTTAAAAAGGTGAAAAATAAATTTAAAAAAAAATTACGGTTATTAGGACCCAGTTTACTTGATAAATAGAATATATTTCAACCGAGCATTCATTTACTTAGAGCGTATATGCAAAGTTACATTTAAATCACAATAAATCACATTAAAATTATGAATGTAATCAACAAGTAATCAACTGGCAAAGTACAAGGACATCGGAAGTTATCACCGGGCACGCTGTAGCGGTGTCATTTCCTGCTCCGTGCTACGAGCTACGACGTTCACGTAGCACGCTACGTGAATCGCACATTTGAAATTATGGAAAACAAGGTGATTGGTACTATCAAGATTGTTGTAACAGTAGAGTAACTGTTTGAAATTGAAGTATTTATAGAATAAACTTTATTTGAATCTCGGTTTCCCTCCTGTATAGATCGTATACGAGTTCATATGTTATTTTTAGGATTGAGGGACTGCTATATAATCCCATAACCCTGAAGAATGATATTTCAAATAAACCTGTCTTTGTGAGTGCTTTCCCATAATACCGCCAAAATATCAAGATTCTAATCCGAGTGTTGACGGATCAAACATCAAGATAAGTTTATATAATAATAACAAAAAAATGCAAACTCCTCGTTAAATAGATTGTTGTTTGGATAAAAAGGTAAAATGTTATCTTTAAAGTACTTGTAGTCAAACAAACAAACGATTTTAAGTTTTATATTTTATAAATAATATAGATAGCGAGTAGGTACATATTTATTTATTCATTTGTTCTTTCCCAAAGCAGATTCAACAGGGTGACTAAGTGCCTAAAAACATTCTCTACCCGTCAAGCGCTTAAAACATTTAACATAATCAATAAAATTCTTTGAAAACAATAAAATATATTTTAAATGTATGTGCACACACAACACACAATGCACATATCTTATATATATATATGTATATATACATTTATTAATAAGACATTAATCAGTTTTAAGTTATATTCCAAAATGTAGAGTTGCAGGTGTTATATAATTTGCTGTATTCTTCCTGGCAAAAATAACTTTCTATGTTATATTTATATTCTTAGAACCCTCAGTTAATCTCTAACCCGTACCTCTCCCTGGAGGATTAAACTACTTAGTGCTCAGCGTTGACCCAAGTTCTTTGGACTTCAAGCTTTTCAAGTTTACTTTTGCATGATAAAGAAAACTTAAATTGGCTTATTGGTATTATTAAAATTGAGATTATGGTAATTAGAATTTATATCTGGTTTATATAAGAAAGAAATGAATTTCTTGAAGACTATATATTGATTTTTTTACCTGTATTCGAATAATTTCTTAAATTAACATGATAACTTAAGTTACTCTTTTACTTTTAAGGTATAAATAATAAGCTATCGTTATTTGTTATTTTCTTGTTTATTTCTTTGAGTAGTGAATTTATTTAGACATAAATACTCAAACATAATATTGAGTGAAGAGGTGGGGCTATTTTATGAAACGTCTATAATTTATAACATTTACACAAATACAAAAATCGGTCAAGCAGTTAATACCTACCGCCCAAAAAAACTATCAACTCCACAAGGGAGCGGCATCAGGCGTAGTCATAAATAATTTCACTAAAATAGAAGGCAATTATTTATAGAAATCGATTTGTAATTATCACTAAACGGACCAAACAATTTATTAGCGGTTAACAGTTTGATATAATTATTTGATATACTTAAGGTACAGACAAATAATATATTCTTGAATCAATAAACAAGCGCAACCAAATTTAGACTTTTCAGCGTTCTGATGCTTTTTGATACTAATATGTGCTTGAACTGTAATCAAAATTCATCTCACAACATCCACCGACTGGACTGTACTATGCTAAACATTTAATGTACTGGAGTTATTGGAATGGAATTACAACACTATTTTTATAATTAAGAGACCGTCACGATTTCACACTATGAAAACTATCAACTATTTAAATTTTAAATAAATGTATAATTATAAATATTATAATTTATAATACTAAAACCTCTGTGAAACCGTCTCGTCTTTCTGATAATTTTGCTACTGTGTCGAAACCCGCTTTGATGAATCTAGCATTCGATATAAAATTATATATAAATATATAATACTCATAATCATAACCAATGTGTTTTTTTTTTTGTAGTAGGTACATATAACATGGAAGAGAGGCCACAATCAATATTATTGGGATATTATTGTTTGAAATTGTTTATAATATTAAAATTTTACTAAAATCGTTTCATAAAGAAATATTGTTTTGGGTTGTGTTTGGATTTTTACTCGGTTAGAACTCTACTAATTCACACTGCTTCTGCAATGATGTGGTATATGCTTTGGTGCCTCGGTTTATGTTAACAACGACCGTCAGTCAGTTTGTTACCAATACAAATTCAGAAGTTTGACTTTTGACATAGACTATAAATAACAGAAGTATTTAAAGGTTCTTCAAACTGCAAATAAAAATAAAAAAATATATACATGATCCCGAAAATACATATTCATTTTTTTTTAGTTTCTTGCCGTCTTTTCTCCTTAAAACTCTTTGAACAGACAAAACAGACAACTAGACATCACTGATGTTTAATAAACCGCTATGATAAGTTAACCTTTAAAAGTATATTACTTGATCTTTAGAAATGTCAAACCCATTTCAGAATCATTTTTGATCTTATAATGTTTATCATCCAAATAAAAATGTTATATTTATTCAGGTTGCGTGTCACCGTTTACTTTTGATATTTAATCATAAATATGTTTATTTATTTAGGAATTAAGGAATTTCTTCCTTTCTTCCTTAATAAGTAAAAATGGTTGTTTTAAAAAAAGAAAAACTTAATAAAATAATTAGTAAATCTAATAAATAATGTTCTTTAAAAATATATACGTATTCTAGTTTCGTTATGTAGGTAGATGCATTTATCAAAACTTAGGTATGTAGGTACTGAATTCCATAAGAAGTACATACATACTACAGTAAGAGTTAAATGAATAGATATATATTAATTTTATACATATCACACCTAGTCTTGCCATAAATATCGTAACAAAGAAAAAAAATATTTTTTTAATTGCAAATAATATTTATTACTTTTGCAGTGTATTAGTTTAATACACAAAATATAAAACAATTAATAATATAAAAAGCTTATTCGAAGCTGTGTCCATTAGCAGCAATACAGTCCTTTAAACGTTGAGGTCAGTTATCAATAGAAACACGCGCTCTTTCCATCGGGAAATTCTTCACTACCAATCGTATGGATTGTTTTAGGGACTCCAAATTATCATGGCGTGTACTCTCTAAAACTGACCATAAATCATGATCCAGCGAATTAAGATCCGGGCTAGACGACGGCCAGTCTTCAGCTCTGATGAAGTCTGAGACGTTCGCTTCCAACCAAGAATGCAAGAACTGAGCAATGTCCCGGCGCCGGGTCTTGCTGAAAGGACCATACTTGGTTATTAAACATATTGTTATTAAGGGGCTTGACTACCTTCTCAAGAATGGTATCTTGATACACTTGTGCCGATGTTTTGATACCTTTTTCACAAAAATATGACTGTCACTCCTTCATAGCTAACAGTGCACCAAACCATCACAAGTCGGATAACGTCCACGTTGTACTCTGTCGACTAATGGGAAAGCTTCCTTAGAACTTTGAGCATAAATACGGTCATTTTGTTTGTTAAAATATTGCTCAATTGTAAAAAAAATCTCAACATTATTTTTTTTTTCTAGGACCTCCTTTTGCGTACCGCTTCAGTAGTTGTTTCGATTTTACCACCCTATTCATCTTTATTTATCAGTTAAGAAATGACCAGTGTAACTTACAGGCTGCAAGTTCTAAGTCATCTCTTAAAATACGCGACATAGTTCTCTATCTTCATTTCCCGATATAAAATCTTTTGCGTTCGGACAGGATTTCTTCGAATTCTTTTCCTTACTGCTTTCACCACCTATTTCGTGACAATACTACGTGGACGGCAAGATCTTTTTTGTCACAAACAGAGGAAGTCTCATTGTACCTATTAATAGCCCGGTACACGAAAATTTGACTAATATCAAGTGTATGGATGGAGAGTTTAAAAAATTGCATTTAAAAAAATTTAACCATACCTACTTTGTGTAATGCAATCACAGCGATTTTGTTCTTTTTATCACCAAATGAAGTGGTCATTTTAATATCGCAAAATATTGTAAAATATATTGGCGCCAAAATGAGAAAACACAATGAACAATCGTATAAAAATGACAGATTAAAATTCAAATGTAATATTTTTTTATTTTTAATTATAACAGTATTTATGGCCAGACTAAGTATAATTATCAGCAGTACATCTCTTCCACCACTATTTAATGTATTGTCTATTAATGTAAAGGTTACCTGAAAGAGCACGCTTAGGTATTAGCGCTTAGATCGCCTTACATTTTGTTTATTATTTTATTTAATTTGTAATACATGGAAATCTTACAGTTAAGGATGTACAATAAAGAATATTACTAGTATTATTATGCTTGTAATATAATAATTGTATACTTATTGATACATAGAGGTAGTCCTGTTTCACTCATTGCATGAGGAAATATAAGATGAATTTCTAAATAAAAGAGTTTTATATAAAATATATAGAATAGGCGGTCAAATACATTTCCGACAATAATGGTTTTGTAGACAAAACGGATGCATAGAATCTGGAGTTCAAAGTCAATTAAGCTCGTCAGTTTTTGTAAGTGCACTTGGCTACATTTACTATTACTACTTAAGCGTATAATGTTTTTTTTTACTTCACCTATTTGTGTTTACCATGAAAGAGAATACATAAGGATAATACCAAGATTCTCTGATCTGTGAAAATGTTGGGTTATCCATACCTACTTACAATTATGGAACATTTTTTTTTGAATTGTAAGAAACTAGCTGACAGAATAGTTTAATAGAATTTCAGAAATTAATTTATTAGTCAATAACATAAAAACTTGGGTAGATATTCTTTCATTTTTACACCTATTTTACCTACTTAGAGATTGAGTGAAAAACTCGTACCTAAAACGAGTCTTGATAAGTAGATTCATAGTTTATTCTAAAAAAATAACGGATTGTTTTTAAAACTGTAACCCGAATTTATTAGTGGTTACATTTTCAAAAACTCATTCCTTACGGTCACCCCAAGTCAAAAAAGCAAGCCTTGTAGGCCCACAATTCTTAATTGTATGCTGCTCTATAAAACAGTATTTATACTTAAGTATACTTAATTATTCTTTTATCACCTATCCTTATACCAATTATTTGGGGTCTATGTTTAAATCAATTACTTTAATCTGATTTTAAAATCCAGAAGGATTAAAATCTCGCAGAAGTTTATAATATACCTACCAGCCTTAAATCTTAACCCAAAAAGCATAAGTTTCCATTACAGAACATTCGTTGAGCACAACTGCTGATAAATGATAATGCGAAGCAAAATATCCGTGCAAATAAAAGTACAACGAAAATAAAAAGTTTGACACACAAATGAATTTATATTATTGTTTAATAGATGGCGCTTAAACGTAAAATAGATTGCAGTATAATTATTAAGCAGTGTTCTAGGCCCGAACAATTTTTAAAAGTCTTGGTTGAAAGAATGATTTCCAGTAATTTAATACATATTTAATTAGCAACTTTGTAACATTTTAAAGTAATTGAATATAAAGCAATGTTAGTAAAATAAATTACTAATCTAGTAAATAGCAATATCAATACAATACTTTCTACCCATTTCAAAATACAAACATCGAAAGTTAAAAGATGAAAAGTTGAAAAAACAGAATGTAACATCACTATAACAACTAACAGTGAACTTTAAAGTTCACAATTCATCCAGTCAAATGTCGATTGACATATGCTACAGATAACAAAAATATTGATCGGCATCGATGTTTAAAAATCGATTTTAATAGTATTTTATTCTCGTTTTCCTAATTAAATATTGCAATTAAAGATAATTGATTCCATTTTGTGTTAAGTACATAAAATTTATGTTATGCATTAATTTAAAATTACTGAAACATTAACCATTATTTAAATTCCTCGCTGAATGAGTGAGAAAAGTCCTAGATTGTATCCTAATTATATTTTATTCTGAAAGACGTCAAATAATAATATGATTTTTATCATGAATTCTTTTATTCAAACAATATAAATATATATTTATATTTAATATTAAATATTTTGTTAGCACAATTATTGAAATGACGCCATCATTTGGTTTGAGTAACAATTTTCGCAATGTAATTCATCACAGGGTATCCTGGTAAGATTTTGAGAGTATTAAAACCAAGCAATTTTGGACATTGAATACTATTTGTTAATGCTTTGTGATGTAGTCCATATAACTAAAAATGTAAATAAAATCATATTTTGTTACACTAATACTTTATATATTATAGATCATTATAAGAGTTCTAATGTTTTTTAACTTGTTGCAACGTTATAGTTCCTTTTTAATATATTTTTTTAAATATGTATAAGATACGCATTAGTATAACACCAAAGGTTGCGTGTTACGCATTTAGACATCGTATGACGGCGGGTAACCTGCGCAGTCTAGGTGGTTGAAACCGTTATCTTGTTAACGGGCAGCAATGCGGGCCGCGGGCGGGCGAGGCACCGTGAACTGGGGCAGCAGCGCGGGCGGGCCGGGCCGGGCATCGCCGGGTGTAGCCGGGTGTAGCCGGGTGTCGCCGCTGCCGCCGCGCGAGCGCCCCAAGCGCGGCGCCCCGCGAGCCGCAGTGACGCATTGCAGGTGCGCGGTGGCCAATCGGCGCGCGCCGCTGTCCGCTCTACGCCGCCGCACCCGCCCGATATAAAACCGACTATCCTTTGCAGATCAAATCTAATCCCGTGCCGTGCGTCCCGAGACATGGACTTGGATGTTTAAAGCGTACATTGAATCGAAACGTAGACGCGATACGGTGTGAATCGAGAACGGTCATGAGAGTGCGGCGATTCGATTGAACGATTCCGAACGACTCGCGCGACGCACGGAGCGAATCGCGGTCGTGAGTTTACCGGCGCGGCCGCTCGCGCGAGTGAGGGCGGCAGTATCGTTTCAACCGTCGGTTTGTGCGGTCGCTTTTGCGGCGTAGTCTGTGATTTTTAGTGTAGCTCCAGATAATCCAAGTTAATCTACAATGGTGAGTGTTATTTTACCAAAATGAAACCTGCAGTGTCTTCGGGGGATCATTTCCGGTCTACTATGGGGTATATTTTTGGGTTTTAGTGCATCGGTGTTTATAGTGATGACGGCCTCCATTATTATTGTGATGGCCGTTTTTTACCGCAATGCGGATTGTCAACGTTGCTGAAGCCGTAGTGGGAAAATAAAGTGATCGAACCAAAATTTTGGGATTATCGTTTGTCGTATAATGAGGCTAATATCAGTTACCGACGGTTACGATGTCTCGAAAGATCCGTCGCCATAGTTTTGTTAGGAATCGCTGGAAATGACGTTTCTATGCGAAGTATTTTACTAGATTACTATTAATATTTTGATTGATGGTGTTGTGTTGGCATTTTGTGGTTTACCGGGGTCCGGAGGCCCGTCGCGCCCTCCGACGATCGATCGGCCGGGCGCACCTGTCAAACGCCCGTTGACTCATCGCAACGTTCTATCTTATATATTTTCAACGCAATTCACAAAACTAGTTCGGTTAGCTTTCTTCAACGAGATCTTGACCATCAGTAGTAACTGATAGTATTTTGTTGTACTTGGGTGTGATTTATCTTGTCTTTGCTTTAAAGCCGGCGCCGACTACCTTCGACTGTCACTTGATGTCAGTTAATATTGTCTTAAAATATCAAGAGGTATCTTATTCGAATCTACTGGAATTTGATCGTATTAAGAACTTAAATAATATTATACCTTAACAATAGGACAATAAAAAAAGTTTAATGTTTTTAAATCATGTAAAAAACGAGCTCTTTTTAATAATATTTCTTGAAGAATATTTTGTATATGCCAGCTGCAAGGTTATCTACACAATAACCCAGGGTATGCCTCCTTTGTAAAAAACTAACAAAAGATGTATATGTGTAAAGTAAATGTAAATTGTTATTGTACATTCTTACAAACATTTAAAAAAGGACTAAAAGTTGATCTTTAATTTATATTTCATAGCAATACTTAAGGAAAATGAATTATGACTGAATAACATCACATATGGCCATAAATCAATTAATTGAATACAAAATAACTGTTGAGTTATTGACCAAGGTTTGACATATTGAGATTTATGTGTAGCTGTAATATTTGAGCTTTGTCTGAATAAATATCCAGATGTCAATTTAAAATGAATACCTTTTATCAATACATGTTTTTAAATTAAATGAAATCAATCACATATATTAATAAATACATAAAAGATCTAAAAAAGATAAGTATTTTTTTATATACAAAATCATGTTGATTACAATATTACATTATTGGTGTTCAGTTAGCAACATTATTAGCTTTTTAAAAACTTTGCAAAGTGACTTATAGTAATTTGTATATTATAACAGTTCCCACAATAAGATTATTGTTTTTTTATTACATTATTGCAGTTTTTAAAATTTATTTTGTAGATTAATTTTTTCATTTTAAAATTTATAATTTTGATTTTATATAAATAATATTATTTCAAGAACCTCTTGCTGATAATATATTTGCTTTGATTATTGTTTTCTTATAACTTGATACAATTAAATATATAAGCAATATGGGTAAATATTTATATTTAATACCTAAGTTGATAAACATAAACCGATAAGTGCAATACTAATAGATATTTCTTCTTATCAAGTTAAAACATACTTCAAATATGGAAAAGTAGTAAATATTTTCACAGTAAAAAATAACAAGTAAGGTATTATCTTCAAAGTCTTGTTATTTCTCAAAACTTAATATTTATTATCTAAGTAAAATATTTTTTTTTTTTATAAATGTGTATTTTAATAGTGTAAAAAAAAATAGATTTTTTACTCAAGAATTTATAATCAATGACTAAATACCAGATATCTTCAAGTAATAGATATAATTCCCTAAAACAATAAAGATTACAAATCATTATCTAAAGACATTGATAATATTTATTGTGCTGCAGTATATTTTATCTTGGTATCTACAGACCGCAGTATGACGTGGCAAGTAAACATAATTACTCCTGATAATGCTATCATACACATGTCTGCTATCACTTATTGTTCACACGCCGTCTTTAACTGTCCTCTCTTAAACCACACATAATGGTAGTTACGGTGGTAAGTCAAATGATCGTCTGCGAGTTTATACTCGTTTTTCTTTTGCTAGGATCGCTTATTTTAAAATTTGTTTTTAATTGAATTCAATCCATATTTTATTCGTTTTAATCTTTAAGCAGTAAATTGCATTAAAATATATGTTACAGGCGGATCAACTTACAGAAGAACAAATCGCGGAGTTCAAAGAAGCGTTTTCACTGTTCGACAAAGACGGCGATGGCACCATCACCACTAAGGAGCTGGGCACAGTCATGCGCTCGCTAGGACAGAACCCCACAGAAGCTGAACTTCAAGACATGATCAATGAGGTCGACGCGGACGGTAAGTTACCTTTTGATTTTTTTCAGATATATAATATCATTTATTCTTCATATTTCGATTGATAAAAACCTGTTTTTAGATAAGTTTTTTTTTATCAGTATAATAATTATAATCATTCTTAAAACAAAGGAAAAATGATTCATTATATTTTTTTGTACAACCAGCGATTTGTCAATAGTTCAGTGAAATCGTTTTAGTTTAACTTAATCGTGATACACAATGTAGTTTGTATTTTATGTTTAAAATATTAATTATATTCGATAGCGACATAGCTGTGACCACATTCGTGCTCGCACAACACATTCAGAGCATTATCGTTAATCGGACTGTTATCGTCCGAAGTATTTATTATACTGCTGATAACGCATCAATATCGATATCTACTCGATAAATTGGCATTGGAATGTTTAAAGTATACATTATATTAATTAAATTGAGCCCACAAAAGGTATATAACATTTTATATGTAGTATTTAAGTTTAGTTAACCTACTTGTTGCCGTGTTTGTCAAACATCGTTCTAATACAAACAAAAAAACCAATTTCATTAATAGTAAAGACGGTAAAATGGTATAGTAAAAATGGTTATGTTTTCTTTGAAATAAGTTGGCAAATCCCATAAGTCGCCCAAATGTCGCCAGTAAATCGAACGAGTCTCACTAACTTAAGTGTTAAATAAACATTTCACGCAATATCTTTTAGATATAGTTTTCTTTTTGTTTGCTGGAACAGTCAATATTATCTTTTACGCTACGTGCGGCTAAGCATCAAATATTAGTATAATTTAAAACAATTAAAATGGTAGTACTTAATCCTCAACATACAGCCAGAAAATTAAACCAAAGCACAATATTGTACTGTCATTGTCAAGACAAATAATTTAATCATCTGTTTATTTTTGCGCGAACATTAGTTCACTTTAATACCGGCGAAAATCTTATAATGAATTTACATAGAAATGATGGTCATGTCTTCTAGCAGGACTGCACGGGGCCACACACGTATAACCGTGGGAGTGTGTAGCTACTATGTACACTCACGTAGGCTACAGTTTACATCGTTATTTATCTGAAGATAAATATTTTTCAAACTACCCGCGCGCCAAGTCGCATAGCTTATAATTTAATACACATTTGCTGCCAATATACCGATACATTATTGGTCCGGCGGTGCCAGTTTTAAAATTAATAATTCTTTGCTTGGACCACTTTTGCCAAACTCAGTGGTTATAAGAGAAGACAATAGTGATAAATGTTTCGAGACGAGAATAGTTAGGACTTGGATTATTCATGGGACAATCTACGTCCAATGTTTACTGATGAAAATTATTTACGGCATTCTGGTATGAGCGAGTCGCAAGGTTCTTGGTCACATGTGCGAGATTACATAAGCAAACAAAGTAATCAAAACAATTGCGATACCGAACACCTTTAAAAGAATTTTAATTTAATCTGGAAGCAAACGTTACTATAGAAAATATTTGACCAATTTGCTCTTCAGAAATTTGTAAAATATTTGTGAGATAGCAATTTATGAGCACGCTTAAGTGTACTTTTGCTCTGAAAAATAATTCAATTTCGCCTTTCAGCAATAACAAATTTTTCATTAAACACAAACAAACTGAAAAATATTGTAACTATAAAATAAGATATGTAGAAGTTTTTATAACCGAAAAATAATGAAAGAACACCAAGTATCTTTTTAATATAGAATGTGTTTTGGGGTGGTTTTGATAATCTGTTTACACTATGTATAAATGTAGCGGAGGAGTCTAAAGATATTTTCGATTCTGTTTACAATATTAATTTATACGGCCTTGACATTACACTATCATCGTGGCGTCAAAAGAATTAATACTATATTAATAAGGGATTATTTATAACTCACGCATTTACCTGGCGGCGGCTACCGGCGTCTTGTGTTGGCGCATCGCCTTACATCTTCAGTCGGAACATCTATTCCTCTGAAAATCATCACTATTTCGAGCTACATTTATCGAAGAAACATGATTTATCCTAACACCTGAGCAATAAAAAAATATAAGTATATTACAATAATAAGTAACTCGTATATTTTAATAATTAGCATTTAAATAATACCATGCGTGTTCAAATAACAGCAAAAAAGTGAATAAAACATCCTAATTATATTTTAAAACTAACAGAAAAACGTATAAAATTTACAACTGTTCAAACTAAATTTTATACGGAAATTTTCTTAAACAAGAACGATAATAAAAATGAATTTAAAATATATTATTATATAAATTATCAATACAAATCCAATTCAAGTAGCAAACCATAACGGAATGTATGTATGTATTTGTTTATTATTTCTAGAGGCAATTCGCTTGGGCGTGAGATAGTCAATTAACATAACAATTATTGTTTGCTTGTAATCCAATACTGTGGATACTTCTGTTGTAGTAGTCCATCATCTTTGTCAGCTGTGACGTCGGAAGTTCGTGTCTGTTTACTCGTCTTGATATCCCGTTGAAATGATAGCAAGGTTAACTTATTTACCTACTCGTAATTTGAAATTGTACCCACCCTTATATAAGAAGGATGTTCGAAGTAAATCTAACTTGAACACAATTTAAGACAATTGTCTCTTCCGTTCTCGTTATTCTTAACATCCTTTTTTGTATCTTATTCACGATAAAATCGAAACATTTTACGAAATCTATTAAAATAATTTTGATAGACAAACCTTGAATTTGGTTAGGAATACAAAACAGGAAAAACAATAAAATGTGTTTTGGTTACATATTAATAATTTTGTCCTGTTTTGTTAATTATACAAAATAATCCTTTAATTAGTAACATTACAAAAAAGTTTAGTTTTTAGCTCAATCAACAGTACCAGTAAAACAACCGCAATGTACATACCATTTGAGGCAAACAATACCCGGTCACATCCGCGTCCGCTGCTGCGAATTAATTCTCCTAACAAACAGGATAGAGACGACAATAATGATAAACACAATCCATTTTCCTGTAAATACCCTATCCTCGATAACATCGTGCTATATATAACTTATTTTGGCTTGCAATAACCCACCAATTTTTTCCTTCTGTACCCATTGCATTACGCAAACAAGAAAATTATTTATTCGTACTGAGTTGAATAACTAAGGTGTCGTCTGTAATAAAATGTTACATTGTTTTTGTCTGAATTGAATATGTATGAATTTTGGGCAAGATTCCACCAGCGACGTCTACTCGGAACGATAAATGCTTAGCACGTAAATGATTGTTTACAACTCCCCCGCGGTCATTTGACAGTTTTAGACGGCTACTAAATATTATCTAAAATAATAGCTTATCGTGTAGTAGATAGGGCGTAGCAAGGACAATAATTCAATAAAAAAAATGTACAATCGTAAACTACCCTCTTGGGAAAAGTACTAACATCTAATTGAATTATTGTCAGTAATCATTTAAATGCAAATATAAAAAGCAGAGGTGACTTTATAGCTTAAATTACCACGTCAAGTACATAATTATAAAAAAAAGTCAATTAAGATAAAAAATGATGTTCGAAACAATTCTAACTATCTTAATTACTTTGAAACATTCAAATTTGTCTAACTTTACGTTATTTATTATCGTATCAAGGAGCTTCTCGAAGAGTGAAAATATACTATTCCTCTTGACAACACGACTGTTTCATTACGGGATTGACATGAACTTCATCTATTATTAGCAGGGTTGTCGGATTAATCTCACGTGGGTTCCAACGGTGGGTGGGTTACCAATGATGGATTTCCAAGGCCACTTGCATCAAGAAGTATCATTGACCCTCTATTTCAATCAGTCGTATATTTTATGACTTGCTGATTACCACTTTATTGAGATGAGTGCGATGAACTGCTACTGGCTTGCAGTTATTGCCGGTGCAAGTCGTGGAAACGCAGCCATAATACTCAAAGTAGTCGGGAAATGCAGCTGGTACATAAAATACGCATAAATTCCGTTGAATAACATACTATATGTTCGTTTATATTTGCCATCTTTCAATATAATTTGTTTGAATGTAAGTTTTTATGAGTTTTTGAAATGAATGTTGATGCAAAGATCAATATTGAGATATTATCGGACATTAACGCCCGGGTGGCTACATGATACAGTCGCCGTCTCACTCGATCTATTACAATAATCCAATTGTACTCTAATAATACACTTTTTAATTTGGTTGCTGATGTCACTCCACAAGATAAGAAGTCGTTCACTTGTCCGAGTGAGAGCGAGATAGCTCGGACGATTGCGCTCCTCCCACGCTATTTGCGGATCAATGTTACTAAATCGAAAAACTTTAGTTACTTTTAGTATTAATGGACAATAGCACATTTTATCTGAACATCCGCCCAGGATTGTTTTAAATGTATTTCATATAAATACGAAATTTCCTTGATAATTTCAATTTTTCGTGAACGTTAGTCAGCTGACGGAAGGGGGTGGTTTCGGGAGGCGATCAATACCGGCAAGGGTAGGGGCTAATACGATGGGCTTCTTTAATGTCACAGGCTTAAATTCATTTCACGCGATTTCGTTAGTAATCCCAGTGCTTAGTCGATTTATAGAAAAAACTTATCGATTTTAATAAATTAAAAATAAAATCATACTAGAATAATGCATATACATATATATATTTTCGATAAAATGAGTGCACTCATGCAGGTATCCAATTAGCGTAAAGCGGAGGCGAACGACCAATTAACTATTGTGCAGGGCTCACGAATCCGCGTCTCCCGTCTCTATTGACCTCATTTAACCTTTAGCCTAATGGAAGAATTATTGATTGATCCCTATCTGATTTTAAACATGCAGTAGCATATTAATGTTCATTTAGTATGGAGACAGTTAACGTTTGGAATAATATATGTGGCCAGTCGTTTCAGCGAATGATGTCTGTTTATAAACTTTAATTGACAAGAAATTGTTGGTGACAGTGGTGGAGTACCTAGTTATAGAGAGTTGACGTAAATCCACGCATGCGCCTGTTTGCTCTTCTAAAGTATCACAATAAAAATAGGCAGGTCAGAGCACTCGAATCGATTGATAGCTAACTAGACAGTTCATAGGACACCCTCACAAACCCTCGTCACTATATCTTTTGAAATTTGTTACTAATCGTTCCGGTCTATAAATATATCCTTAAAGCGGAATGTATTTAAAGCTAAAACTACTTAGAAAATTTATGAAGTCGATATATCACCAGGTTGACCTTTCTAAGTCCATTATTATGTACCTCACGACTTGTGTTGTCATTCTTTTTTCTTTACGGACCAAGAATATGTATCAATTCAGGAAATTTTGAACTGTAACACGAAGGAACAAATTGTGGTATTATCATTTGTCATTAGAGCCTTAGATTTATTTTGGTATAACGTAATATAAGGTATTATATTTCAAGACATTATAAAGTTTACTTTAGGTAGATTTTAAAAGCTTATAATTAAATTACTTTTAAATGTACACGCAATATGTTATTATTTGTTGTAATGTCTAATAATAAAATTGTTACTACTTCAAAATTATATTTTAGTTTACTGCTTTAAGTACATTTCGCATCATATGTAATTGAACCACAAAAGTTAGAATTGCGTATTACCAATATTAAATAACTTGAGATAGTATTGCTTTATTATTCACAGAGAAATTAATTTTTACATGCAATTTGTTTTCTCCACAGTAATGTCATGGTGTATAAACCGTGAATTCTTATTTTATTTACTACGGACGCAGAAACATTGATTATTGAACTTAATTTGAATCCGGGGAGCGGGGACAGTGTGACCGTCTGGATGTCTGCCAGTTTATCGATCGTATCTCGGAAACTTAAACGTATGTTTTTAGCATGGCCAATTGTCTTCCTAGTTCACAATCTCAATCTGAAAACAAATTCAATAGTGAATTGACATAATAATATTCAAGGCCTCTTAATTTATTACACGTTCCAAAGTTTAATATTTCAATAATAATTGTCTTACTGTTTGTGTCAGAGCTGTTTCTACGAATCACGTCAGAATTCGATCTGACTTTATTCTTATATATGAATAAGTGATTTGCTTTAAGTTATACGTATAATACATTTCATCGATACTGATAAAACTATATGTATTTTTAAATTTACTATTTGCGAAATACATGACACTGATTTCTGTGATACAATAGTTATCAAATTGTCTGGATTTATTCTCCCATTATCTTGAAAATCACTGGACGGATTTTGTTAACAACATTTTACTTTGAACTTACTTCACATTTGACCGAATAAACACAAAAAGATATTTGAGTCCCAATAACTGTGAAATGCTTTATCATTTGTATCAGATTAACAGATGAAATCTCTTGCCAAGACAGACATGAATAAAAAGAAATTCCCAATAAGGTTAAAAGTAAAATTGAGACATGTTAGCCGAGGTATGTTCACTTATTGCCAACTCAAATGTGTTGACAACGCACTTATCTAACGACAGTGTCCGGTGTGGCTGCGGATTGCAAATGAATTTGCATTTTCCCTTGGCTCGGGTCCAGCTCGTCGCGATCTCGCTCCCGTTAGGAGCATCGCCCGAACGGACTACTTTTACCCTAAATATTACACGGAGATCTGCCTTTACACTACTGTTGGCACACTGACAAACATGATAGTACCGCTAATTTACCTACTGTTTTACTTTTTAAACTGTAAGGCACTACTATTTTTATGTATCTGTCACTTTAGAGACACCACTAATCTAAACATATATGTATATACAATTGCTATTTCTTCTGACAAAGTTTCATGCATATTTTATGAATTCGTATTGTAATGCATACGTTTGCGGATAACGACATATCTCATTGGCTTATTCATGACCGTCCATGTATTCCATCCGCATATGTAATTGCGACATCCGAGCGCCTCGCAATTTCTATTCTGTCGTAAAGTCCACAATTATTTTACATCATAATCGTCACAAATTAATGATGAATAGTAATCATTTGATAAATAAAAAACAAAAAAATAAAACAAGTAGGATATCAAAAAATATACAGTCGTATGATAATGTTTAAAGAGATTTATCATGTCATAGTGATTTATTCCAGAGGCGTAAGTGACGTCACTGCGCAGTAGGTACAGCTTAATAATGTTTATTGATCGCGAGATATGAACTCTTGGTTACTAATTACGCAGTGTGTAAGGAATGTTCTAAGTAGTAAGCGAGGCTTGCATCGACCGCTGACGCCATCTTGACTCACGCGTCCTCGTTCGCAGAAGCCTTACGAGTTGGCAGTACGTTATCGGTTTTATAAATGATCTGATTACATGGCAAGGTCTCGGCTACTTTTATATTAATGAAAAACTTATATTACTTGGTCCTAATTTGTCATATTGTAAGTCGACTCTTATTGATTTATTACGTCGTAAATATATTAAAACCAATTGCCATAACGTTATAATATAATTTCATGTTTGTAAAAACGCCTCTACTATCATAAAGATTTTGAGTGATCTCATCTGAAGGCTAACGCTTCCTTTTATGGGATTTCGTATGAATGTATTAAAATGATTCACATTTCTTCTTTTCTTTGAATATAAAGTATTTTACCAATACTGTACCAGTAAATTGAATTCCATCGGAACCAAAATTTAATACTTATATAATTTTTATGTAATTTCGTTATTAATTTGGCGTTAAATCACATACATGTAAAGAAATTTCATACAACATTCAAGCCCCAGATATTTTATTTCAAGAAAATGCGATTTGATACTGCAGTCAACCACAAACCACAAACGCCCAACATTCAAGACTTACCGCAATACTTACGTTCCGACATACGCTATTCTGTCTCAATTTTAAGCCAATTATGGTTTCTAATCTGCACAAATGTCATATCTTTTATAATCCAATAATGACGTAAGAGTACAAAAACGAGCATGACCAATAGTGGCGGCGTTTGGGTTCAAGGCTCTCACGGGCCATTGTTGCTCAAACAATACACTACTAGTAAAACCAGACGATATCAAACTGCCTCCCAAATTACGTATTCAACCATAATGCACTGTAATAATACCAACTAAGACCTGGAATATATCGGATTGTTAAGTTATTAATTAGTACTTGACACATATAAGCATTGTTATAAAGAGTTATTTAGATTAGGGTATCGGGTCCAGATGTGTCCTAGAAGCGTCAAGGAATGCGGCAAGCATTCTCGAATGCTCACAGCGATATGATATTAATAGACATCACTGAAAGGTTAAACCAGAATTAGGAGCTCTAAACTTAACTGCTACTTATTTTTGCGACGTGGCGCGTTCACCCCGTGATTGATGAACATCCTTTCACTTGTAACATACAGGAATAATAGTATTTTTAGGTAATTTTTCCACCACATATCTATCAAAGTATTTTTATATGTCCTAGCGTTTAATTTACAAAATATGTATTATTTAAACTTAGATGACATTTGTTTAAAAATTTGTTTGTCTTGAACAATGCATTACGAGTCAGTGGAGTAAGCATTATTCCGTTGTTATTGTCCACGTCTATTATTACATGTTTAGGTCTAATGTGAGCTGGATTACACCAGGAAATTATAAATCATTAGACGCTTGCGGAAAATATAGTTATGTATTTTTGCACAAATTGGGACTAAAGTATTTTTTATTAATTTCTTTTTGTCTGTATATTAATTATTATTGGCTAAATTAAACCGATCTCAATAATTTGTCTCTTTAATTACCGATCAATTAGAATTCGTATTTTTTTATGTATTACCAATCTTTTGCGGATAAAATTATGTATAAGTTCTTCTAAACGCTCAGTATCACCACGTGCAATTTCCAGAATTGTATTCGAGTAGAGCATTGCCTTCTAATTTAGGAAACATTCATGGTTAATTAGTTCGTAACGCCTTCATTACGATCTTTTATTTAATAAATCTACCCATGACAACTATAACTATCCTTTGTTCTTCTCTACGCTGATGTAAACGTGATGGTAAACAGCTGCCATAGCTTTAGTTGTGTTGTACACATTGATAAATTATGTACGAGGTTTTCTTGCATCTTTTATCATTGGCGTTTTTCATAATGTCCAATCTTATTGGCTAGTTTAATTTCAAACAATTGGATTTTTTATTGACTGTGCAGCTGATTTAAGTTGTGTATATCGTACGAAATCTAAATGCTACACGTGTTTTGATTTTACGATTAAAGTATTTACTGTATGAGCTTCGAAAATTAACAGGATTTTTATGTTAATTAAATAGTATATTACACACCTATGCAGGAAAAATAAGAAATGTCTCAGATTACATGTAATTATCGACCGAGATGGAACCGAGTCGACTAACAGGTGATCTGAGGCTTTCTTATTTTACTTCTCGAGGTGTTTATGCTATTTTTCTGTCCGACGAAGGCGGAAAGCGATAACTTCGTTTTGCGCAGCGGGACGAAAGTTGTCACTTTGCGCCTGACGGGCAGAAAAAAATATATTTGCTGAAATAATTTCTTGAGCAATCTGTAGACATTTGAGCGTCTTATGTTTAGGTATATTGCTATTGGAAATAGTATTAGCTAATCTAGAAATATTTTATGTTTTTTACTTCCTGAACGAATCATAATTTACAATACTATCTTCTGTAACCAGAATTTAAACAAATGTAAATTTGCGGATGTGATTGGGCGTTTTGTTTAAGTTAAAAAAGATTGAACATCTGCTTAATTGATTTTTACATCGCTATTTATCAATAGATTATTTGTAACTGTTGAAATTAAAATAAATTGACCAATTCTTCCGAATCGTGAGTAATAAATCTATCGTATTTTTCAGGTAACGGTACGATAGACTTCCCCGAATTCCTAACGATGATGGCGCGCAAGATGAAAGACACGGACAGCGAGGAGGAGATTCGCGAGGCGTTCCGCGTGTTCGACAAGGACGGTAACGGGTTCATATCCGCGGCCGAGCTTCGTCACGTCATGACCAACCTGGGGGAGAAGCTCACCGATGAGGAGGTGGACGAGATGATCCGCGAGGCGGACATCGACGGCGATGGTCAAGTCAATTACGAGGGTGAGTCTTTTAGGGATTCTCATATTTATGTGTGAAAGATTGCACCCAAAAGACGATAGATTAATTATTATATATAAGTGGTGTAGTATGAGTGTAGATAAATTTATTTGTACATGCAGCAGTCTATTTTATATTCATTACCCGTATTAATAACAAAGCATGTCTCGTTTTTATTAAGCGTTATTGAAACGAGATCGTGAACTGTTATACCTATATATATATATATATATATAATGTTATGTAAATCTACAGATATATGTTATACCACCCTCTTTTATACGTTCAACGTACAGTTTGACGTGAAACATGCGACTTAAACTGCTTTCACCGTAACGAGTTTATCGTGAAATATCACATCGAGAGCTCTTTTCGTGTTTGCTTATAAGAACCTTATTTTAACGCTGACTCACCGTGGAATTTTTGTCATAAAAATGATGTATGCTCACTAGTAACAAATAACTGTTTTTTTTTACGTGCTCTCAATATTATATTGACATCGGCACTTTACAGCCTTAACTGATATTATTCTACTCAATAAAATTATAGTTTATAAATAATAAATGCTTTTGAAACGGAAAACAGATTTCATGTCTACATTTAACAAAAATATATTATTAATTTAAAATTTCATTGATTCAAGCGCCGCCCGCACAAAGGAAAAGACGGTACAAAGGATTGAAAAAATAAAAATGTTGATTATTTTTTCTAATGTGTATATTGACAGACACATACAACAATGTAGACTCTTTAAGACTAGAATTGAGTCAGATGTGAATAGTTAACAAAAAAGGTGTTGGGATTAATGAGATGGGAGCGACTTGCATGCGGTTAAAATGTCCCATATCCGAATGAACAATAACTTCCCATTCACTAACACTTCCCAACACTGGGTGTGGGCTTACCCCGCGTGTTCTCTTTACAGACTTCCATGCGCTCGCGCACATGATATTCGCGACAAGTGACGGCTCCCGCTAGCGCCGGATAGTCCTTTTGTTACTCTCACTAAAAGTCACAAAGGGCTCTGCGATTCCTGTGATCTCGTATTTAGTAATGTAGACCACCGACGCCTCTAGGTATTGACAGTGTCGTTTGCTGCTCGTTATTAACTGTTCTATCTGACATGTTAGATCCCCCCTTCACCCCTCTAACTCGTGCTCTAACTCTCGGGTCGACCGCAACGCGGTTACGGTCGGCCCCGATCTGGTGCATGTCTAACTGTATAGCTCTTTCTTAAGAAATACCACCTGGCGATCCCTCCCGATAGATCGTTCCCGCTTGTGCCCTGCACTACATTTAACTTGTACCCTACAAACGAGCAGCAAACAGCGATCAGACACGTTACATTCGATTGAGAGTTCGACGTTTGACGGTATATCCAGAGGGTGGTATTTCATAATCCCTTGTAGTCGCATGACAAGGTACCATCGTTTCTTGTGGTTTCTTACACTATTCAGCAGGTGCCTTAATGACGCTCAGACAGACATGTTAAAGTACTAACTAAGGCAGTTGCTGGATGGAAGTTTAAAATTAATTTATGTCGCTATAAGTTTAGTGGTTGTTCTGTCTAACAGGATATTTGTCTATAGTGCATCTTTCTATCTTCTCGGTTTTTACTCTGTGTGTTCATATCAATCGTATTAATATTTTCACCTTTGACATGTTTTGCAAGGGTTTTGTGAATATCTTCTTGTGACTTTATGTTCCTGGGACTCCCAATCTTCGAGGACCTACCTAATATATATTTTTTTCTTGCTTTCAGAATTCGTCACCATGATGACGTCGAAGTGAGCCGCCGGCTAGTGTGTGTGTATAAAGCAGAGAATTTTAATATACATTTTGTTTCATGACACACAATATTACCATCGTATTGGACCTGCATTTCTCTAGTGTTTGCGATAAATTAATATTGTCATCGTTTCAGTTTAATGGTATATGGCGGGGAGCGCGCGCGCGTGTCCCCTCCCTATTTAGACTTTAAAGTATTCCGTTAATTTTATTATATAAGGAAGAAAACTTCAAGTGTAGCGGTACAAAGGCGAAACGAATAGGTGTTGCGTCGCGACGCGTCGTGTCGTGTCGCGTCGCGCCGTGTCGTGTCGTGTCGCCTGTGTGCGCAGGGCGTGCGTGTGTGCGTCCGTGCGTCGTGCGCGGTGCTAGCTCGCACCTTTCCGATACATTTTAATGTAAATTTTTTTCAAGTATGAGATATTTATAAAGTACGTGAAGATTAAAAATTTTAAAAAATACAAAAAAAATGTACCGTGGCAGCACGGCGGACGCCGCTGTATATCAAATCACATTAAATGTTTAAATTGAACTAACTCAGTAAACGAATAAATTAGATTTATTGGTACTGCATTAATGTATCTGTAAATGACTTGATAAATATTATATTTCTATTGTTGGCTCTGTTATTCTCTTACGACATTTGATTCATTCTGTTATTAAATTTTACAAAAGACATACTGAAAATAAATGTTTCTTCATTTTTAGGTCAATAAGCATCGGCGTTTCATTTTACCACCTTTCTGTTGTTTTGCTTTAAGTTTGTACCCTCGTAGCTATAGGTTTATTTAATTAATCTTACTTGTATATGTTTAAAAATAAATAATATAATTAGTTTTATCTCACCAGTTGTTTCATTCTACACCAAACAATAAAATCAAACAGACAAACCCTTTAAATATAAAATCATTTACACATATATTTCATCCCATAAGTGTCCCGAATGAGGATTGGAAAATTGGAAACAACTTGTGATCTAAACTATATCGAGCACTAAAAATTGTCTTCCAATGACAATTTGATTATCAAAGTTATTAGGGTTAGATACTACTAACATTTGCTGTGCAATGTCTTGCCACAATGTAAATTCTATATAAAATAGAGAGACTAACTGATCACAATTTACTTCCTTTGCTACCATTAGGACTCCTATTAAAAATTATGAATAATATTTAACAGTATAATAATAATAATACCCGGAATTTTTGTTACCTTCACATTAAAAGAATATTCCGAGTATGCAATAGTATTAATATTTATTTATTTTTTAATGTTAATCATATTTTTTGTCTTTTGACAATAGATGTGTGCTTAAAATATATTACCGAGCTTACAATTTTTAAGAACTCTTACCCTTTTTATTTGTATTAAGCAACAACTTTAAAAGTATTAAGAGACCAGTATTTTAATTATTACACATTCAAATAATCAAAAATATACCTATATATTTTTTATACTGATGCGGGGGTTAAATTATATTTTTTTCTTTTAGCAGTATTTATAGCCAGGCTAAATATACCTTAAAAATATATAGATTTAATAACCGAAGTACATAAAAATAATATACCCTAAGATTTCATTTTTATAAGGTAATTTTCAATCCACGTATCGTATCACGTATTAAAATAATTGAAACAGAGCTTTTATTAAATAAAGAAAACTTCAAGGTACATAAAAGACCATAAATTTAAGTTGTTTATAGATTGACAAAAGAAAAGATGTCAATACAACTAGGAATGAGAAAGTAAGAGTATAAAATATATATATATTAAATATATATTACTCTTACTTTCTCATTCCTAGATTCTTCCATTATATTCCCTTAAAAATCGAAAAGTTAATGTACTAACTACCAGACTGAACCACATGTACTTATTCCACATTAAGTTTATTTAATCAATTAATAAGATTAAGTGTCTTTTCTAGATGTAGCTTCTTTGAGACAAATAATTAATTGCACACAAATGCTTGAAACAAAAATAAAATTGTTCCATACTGCGTCCAAATAATTTGACAAATATATTATTATTCTATTAAAATTTGGTTATTCGTGTAATATATTTGTTTATATCTTTTCTACATCGAATCCATACTATAAATATAATAAAGACCGTCTCTTTTCTATGGGATAACATTATTTTGGTACTTAAGTTTGTTACTTAGTTAGGTATAGTTAATTTTGGCCACTTTTCGTAGTGTTGTTTGGTTGACTAGACTGGAATAAGATTAATTAGTTTTATTTGACCTCGTAAAATTTTAAGTTTAGTTATTAGTACTTCAGTAATTATTTTCTATGAAATATCTGCTATATGTTTCTTCTAAACTATGTTTACACTGTGGTGATAGACCTCAGATAAAAAACTAATTTTTACAACTAAAGCAACACTTAATATTACCTAGTTATTTTGGACAAGTATCCATATCGTTACCGGTTGTTCATGGAACAACTTTAAAAGTATTAAGAGTGAATAGTGCTAAACAAACTTGACTGTAAGCCTAATTAAATTAAACTATTGACTGAAACATATCAAACTTAAAGTGAAGAAACACATAACTCATTATAATAACAGCATTTGTTTATTTCCAATTTAATATAAATATTTTAAAAACATTACAAAAATGGGTATAGAATGAATATATATAAATTAAAGCACTTTTTGAAGGTCTGTAATAGAAATACAAGTTTTGACATATGGATTTGTTGCGGGGCAGATAACAGTCCCGATGTTAAACGTGAGTTGGCGCTGGCGAGTCTGTGTCAGTAGTGGTACCTGGAAAGAAAATTAAACATACCAATTAAGAATCCTCTTTATAAGGCAAATAATAAAAAATAGTTAAAACGTATAATTTTGTCGGCAACTTAAAAGCTTGAAGATATGTTTTGGGCAATTCGCGATACCTAGGAGTAGTGCACGGCCGTAGCTTTGATGGATCACACAAAAAAACAAACATTCCAGGATCGACACCAGTAGCCTATACAGATACCCACCGGTTGTCTTGCGGGATTTCGATGCTGCGACGAAAAACTCTGCGAGGGTTCTAGTCGGGCGACCGGAAGCGCGACCGGCTGCCAGGTACGAGCAGTCTGGCGTACCGCGACACACACCAGACATGTCGATGTGCACCCATGGGGCACACACGAAGTTCTGATGACGATCATAATACAGTGAATAGCGTTAGTTAACGTTACAGTTCAATAATGTCAAAAGCTATTCTTGTAATTCTCCTGAACTTAAAAACGGAGACAAAGTAGTGATATCAAAATTCCGTTTCCGAAATCGATCACCTTGAGAAAGGCGGCGCCCACGCACGGCGCGCCCGTTCCCGGACCTCGATTCTTCAAGTCCACGGCAGAGTCGTCTGAAACGTACGACGCTCGTTGCATTCATCGATTCCAATAAAATTAAATCACAGTTAAATCAACACGCCAGCTAATCCAATACACACTCATGTCTCAGTAACGTAAAAATAATAGGATACGTCGCTATGACATCTTGCGTGCTCACCCTCGATGAGTCTCCGGTAGTAGTTCCAGAGAGGCAGCCTCCAGCCGCGGTCGCCGCTGGTTGCGCCGGCGGACCGCAGCGCGCCCCACGCCGCCGACGAGCTGCAGAACGCACCGAACGCCGCGCCGCCCGTCGCCAGTGACACCCCGCCTGGACAGCACGTCAATTAAGGGGAGACATGGATGCTTAAAATTAATGTGACAGCGTGTGGTGTGCGCTTGCTCACGCGTCAAGGTGGCGACGTCGACGACAAGCGCAGGCCTGTGCTTTGCCTGTCCGTACACCAGAGCGTCGGCGAGCGCCACGCGACCCGCCTGCGCCGTACACTCGATCTGGAGAAGAACGATGGGAGACTTTAAATGAAGATCTTAGTAGAGAGAACTACGACTCACCGTTATCCGAGACGTCCCGTTTTGTAGTTTATTTAGCTTAGCAATTAATACGGTTACAATAAAGAAAAACAATATTATATTTGAAGTTGGAATGCGTCATTCTTATAGATATAAGTTTTAATTGTTTTCTAATTTTCGCGCAAACAGCGTCAAAAGATTTCTAAGTTCACGGGTGTCGTAGATCCGTGCTAGGTCGAGAGAATATCCGTCGTGAATTGTTATTCCAAAGATTCGTTCACCTGCACGCTGAGTCCGCTGAGCGAGCGCACGACGTCGCCCACCTTCATGCAGCTTCCGCTCACCATGTTCTCGAACAGAGGCACCACAGCGCACACGTTTATAGGAACCTGGTGGAAATTTTATCAAGTTTTTTTTACACTTCGCTATTTCTTTTTGTAACGTACCTATTCGCACAACTCTAACGAAGTTTGGTAATCAAAACTTAACATGGAAGTCGAAATATAAGAATAAAAAACGCAATTTTTAAAAGATATTGAGAATACAACGTCGTAAACTTTATTAAGGGATTAGTTCAAGATATTTTTAAATACCTTGTAAATAATTTATTTAGTGATATTAATGATTATATATTATGGCAACCTTAAGCTCGGCGAGTATTCTTAGCGTGGCGAGGACGACGGCCGCGCCCGCCATGCTGCCTGGACTCTCACGCATCTCGTCAGCTTTCCTTAGACATAGACCGCCACTGGAAAAAAACTGGATTCTTGCAAATGAACTTTTCTCAAGACACAAAATATTAAAGAAAAAAAAATAACAAAAACAATAAAAAATTCGCACCATTCGGACGGACAGAATCAAATCATATAAAACGAAATAATACAGTGCAAAATTAATACCGGGAGATTATTATTACTATTACTATTACTATTTTTGATGAACGAACTTAAGAAATAGTTTATACATGTACCTATATAGGTACGTACGCCATAGTTAGGTACATCATGTGTAGGTAAGTATTACATATCACGTCATTAATATTACTAATATAATACTTACATATACAGGGTTATTTGTAATTAGTTAAACACCTCTTGCTGGCAGCCTCTTTGCATCAATCCCAACAACATTTGTTCTACGACTTTTTCAATTAATAATTTTTAAAATTTAAATTTTCCTATACAAAATTTATTTGTGTCTCTGAACTGGCATGCACTCTGAGCGTCGGTATGGCGCCCGAGCGTTGACCTTTTAAGTACTTCTTACAAAATACAGAGTAATAAGTAAAAGAGGGAGCAAAATTTTGTTTTTTTTTTTTTTTTTTGTGTTGTTTATCAAGATTTTTAGAAAGTTGTAGAACAAATGTTGTTGGGATTGATGTAAAGAGACTGCCTTCAAGAGGTGGTCAACTAATTAAAAATAACCTTGTATATATATATTTATGCAACGGCTATCATTAAGTATAACAGTGCTCGACTCGTATCCGTAACTGTAAATTAACTACCACCTCACGTCAATTGACGTCGCGTACGAAGGCAAACAAATATTAGGTAGGTACTTCGAAATCACGCTACGGGTTTCTCCACACGGATGTCCGTTTGACGTTTCATAATTTAAAAACTTTTCGACTCTCACGTAAATAATACTTAACTAAAAGTGTTGGAACCAATAATTCACCTGTCGAAGGTGACTCCCTTGGCGGCGAGCAGCACGGGCGCGCGGCCGCCGCCCCCCTCGTAGTTGCACTCCAGCAGCACGGGCTGCTCGCACGAGCCGCGCGCCGCCGCCAGCAGAGCCTCCATGCGCTGCGCCTCCAACCAGTTTGCCTCGTGAGCGTGCACGCGCACCCCCAGCGCGCACAGCACGTCCAGCGCAGTCTGACACAATCTCTTTTAACTTTCTCTTTCTTTTTTTAAATCTTTTAAATATCATGTGTGTCAACAACTAATCTACTTAGTTTTAAATGTAGATAGTTTTGACCGTTGGTTGGTTGGTTTTGACATTGGTCAGGAAAAATATAGACAAAGAATTTGTATACGGATAGACCGCGATCTAAAAGAGGACATAGCGTGTCGCTATTCCTGATGGAAGGATTCCGTGGTTAACTTGCAGACTCTTTCGTCAACATTATAGAGGAAAACGATCGACGACATGGAACATTTCGTAGGTTATGGTACGGTTTTTTATGGTATCATTTAGCAGCAATTAGAGATGCCCAAGATGTAATATAACCTGTGCCACATCGATGGGCGTCATCTTATTGGATGGCATATCCGTGAGATATCTGGCCCAGTTTTGCGCGATCCCAAAGATGGATCCCCGCTCCCACAACTCCAATCCTGGGCCCTGGAGAGACACCTCCAAGGGACGAGACTTCGCCCCACAGGATTTGAACTCGTCGAACCTGGTAAGCGACGGAGTAGAAATGCTTAAATTTGTCACCACTTCATTTTTAAATAAGTCAATGTTTTATTATCGGTCCTCGTCTGTATAGATCGATGATAGTTTCTATATTGAGAACTGCCATCGCGACAGAAGCGAGCCGTTCGATTACTGTGATCCAACTCTTGAGCTCTCGTCTCAACTTTAATTTACCGGTTCCCTTAGCAAGATTCGAGAGCAAGTATCGAACTTAGTTCTATTAGAAGCTACATAGTGCCTTGACGGGCCACATGTTGGTTATTACTTCCAGGCGGATAGGAGCGCGGCCTCGGCTGCTGCGTCGGGAGCGGCGGCCCCGTCCACGGACACGTGCTCGCATCGCGATAGCAGTGCGCGTACTCCTGCGCCCACGCACACGCGGACGTTCTCCTGACGATATATAGGAACTTCATTTACAACGATCCTTTTTTTTTGAGAATTCAATAAATAATTAGGCTAAATAATGATATCTGAAGCTTGAGGGATATTTTTTTATCTACTAGCTAACTTCGTTGATTTTTGGACCCCTCACTTATTCTTTCACCTAATCTCTTCAAATATTTATCGGTCTGTGCTAAAATGGTAAATTCGATAATTTGCATTATACCCTCGTCTCATCCAGCGCTTCCGCTTCGTTATACCCGGGGTCTTTCCTGCCGAGCGAGGATATGGCCACTGGTCCGAATTCTTCTAAAACGTCCGTAACAACGAATGCTTTTCCCAATTTAAGGCTGCATGACATCCTGATCAGCAATATAATATTTTAAGTATATCTACTCTTTTATTCTTCTACTGCTAGTGAAAGTGTGGTACACTACACTATACTTTCACTAGCAGTAGAAGAATAAATCATAATATATTTGTTATATCAACGGAATGTACGATACATTCCGATTATATAACAAATATATTACGTCTATAATTTATCTACATATTTTATTTATGTAGAAGTCACTGAGCTCATACATTGATAAGCCATTCGGATTTCTTAACGATAAATAAAGGTCTTTTTAAAAATAAAGTAATGTTTTTATTTCTTTAGATATTGCTTACTCATTTAAGTGTTTGCATATCTTGCCGCCACTTTTCTGGTCGATTTCTTGTGCAACGGTAGTCAGCTCGAACTTTTCTCCTTCTTCGTAAACGCCAATAACTAACCCATTCTGAAATGAATTGTGAACCCATTTACAATCAAAACGACTTTAAATTTGTATGGCGGAGGTGGGTGAAATATATCGAAACTTCCAAAAAGGTGCTGTGAAATATTGGATAGTGGGCATAGAATCATGTAGAATCTACGTGATCTACATTGTAGATTATATTCCGTGGACTTAAATTCTGCTCTGGACAAGCGATAAAGGAATGATGACTACGGTATTAAAATTAATATGAAAGATCCCTCCTCATTATCCTTGCAATTTACCGGGTGTAATTACCGGATAACCGGAACCATGCATGATGTATAAATATTGAAAATATATACAATACAACCGGCATCGCTAAAAAAATGCAGTGTAAAGGACCTCACAGTAAAGAGCAAAGAAATTTAATTTACTTTTCTGCCTTCTTGATGACTATCAACTGTAGTGGTTTTCTTAACATCTTCAGATCCCGATCCACATGGTGACTTATCTCTTGACGCTCCACTGCAGTATCTTTTAAATAATTTACTAGAATTTAACCTCAATAATTTAACACTTGAAAATAATTTGGTAGCAGCCATATCAAAAAAATTAAATTAAATATTCAACAGACCATCTAGATTTGTTTTTTTAATACATTTTTTAATCATAATCCATGCAGTTACAAAAAGTTATTACATTATAATGATACTAGCTCTTACCCATTATTTGTTTTCATGTTGTATTTGCTAATACTTCCATAAATGATATAAATGTCTTCCCAATCATTCAAATTTGTAATTTTATTTCTGTCTAGAAACAACCATAAACACCTTTCCAAAGTTACATAATAAATTATCACATCTAAATAAATTCATGAGACTTACTGCCTGTAAATCTGTATTTTTTGGATGAATTATTATAAATAGTATATGTAGTATAATAGTAGTGAAGTATTATTAATAGTATATGGGAAGAAAATAAAAACACTGACTATATATATAATGTTATCTTTTATTACCAACTTGTATTTTAAAACTACTTGTTTTTGGAACATGTCTTATTGTCAAAGATATCCTTGTTCCACGGGTCACTTTTTGGCCCTCAGTGTATTTTTCAGAACACATGGATAAATTAACAAATGATTCATCTAAAAGGTCTTCTTTCACCTCTTCTATGCCATGTAAATAATGATTAAACATTTTATCTTGAAGAACTAGCAAACTCCTTGGTTCCAATAGCAAAGAGAACACCGGGGTCAGTAGAGATTCCCCACTTGATGGTTCAAAAATCTTTAATACTGTGTGTGACCCCACTGAAATTGTTGTAATAGTTGGATAGAATAAAAATCCATCTAAATGAGGTAGGATACCCTGTTCTGGTAAGTATTCATTGACAAGAACATGGTTTGGTTTGTTGCCATTCATTAGGTTTAGTAATTTTATTTTATCAAGGTATGTTTGCAACCATGCTGGTATCTCTTCCGCTATCATACCCTTATTGTGAGGAATTCCTCCCCAATTTTGAAGCCGTCTATTGGAAAGTTGTGTCCATTTTGGTTTAGGTGCAGCATAAATATTGTTTAATATATGTTTTTCTTCAGATGGTGTTATAAATTCAGATGCATAGTATATAGTTGGTTCTGCCTGCAAGTGAAGTCAAATACCTGTTTTTACAAATGTTATTAACAATACAGTGTTTAGAATACAGTATGAAAAAAATCAAAACATGCTAACATTTTGTCCATTTTTTTTATAAATTATTTGTTACTTACATTATTTAGTTTATATTTTTCGGTAAAAGACGAACAATTAGTCATTTCAAAATATTGAAAAATGTTACAAATTTCGGCCTTAATATATTAACAGTTTCAGGTAGATTAAGTCAGATATATCATACAAATGTTTATAAAACGGTAATGTTAAATACAATTATTACTTTTACAAGCAATTTGTTTAATTATTTGCAAATTGTGTATCGAATTAACATATATTTAATAAATACTTTTATATATTATTTGAATTGTATTAGATATTTTGTAAGCAAATTTTGTAGTAAATATTTTAAGAGTTGACAAATGACAATTAGTATTTAGTGATATTTTCTTTTCCTGACAGCCGACGTCAAAAGTTTACTATTATATATATACCTAGTATTGAAATATAGTTTTATTCAAAGTTTTAATTAAAAAAAAATGTAATCAGGTAATTCACAAACAAAGGTAAGCCTTATAGTTTAATGTACTTCGGTCACAAAGAAAAACTGATATACTTATTATTTTATTTTCTAAGAAATGATTTAAATGAAATAGTTATAACTGCGTCCTTGTATGTGTCAGAACTCAGAAGGTTTAGGAGTTAAAACGTTGAACGAGATAAGCATATTATATTATACATATTTAATTTATAATGTTTGACCATCACAGGTTCAAAACGTTTAGTTCTTGTCAAGACAACTTACAATTTCGTTTCGTAAAGAATTAATAATAGCTTATATTAAACGGGTTATCAATTAAAAAAAAATACATATAATAAATATTTATTAACAGTTACTTTTTACAATATTTATTTTTCAACTTCTAATAACTATGACATTTGCAAAGACAATTTTAATGCAGTAATAAAACTTATACAGCTATTTTTTTGACAGTAGTGTCAGTAGTGGACAGGCGATAAAATGTTATTTGTTAATATTTTTTTTGTAAATATCTTATAAATGGGCAAGTATATAATGTGATCACGATGGGTGGCTGTATCGGAATAACAAGAAGCAGAAGCGGTCCCAATGAGGAGTCGTCGGGAACAGTGTCACGTCCTAATTCGGGTAGGTGAGCCAACTGTCGCCGTGGTAACTATCGTGCTGGGCTGGCTAAAGCGGTTTTTGTTTTAGGCGGATTGCGGAAGAACCAGTCGCTATGTCACGAGACTATTCGGTGGAAATCTGATGTGCCATTAACGGAGGGTCAGTTGCGAAGTAAAAGAGATGAGTTTTGGGATACGGCTCCAGCGTTCGAGGGTCGGAAGGAGATCTGGGACGCCCTGCGAGCGGCGGCGGTGGCGGCGGAGGCGATGGACTTTCAGCTGGCACAGGCTATTCTGGATGGAGCCAGTGTGTCTGTGCCTAATGGATACTTGACTGAGTGCTATGATGAATGGGGAACTAGATACCAGGTAAAATATTGTTTATTTATATTAAAAATATAATAATAATGAGAACTATATAGAATATTTAAAAATATTAATACTATATATGATATAAAAGAGGTAAACATTTTATAATAGTTATAAAAGAAATAAACATTTTAGCCATGAATTAAAAAAATATATTTTTCAATTATTTATCAAAGTAATAAAATAAAAAAGTAGTTCTTAACATATTTAGCTACATACTAGGGAGTCTTCCCATATGTGTCTTAGGAATAAAAATCTTTTATTAAATATTTACTAAAATCTAATACCTATTTTAACCCTTTTGATAAAAACAATATTAATAGATAATCAACATGATCACCTAACACCCTAGCCAGGTTTACTCTTCTAACCAAATACTATTCACTTTTATATTTATTTAAAATAAAATAGAATTATTGACTAATCATTATTAATTAAATAATAACATATTTATGATTTTAAAAGATTTTAAATAAAACACCCTAGCCAGGTTTACTCTTCTAACCAAATACTATTCACTTTTATATTTATTTAAAATAAAATAGAATTATTGACTAATCATTATTAATTAAATAATAACATATTTATGATTTTAAAAGATTTTAAATAAAAATTAAATAGATAGATATAACAAAAAAATAACATATAATATATTATAATAGATCATCAATTTTATTTCCAACAATGATTATTCATTATTTATAATTTTATTTATTAATTATCAACATAATTTTCCTTTCTGTTTCATTTACAAATAAGCAATTTAATTTAATTTTAAAAAAATATTGTTAGCAAATATTTTTGTTTTTTTGTATATAAACAAGAAGTTTTTTTAGTTTTATTTAATGAAACTCTAAATTGCTTATTTCAAAGCAATTATTGCACTTATTAAACAGCAGGCTCAAAGTTACATGTTAGATCTCAAAAATTTATTCTATAATATTAGAGGTTTTATATTAATACAAGAATATCTAATATAAAAGATACGCTAATTGTTGTTTACAGAAAACCAACCGAATCTAATTTGAAAATTGTTATAAAACAAATAATTATTTTTACAAAGTGATAGATTTTATTTATTTTAACACCGTTTCAGTATCCAGATTTCTTGTGATTCTTGTGACATAAGATTATTTTTTTGCTTATTTTTTCTATTAGCCAATGTTTAGCTAATATCATTTACTGATGGCTTATATAGCTACCGTACGATATACGCCATGCCATATAGCTACCATTTATTATAGCCTTTACCAGTATGCTTCTTCAGTAACTTGGCTAAGTCATTCAAGATGGTGAAATAGATTACTCGGTTTTACGCTTCATGTATTGTACGGTTTTACGCGGCAAAAAATTACGGTATAAAATTGAGACTCCTGTTTTCTCCTTAAACTGAAAACTGATATAACTAGTAATTTGATTTGCGGTATTGTATGATTCGTAATACTCGGGTTCTAAAGGAATTATTTAATTCTTTATTGCATAATATACAGAATAATTCACTAAAGGCGGACAATGCACGTAATATTTTCTGGATGAAAGCAAGAACGGCATGGCATAAAAGGCATGCTGATAAAATGCGAATGACGAGATGAATGTGTATGTCATACAAGAGAAAGAATATTAAGATGTGAGTATAAGTTCTACAGGTAAAAGACGAGAAGCGATCCCTTGTCAATTCATGTAATTAGGAAGAATGAAAGCAGGTAACGAGAAGAGTCTTAAGTGTGTATGTCGATGGTTATTAGTGAGAAGGGCACTCGAAGAAGACATGGTGTGTAAAAATTTATATGGTAAAGATGGAATACTCCACGGAGGTGATATATGATAGAAGAGCGTGTACAAAATAATGAAGAATATGAAAAATTACGTCAATCCTAAATAAGTTTCGCGAATAAAGTTTTTATGTGTAGAACGTTGGTGAGGTATAATTTATTTGGAAATTTCAAACATTTACGTTAAAAACTAATTTGTACCAAAAATTAATTTACATTTTTTTAAGTATGACGAAACTATCGTGTGTTACTAAAAAAGGAAAGGTTGTAACACTTTTTTGCATTGGTTTCCTACGTTTTCAAGCCCAGCTTGAAACCTGATAAATCGCTTATTTGCCACCAATTACAGACAAGGTGCCTTCCATAGTAACTGTTTATGGCTAGTATAACGAGTTAAAGCGTCACTAAAATTTTAACAATGAAGAAAGATGTGCTAGTCATATATGGGACACTCATTACAACCTGCTGATTTGATTAAGAAGAGTTCATGATACCGAGGTATATCACTACCATACTGATGCTCAGATCCAGGCGTTTATGAAATGATGCTACGTAAGATTCTAAGCAGGTTCATCCCGTGTTTACTTTTGACGGTGTGATTTGTGGTTATAAAATATGGTCCCGAAACAAATTGATCCAACTCATACGAAACTGAAATGATCGAGAAGCGCTCTAAGATTTTGATCACCAGATTTTTCTCCATAACGGGACATGTCAAAACCTAAAAAAAAACAAAAAAGAATAAATGCTTCCAAAATAATTGCCAGAAGTTTTTGCTGCTGCACAAGGCGATCGAAGAGTGTTCCGAGGTCTTTTCTAAGTTTCTGCGATCCAGATGAGGAACTGCCTATACACCAGACCGGCAACATTTTTAGGTCAATTGCTTAACAGCCCTTGTTTGGCCCCGTGTGACTTTTTCTCATTCCCTAAAATTAAATAGTGATATCATGGATGCGTTCGAAGCTGTTGAAGAACTAACTGTTTCAGACTGGAAACAATTCTTTTAAAATCTGTTCAGCCGCTTGAAACTTTATATACACGTGCAGAAAGTTGTTTGAAAAGATTTAATTAAAAAATATAACGTATACAACATTTTAATTTTGTTTTTCTTCAAAACTTTCCTGATTTTGTTCCTATAATAGTCTCTATCAGGACGGTATTGATATCTGACTATTTAGTATTTAAATCTCAATAATACACTACAGGTTCCCATATATTGCCTGTCGGCTCCAATAAACATGGTGAAAGAAGCCAGTGGCCGGGACTCCCCCGCCGAATGCTCGGAGCCGGTGGACGGCGGAGCGGCCCTGGCCCTCCGCTTGCGGCTCTCCACCGGAGTTCCCGACATGGATCTACCCGTGTGCTCCAAACATACCATTGCGCATTGCAAGGCCAAGTTGCATGCAAGTATTTTTACATCACATAAGATTGATACAAATATACAGGGTTATTGGTAATTAGTTGGCCACCTATTGCAGGCAGCGTCTCTACATAAATCCCAACAACATTTGTTCTACAACTTTCTACAAATCTTGATAAACAATACAAAAAAATACGAAAAAAAAAATGTTTGCTCCCTCTTTTACTTACTACTCTGTATTTTGTACGATGTACTTTAAAGGTCAACGCCTGGGGCCATACCTACGCTCAGAGTTAATGCAGCGTTTTAAACAACAAATAAATTTTGTATGGGAAAACTTAAATTTTTAAAACTGTTAATTAAAAAAAAAATTGAAAAAATATTGTTGAGATTGATGTAGAGAAGCTGCCTGCAAGAGGTGGCCATTTAATTACAAATAACCTTGTATATAGTGACAAAACCATAAAGCATAATTTTATGTCATACAAAAACATCTCAGTCAAGTAAGTATACTTACGTATAAGTAGTATACGGCCATTAAGTAATATGGTCCGTTTCAATCAGTTATCTATAATGAACTAACTAGACAGGCCCAGACGTCAGTGTTAATAATGTACACATGTCCGTCGTTTCGTCCTCCAGGCTCAAGAGAATATCTCCCCGTGGCGTCAGCGCTGGTTCTACGGCGGCAAGTTGCTGGGCGACCGCCTGCTGGTGGAGGACGCGCGCGTCACGCCGGGGTACGTGGTGCAGGTCATAGTGGCGCCCGAACAGGAACCCGAACACGAACACAGCTAGTCCGACAGGTACAGGTGACGGTGAATTTAAAAGCCGAAAACTTTCAAATATTATTATGATTTTTAAAATTAATAATTATCATTCACTCATATACAATTTTTTAAGTCATATTTGTCTGACTTATTTTTGTGTATAAATAGAATTGTGTTTGGAAATCCAAATATTTTTTTTATAACCATATTAAGTAAAAAACATTTTTTATTATATCTGTCTGGTTGTTTCGAGGCTAATCTCTGAAACGGATGAGCCGATTTTATTAGAACTTTCACGCGCGGATAGCTGAGTATAAGGAGTAACTTTGGCTACTTTTACTTGAGGAAAAAATAGATTTCCGCATAAACAAAATTGAGATCAATAAAATAATGAACAATATCTGATTAATATAAAAAAATAATGTAGATGCATGTAACAGCTAGTTTGACATATAATATATTTTTTTTTTTCAGCGCAGCATGTTAGCGTGGTGTCACTCGATGTTATTCGCCCGAAACTGGATTTCGGTGACTATGACCACACTTAGAGTTATTGTGACAAATTATAGTCGATTTTTCATTGATGTACTGAAAAAAATTATTGTATGTTTATAACAAAAATATATAGAATAATTATTCTATAAAAATGATTTTAAGAATATTTTACGTGTTAGCAGTTATAATTTAACCATCACCCGTCAAATCAAAAGGTCATTGCCCTCGAGATTGCAAATACTAATAATGACTAATCATTAACGCGGTGTAGTTTTTTATTTTTATTAAATTTGAAGCTTTGAAATATATTTTCTCTTCGCTAAAGTTGTTGCTTTAATGATAAAATTTCATGGTCTTGATTTTATTGTGATGTGGAATCTCGTAAATACTTTGTAACATTAGTGCTTAGTACGTACAAGATTCTGTTTCTTAATATTATCATTATTGATCTTTAATTCAAAATGCTTAAAAACTACTAATAATCTGGAAGGTGGTTATAAGGCATAGTTATACTAATACTAGTACCTACTACTGCATTTACACTGTTTTCAAATTGAAAACATTATGTATATAATAGAATTTATTTATTTATATTTGCAATGAAGCCCCATTCGGGTCGACATCACATACAGTGTAAATACAAAAAAGTGAGCATAGCAGTTAATGAGCATATTTAACTATCCAATTTACAGTGCACTATATGACCATTTAAAACAGTCAAAGTGCCAACGAATTAAATTTGAGCACAACTGAGAACGTTTTCACAATGTGATATTAGTACACTAGTTGACCTAGCGCTCGGTAAATTGGATCATGAAATAGTTGCTTAAGAACTAGAGCTATATTTGTTTAAATCAAACTTGAAATTGACATCTATCAAAAATATAAAATGAATTAAGATTGGTGTATTCATTTAAAATACTTATGAATTGTTAAATTGGAAGTTGTTTTATAATGTTTTGTTTTTCATATTCCAAAAGTAAAAAATAATATAAAAGCTACATTTACAGATTCCTGTTCGTTCATTTTATATTGAAACAGAATAATGCTTGACGATAATTATAAAAGATTGTGTTTCGAACATATTATTGTATAAAACATATTATATTATTTATAACTTTTAATATTACTATAAACACCCATATAAGTTAACTCGAAGCTTTTGTAATCAAATCCCGGAAACTATTTCTTTGTATTGAATATACTCAATGTGCACAATATTCAGTGTTGTGTTGTTTTAAATGTTTTGTCACCAAATTTCACATTTCCACGTGGAGTTCTCGTATATTGATTATCTTGTGTCATACATACATGTATGAATGATTGTATGAATTATGTTCGTATGAATTATCGAAGTCTTAATTTCGCTTCCTTTGCTGTTCTAAATCCCAAGTGTCACTCGTGGTTATGTTACATGTAAAT